>CM035413.1:116375052-116862552 GCA_020310875.1 Ceratopteris richardii
ACCCATGATGAAAATGTGAAAGGGGATCTGAATGTAGACATTGACCCTGCTCTGATTTGGGAATCAACCCTCATGTTTCATGAAAAAGGGTTGTTGTTGTTTTTTACTAGCCGTATACCTTTGGCGGTGGATGTAGCATATGCAATCAATGCTAATGTGGGGAAGGATGTGGTAGATAAGGTATTTTACTCGGGGCATGGCCTCTTTGAGATTATCTTTAATGATAATACTGTCAAGGTACAATTTTTGGAGCAGCAGACGGTTTTGCTATGTGGATTAGTCGCACATGTGTTTCCTTGGAAGCCAGTCAAAGCAATGAAGGAGGAATTACTTTATAAATGTCCTGTTTGGGTTGAACTTGTGGATTTACCATCATTTTTATGGACCAACATTGGGCATGTGGCTAAGGCTTTAGGAAAGGTGTTATATACACCATCGATTTCTGTTCCTAATAAAAACAGAATATGTGTATTGTGGAACACGTCAAGGCCCTTCCCTAAAACCCTAGGCATAAATGTGCCTCTTGTAGGAAATATTGTTATCTACCTAAAATGGGGCAATATGGCTGGATCGTGTTTCCATTGTGGGAATTTGGGCCATTACTCTAAAAATTGTCCCTCTTTGAAATCCGATGGGGTCAAGCTAATCCCCACATACCCTGGAAGTAAAATCTTGGTTCCAGAGGAACAAATCTTTGGTAAACAGAAGGCTATTCCTCATTCTACTTTTTCTCCTAAGCCTATGTCAGGTTTTGGGTTTCCTGGTATGAGCAATAAAGGAAAAGAGGTTGAGGTTGAGAAGCAGGGGCATCCTACTGCTCCCATTATGCAAGTGAAATTAAATGTATATAAAAGAAGAGATGGGGAAGGTACAAGTAAAGAAGTTCTAAATAGAAAGGATGGGGAACCCAGTAAAAGGACAGTGGATAATGAGGGCTTTACCCCTATTAGCTATAAAAAAGCACTCCTTCGAGGTAAGAGGGGTAAGTTCCAGTCAGGTTTTTCAACGTCCCTTTCAGATGAGGCTAATTTTGCACCTCATGTTGAAGATTATATGCCAGAGTGTTTTGATAATATGGACATTGTCTTGCAAGATCTTGCCCCAGCATTGGCTCATGTAGATACATCTTTGTCAACACCGTTGATATCATGAAAATAGCTACTTGGAATATCCAAGGGTTGGGTCAACCTGGAAAGTGGACAAGATTATGGAGATGGATTGTCAGGCATCAACTTGATTTGGTAGCCGTGCAAGAGCATAAGAAGCATGATAATGCAGGAATGCTTGTATATACTAAAGATTTCCAGTTGCGGTATAATGGTAGGACTAATGGATATTCAGGATGTCTCCTTATTATGAGGAAGAATATAAACTTTACGGTGTTATTTGATGATCCTCAGTGTAGGTTTATTATAGTGCACCTTATGTTGCATGGTACCTCATTTGTATGCATAAATGTGTATGCTCCTAATTCTCCTGCGGAAAGAATGAAGACTTGGAAGGAAATGATCGTAACCATTCAGTATTGTATGCAGCTTCAAATTTGGGAGGAAGCTCGTATTTTGCTATGTGATGACTTCAATATGGTGGAATCAGAGATAGATTGTACAACTACTTCTTCGGTGATGTCCTCGTAAGAAAGTGCTTCATGGAATGAGATATTGAATATGTTGAATTGTAAGGATTTATGGGGGTGCATTGGTGGGCATACGCTTCGCTATACGTTTCACTCAAGATCGCATAGAAAAGCTATGAGCAGACTAGATAGATGTTACTATTCACATGTTTATACTTTAAAAGCAATATCTAAAATGTGGATAGATGCTACAGTGCTTCTCTCTGATCATAATCCTTTGTTGATATCGCTTGAGGAGTTGGACTGAAATTCTTGTATTCCAAGAAATCTACCTAGAATTCCGCTGAGAGTAAATCACTCGTGGATGCATACTTCCCTGTTCAAGTCTAAGGTACAGGATCTTATTGAGCTGGTGCTTTCTTTGAAGGTATCTGCATGTATGAAATGGGATTATTTTGTTGAAAATTTGCAAGTTGTGATTAGAGATTGTGGGAAGTATTTCTCTAAAGTCCTTAATTCTGCTAAATGTGAAGCTCTGCAGCTTATATTTACTATGACAGAGAAGGTTGACGCTGGGATCATGCTTTCTGATAATGAATATGTCCATCTTTGTAAGGCATATAAATGCTTGGAATTCATGGAGAATCAAGCTATCCAATCTTCAAAAGTGAAAGCAAGATGTATGGAAGTTAATGATTTGCATGCGAATTCTAAATGCTTCTTTGACTTTTTGCGAATTAAGTGTCTCAAGGATACGATTTCCCAACTTCACATACATGGATCGGTTCTCACTGATGGGAATTCCATGGCAGCAGCATGTTCAGAGCATTTTAGAAAGCTGTTTGCAGCATCATATAGATCAGATGAGGCTTGGTTTGATTCTCTTCATGAATCTTTGAGGTACACCTCTCAAAATGTTGATTTTCATATGGCAGCTGCTTGTGAAAGAGTATCTCAGAGGAGGAAGTTTACATAGCACTCAAGTCTCTAAGGAATGGTAAAGCTCCAGGTTTGGATGGCATCACGAAAGAATTTGTTATGGTTTTTTGCCTTTCACTCAAGGATCTTGTTCTTCAGGTTTGTAATGAAATATGAAGGGATCAAAATATGCCGTATTCTTTTAAGTTGGGAAAGATTAAACTCATTCCAAAGCTGGACATTCCCAAATGTATTGGAGATTGGAGACCGATTACAATGATGAGCATTATTTATAAAATTTTTGCTAAAATTTTTGCATTGAGGCTCAAATATATCATTCATAAGGTGGTTCATCCAGCACAGATCGGGTTTATACATCAAAGATCTATTTATGATAATATTTTTCTCACACAAATATTAACGGATCATGCAGCAACAACTAATCAGGAAGCAATTGGGATGCAAATTGACTTTGAAAAAGCATTTGATCTAATTAGATGGGATTTTATTGCTATCGTACTCAAAAAACTGGGATTTGGTGAAAGATTTTGTAGATTGGTATACATACCAGCCCAGGGAAGTGCTTCTTGCGTTGAGATAAATGGAAGGCTTTCTGAACCTTTCATTATTGAGCGCTCTGTGCGTCAAGGATGTCCTTTAAGTCCTCTTTTTATGCTTTAGCGTCGTCTCCAATGTTTTATCTTCTGGAAGCAAAAATGAATTCGCAATGCATCCATGGTGTTTCTATTCATGGGATTCAGCAAATTGCAGTTGGCTTTGCTGATGACACGTTTATTTTCGCGAAGGCGGAAGAGAAGAATATCCGAAATATATTGGACTCTTTAACTCCTTTTTCGGAAGCGTCTGCATTGAAGATTAATATGAGAAAATTGGCGATTGTAAACATCTCTGCGTCGCATTTCCAATCTCTTAAATGGGATGGTCGTAAGATTGACAGAGGTACTATTTTTAGACATTTGGGTTACCCCTTAGGCATTGGAGTTCCTATTAAAGATAAAAGTGAGTGGGTGCTTCGTAGAATCAGAGGAAAAATGGATAAGTGGTTTCCCTCGCAATGGCAATTGTATGCAAGAATAAGGATTGCACAAACCTTCATGCAGCCCTACATTATGTATTATTTGTTGTTGATGGATTGGAAGAAAACTCACTTGCATACCTTTGATAGCTTGGTAAAGAATTTTCTCTGGAACAAAAAGCATACTTGGGCATTGGTTCTCTCCTCGTGGAAATATGTCTGCCAACCAAGAGATAGAGGTGGCCTTGGAATCTTAAATTTACACAATCATTTAATGGCTAGAAGAGGAGCATTCTTTATGCGTATTGCCTCCTCTCAAAAGCGTTTATGGGCTCCCATTTTTTTGAAACTTGTAGAAAATGCGGAGGTGAAGTTCAGGGGACGCTGGAAACTCGATGAGTGGAATAAGTTTTTCTCACATGCTCCTTTACAAACCTCCTCATGCACACTAAACTTTTTTATTCATCATTTCAAGTTTGTACTCTCCACTTTGGAATGGAATGGAAGACAGCGTTATGTTGGTAATTCCTTGCTTCTTTGTCGCCATTTTGGTCGTTTCTGTCCAATCTGCCTATTACTTATTCCTTGGGAGCAGCAGCAAGATATTTCAATAACAAAGGCATTGATTCCATTGCAAAATGCTATAATTCTAAATGGGAGATTTTGTCCTTCCCCGAGGTTCGGAGACTTTATGCAGGAGCAACATATAGATCTAAATGGTTCCAAGTAGTATCTTTATTGCAGAAATACCAAATGCCCCTCTCGCTTGATGCATCTGAACCATGGAGGGATTGGTTGTTTGCAAAACATACTAGATGGTGGGTGGGCAAATCGAACATGTATTATCGTGCGTTAATTGCCCCTGATAGTATTGTTCAGCAATGTAATCAAAGATGGAAGTTTAAAAAAGAAGTTCCTTGGTGGCGTCTGAGATTCCTTTCCATATGGGATTCCTCTTACACTTTTAAAATGAAACTCTTCATGTGGAAAGTTTTTGTTGGACATTTCACGTTGGGCGCATTCCTAAATAAGCATGGGATGATTGGTATCAGATGTCCTCATTGTACTTCTTATGTTGAGAATATGCGCCATGTCTTTTGGTCATGTGCATTTATTCAAAAGTGGTGGAATATTCTGCTTTCCTTTCCCATTTGGGATGTGAAGCCCACCAAATTCGGCTGTACTTTCTTACTTTTTCATTCCAATAATAATGCGATAGATTGGATAAGAAGAAGATGTGTTCTGCTGCTTCGCAATATCTGGATGTTTAGAAACTTTAAAATGTTTGGAAACAAGGGGTTGGTGTCAGCCTTCTCCTGGCAATACTGCAAGAGACTACTCTGGATGGATGTACAAGTTATGCCTTCTGATGATAGAATTTCCATAACCTCATTGCCGGATGGGATGTAAATGTTTGCTGCAGATAAAAGGGAGATGAATGCTTCTTGCGGATTAGGATGTTTACTGCTGAGTGGAGTGTGAATGTTTGCTCTTGATTTCGTATCTACTAGTTTGGGAATAGGGAGAAGAATCTCCCTCCTCACTCTTGTACATATCTATTTTTCAATGCAATAAAGATTCCCACAAAATATATATATATATATATATATATATATATATATATATATATATATATATATATATATATATATATATATATATATATATATATACACACATACATACATACATACATACATATATAGATAGATAGATAGATAGATAGATAGATAGATAGATAGTGTATGTGTGTGTGTGTTTTTTTCGGAAAGTTCAGTATGATCTATACCCGGTTATATTAATCTCAGCCCTAATCATGGTGTTCATCAGCTGGAAACAGTCTTGAATGAATCCTTTCCCTTAGGATTATAAAAGGAACATTTGCATGGAAGAATTGCAAGAAGTAATGGAGATGGTTGAGGAAGGGCTTGGAATCCAGCAGGTACATTGATGCATGCTTTAAGGCCTATTATGGTTAGATTGAGGGCATGAGTGAATATGGCAGACAAGGTGAGGCTTATAGAATCTAAGGAGCACTGTGAGTTTTGAAAGTCTACACTTGGTCATGACGGAACCTTAAACGAGGAAAAGTTACACTTTGATAGGGATTTGGCATCCCAACGAGGAGCATGAGGTTTTTAGGAAAGAGTATAATATCAGGTCAGCTGTACCATTGAAGTTAGACAACTTACATCCAGGCATAGTGAGTACATTTACATGGATTTTACAAGTTGAGATGTTAAGTCCGGACAATACCAATAAAATTAAACTATTCTTGGGTCAACAAAACCATCTGGCTGTGCAATGCTCCCTGTAAGATGAGTACATCTTTTTCATACTCCACGTGACTTGAAGTGAATTCACATGCAAACATTTACTTTTAACGCAATCAGAATTATTCAATTATCAACTTGAAAATGTTAAAAGCAAAATTCTTCAGGGTAAAGGACATATCTGTGGATCGTATACAGCAATTATACATGCGTTGATCCTTGATAAGTATTTCTTCAGTTTGCAAATAACAGAATTTTTCCTAGTGATTCCATCAGGGTGCTATAACTCGTGTAAGTGCACTTTCATTTTCTAATATGATTTAGAGTTTTGACTCTTCGTTTTGTTTGACTATGTGCCATAACTCCTCATTAAGTTTGAGCACCTGTATATGCACTATTTGGAGTTTCAATCTCATTTCAGTTTAATAGTCCATAGGAGCTGCTACTTCTCTTCTGAATCTGTAATCACCTCTGTATGATTTTTCCTTTCTTTTTTGGCAAAGAGAACAGAATAAGAGAAGTTATGTTTTATGCAGGTTACATCGACTACCAAAAGTTGCTTCTGTCAATATCTCCAGTAGAGCGTAAGAAACGTTTCAATCCAGCAAAGTTGGATTCACGTGTGGTAGCATTATGCTTGAACCAATGGATAGATAGGCCATGGCCTGACGCAGTAATCAAGCCTGCAAGAAGCATAAGATTGAAACAGAGAAAAACTAGCAAGCTTGCGGACACTGATTCAAATAAAAAAGAAAGTGGGAAATCTGTTAATTTCATGTCTGATGGAAATAGCTTTTCAAATTCTGAGTCACAATCTATGAGAGTAATGATGCAATATGATAGCTTAAAATGTGATTCAGCAAATTGTAACCATCTCTCCTCCAGCAGGGAACTGAATTCAAAAAGTTGCAAGCTTCCTCTACAATTAGGTGAACCATTCTGGCCCGATGAAAAGATTTTGCAAGTACAAGGACTTCCAAGAGACTATTTTTCACTGCCACAAGATAACAAAGATTATTTCAAGGAGCTACCAAAGAACCCAATCAAGCCCCTTTCAGAAGATGAAAAACCATGGGAAAAATATGTTGGTGGCACCTTGTTCACAGGAGAAGGGAACAAAGTTGGCCATGGGTCATACATGACTGGATACGACTGGTCTAGACAAAGTCCACAGGCTGCCAGGCTTCCTGCTAAGAAAAGACGTCTTGGCAGGTGTCAAAGTCTTCCTAATATTCTTCTATCGGAAATACAAGGTGAGATGGTGACTGTAAAAAGTGAGAATGTGATGACATCTTCCAGGGCCTCAAGCAGAAATAAGGATTCAAGGGGCCCAGCAGCACCAGTTACGACACGAAATGGTCAACGTCCAATGTCAGCATCGTATTCACAGGCAGGTAAAACTGCACTGTTTGGCTCGCCAAGATCAGTGCTTTTTTCACCTATGTCCTCGAGATCATCATGGTCACCTCGTTCTGGAGGCTTTTCATTTCAATGCACGCCGAGGATACGAGATTTTCTGGGAGGAAGCATCTCTGCTCGAGAATGCCTAGCCAGCAGAAACCAAGCAGAAAGGCTGTCTCAAAGATTGCAATCATTGAGAAAGGAGGATGCTGCAGCCGTTAGATCACTGTGTTAAAGCAGCTCATGTCTTTCTTTATTTTAAGATTGTTATCAGTTCTGAGTGTTGAAAAGTGCACGCGGCATGGGAAAGGTGATAGTTAAAAGGACAGCAGTGGCGTCTACCAACAACATTTTGCTATCCCTTTCTCATGAATAACTTACTATAATGTACAAGTAAATGGAGCCCATATTGGCTGACATTATCGATCTGCTCTGCGAGGCGTGAGGCATGTCCGTTCGATGGTAATGGCTCATCTTTCTATCCCCTTCGTACGTTCGACACCATGCTTGTATGTTGGGCCTTCCACTGAAAATTGTCGACCAGCGATGAATATGATCCGGTGTGTTCGCATCTACAGTAATTCTGTTACCAAGAGAGAAATAATTCTAAAAGTAGCGGCCATGCCATCATTACCAAATATTTCATGCATGTGTACATCTGCATAACCAACCTTACTAACTTTTATTGTGATTTTTCTACCATTTGAGCTTTCACCTTCCATCGGACTTAAACCAGTTCACTATTACATTCAAAAACCCTTGTTCTCTCTGTGTACGCCCCTACTCCTAAAATCGATCAAGCACTCGCACGCATGCACTCACGAATCGATAAACATTGTCGTAATGTCACAATGCAAAGGTGCTGATGTTAGATCCAAGTGGAAATCAGATAATAGCTTTCTATTTAAAAGAATAATTAGTAAAACTAATGCATGTCCTCCTCTCACATTATAGCATACTAATCTCATGCCCATGTTTGTCATAGAACCTTTTAGGTTTTGTTTATATTGATGTTTCGAGGGATCAAATTCCAATAATTGTCTTGAGAATGTACGGATAATATTCCACGAGGATATGTCTTAGGTATTTCATTTTCATGAGAATCCTCCAAACAAACTTTACAGGTCCAAATTGAGCATCCCCATGAAACTTATATGGTATGCTTGAGTCTCTGAGATCTTGATTACACGCCCAACAGTATCCTCCTTGCATGGGTTGCTATGGCTTTGTCCATGTCTCCATAAGAAGCATAAATGTTTAATTCACGTAGGTGTTTTTTCTTTTTTTGAAAGTATAAGGAATTTGAAATGTCCATTGAGTGAAACTTGAACCCAAGGAGTCTACTCCATGGAGTTCAAGGCATACTACTACACCGCATCCGTTTGGACTTCATGTAGGTAATTTTATCCCATACCCTTAGCTTATTTCTCCTTGTTGCATAGAAGTTTGACCTCGAATAAATTCATAACCAGTCATCTTCCTAAATGTTTTTTCCAATGTAATCCATTAGTGATCAAGATAACGCTTTCAAGTGTGCCCATAAGAGTCTACATATCCATCTTGCTTAGTTAGAGCTTCATTTTAGTCATGTTAGAAAGCTAAATATTCTATCTTTTAAACTGGCTAAAATCAGTACTCTAGCTCTACCATCCAAAGATGAGCCAAACATTTATGACATTGAATAGATTGGAGGATGGTGTTTTCAACACATCCTTCTTAGTAGTCAAGACTCAACATCCTTGTTGGTAATTGTTAGATTTTTTTTTTAGTTGTTGGTTGGGATTCTCTTTTTCTTTGGCATGGCTCGAAAGTATGAGTGTTCACTTCTTTCAAAGTGCTTTATCGATAAAACCTTGAAGACTTATTGAATCATTCTTTTGGATTGCATTGGCCCATTGGCACGGTTCAAATGTTGATTTTTCTCTTCATATGAAATTAATCGGAAGGGATAGTTCATAGATTTGTTGTCTTTTATCATTCGAAGCATATGTAGTATATCGTTTACCTCCATAATGGCTCGAAACTCGAAATTCTCATTATCTTTCCCAAAAAACTAATTCAACAATATATTCCATCTTAATTCTTTTTAGTTCAACTTATCCTTATCATTACATTAGATTTCTAAAAGACATTAGACTAATCAAATTTCATCTCGTATGCACTATGGGGTTCAACGCAATCCATTATATGTGAGTTCATACCTTGCAGTGTTGCATTTGTGTGTTCTTTTACTTAAAGCCCTCTCTTTTAAATGAAAAAATGACTATTTGATTCTAATGATTGCTATTTTCTCAAGTTATTGATTCTCTTGGATTTAGTTTATGTTCACCATGGAAGTTATATTTTTGTTTATGCATGGTTTTTTCCTAATGGAAATTATAATTATGACATTTAAGATCTGTGTTCCTCATCTTGCCTCACAACATTGGGAATTTTAATGTTTAATAATAGGTATGTTTTTCTCTCTATCAACTAGTGTGCCTTTGGTTTGATATATACTTCTATGTTTCTTCTCTTGATCATGTATATAGTCAGTTTTATTATGCCAACAATTATAATGAAGATGAATCATATTGAACCAAATATAGATAAAGGAATGAAATAGGGAACACAGACATTTTATCAAAAACTTAGTAGCAAAAAGGGCGGTTCAATAAATGACATGGGTAAGTAAGAGTGCATTCAATAAATTTCAAAAATGCAAGTCATGAGAGAGGAAAAGAAAATATGTCAGAAAGGAGGGAGTGTTAATGCAGAGATAGTAAAAAGGAGAATTTTTATGCATGTTGGATTTTTTGTTGGATTTTGAGGTTTGTGGAAGCATACGAACAACAAAGGAAGAAGAAGCTTGGGGCACAATACTGAATGTATTGCCAAGTGAATGTACAAAGATAAGTCACCCGTTAGGGTTATAGGCATATATATAAGCCGAGGAAAAAGAACCTCCTAAAGAGGGAAAACATGCCCCGACGGTCCTAAGTGTGTTCACATACATCACTAGCAAAATATACCAACAAATACCCCCTCGGAGTGATGTGATGAGCATGTATAAGGAAGTGCCAAGCTATGTGGAAAGAGATCAATCCACAAAAGGAAGTAAGCCCAAAGCTTTGTGGAAAGCTTCAAGCTTCTCCTGAGGTAGAGTCTTTGTGAAAAGATATGCAATGTTATCATGTGTGGGCACATAAGCCAAACTGATCTCCCTAACAGAGAACCTCTCCATGACATAATGATAATGTACCTCAATGTGCTTTGTGCGAGCATGGAACACACGGTTCTTTGCAACTTCCAATGTGCTCTAACTGTCAGTGAAGATAATGGTAGTACAAGACTGACCAACACCCAAATCAGCCAAAAGGCATTTGAGTCACACATGTTCAATAGTCATTGTGAAAGCTTCCCTATACTCATCCTCACAATTAGAAGTGGCCACAGTAGGATGCTTCTTGCTCAACCAACATATGCGTGAACTACCAAGCATGAAGCAAAAACCACTAGTGCACACACGAGTATCATAATAACCAGCCTAGTCAGTCAGAAAAAGCAAATAAATCTAGCGGTAGTGATCCCCCCTTGGGATAAAGCAATTCAAGAAGCGGGATACCACTCAAGTAGCGAAAGATATGCTTAACTGCCTACCAATTCTTGACACCTAGGCAATGCATAAACCTCCTCATTTGAGAGAGAACAAACTGAATATCATGCTAAGTTATGCATAAGTAAATCAAGCATCCAATAGTCTGTTGATAGTAAACAACATCAAATGCATCTCTAGCTCACCCGTAAACTTGTTTCCATAGGAGTGGTGATAGGTTTGCAATCTTCAAGGCCAAATCGGTGCAATAATATGTCGATATATTTTTTTGACACAGAGTTATACCACCATCAACTTGCATAAATTGAATGCCCAACTAATGATGTGAATGCCCCAAATCTAACATCTCAAAAGAGACATGGAAATCAGCCTTAAAATCAACAATATGCTTCTCATCAAGACCAGTGAGCAGCATGTCATCAACATAGATAACAATGATCAGAAGCACATCATTTGCACGCTTAACATATAAGGTGCTCTCAGTTGGACTATTCTCAAAACCATGTTCAATCAAGTAGGCATGTAGTTTTTGATAACAAGCACGCGGTGCTTTCTTCAAGCCATATAATTCATTTTTCAACTTGCATACTTTGTTTTCTTGCTCTTTCTGCACAAAAGCATGGGGCTGAAATACATACACTTCTTCACGTAGGTCCCCATTCAAAAATGTAGTTTTAATGTCCAATTGATGTACATTCCAACTATGATGAGTTGCAAGTGCATAGATGCTACAAGCAATGATCATTCAATATGTGGGTGCAAAGATCTCATCAAAATCAATGCCTCTCTTGATCATAACCTTTTGCAACAAGCCTTGCCTTATACTTGTCAATTGTTACATCAGGTTTACGTTTTAGATTCTATACCCATTTAGTGACAATGGCCTTTTTAGCTAGAGGTAAATCACATAAAGACTAGGTACCATTCTTTCTTCATCCGACAACCAAAGACACATAGATGAGTAACGGATGACTTGCTACCATGTTAGGCTTCTTATGAAGTGATAAATTATGGTGCTTTAGTGGGATACCTTTTAAGTACATATGTTGCACACATAATAGCCTCAAGCTAGAAGCTATGTGGCAAAGCCTGACTTTTGACCATATGCCTTACCATCTCCATGAGAAATTTTTTCTTTCTTTTAGCAACTCCATTTTGTTGAGATGTATACAGCACTATACAGTGATGTTTTATCCCACATTCAACTAGAATTAGAAGACATGTATCCCCCCCGACCAGAATAGAGGGTGTCTATTTTACATGCATATAGATTTTCAACCAAAACAGAAATTGTTTGAACCACATAAACACTTTGGACTTTGATTTCAATGGATACATCCATGCATGCTTGGAAAAGTCATCAATAAAAGTCACGAAGTAAAGGGTAGTTCCCAAACGAATGTGTTTGCATAGGACCACAGACATCACTGTGAACAATCCACAATTTCTGAGTAACTCGTATTGAACCATCTTTTGGGAAGGAAACATGCTTCAATTTGCCCAAAATACGTCCTTCATAGACATGTTTACTAGATACCTCAACTTTGGGCAGAGAGGACATCATTTCAGATTTTTGCATGTATAGAAAACTAGCAAAATTCATATGAACAAAACATGCATGTCAAAGCTTTGCATCTGAGATAGGTGTTACACTTATGTGTTCCTCGACTAGCTTTGATGTGAACCTTTTCCCTATACATGGGCACTTTTTACTCTAGTGTTGGCTAGAGGTTTTTTCCCCATGTTACCACATACTTGATACTCTCATATGTGGTGGTACTTTGTACTTAGGGGATACTATTCAGCTCTTACTTCAGTTCAGTTCATCGTCAATAGAGAGAGTTATTCCAGCCATCGTCTTCTCCATGTGTCTTGCTGCATTTGTGCTCCTTTTGTGTGTTTCTCGTGTGTCTCTCGCACTTCTACACACACCCAACAGTGGTATCAGAGCAGGTTCAGCTTCTTCTCAAGTTTCGGTTTTTTGTGTCGCGGTGCGCGCGCACTTTAACAGTGCAAATCGACTTCGGAGCATAGAACTGTGAATTTCAGCAGTCAAGAAACATTTCCACCGGTGCGCTGGGGTTTTACCCCCATTTCAAAGCCCCTCGTGCAGTCAGAATTGCCATCAGAGTGATGGTTTGTGAGCTGAAATATCAGCACTCATTTCAGTTTTTGTCGAAGTGAAGATTTTGTCACATTCTTGTTCCTTAGTGAAATCGTGGGCAGCAATGACTTGTTTGGCATGCTTCAAGCTGAAGATAAACTTGATGGGACCAACTATCCGATGTGGTCTTACATGATGAAGCATGTTTTTATTGCAAAAAAACTTTGGAACATAGTGGCAGATGTAGATCGAAGACCGGCAGGTTCTTCTACTTCATAGTCTACTGTCACAGAGTACAGTGGTTTCTCCTTCTGCACCTACACAGGAGAAGCTTAGATGGGCTGGAAAAGATGCTCAAGCTCATGCTTTGATTGTGCTTTCAGTGAAGCGTCATATAGTTCCACACATTCGGTCATGTTCTACATCGAGACAGGCATGGGACACTCTCGCTTCTTTGTATGCCGTGCGTAATGAAGCACATGTTGCATACTTGAGGAAGCAACTTGAGGATGTATGTATGGCTGAAAATGAGTCGGTGGATATGTATGTGACATGCATCAAGGACTTGAAAGAGCAATTGGCAAACATAGATGAGATCATTCTGGATGCATCACTCATTTCTACATTGTTGAAAGGATTACCGGAATCTTTTCAAAGCTTTGCTACTACACTCCATTTGGTTGCAAAAGGAAATCCTAATATGTATGCATTTGATGAGGTTCTGTCTCTTTTGCAAGAAGAGCAATCTAGAGTGAATAGGAGTGGTTTGATTGAGGGAATGCAAGCACTTGCTATCTCACAAAAGGGGAAAAGCAAGTATGGTTCACCTTTGGGTTCATCAAAACCAAGGCCTCAAGCTTCCTCTTCCACTCATTCCTCTAATGATGGTGATTTGAAAAAGAAGAAGAGATGCAAATATTGCCGGAAGGCTGGTCATACTATTGATGAGTGTAGAAAGCTTGCTAAATGCAATTAGAAGAAGAAGGAATCCGGTATGTCTATTGCTGAAAATTCAGCAAATGTAAAGAATGATGAAGCTAACATGGCTCAAGATTTTTGGGCATGTGTTGTTACATGTCATTATGATGCTTCTTTACATTCTAAATGTATGGTTGTGAGTGAGGCTGATGTTGATATATTTAGGTAGTGATGTGTGTGAACACTCTAGGACCGTCGGGGCACTTTTTTCCCTCTTTAGGAGGTTTTTTTCCCCCGGCTTGTATATACGCCTATTGCCCTAATGGGCTACTTATCTTTGTACATTCTCTAGTAATACATTCAGTCTTGTGTGTTGTGCTCCAAGCTTCTTCTTCTTCCTTGTGCTGTTCGCGTGCTTCCGCAGACGTCTAACTCCAACAATTGGTATCAGAGCAGGTCGTTGCTTCTTCTAGGGCGCCGTCGACACTCCTCCGTTTGCAGTCTCAGATTCGCACAAAATTTGGTGAGCATACTCAGGGTGTTTCCGAGATCAAAACAGCTTCGCTGTGTGGTGCCGAAATCGCGATCTGAGCTCGTTTCGGCCTCCGAACGCACTATCGCAGTGCTTGTGCAGGCTATTTCGTCCTTTTGTGCCAAAGGTATATACCAGTTTTTGTTCGCCAGTTTAAGCGTCTCGAAGTCTGCTACAGGTCTAGCAGAACTCGTGTGGGCAGTTCTGTTCAACTTTTTGAGATACAGTCAATTTTCTGCATCAAGGTATTTTAGTCACCGGCCATGGCTGAAAGCAGTGATGTATTCCGTATGTTGGCTGTTGAGGATAAGTTGGATGGTACCAACTACCCATTATGGGCTTATATGATGCGACATGTACTGGTTGCAAAAGGATTGTGGAACATTGTGCAGGGTGTTGAAAGACGTCCTGTTACACCTGTAACGGCAGGTACTGCAAATACAGGTGTTGGAGCTGATGAAGATGGTGTCGAAGATGATATTCCGCAGATTCCTGTTCGTGCTGCTGTTTCTGTTGCACCTACTGCAGAGCAGATTCGTTGGGATGGCAGAGATGCCCAGGCACATGCATTGATAGCTTTGTCTGTCAAACGTGCCATTATTCCTCACATTCGCTCTTGCAGAACAGCAAAGGATGCTTGGGATACACTTACCACTTTGTACCAGGCTAGGAATGAGGCTCGAGTTGCTTACCTCCGAAAACAGTTGGAGAGTGAGCACATGAATGAAGGTGATTCGATGGACAGTTTTCTTACAAAGATCAAAGACCTGAAGGAACAATTGATTTCTGCTGATGAGGTTATACCAGATAGCTCACTTGTGCAGACCGTTCTGAATGGCCTTCCTGATTCATATCAGAGTTTTGCCTCTACTCTTCGATTGATGATGAAAGGCAATCCGAATGCCTTGTCATTTGAGGAATTAGTCTCTGTTCTGTTGCAGGAAGATCAGTCCAGGCAGAACAGGTCCATTATGCGTGTTGCAGATCAAGCTTTCCTGGCTAGTCAGAAGGGCAAAGGAAAATGGAGCTCTTCTACTAGTAAGCAGAAATCTGCAAATGCTGCACAATCGAAGAACCAGGATAAAGATGAGAAGAAATCAGAAAAGCAGAAATTGTTCTGCAAGTACTGTAAAGGAAATGATCATATTATAAAGAACTGTCCAAAACTGGCTGCTAAAGAGGCAAAGAAGAAAGAGGCTGGAATGGTTGTTGCAGAGGCCTCTACACCAAAAACAGAGTCTGCAAATCTTGTGCAGGAAGAAGAATGGGCGTTTACTACTGTCTGCAGTTTTGACCCATCTTCTCATGATCAGTGCATGTCTGCAGTAGACTCAGATGTTTGGTACTTTGACAGTGGGGCGACCAAACATATTACCTCGCAGCGCAGTTTCTTCTCTTCACTCGAGCCTGCCCCTACAGGGAATACTGTCACATGCGCCAATAACTCCTCTTATCCTGTTATGGGAGTTGGTAAGATCATTCTGACTACTGCTGATGGTAGTTCTTTCACTTTGTCAGATGCTTTATTTGTGCCAGGGATCAAAAAGAACCTGTTATCAGTTTCTGCATTAGCCAAGATTGGCTTGGTTGTGAAATTCGTTGATGACAGGTGTACAGTCCATGATCTCTCAAATGGCGATGTGATTATTGCTTCTGGCATTTTATGTCGTGGGCTGTATAAGCTCATAGACTATGAAAGATCTGTGAATGATTCGGCATGTGCAGTTCATGATTCTCAGGCTATGTCAGATGCAAAGCTTTGGCATGCACGCTTTGGTCATCTGAATTTTGCTAGCTTGTTACGCCTGCAGAAATCTGAAATGGTGTCCTCTTTGCCCAAACTTGAGGCACCTGGAAAACATGTTTGTGAAGGCTGTATTTTGGGCAAAATGCAGCGTTCTTCCTTTCCAAAAGATGGTTCAGTTCGGGCTATGCAGAAATTGCAGCTTGTACATAGTGATGTCTGTGGTCCTATGCAGACACCCTCTTTTGGAAATTACCTTTACTTCGTGACTTTCATTGATGATTTTTCCAGGCATGCATGGGTATATCCACTCAAAGCAAAGTCCGAAGTGTTCATGTGCTTCAAACAGTTTTTGGTTTTGGCTGAAAATCTGTCAGCATGTAAAATGGGCACCCTCCGTTCTGATCGAGGGGGGGAATATATGTCTTCAGATTTTAATGCATTTCTGGCTGAACGTGGGATAAAACACCAGTGTACAGTGCCGTATACACCTCAACAGAATGGAGTTGCTGAACGAAAGAACAGGTCACTCATGGAGATGGCGAGGTGCATGGTCAAAAGTCAGGCTTTACCACATAGTTTCTGGCTTGAGGCTGTCATGTGTGCAGCATATGTACTGAACAGGTGTCCCACCAAAGCGTTGCAGTCTATCACTCCATATGAGGCTTGGCATGACCGCAAGCCATCTGTTGCTCATCTGCGTGTTTTTGGTTGTTTGGCATATGCATTAGTGCCTGAACAACATCGCAGAAAATTGGATGATAAGGCAGTAAAATGTATTTTTGTTGGGTACAGTTCTGAAAGTAAAGGCTATCGTCTGTATCATCCACAGACTAAACGCATTCTGGTTAGCCGTGATGTTGTCTTTGTGGAAGATGCTATTCAGCCATTGCTTTCATGTACTAAGGAGACATCTGTTAGCTCCAAAGACATGTATGATACTTTGATGCCTCTTTTTACAGGTGGACAGGCTAGCGCTGGTCCCAATGAGGTAACTTCTCAGCCTTTGCAGGTTTCATATGATGATGTAGATCATTCCATTTCTGATGCAGATTTACATGATGCACTTGTTGATGAGAGAGCTGATATTGAACAGGCAAAAACTATGCCAAAATGGCTGGTGCAGACTTTGCGTGACAGCAAATTAGATGCACCTTTGTCATATCGTACTCGTTCAGGCTCTCATAGTACCTCCTTTGCATCAGATTGCTATGCTATGGCTGCATCTAGTCTCTGTGATGAGAATGAGCTTGTTTCTTTTGATGAAGCACAAAATTCAGAAAATTGGAAGGCTGCTATGCAATCTGAATATGATGCTATAATGAAGAATGGTACATGGTCTTTATGTGACTTGCCTCCTGGCAAGAAGGCCATTGGCACTAAGTGGGTATACAAGCTGAAGCGTAAACCTGATGGTACAGTTGACAGGTATAAGGCTAGGCTTGTTGCAAAGGGTTATGCACAGGAAAGAGGCATTGATTTTGATGAGACCTTTGCACCTACATGCCGTATGACTACTGTTCGGAGCATTTGTGCACTTGCAGCCCATCATGGTTGGAATGTACATCAGTTGGACATTAAAACAGCATTTCTGAATGGTGACTTGCATGAAGAAGTGTATGTTTTTCAGCCCCGTGGCTTTGTGCAGAAAGGGCATGAAAACCAGGTGTGCAGGTTAAAGAAGGCGTTATATGGTTTAAAGCAAGCACCACGTGCTTGGTATGAGAAAATACATGCCTATCTGATTGCACATGGTTTTGAGAACAGTCCAACTGAAAGCACCTTATATGTTAAGCGTGCTAATGATGTGCTTCTGATCATTGTTGTCTATGTAGACGACATGCTGCTCACTGGTCCTCTTGAGAAGCATATTGCTGATTTCAAGGCTGATTTGCATGCCTCATTTGAGATGTCTGATTTGGGGCATTTGCATCACTATTTGGGCATTCAGTTTATGCAAGTTGATGGTGGAATGGCTTTGTGTCAAACGAAATATATTGACACATTATTGCAGCGTTTTGGCCTTGAAGACTGTAAGCCTATTGCCACTCCTATGGAGACAGGTTTACGATTGAGTCTTCATGATGCTGGAGATGCATTTGATGCTGTTCTCTATCAGCAGGCTGTTGGATGCTTGATTTACTTATGCATTACTCGGCCAGATATTCAGTTTGCTGTCTCACAGATGAGCAGGTTTATGCATTGCCCAGGAGTCACGCATTGGAAAGCGGTTAAGCGCATCTTTCGCTACTTGAGTGGTACTCGGCTACTTGGGTTGTTTTATCCCAAGGGGGGATCACTACCGCCAGATTTGCATGCTTTTTCTGACTCAGATTGGGCTGGTTGCTATGACACTCGTGTGTCCACCAGTGGTTTTTGCTTCATGCTTGGTAGCTCATGTATATCTTGGTTGAGCAAGAAGCAGCCTACTGTGGCCACTTCCAGTTGTGAGGCTGAGTATAGGGCAGCTTTCACAGCGACTGTTGAGTGTGTGTGGCTCAGACGCCTTATGGCTGATTTGGGTGTTGGCCACTCTTCTGCCACCACCATCTTCACTGACAGTCAGAGCGCATTGGCAGTTGCGAGGAACCCTGTGTTCCATGCTCGCACTAAGCACATTGAGGTGCATTATCACTATGTCAGGGAGAGGTTCTCTGCTGGGGAGATCAGCTTGGCATATGTGCCCACGCAGGAGAACATTGCAGACCTTTTCACGAAGGCTCTGCCTAGGGAGAAGTTTGAAGCTTTCCGCAAAGCTTTGGGCTTACTTCCTTTTGTGGAGTGATTTCCACATAGCTCGGCACTTCCTTATACATGAGTGCAAGCTCCTTGTTCACCGCATCACTCCCAGGGGGGATTTGTTGATATATTTAGGTAGTGATGTGTGTGAACACTCTAGGACCGTCGGGGCACTTTTTTCCCTCTTTAGGAGGTTTTTTTCCCCCGGCTTGTATATACGCCTATTGCCCTAATGGGCTACTTATCTTTGTACATTCTCTAGTAATACATTCAGTCTTGTGTGTTGTGCTCCAAGCTTCTTCTTCTTCCTTGTGCTGTTCGCGTGCTTCCGCAGACGTCTAACTCCAACAGCTGATTCGGATTGGTTCTTTGATAGTGGTGGTTCAAAGCACATAACATCATGCAAAAGATTTTTTGCCTCTTTTGAAAGATGCACCTAAAGGAGGACATGTGGTGTGTGCAAACAATGCCTCTTATCCTATCATTGGAGTAGGAGAAATTGAGCTTACGGCTGCAAATGGAGGTGTGATTCTCTTGAAAAATGCATTGTATGTGCCCGGTATCAAGAAGAACTTAATTTCAGTTCTGTTGATTGCCAAAGCTGGACTTCATGTACACTTTGTTGATGATAAGTGTATGGTTCATGATTTCAGCAATGGCGATGTTATCGTGATGTCCGGTACATTATGTAATGGTTTGTATCGCATGGATACATACAAGAGGGCTGCCTTGAATGCCTTAGTTGCTCATACTTCTTCCATGGCTGAAATGGAGCTTTGGCATGCTCGTTTTGGTCACTTGAACTTCAATAGTTTGCTCTACTTGCAAAAGAAGGGCATGGTTATTGGTTTGCCTACACTTGACTCCATTGAAAAGCATGCATGTGAAGGTTGCATTCTTGGAAAAATGCATCGTGCTTCTTTTCCAAAAGATGGTCATACACACTACAAGAAAATTGCAGCTTGTTCATAGTGATGTATGTGGTCCCGTCAAGACTCCATCTTTTGGGAAGCATGTACATTTTGTTACCTTCATTGATGATGCTACTCGCCATACATGGGTGTATCCTATGAAAGCAAAGAATGAGGTATTTTCTTGCTTCAAAGCATTTTTAGCTATGGCTGAAAATTTTTCTTCACAAAAGCTTTTGACTCTACGCAGGATTGTGGTGGTGAATACATGTCACATGAGTTTAATGCTTTTCTTCGTGAAAGAGGTATTTCACACCAATGTACGGTGCCATATACACCTCAACAAAATGGTGTTGTCGAGCGTAAAAATAGAACTCTACTTGAAATGGCACGATGTATGGTTAAAGGAAAGCATCTTCCTGATAAGTTTTGGATGGAAGCGGTCATGTGTGCAAATTATGTGTTGAATCGCTGCCCTACAAAAGCATTGAGATTCATCCCTCCTTATGAGGCTTGGAATGGTCATAAGCCTATGGTTAGTCATATGCGTGTGTTTGGTTGTTTGGCATATGCTCTTGTGCCATCACAACAACGTCACAAACTTGATGACAATGCAAAGAAATGTATATTTGTTGGTTATAGTGCTGAAAGTAAGGGATATCGGTTATACCATCCATTGACGAACACAATTATTGTGAGTCGAGATGTGGTATTTGCTGAAAATTCAATTTTCCCTCTACTTGAATGCAAAAAACTGCCAACAATTAGCTCACAAGATGTGTTCGATACACTCATGCCTTTGTTCCAAAATGGTGCGCTTGACTATGGCCATGTAGACCAGCCAACTGAGGCTCAAAAGGCTGAAAAATTCCAGGCAAATAGGGCTGAAAATGCAGAGAATTTCTAGCCAAACATGGCTGAAAAATTTCAGTCTAAAAATGTCCAAACTGTTGGAAATTTCTAGCCCCATATGGCTGAACATTTGCGTCAAAATATGGCTGAAAATGAGCATGAAATTCAGCCCACGCATGATGTACATATTGAAGATGTTTTACATAATGAACGCATGTCTATCAAGAGTGCACAATCTATGCCAAAGTGGCTGAAACAAACTTTGCAGGACAGCAAATTGAGTGCACCTTTACTTGGTAGAACAAGATCAAGCTCTCACCATGCATCAAGTAATTTTGTGGATTATTCTCTTATTGCTATAGCATGTAATGAAGAGCCACTTTCTTTTGAAGATGCATGTGATGATCCACAATGGATGAGTGCTATGCAATCAGAAATGGATTCCATACATAGGAATGGTACTTGGGAGTTATGTGAATTGCCAAAAGGAACGAATGCCATTGATACAAAGTGTGTTTACAAGATTAAGAGAAAATCTGATGGTAGCATTGATCGCTACAAAGCTAGATTGGTTGCCAAAGGATATGCACAACAATATGGCATTGACTATGAGGAAACTTTTGCACCTACTTCACGCATGACTAGCATTCGTACCGTGGTTGCATTGGCTGCCCATCGAGGTTGGAAAGTGCATCAATTGGACATAAAAACAGCCTTCTTGAATGGTGATTTGCAAGAGGAGGTTTATGTGAAGCAACCCCCCGGATTTGCTATGAAAGGGAAAGAGCATATGGTTTGTCGCGTGCATAAAACCTTGTATGGTCTCAAGCAAGCTCCACATGCATGGTATGACAAAATACATAAGCACTTGATTGCTCTTGGTTTCACATGTAGTCCGATTGGAAGCATACTCTATGTATGCAAAATGGGCCTGATCTTATAGTGCTTGTTCTTTATGTTGATGACATACTCTTGACTAGGTCATGTGATGCAAAACTTGACATTCTTATGGCTGATTTGCAACATACTTTTGATGTCACTTATCTTGGTCTTTTGAGCTACTATCTTGGCATCCAGTTTGTATCCGTTGAGGGGGGGAATTGTTATGCATCAAGCAAATTATGTTGAAAAACTACTTCAGCATTTTGATTTTGAGGATTGTATGCCAGTTTCCACACCAGTTGAGACAGGATTTAGGTTCTCAGTTGAGGATTCCAGTGATGCATTTGACACTTCTCTTTATCAGCAAGCTGTGGGATGTCTTATATATGCATGCAACACAAGGCCGGATATACAGTATGCAGTTTCCCAGTTGAGTCGATTCATGCATAGCCCTGGCACTAAGCATTGGCAAGCGGTGAAACGTGTGTTTAGATATCTCCGAGGCACTTTGAGCTTAGGTCTCTTTTATGGCAGAGATGTTTAGCCATGCTTGCATGCTTTTATAGATAGTGATTGGGAAGGTTGTTATGATACTCGCGTGTCCACTAGTGGTAATTGCTTTTTCCTTGGAGACTCATGCATATGTTGGTTGAGTAAGAAGCAACCTACAGTGGCGACATCGAGTTGTGAAGCTGAGTACAGGGCAGTTTTCACAGCGACAGTGGAGTGTATATGGCTGAGATGCCTATTGATGGATCTTTGCATGGAGATTGATGCTGCTACACATATTCTCATTATGAAAAGAAACCAATAAGATAACTAATTTATAATGATAATTTTTTATGCTTGCTTTTATGTGCAACACATGATGAATTTTCTTTACTAAGGAAATACAATCAAAAGAGTTATGGTATGTGGACTCATTGTTGGAGTTTGAGGACTTTGGAAGCACGCAAACAACACAAGGGACAAGAAGAAGCCTAGAGAACAATACAACACAAAGTGTATTACCAAGTGGATGTACAAAAGATTAGATACGTGTTAAGTTTATAAGCATATATACAAGTTGGGGGAAAAACCCTCCTAAAGAGGAAAAAAAGTAGGATGCTCCTTTGTCAACCAAGATATGCATAGTAGGATGCTTCTCGCTCAACCAAAATATTCATAAGCTACCGAAACCACTAGTGAACATAAAACGTCATAACAAAAAACCCAATCTCAGTTAGAAAAGCATATAAATCTAGGAGTAACAATCGCTTTTTGGGATAAAACAATCCAAGTAGTTGGGTATCACTCAAGTAGAAAAAGATCCACTTAAACATCCACTTTGCTCAATACCTTGATTGTGCATAAGCCTACTCATGTGAGAGAGAGAGAAATGAATATCATGTAGGATTATGTATAAGTAAATCAAGCATCCAACAACTTGATGATAGAGAAAAACATCAAATGCATCTCAATCATCATGAAGACTCAACCATATTCGTATCTCCATGGGAGTGGCAATAGGTTTGCAATCTTTAAGGCCAAAACACTGCAATAATGTGTCAACATAATTTGTTTGACACAAAGTTGTTCCACCCCAACTTGCATTAACTTAGTGCACAAATAATGATGCAAGCACCGCAAATTTGACACCTCAAAAGAGGCATGAAAATCAGCCATGATGAAGAAATATGCTTCTCATTAGGACCGATGAGTAGTATAGCATCAACATATACAACAATGATTAGAAGTATGTAAGGTGCTCTTAGCTCGTTTTTCTCAAATCCATTTGCTAGCAAGTAGGCATGTATCTTTTCATACCAAGCATATGGTGCTTGCTTTAATCCACAAATTTCCTTTTTCAACTTGCATACTTTGTTTTCATGCCTTTTGAGACAAAGCCATAAGGTTGAAGTATATACATGTCTTCATGTAAATCATCATTCAAAAATGCAATTTTAATATCCAACTTTTTTACATTCCAACTATGATGAGATACAAGTGTGCAAATGTTATGAACAATTATCATTCAGCATGTGGGAGGAAAGGTGTCATCAAAGTCAGTGCCTTCTCTTAAGCATAACCTTTGGAAACAAAATTAACCAAAGCATTTTTTGATGATTCTTTAAAGCAATTTTATTGCACTAAATGTTGTAATTCTTGACATATTCTTGCCAACTATGCACTATACTACACCATTTGTAATAGTAGTGAAATTTCCACCACAACTTGTATTTACAATTCTAAGGCACTACAAAATTGGATGATCATAAATGCTATTATTCAAGAAGTAAAGAAACCATCCTCCACTTATGTTCCTCCCCATCAACACTCCCAACCCTATATCAATTACCCAAATACATAGTATAATCCTAATTTCCAATATCAAAATTTTGAGTATAGCCATTGGAATAATAACAATAATAATGATACTAATAACAACACAGTTACTCTTCATTGCCATTTCTATGGTGAATATGGCCACATTCACAAGAATCATAAGGATGCACAAGATTATGATTGGAAGAATAAAGAAAAGAAAGGTCCTATGACCAACATGGTTGTCATTATGCAAGAAGATTTACACATTTCTATGGTATAGACTAGATGGAGAAGGATATTACAACCAATCACTATCATGTTTGAACCAAGCTTTAAAGAATAGTAGAATGTAGCTGCCAAAGCAACCACTTGGGATAAGAAAGAACCTCTTTTCTTTCCCACATCTCCAATAGTTACTCAAACTGGCCCAAATGATCAAACTCCTAGTGGTTGAAATTCGGAGTGTGAAACTAGTAATTTTGCAACCATCAAAAATTTTGTATACTCACAGGCCATACCTACCAAGAATTCTAACCCCGTACAACTAGAAGGATCTCTAGACTCACCCCCTTGGCATCTATTGGTGCAAGCCTTGATAACTCTTCCTTTAGGCCAACTATTGGCACTAAGATCAACATTTTATCAAACATTAATTCTAAATCTCTCAAAAGATTCCACAACTGTTGAAGCATCAATAATACAACCATAGTTAGATACCACTTTCATGCATGTCATTCCTTTAATCATGATCAATTGAGAGTGCATCTGGTGGTCTTGATTAGAGATATACCGATTTCCTTATAGGGATTAATTTTTTTTACCTTTGTCATATTTGAATTACTTTCTCTAATATTGATTAGAAATTTATGTGTGGAAGTCCATGGTTGAAACAAGCTAAAGTGTTACAAGATCGTTCATCCCATCAGTTGACATTAAGTATAACCACTTACATTACATTGTCTCTCTAGATGACTTAGCTACATGTGATTGACATTAAGTATAACCACTTACATTACATTGTCCCTCTAGATGACTTAGCCCCATGTGATTGTCATACTATTCCACAGATAACAAAACTCCTACATCTGCTAGAATTCTTGACACTGAAGATGAAGAGTCTACCTTTTTAACCACTAATCCGTACCTCTTGTCGTTAGGAATAATTGAATTTTTTCCCTTGTTAGAGCAAAGGATTTATGGATCTAATAGTAATTTCTTAGTAACTTTTATTATAGAAGAAGATTTGCTTGCGAATAATTCTAGGATTCCATCTCATCTCTTGTAACATTCAATCACCAGAATAACCATGCTATGTCAAAATCAATGCAAAATCATCCACCAAGTTTAAAGCAAAGTTGTTGGCTCTATTAGAAGAATTTTCATATGTGTCTTCTTGGGATTACTATGATTTTCTAGGATTGGATAATCCTATTTATCAGCATACAGTACTACTACTGCATGTGCCAGACAACCAAAAACACACAGATAAGCAACATATGTCTTGCGATCATGCCAAGCCTCATATGGAGTGAGAGACTACATTGCTTTAGTGGGACACCTGTTATGTACATATGTTGCATACATGACAGCCTCAAGCCAGAAACTATGTGGTAAAGCCTGACTCTTGACCTCACACCTTGCCATCTCCATGAGTGACCTGTTCTTTTGTTCAACAACTCCATTCTGTTGAGGTGTATACAACACTGTACACTGGTGTTTTATCCCACGTTCAGCCAGAAATGCATTAAAATAAAAAAACATATATTCCCCCGTCGATCAAAATGGAATGTGCCCATTTTACATGCTGTCAAATTTTTAGACAAAACCAAAAACTGTTTGAAGCACATGAACACTTCGGACTTTGCCTTCAATGGATATACCCATGCATGCCTGGAAAAATCATCAATGAAGGTCATGAAGTAAAGATAATTTCCAAAAGAAGGTGTTTGCATAGGACCACAAACATCACTATGTACAGGCTGCAATTTCTGAGTAGCCCAAACTGAACCATCTTTTGGAAATGAGGAACGTTGCATTTTTTCCAAAATACAACCTTCACAACCATGTTTTCCAGGTGCCTCAAGTTTGGGCAAAGAGGACACCATTTCAGATTCCTGCAAGCATAACAAAAAACTAGCAAAATTCATATGACCAAAGCGTGCATGCCAAAACTTTGCATCTGACATAGCCTGAGAATCATGTATTGCACATGCCAAATCATTCACAGATCTTTCATAGTCTATGAGCTTATACAGTCCACGACATAAAATGCCAGAAGAAATAATCACATCGCCATTTTACAGATCATGAACTGTGGTACACTTGTCATCAACAAATTTCACAACCAAGCCAATCTTGGTTAATGCAGAAACTGATAACAGGTTCTTCTTGATCCCTGGCACAAATAAAGCATCTGACAAAGTGAAAGAACTACCATCAGTAGTAGTCAAAATGATCTTACCAACTCCCATAACAAGATAAGAGAAGTTGTTGGTGCATGTAACAGTTTTCCTTGTAGGGGCAAGCTCGAGTGAAGAGAAGAAACTGCGCTGCGAGGTAATATGTTTGGTCGGCCCACTGTCAAAGTACCAAACATCTGAGTCTACTGCAGACATGCACTACTCATGAGAAGATGGGTCAAAACTGCAAACAGTAGTAAACACACATTCTTGTTCCTGCACAAGATTAGCACACTCTGTTTTTGGTGTAGAGGCCTCTGCAACAACCATTCCAACCTCTTTCTTCTTTGCCTCTTTAGCAACCAGTTTTGGACGGTTCTTTATGATATGATAATTTCCTCTACAGTACTTGCAGAATAATTTTTGCTTTTCTGATTTCTTTTCATCTTTTTCTTCGCCCTTCGATTGTGCAAAATTAGCAGATTTCTGCTTACTAGTTGAAGAGCTCCATTTTCCTTTGCCCTTCTGACTAGCCAGGAATGCTTGATTTGCAACTCGCATAATGGACCTGTTCTGCTTGGACTGATCTTCCTGCAATAGAACAGAGACTAACTCCTCAAATGACAAGGCATTTGGATTGTCTTTCATCATCAACCGAAGAGTAGAAGCAAAACTCTGATATGAATCACGAAGACCATTCAGAACAGTCTGCACAAGTGAGCCATCTGGTATAACCTCATCAGCAGAAATCAATTGTTCCTTCAAGTCTTTGATCTTTGTTAGAAAATTGTCCATAGAATCACCTTCATTCATGTGCTCACTCTCCAACTGTTTTTGGAGGTAAGCAACACAAGCCTCGTTCCTAGCTTGGTACAATGTGGTAAGTGTATCCCAAGCATCCTTAGCTATTTTGCAAGAGCGTATGTGAGGAATAATGGCATGTTTGACAGACAAAGCTATCAATGCATGTGCCTGGACATCTCTGCCATCCCAACGAATTTGCTCTATAGTAGGTGTAGTAGAAACCACATCATGAACAGGAATATGCAGAATATCATCATCTTTGACACCTTCTACATTAGCTTCAATACCTGCAGTTGTAACAGTTGTAGGTGTGATAGGAAGTTTTTCAACACCCTGCACAATGTTCCATAGTCCCTTTGCAACCAATACATGTCGCATCATATAAGACCACAATGGGTAGTTGGTACAATCCAACTTATCCTCAACAACCAACATATGAAATACATCACTGCTTTCAGCCATGGTCGGTAACTAAAATACCTTGATGCAAAAAATTGTATGTATCTCAAAAAGTTGAACAGAACTACCCAGACACATTCCACTAAACCTGTAGCAGACTTTGAGATGCTTATACTGGTGAACTGAAACTGGTATATACATTTAGCACAAAAAGACAAAATAGCCTGCACAAGCACTACGATAGTGTGTTCAAAGGCCAAAAGGAGCTCAGATTGCGATTTTGGTAGCACACAACGAAGCTGTTTTGATCTCAGAAACACGTTGAGTATGCTCACCAAAATTCATGTGATTCTGAGACTACAACCGGAGAGGTGTCAAGAATGCCCTAGATGAAGCGATGAACTGCTCTAATACCAATTGTTGGAGTTAGGCGTCTGCGGAAGCACGCGAACAACACAAGAAAGAAGAAGAAGCTTGGAGCACAACACACAATATTGAATATATTACTAGAGAATGTACAAAGATAAGTAGGTCATTAGGGCAATAGGCATATATACAAGCCGGGGGAAAAAAACCTCTTAAAGAGGGAAAAAAGTGCCCCGACGATCCTAGAGTGTTCACACACATCACTACCTAAATATATCAACAATCTCCTTGGTCCATCTACAACCTATATTAGTGACTGTGGGATGGGGTTTGTTGAATCATAGATTTTCCTCATCCAAGTTGGCAATGGCTTTTCCACTTGGTGATGACAAGTTGGTGACATTGAGACTCATCATATGAAGATGATACTTCCTTCTCTTGTCTCGAAGGGATAGCCCTTAGGCTAGGTTCACAGTGGATTGCCTTGCCCCTTTGCCAAATGATAAAGTGGAAGCTCTCTTTTCCTCCTTCATTGTATGTGCTTGCTCCTTCTTAAACACATTACAACTTTCCATGTTCTTCTTAGCATGAGGGTCATAAAGCTATAAGCCTTCTATCCTTGTTGTACCCTAAGAAGGTACATTTGATGCTTTTTTGTTGAAGCTTGTTTCTCTTCCTATCTGGAACATGTACATGCCATTCACATTATAATACTTTGAAATGGCAAATAGATGCCATTTTACTAATGTAGGCCTCTTGTGGAGTCTCTCCATCAAGTGCCTTGGTGTAACTTTGATTCAAGATGTAGATGGTAGTATGGATAGCCTCTACCCAAAATTGATTTGATAAAACCTTTCCCTTCACCATGCACCTTTTCATCTCCATGATGGTTTGATTCCAATATTTTGCAACACCGTTATGTCGAGGGCTATGCCACTATGATTTCATGCTTGATTCCTTTACTCTTGTAGGAATCTTCAAACTATGTTGATGTAAACTCACCACCACTATCTGCCTTGAATTTCTTCATCTTCTTCTATGTTTGAGTTTTAGCAAATTGAAGCCATTCTTTAAACTTACCAAAATCTTGAGCCTTATTGTGAAGGAGGTACACCCACATCTTCCTACTATAGTTTTCGACAAGTAACATGAACTAGGAAGATCCACCCAAGGACTGTATATACATTTTTCTGCACAAGTTAGCATGCAACAACTCTAGAGGATAGCTCGCTCTGTTCTTGCTTTCTTGTGAAAATGCTTTCCTCTATCTTAATGTCTACAATCGATGGTAGGTGTGTATCCATACCCCTACAATGCATCTCCTCTAGTACAACATATCCAATATGGTCGAATCTCTCATGCCATAGCTTACTTGTTCCAACACTTGTAGTGGTTTTAAGAGCAGGCAAATCATACAGGTTGTTTCTCCTTATGTCACTCCCAAAATTTTTTCTGTTACTATCCATAATCTTAGCTCTTGTCTTACTAAAAGATACTTCATGACCTTGATCAATTATAGAAGCTATTGAAAGTAGATTTCATTTGATTTGGAACATACAACACAAAGATTTATGATATCCCCATTAGAATTAATTAAAGAAACCATACCTTCACCCTCTACATGACATCTTGCATTATTGCCGAACTTTAATGTGATGGATTCCTTTAGAGGCTATATCAACTGTAAAGGTCGTTTCTGCTCATCATGTGAGGAGAGGCACTATTGTCCAACACCTATGAGTCATCTCTTCATGAATCTTAAGTTGAGGAGCACACTTGCTCTATCATAACAAATAATTCAAGATCTATTTTTGTAGTGTTGGAAGACTCCTTGCCCTTGCCACCTTTTGAAGAGCCATCTTTCTCTTTTACCTTCTTGATGTGATAGTATTGAATTTTGTGGTCTTTCTTATTGCAATGAAAACACTCTCCTTTGAACTTCTTTTTGTTGTTCTTTATTTTGTCTCCATCTTTTGAAGAGTTCTCTTTGCCTCCTTTGGCATTTGCTATGAATGCAATACCTCCTTTTTTGTCACCACTCCTTGACTTGATCCAAAACTCCTCCTCCATGAGTAAGGCACTACATTCCTTAAAAGTTAGATGTTGAAGTCTAATTTGAGTATTAAGGGCATTTACCAAACCATCAAACTTTGGTGGATAGATTTGAAGAGAACACCAAGCTAGCTCCTCGCTTGATGTTTTCACACCTGATCCTACCACTTGATCTTGTAGCTTCTTTAAGTGAGTGATGAATACCTATGTAGTCTCCCTAGTAGCAAACCTTTATACTGTTAGTTGATTCTCCAAGTTTTGAATCCATGTATGATTACAAGTTTCATATTGATTTCTCAAAATGTTCCATGCTTCACAAGCCTTGGTAGTATGTTGAATGAGAGTTAGAACATTATTAGTAGTACTTGTAACTAGAGTAGAGAGTGCATTTGCATTTCTACGTTTCCAAGCACATAGAAGATGAGCATCAGGAGTTCATTTTTCAAAGGATTCAAGGTTACAAAACTACTACCATTGCTATATATGATGTACAAGCTTGAGTATTTTTTACAATGAGTCCTAAATATGCAAGCTTATATCTAACTATTATATCTACTATAAAAATATGAAGAAGAAAACATGTAGAACAATATATAAGCAAGAATCACTTTAAAAATTAATTTGAATCTTCATTGATACCCTCAAAAAGGCTCTTACCACCTCTCCAATGATTCAACCATCCATGGAGACCTTCAATAACAACATGATCCTCGAAAATGATGCCAAAATTTGTTGTACACCTATGAACATGAAGTTCACTGGCTTCTAGTGGTGGAGATTAGCTTTTAATGTCAATCCAAGCACTATGCCCTGTCCGAATGTATGAAGAAATGCCACCATGATTATATGGAAGTAAAGACAATAGCTTAGAGAAGAATATCAATCCGCATACATCCATAATGAAGGGAAACATGAACACAAAGCATGAAAAAGTACTCCCACTAGTTAGCTATAGGGTTGGAATGCTCCAAGAACACCATAGAAGATACAAGGGAAGAAGGATATTAAAGATACAAGCCGAAGAAGTAAGATGCACGAAAAATGATAAAAAAAATGAGTATAACTTAGGGTTTTTGTCTTTTATACTTAAGGAATTGGTGATGGTCACATTAGTTCTGCCTAGTTCAACTTGAAAATAGTCCTTTTGCGCATTTGAGCATTGATTTGAACTCTAAAAATTTCTAAGACTCCATGGGAAGTTAGATTAACACTCTGGAGGCTCAAGAACTCCTTAATATTTACAAAACTGGAGTAGAAATGCATAATATATAATTTAAATGATGAATAGTACATGGAAATTAACAATTTAGGCATATTAATTTCATTGGCTCGATTCTTCATAAATGAGAGCACAAAATCTCTCAAACTATTTCCCTTCCTAATTAGTGGAGAATTGAACTCCATGTGAAGGAAATGAGAATAGAGTCAATAATTTTTAAGTAGAGCCATAGGCCTACTTCTACACTGTAAACCTAGAGATATTCTCTAAATTCCTCTCCTCCATCTAGTAGAAATCATACTCTATGGATGATGAACCCTTTTCTTCTTGTGCATAGAAGAAGAGTTTTGAAGGGTAAATGATCCCTATTGTCCCATAACAATGGCTCGCATCTATAGTCATGGAAGCACAATTCCACTAAACAAATCATACATCTAGTTTTCATCACCGAGATGGAACTCTCATATATCCTATCTGGTGGATTCTCATGAATCCCATATTCCATAACTAGACTAGCTTGGTCTAGATGATTCTAAGATCATCAACCTACCAAGTTGAGCTAGTTTCCAAGTACCCATGTAGGTACTTACTAGATTCCCTTACTATATGGCATCCTATCTTACCTCTTTCATTGGAATCCATTGCTCTTAATAGATCTAAGGTCAATACAAAGACCTTAAGTGAGTCATTTGAGCATATGTCAATGCTCCTTGTGATACCCATTGTTGCTCTAGACAATGGAAAGTACTGCATCAAGAAGCTCCACCTCCCTAATTGTCAATCTGTGGAAGAGATAGGGTGATCTGGAGATCGTGAACGAGTGATGTGTGCAAAGGTGAAGGTGAGAAGCACACTAGTGCATACACACATACACACACACACACACACACACACAAGTTAGAGGTAAGAGGAGACACAATGGAAGGAGAAAAATACACTTGCATTACTCAAATAAATCTTACAAAGCTCTTTTCTCTCACTAATCTACCTAAAAAATGAGCTCTTTAGCTCTTTTTATAGTTTTCTAGCTAGTTTTGGCCTTGTCTAGACCTAGTATCTGGCCTAGTTAAAATAGATGGTCCTAAAGCTTATTTGGAGGTTCAAATGAAGTCCAAAAAATTACGAAACTTGGTACAAGTGATTTATCTAGGCTCCTCAATCTGAAGGACTCCTTGACTTGCACAAAATGGAGCGACTCGTGAAAAATTTGGGTTTTCTATGTGACATATGTTACATGTGTATTGATTATAATCAATATTGAAGGTTTAATCAATTATATAAAGCAATCTTTTTGAAAATTGATAGATATGGTCCCCCACGTCTTCATGCATCTTCCTTTATATGCTTCCTCAACGTCAATGCCACTGCCAACACCCCCTCCCTCTCACATAGGGATTGATTGATGTAGTTCTACAAGAGATCATGGGCAAGGGTACGTTCTGCAATCCTTAAGCCTCGTGCTGGATCAGCTTCAAGCTTTTCCCAATTAATAGTGTGAGGCTCATCCTGGGGTGGGAGTATGTAGAGAGTTGAATAGATCATTTGCTGACATGCAAAGATTTGTAGAAAGTATGTGGGTCTACTAATAAAGACTTCCAAATGGTACTCCCAAAACCCCATTGTGAACATTTCCTCAAATGTTTACTTGTAGTAGGTAGGTAAGTATTTGATCCGACAGTGCCAAGCATGGCACACCCGAAGGGAAGGCATGGTACTCATATCATATACTAGATCTCCATTATCGTGCTCAAACCTCGGGGGAAAAATGAGGTTCTCATACACATTGAAAGACATTAAACATTGTCTGCATAAAATAAAAAAATTTCACTGACGTTTGAGTAGCAGCATCAATCATTTTGTATAAGTGAGGGAGCTAGTGTCTGATTGCTTCCATCATATATCTAATAGTGGGGGGACCCCAAGGAAGCATGAAGTAAGGGTAATTCAACTAGTCTTGGCACTGCTTATTGTTTTGTACCTTAATTGCAAAAGCGAGCCAAGAATGATGACAATGCATTGGATTGTAGCATGGATTGTGCTTGATGTGTAGAGGCACCTTAGTCCATGTGTACATCATCTCTTGATACTCTTGTAATAATGCCTTTCTCCAATTAGGTTGAAAGATGCTACCTCATTGAGCATTGGGTGGAAGGTCCACAGGTTCAAACTGAGTAGAGTGGGTTGGCTTTTTTCTCGTGATCTTCTCAATTGCTAAGTTATATTCCACCATGTACATAAAATAAGGTTTGTATTATAATTCATTTATTGAAATGTACCATCTCGACACCAACTCTATGAAATATGGAGACTAAAGGATGGTCTCCTTGATGGTTGCCATGGCATGTAATTGTGCTTCAACACGAGCAGAGTGCATTTTGCCTAACTCTTTGACAAATTTCATCCACACAGGTGTCATCAAATCAAAGGTATCTTGACCTCCTTTTGTTATGTGACTACCAATTGTTGGTTGTGGTTCACTCTTCCTTGAATGTAGGTTCTACTAGAATAGTCATAGTTTCTTTAGCCTCTATTATATATGGTGGGGAGTCAGGTTGGGAAATCACCGAGTGATCTATCATTTGAGTCTGCAGTTCTAAGACACGCATCCGTAAGGTATTCGGTTCCTCCAAAAGTTTCAACAGTGTTACCTCATGTGTTGTAGGTGAAGTTGCAGGTTCTCTAAGTTGTAAGGTAGTATTATCACTCCTGAGTGCATTGCATTCTTCAATCAATCTATCATAAACCTCAAGGAGTCTTGCATGGTCATCCAACAGTATCTATATTATCTTTGATGGAACTGCTTTGAAGCAACTTGGGGTGAGAGGTTCTTCTGGCTAGTCCAGTGTAGCTTCAAATTTTTCTCAGTTCTACATTTGTAATCATGTTGATATATTTAGGTAGTAATGTGTGTGAACACATTGGGACCATCGGGGCACTTTTTTCCCTCTTTAGGAGGTTTTTTCCCTCGGCTTGTATATTATATGCCTATTACCCTAATGGGTCACTTATCTTTGTACATTCTAGTGGTAATAAATTCAGTATTGAGTGTTGTGCTCCAAGCTTCTTCTTCTTCCTTGTGTTGTTCACGTGCTTCCGCAGACCTCGAACACGTGTTGTTCACGTGTATCAGAGCAGGTCACCGCTTCATCTAGGGCATCATCATCACCCCTCTGGTTACGGTCTCAGAATCACACAAAATTTGGTGAGCATACTCAAGGTGATTAGAAGATCAAAACAACTTTGCTATGTGGTGCCAAAATCGCGATCTGAGCTTGTTTCAACCTCTGAATGCACTACCATAGTGCTTGTGGAGGCTATTTGTCTTTTTGTGCCAAAGATATATATAGGTTTCAGTTCATTATTATAACCATCTCGAAGTCTGCTATAGGTTTAGCAGAACTCATCAAGGTAGTTCTGTTCAACTTTTTCAGATACAATCAAGGAGTTTGTGCCGGGCATAGCACCATTCCCTGAAAGACTGAAAGCTCCTAAGATTAGAAAGGAAAGACAAAGTTCGGAAGAAGTAGATATTGTAAAGTTGTTCGCGGACACGGAAGTCACGCTGGATATTGGCACATTGCTAAAATGTTCACCTGCCTATCGGAAACAATTCTACAACGAATATATAAAGAAGCCGAGGAAAGCTCGAGATAAAAATAGACAAGATAAAGATGTCCAAGGGATCATTCAAAGCATTACGACGCAAATTGATTCGAACGCTCCAACTGTGACGGTCGAAATTAAAGGATATGCAGTCCCTGGTGCTCAATTAGACAGTGGAGCCGCAGTCAACCTTATGACTGAGTTCATGATGAAAGCTTTGGGCCTTAACCACATGGAAGAAACGCTGATGTCCTTGAGAATGGCGGATCAAACACAAGTGAAGCCTGCGGGTCTTTTGAAAAATGTAAGTACAGTTGTGGGCGGTCTAGAGTTTAAAGTCGATTATCTGATAGTAAGACCAAGGACCTCGGAGGCTACCTTCTCGATCCTACTTGGACGACCATGGCTGGTGCAAGCCGAATGTGTGCATGACTGGCGCACAGGTTTTATTTCAATAGGGCCAAAATCTGATCGGATTCAGTTGCAAGTATCCCCACCCTCGAGCAACAAAAAGAAGACAATAATAGTCGATGAGATGGAAAAGAAAGAAAAGGAGAAAGCAAGGCACGAGAGTGCACGAGCTAGGTTTTCTTTGAACACGGACACCTACAAGAATCTGCTTCAAGACGGGTTCAACTTGCAGCTCTTTAAGAATCAAGACACGAAGATGGGAGAGTATCAAAATCCATTGCTCTATAACGACGATTCGGACCAGGAGTTGCTGGGATGGTTGACACATACAAGTAAATTTGATTGCTACATGTTGAGTATAGACTCAAGTAAAAACAAAGCTACTCAATCCCTGGAGAAGGGAACTTCAAGAGAAGAGTTGAAACTGGAGTTAGCTCCGGCGATGGAAGTGCAACAGTTGAGAGAAAGAGTTAGAATGCTAGAAGCAGAGATTCTAAAGAGAAGTCGAGAATCGGAAAAAGAAGCGAAGAGTAGGACCAAAGTGTCGGAAGCTATTGCAAAAGTTGCATTAAAGAAATTAGGTTCAATCGAAAGAGAACAAGACAATGATTTACTGGCCCATCATACACGCATGATCGGGAGCACATTCCAATCATAGTGTTAGGGAGAAATAAGGACTATTCGCGAGAAGCTCAGTTGGAAAAATGGGAAGTTTTTCCAGAAAAGTTCTTGAGTGTAGGGTCAGAGCTACCAGACAGGGTACGAGATTGTATTAAAACGACACTTAAAAATTTCAGCGAGGCCTTTGCATGGTCATACAGTGATTTGAGAGGAATTGATCCCCGAATCTGCCAGCATTATATAGACTTGGAAGAAGGCACACGACCAATATGTCAACGACTCAGGCGAACGAATCCAGTCTATTCGGAATTGATCAAGCTGGAATTGACCAAATTATTGGAAGCAGGATTCATATATCCCATCGCATCCAGCGAATGGGTATCACCAATTGTAGTGGTTCCGAAGAAAAATAAGAAAATCCGTATTTGCATAGATTATCGTAAGTTGAACGAGCGCACAAAGAAGGATCATTTCCCCTTGCCATTCACTGATCAAATCTTGGATAGAGTGGCTGGCCATAAGTTGTACTCATTTTTGGATGGTTTCAGTGGGTACAACCAGATCCAAATTCATGAAGAGGATCAATCCAAAACTACTTTCACGACAGAATGGGGTACGTATGCATATCGGGTGATGCCATTTGGATTATGCAATGCACCGGCCACATTCCAGAGAGCAATGATAGCTGCATATCAAGACTATTTGCAGGATTGGATGGAGATATTTCTCGATGATTTTGCAATCAGAGGCGACGATGAAAACATGATGGAGAGGATCAAAGCGATTTTAAGAAGAAGCATTGAAAAAGGTGTCGCATTGAATCTTGAAAAGTGTACATTTGGAGTACGAAGAGGATTGCTTCTGGGCCATGTTATTTCCGAAAAAGGGATTGCGGTTGACGAGGATAAAGTGGAAAAGATCGGACAACTTCCACCACCGCAAAATTTGCGACAACTCAGAGGATTTTTGGGCCATGCAAATTATTATCGACGTTTTATATTAAATTTTGCATCCATAGCGGCGCCACTGACGAATCTCTTGAGGAAAGACCAACAATACCAATGGAATGAAGAGTGTCAGGTTGCATTCGACTCGATCAAGGAGAGGTTAATAAATGCACCGATTTTGGTAGCACCTGACTGGACGAAGGAATTTCATGTACATACCGACGCTTCTCATACTGCAGTTGGAGCAGTACTATGCCAAGCCGACGAAAAGAAGTTGGACCATCCTATTTACTATGCAAGTCGCAATTTGAATAGCACTGAGAGGAACTACACGACTACGGAGAAGGAATGTCTCTCGATGATCTTTGCGGTGAACAAATATCGGCATTACTTGATGGGAAAGCATTTCACTTTTTATGTGGATCATGAAGCCCTTAAGTACATCATTAATAAACTCGAATTGTCAGGGCGACTGATGAGGTGGATGCTACTTCTCCAAGAATTTCAGTTCACAGTGGTGACCAGACCAGGCAAAGCACATATATTGGCTGACCATTTATCTCGAATTGTTAATGAGGAGCCAATCTCTGGTGTGCCCGACGATGCTCCGGATGGACATCTATTCCAGGTTGAAGCTAAAATACCTTGGTATGCCGACTTGGTGAACTTCTTATGCACCACTAAATATCCGCCAGGATCAAGCAAGAGGGAGAAGCAAAAACTGTTAGCATTGGCGAAGCACCATAGCATCATTGGGGGGCAACTCTATCGATATTTTGTTCATGAGAGCATTTATCGGAGGTGTCTCGAGGAAGAAGAAGCAAATCTAGTGTTGAGGGCTTTGCATGACGAACCTTGCGGTGGACATTTTGCTGGTGAATTGACGGCAAGAAAGATTTTATTAGCTGGGTATTGGTGGCCAAGCTGTTCAAAGATTCGCATACATACTGTAAGAAATGTGACAAATGCCAACGAATGGGCAAACCCACATTAGCACATGCTGCTCCTCTTACGCCGGTGTTGGCTCTTAAGCCGTTTGAGAAATGGGGAATTGATTTTGTGGGGTCTATTGATCCTCCCTCACGACGAAGATCCAATAGGTATATCTTGGTCTGTACTGATTATGTTACCAAGTGGGTGGAAGCCAAAGCTCTGAAGACTGACCGAGCTGTTGATGTAGCTAAATTTCTGTATGAACAAATTATCACTCGATTCGGATGCCCGTTGGAGATATGAGTGATAGAGGGACACATTTTGTCAACGAACTAATCGACGAATTAATGGAACTCTATAAGATCAAACATAGAAAAAGCACTCCATATTACCCGAGGGCAAATGGACAAGTGGAGGTCACCAACAAAATTCTTGAACAGATTCTGACAAAGACAGTAGCTGTGCATAGGCGAGACTGGGATGAGAGACTTTTGGAAGCCTTGTGGGCATATTGAACATCCTACCGAGTGACGACAAAGAGCACTCCGTTCTCTCTAGTATATGGCGAGGAAGCCATCTTCCCCATCGAAAAAGAAGTTCCAACATTAAGAGTGGCCATCGAAGCCAGGTTGGGCGAGGAAGAGTCATTGAAGGAAAGGTACATACAACTGGTCAAGCTGGAAGAAAAGAGACTTATTGCACAGCAAAGTTTGGAAGCTATTCAGAAGAGACGTAAGGAGAGGCATGATAAGAATCTCAAAACCTATGTGATTCAAGAAGGGGATTTGGTGCTAGTTTACGATAGTAAATATTATAAATTCCCGGGGAAGTTGCAGACAAGATGGGCAGGACCGTTTAAGGTGGTGGAACTCAACTCTAATGGTTCCATGCAAATTCAAGATTTAGGAGAAGAATATGCTCCTGTGAAGGTTAACGCGCTTCGAGTTAAACCATATTTCAAGTGATATTCGGACGGGAGAAGCGAGACGAGATCCAAAGAAAACCCCAAATTTGCTAAGACTTTAAGATATGTAACTTTAACCATATTGACGAAGACCCAACAATTGTTCGACGAGAATCAATTGAAATTGAACTAATTAAACGGAATGCTCTGTTTCTTGCATAACATTCCTTTTTGCAAGTAATTCGTCGGGTTTTTGCACCTACCTTCTGATTTGATTAGTTAGATACAACTGAAAAAAAATCAGTTATCCTACTCAGATCTACGATTCGCACACACCCCCTTTCCATAATAAAACAATATACTTAATACCAGGATTAAATTAATCAGGTTTATCTCAAAGATATCAGTATTTAAGCTAATACCTGCAGCGGAAACCCAATAACTCAAGGGAGCGAAGAACGAAATGATGAAGTAGACTCCTTGTACATACATGTATAGTTATATATATATATATGCGCATATGTAAGCTATGATTTGTGTGTCATAAATATCCTTCCTTGCTAGCTCAAGAATTTTGGACTTCTAATTATTTTTCTTGTGTTGCGCAGAGACTGTTAGGAGTTAAGTAACAAAATGGCAGATCAAATAACGCAACTCTACTTGTACGAGCTAAGGATATATTTCTCGGACCAAACGTTCGCTCGCATGGACATAGATGTCGACGACTTTGAGACGGAATACGATGTTGAGGAAGCGCATTGGCTGGTATGCTTTATAAACCAGGGTTTGGGTGTTGCATTTTACATTGAGTGTTTTGAGGAATACCTAGCTTGACATGTAGGATGGGGGGGAGATCGATACTACTATTTTGATCCTTTGAGGGAAATGCCTAACGAGGAAAACGATATCACATGGGCTTGGGCAGATGTGCTAACGCTAGGAAGTGATGACGGAGCTCCTGAAACTGAGCCTGACTCGCCTTAGGGAAGTTGTCGGGATGCGAGTACGATGTGAGACTACATGAGATATTCCGGAGACTCACATTCTAGGACACCCAGGGATAGGTATACGAGGGACTAAGGCATAGCTGGTTGTAGTTACCAAGTGAAAAGTCGAATCGAGGAATACATATGTAGTGTCTGTAATTGAGAGAATGGAGTGAAGAGGTGGTTGATCTGTCAAAGGCTAGAGTGTATATGTTTGCATGTATGTGTGGGAACAGTGGGAAAAGTCCCTTTCTTCCTCTCCCTAATTCTCAGGACTTGGGTGAACTAATTAACTATGGAAAAGAAGGAAAAAAAAAAAAGAAAGAACATCGTGTTGTTGTAATCGTACCGATGCGCTATGGTGGGATAGTAGGTGGGTGGATTTATCCTCGCCGAGTGGTTAGGACCACGAGCCGCAGCTAGTTTCGCCATAGGCTTCGGATGTATGTGATTGTGTCTTAGCTACGCGCCATAACGAGTTGGTAGGTGGGTGGAGCCATCGTGGCTGGGTAGTCACGACCATGAGCCGTATCCAGCTTCGTTATGGGCTAGCTGATATATGTTATGTGTTATCATTGTGTGTTTATGTGTTGTGCGCTGCATTGCATTGGTAGATGGGTGGAATCAACCTGATCGGGTGGTCAGGTCCACGAATCGCATCCAGTGACAATGTAGGCCAACGTGTGATTAAAATAAAATTTTCATATGAAGTTATTCCCCACTCCTGAGGGGGAGAGAAAGAGAGGAGAGGGCGATGATCGCCTGGAAGGGAACGTTATTTTCTTGTGTGATTGGTATGTGTTGGCTTGCGACAGATCAGCTCACTTTGAATCAACATTCTTGAAGGCACGGAGACTCTATATGTAATTATGGATGAGGCTTTAGCGAGGTAATGCAACGGTCTTGCTTTATAACTAGTGTGCTCTATCTGAGGGTTTTTCTAGTGTGTGGGACACTCCAGGGTTCTGATGTATGTCTTCACTTGCACTCGAGTTTCGATGGCTTTTGTAGGACGACGATGGGGATTCTTCGGGATTGTCTAGTCATGGAATGATTGTACATAGCGAATAGTAGATGCAATAATGGGGTATGCACTTTGGGTATTTTTGCATCTCCGATTGGATTCATTTTAGTTGTTGTTGTTTATTTCGGAATTTTCTTTTCTGTTTTCCGCAATGGTAGTTGCATGTGTAATTCATGAAAAGGTATGCGTGTGTTATTTTGGGTGAGACCATTTTCATAATGGAATGTATGGGCAAATTGATGCATGGCTGAAATGGAATTGCATATATGTGCATGATCTTGGATCATTTTGGAAGTGGCTGATTTGTATGTATTCATGAGTGATTTTTTAGCACTAATAGCTTCGATGAGTGCAGGTTCAGTGGAAATGGCGGCTCGATGAAAAGGTATGTGAACCAATTGGAAATTGACATGTTCATGGTTGTTTGGATTTTATCGCAGCAATACTCGCTCGTCGAGGACGACTTCGCAAATAAGAAGAGGGAAGTATGTAAGCTCCGAAAATGGTTGATTTTTATGTTCTAATGTGGTTTTATTTGGCAGGAAATTTGTTTGATTGCAGGCACTTGAAGAATGAATTTGATAATTGATGAGAAGTATGTGGAGATATTGATTGTAGGGATGGGGAGCAAAGGGCTTGCTATTGTATCGGCAATTATCTGAGTGGCCTTGTACCTCTTTCTATAGGGCAACTAGGAGCTGATTCCATCATCTTTGAGAAGTTTGAGCTCTTGGGGAAGATTCAAGTGATGCAAGCTGAATCAGAGGGACAGAGAAAGCGAATTGATGAACTTGTTAGCATAAATGAAGAGCTGCTGAAGTTTGCTCAAAACAAGGAAGATCAGCTACAGTACCTTAACAAGGAAATGGATAGGCTGCAAGCTGAGCTCAATGCAAGAGTAGAGGAGCATAGCCAGATTCATGCATCGAAGAAAAGTTACATAAAGGATGGATGATAGAGTTCTGGAGCCACGATCATGCCCATTCGATGTCAAAATTTTTTCACATTATCAGTGACCTGATATCAATGTATTGTATTCTGCTGAAAATGCTAGAAGCAAGATGGTTTCTGAAGGTGGACCGGTCTCAAGTATCCTATCAGGCTATCCCCATTTTGAGTTGGTGGATTGCAATTCTATGGATATGCTCATCACAACAAGCGACAAGGCCTAATTCCTGTGTATATGCTTCATTGTTTCATAGTTCTCCAACCAGGGAATGTGCACGAAACGTTTTCCTGATCAGACTTGTCTAATAATCAAAAGGTTGATATTTGTGGGCTGCATCTTGGTAGGCGGGAGGCTTGCTTCAGAGAACTATGCCATTGCAAAGGTATGTGGGAAGCAGCACGCATGAAGAAAACAAGCTCTTAATTAGTCTCCATTATCCTGATCAAGTCATGCCCCTTGGGTTTGGATAGCCTCTTGAAAGCATATCTATCCCTGGGTTGTGGAATCCATACAAAGCCTCAATCTATGTCATCTAGGACATACGGTCTGGAATACTTACAAACATTGGGCGGGTTCTACAAATTTTAATTACCCAGCATGGTGAGGTTAACATGGTTTGAAGATAGGATTGCTATTTTTCACGTTCATGAGAGCCAAGTAACTTTTGAGGAGTACTCTCTTTAACGTTTCCTCTTAGAGGGTTCTGGACTTTTACTGAGCATAACTGTTTGGACCGATTCCTGAGGAGCTAGCGAATTGTCTGAGCCTTGTTGCCTTAAATCTGTCATTCAACAAGCTCTCTGGTGACATACCAACAACAAAGAGCTTTACAAGATTTACAGCTGAAAGTTATCGTGGCAACAAGGGGCTATGTGGAAAGAAGATAGGAATTTTTTGTGATTCACACAGCGCTCCTTCAAGTGACTTTGATCAGTACCATCAAAACATCTTGGAATTCGAGGCTGAGCTGGATACCGTGGGAAGAATCAAGCATAGGAATCTTGTCAGTTTGCTGGGCTACTCACTATCTTCACATGGGAATTTACTTTTTTACGAGTTCATGCAAAATGGAAGCTTATGGGATGCATTGCATGGGGACAAAAGAATTAAGCTTGACTGGAGCCTCCGGCTAAATATAGCTAGTATCTGTATTGGGGGCGGCGGCATTATTTTGATGAAGGCGAAGTCCGTTGCATTTTTTGGATGGCAGATCTGACAAAGAGGAAAAGGGAGGCTCTCGCGTGGTTAGCAATCAGCTACAGAACGAAAGGGGGGAGGTACCGGCTGGAGGGGGCTCGAGCTGTAAAGGGGGGAGTCTCTCTCGTTGTTTTCACAAAAAGAGATAAGGGGAGGAGTGTTTTTTGTTTTTCTTTGGTGGTTCTGTGCAGATATTCGAGGGGAGCAGCCGCGAAGGGAGGTGTTCCCATCGCTCATGGAGCTAGCGATGGAGAGATAAGCATTGGAGGCCTCCAGGGACTCGTGACCTGCGGTGAACGGCTTCTTCCCCCTATCAGAGTCTGAGAGCTCTAAAGGGGAAGTCTTCGGCAGCACTGTAGCTCAGTGATGAGTAGCACCTCCTTTAATGTCAATCCGGGAAGACGTGAGGATGGTATGAAGACCTCGAGCAAGTGGCGGCACAAGTGCGTGAGTGAGAAGCACACAAGCATGCACACACATACACACACACGCGCACACAAGGCAAGACAAAGAGTGAGAATCAATGGAGCTTTGTAGATTACTTTCAAAATGCTCTTACAAGTTCGTTTCCATTACAATCTAACCTCAAAAATGAGCTCTCTAGCTCCTTTTATAGTTTTTGACTAGCTTTTGGCCCTGTCCAGACCTAGTGTCCGGCCTAGTTAAAAATTAGGTTCCAGGGCTTATTTGGGGGCTCAAACGAGATCTAAAAATTATGAAAATTGGTACGCAACTACTTCTAAGGCTCCTCAAGCTCAAGGACTCCTTGGCTTGCACAAAATGGAGCTACAAAAATGTGAAATGAGATTTACAATGATTATTAGTGATAAAAATCGCTGTTGTTGTAGGGATTTCTTCTAGTGATCTGCCATACATATCTTCAAGCTCCCTACTTGCTCTTCTTCCCTGCATGTCCATCTCTCTGATTTGCATTAATGTCTTGAAAAAATATTGGCCTACTTGCCAGATCTTCTTTGACTGCCCTGTTTGCTCGTGCTGTCCCTTCGCTCTGACTCCCTTCTTTGACTTTCACGTCTTGTAGTTCCTGATGTACCAAGGCTACTGCCAACACCCCCCCCACTCTCGCGTCTGTCGCCCCTGACAGACCCTTGTCTAGCTGCTTTTTGTACGTAGTATTGTACAACATCGGCGGCGAGGTGGTGTTCTTCTAACCTGAGTCCCCTTGCTAGATCTGTCAGCAATGCATCCCAATTGACTGGCCCTGGGACATCTGGATGTGGCACCCGTAACTGCTCTGAGTGAATGGTTCGCTCCACAGCAAATAAATGGAGGAGATGTGAGGGTCTGGGTACAAATATTTCTGAGTGGTATTCCCAGAACCCTGTTATGAACATCTCTTCGAATGTTTGTTTGAAGCATGCCGGGAGGTATTTTATTCTGGCGTGCCAAGCGTATATCACCTCTATGGAAGGAGTGGTGCTCATGTCATAAACTAAATCTTGGTTCCCTGTAAGGAATCCGACGCTTGAGAAGTGTGGGTCCTTGATATTCTTGAATGTCCTGAATGTAATAAGCATTAACTCAAAAATTTTCATGCACATCTGGGCCATTACATCAGGGGTATTCTTTAATCGGATGCTCCAGTGCCGTATAGTGGAAATCATGTAATTGACGGTGGGAGGCCCTTGAGGGGGTGCTAGATAGACGTAGTTTAACCATTTGGCGCATCCCTTGATATTCTTGACTGCAATGGAGAACTCTGGCCATGTGCGTCTGCGGGGTACAGGAACATAACAAGGGTTATATTTAATAAAAAGAGGCATATTCGTCCAGGTGCGAACCATCTCCGGGTAGGTTTCGAGGAGTCGGATCCTCCAAGTGGGTTGATGAATGGATCCTTTTTTAGCGCTCTCTGGGATGTCATCTGGCCCAAATTGTGTAGCAAATGTTGGAGGTTTGCCACATTTTTGTTGGATTTCTGCATTGTAGTCCGCCAGAAGTATACAATATGGCACGTATTGATCATCATTGGTTCCGATCCATCTATGGTGGGACATGCTGCGGAAGTATTCTGATTTAATAATAGTGTCCTCTATCTTTGCCATAGATTGGATTTGAACTGCCACTCGATCTTCATGAGTTGATGCCGTTTTCTCTAGAGTTTGGAGCCACTCAGGTACTTCGATTTCTAGCGTATCCATACCTTCGGCGGTTTGTTCACCACCTGGCATTGGCATAGGAACGTAAGGTTCCTCATACGTCTCATCTACCTCGATGGGTACCAAATCCTCGGGTTCTGGTTCGACAACTGGAGAGGGTTGCCTTTCATGTGTGAGTAATCTTGCCTGTAATTCGGCCACCTGCTCTTTCAATGCCTTGACTTCCTCTGAAGTCGTGGTTGTTTCTGTGACTTTGGGTGCTGTCTGTTGCTCTTGGAGTTGATTGCGCAGCGCATCCCGTTCCCTTTCCAAGTCATCATGAGCTTCTAATAGATCTGCATAGCTGTCCAAGATGGTCTTCATTGTCTCTGAGGGCACAGCTTTAAACTGCTCTGGATCAATTTCGTGTGGTGAGCCTTCCATTGCAGCTTCTAGATTTGCTTCATTTTGCTGCTGCAATCTCTTGTTTTCCTCAAGGGCGGCCGCCATGTGTTTTCTGAGAAGTGCCAGGTTACGCCGGACTTTGAGATTATCGGCTTGGTATACCTCGAGCAAAGCTTCTAGTTGTTTGGCACCTGATTCTGTCGATGGTTGGGGGGCCGCCAATAAGGTTTGGTGAGCCTGCTCAAGCGTCGTGTAGCGTTGATTCAGTTCTGCATTTTCTGTTTGTAGAGTGAGAAATTGTCTTTGTAAGTTTTGATGGTGCGTTTCCAGACTCTGATACCGGTTGTCCAGAGCTTTGTACTCATGCTGGAGCTGGTATACACATTGGTTTAATGCTAAGAATATGTTATTTACATTAAATAATGCTGGGAAGGGTGAAGATGCAGGGGGAATGGGGGCGGGAATGGGAGAGGTGAATGATGTGGATGTACGTGGAGATGTAGGTGGAGGGGGTATGGGTGATGGTGGCATGGGGGGAGGGAGCGGTGCTGTGGCAGGTGATGTTTCTATCGTGTCAACTGTTTGAGTGACTGTGTAGATGGGAATCGTTGGTGGAGTGGCTGTGACATCGGTGAACAGGGTGGTGAAGGTGGGCATGGTGACTCCCCCGTATTGGATTCCCGGAGAGAGTGGGATGCCCATGACAACGGTAGTGGTAGTGGATGTGGTAGTGTTAGTGTCCTGTGGTGGAGTGAACTGTGTAGTGTGAGGTGGGGATGGGGGTGACAACGGTGCTTCCTGATATTCTTCTGCTTGCGCTGCCTCGCCTGGGGCTGATGTATTGATGTGAATTTGCTTCCCGGACCTCCTGGGACGAACAGGAACTCTTTTTTCAAACCTGTGGATGTAGGCCATTGCCTCATGAATGGCTTCGTCCAATCCTACAGCGTCGGCATGAAGGTTCATGGACTCAATGAACAACTCGTCCACACCTTCCTCCGCTAGCAAGTCGTTCATGAGTCTTTTGCCCTGTTCTAGAGACATCTTATGCTGTTCCTGAACCAGTCGCATGGTTCGATATAGTCTCTTGATTTGTGCCGAATATGCTGGGGCACTTGCTAACTCGGAGAGTTCGTCATATTCTTGATGTTGTTCTTCGTCGGCTTCTTCTTCGTCTCCTCCTGCCTCTTGTTCATCTACATCGACTTCTACAGTTTGTGGTTGGGTGGGGGCCGATGTTGTTTGGGGTCGCGGTTCCTGAGCTCGCGCTGCTTCGGCTTCGAGGTTAGAGTCATAGATTAATCTGGCAATTTCTTCATCCGTGAGGTCCTCAAGAGTAAATCCCTGTGGGAACTCCAAATCGGATGGAATGGGTGGAAACACCAGATTAGGCCCCTCCGTGCTTGGTCGTGGTAGCCGGATCGTGAATGGCCTAACTCGTCGTGTTTGGGGAGGAGTGATTTCTGGTGTAGCGGTAGCTCCCCTTGGTTGGGCACAGGGTAGTTGGACTCCCCCCCTCATCTTCTTGGATGGGGGACCTGCTGTTGATAGTCTTCTTTGGAATTCTTGGACTCGGGACCATACGAGTGCCCGCTGAACAGGCACGTCATAAGCCAAGCATCTATAGATTATTCTGGTCAAAGCACAACACCTGTGGAGCACATTCTTCTGTTTTTTGTTCCACCTTTGATGCGCTAGGTGGATCTGGTCTATGATCCAGTGTGGCACATTGATGGGCAGGCTTTCGGTTTCTGCTAGATATAAACTGAACCATATTTTTTTCGGGGGCATTGTGAAGCGTTCTTGGGCGGGAAACGCAAAGTGTTGCATGATGGTTCGCAGGTGAAGCGCAATGGTAGGTGTCATTGCTACCATATCCTTCAACTTATTCAGATCCTTGTGCTTCATGCGACCTGGGACCATGGTTTCCTTTTCTGTTGGGATGTGCATGCCATACATTCCCAATGCTTCTCTTACCAGATTGAGGTCCAGCTTGAACCTTTTAAGCTCATTACCCGGCAGCAGTGATGGCAACACAAAGGTGCTGTCGCCTCCTTTGTTCCTGCTTGGCGTGATTGTACTGATCAGATATGAACATCGTAAAAAATCCGGCTTTGGTATGTGGGCCCTGAAGTAACTTTCCACACCCGCTTTGACCCAAACTGATCTCATGAGTTCGGCATTTTGGTAGCTTTCAAATTCGCGTGTGAAAAAGTGGTATCGACCCCATTTGCCATTGAACTCCAATTCTGCTTCCCAGAAGTAGGTTCCATCGCCCAGTGGTCCAGCAACATCACTGAACCAATGCGCATGCTTACCTACTTGAGAAGTGTGTCCTTGAGGAGGATCCTGGATGGGGAGCACATGCACTTCTTGAAGCTCTTGTGGTCTTGCAGTGAGACGTGGCTCAAGGAGAAGTGTTTCTATGTCCACGATCTGGGGACCAGATCCGGCTTGAGAGCTGGTACCTGCTTCTGCCATGGCCCTGTCTGCTGATTGGTTCTGTGAGAATATAGAACCAAGTGTTAATATTGTAATGGACAAAATAAATCCGTTGTTGTCCCCGTTACAACATTAACATAAGGTAGATGGTGAGTTAGTGGTTAGTAAGTGCATGAAGACAGTGTGTGTAGTTAGTGATTGTGTTGTCCTAGGAAACTATTGCAGTTAGTAAGTGGGTTATGAATTTACAAATAGGGGTCGGGGGGGTTTATTACAGGCCCTAGGCTGCCAAATGCAGTGAATGGGCTTTGCTTTCGGTTTCGGAGAGTCTCTACAGAGCCTTCTCGGTGTCGTGGTTTGAAAACGAGGCCTTTTTGGGACCCATATACAATTGATTACATGCACGTTCTTGGGTTTTGGTGTGTACATGAGTGTCGAGAACGAGTGAAATCTGGCAGCATGCATAACTGCGTTATGCCGTTTAGGTTGTGGCCTCAGCGTAGCAACTTGTGCCATCAAGCAAGCCTTAGGCACCCAAATTTGTCTTGATTGTGGGCTTGCCTTCATCGACTTCTTGGGCACCCAAATAGATTTTACTTTAGCAGAAGAATTTCTGAAGGACTTCTTATTAGCGTTGCGTTGTTGGTCACTAATAAGAGGCTTTGCCCCTGTAGTTGACGGTGGTGCCGCCGGTCGTTCGCCTTTCCGCACCCACACCTGATTGATTTTCAGGGGCATTCTGCTGCGCAGGTACTTTTGATCTCGGACATAGGTAGTACTCTGCTTCTTCTGCCTGTGATCCGCCTTTGGTTGCTGCCTCCTTCTGGCCTTTGGAAATGAAGGGAGTTCCGTCGCATCCTTGACTCCTTTTTTGCAATTATCATTCCTCTGCAACACATAGTTTTGGACAAGAACAGCATGGTCATCTTCATGTGTACCCCTGGAAGGACCAGGAGTCTGTGCCTTTCCTAGTTCCTTGAGTGCTCCATTGTCTAATTCTACTGTAACTCGACTATGATTGACCCAAACCTGGAGAAGTCCACTTCTTAGGTTTAGATTGACTGCTTGGTCATAGATCCAATCCTGACCCAAGACGAGAGGTTCAGTGAGATCCTCATCTTGACACACTAGTACTTTAACAGTCATTGCCTCATCATGAATGTAAAGGGGAAGTTCCACCTCGCCCATGCAAGGGGTTTCCACGCCTCCCAATCCTATGAGGTATGCTTCCACAGGATTGACAGTCAATTGTAATTCTTGGCAGTAAGACAATTTAACAGCGCTAGTGGCAGCACCTGAGTCAATCAAGGCTCTCACGGTCCTTGTACTCTTTCCTTGTCCTATGTCTATGGTTATGAAAGGACGTCTATCAATTATTCTATTCGAGCTTGTTCCTGCAACTTCACACATGGCTATGGGGAATCCTTGGTCTGCATAGTCATTCGCTCCAGGCTGATCTCTACCTTGCCTTCGTAATTTCATCCTTCTGATGCGTTCTAAAGCCTCTGCTTGAGCTTCTTCTCTAATTCTCTTTTCTTCCTCTTTGCGTTTCTTAGCAGTGTTGAGTCGGCTGAGCATTTCCTCCGTGAGGGGTTCCTGGTACAACTTGACTCTGCATCCGCTAATATAGTTAGGGAGAACATCACCCTCTAATGTGGCCAATTGTACTGCTCCACTTGTGGAGATCCTATTGATGATCATAGGTCCGTAGCCTCTCTTTTCTAGCTTCCTTGCGTGTTGTTTCAGTGTATAGACTAAGACTAGATCTCCCGTTTTCAAGCCTTTATCCTTCACGTGGGCATCAAAGTATGCCTTCTGTCTCTTCTTGGCTGCATATATCCCTGCAGCGGCTCTCAGTCTTGTTTCTCCTAATCGTTCAAGGTCAAAGATCCTAGAGGAGAGCTCATGGCCTGTCCATTCATGCTCTTGTGCTACTCTCAATGTAGGGATTAGGAAGTCCAAGGGTAGCACCGCGTTTTGGCCGAATACCATCTGAAAGGGGGTGGCTTGGAGTACCGTTTTGTAGGCAACTCGGTATGCCCAAACAGCATGGTGTAGCTGTTTGTCCCAATCAGAGCGTTTAGTGTTCACTAATTTCGTCAGTACATTGCATAGAATCTTATTAGTGCTCTCAGCTTGTCCATTAGCTTGAGGGTGATACGGGGCAGACTTCTTGTGTATTACCAAGAATTCTTGGAGCAGATTCTCAATCACTTCATTCAAGAAATGAGTGCCTCTATCGCTTACAAGCTCTATAGGTAGCCCATATCTCGTGAATACATTCTCAAACAAGAATTTGGCAGTTGTCTGAGCATCGTTCTTGGTTGTAGCCTTTACCTCTACCCACTTGGTGAGATAATCTGTCGCAACAATGATGTATTCCGCATGAGAACCTTTCGCTGGGGGATTAATAGGACCTACGAAGTCTATTCCCCACTTAGAGAATGCACGTCCACCCATCATAGGTTTCAGTGGCATCTCATCTTTGCGTATAGGATACTGAGTCCTCTGACAGACATCACACCGTTTCACATAGGTATGTGCATCCATGTGAAGGGTCGGCCACCAGAAGCCCGCAAACAATATTGCCTTGATCACCCGATCTGGTCCAAAATGTCCTCCTGCTACACCTTGGTGAGCAGTTTCTAAGATCTTCAGATACTCACTTTCATGGACACACAATCTCAGGTAACCATCTTTACCGCGCTTGTATAGATTATCACCAATGAGTGAGTAATCCAAGGCTTCTTGTTCTAAACTCCTTTTCCTAGCCAGAGTCATGTCTGGAGGGAATGTGTTTGTCCTCAGGAAGGATACTAGAGGTTCACTCCAATCTGGCACAATGGATACTTGATAAAGAGTGGCGTGTTCCACTGGTGGTTTAGTGCAACAGATTGGGCATTCCTTGCACAACTTTTGGACATCCGCTTCCATAGTTGGCCAATGCACTCCGAATCTCTTTAGGGTCTGTAAAGTTCGTTGCTTTGAATGGTGTTGCTCTAATGCACCTACATGTGCTAATTGCAACCATTTAGCGTACTCATCCTCTTCTATGCAACAAGCCAAGATCCCTTGATCTGTGTGCTTGTACATGCTTCCTGCCATGATATGGTACTTTTGGGCTTTTATGATCTCTCTATTCCGTGTATTTACCACTGGATGATTAGGCCCGTATGTCAATACTGGTACTATTGGCTTGGCCCACTGCGGCACCACTTCCAAATTAAACAAGTAAGCATCAGGAAGGTCATCTGACACTCCTTGTGGGGCTTCTCCAGATGTGAGCCTAGAGAGATGATCAGCTCTCAAGTGAGTCCTACCTTTCCTTACCACAACCTCAAAATCGTATTCCATTAGCAAGAGAAACCATCTTACTAATCTACCTGTATTGCATGGCTTGTTTACTAAGTACAACAATGCCTGATGGTCCGTAAAAAATTTAAACTTATTTGCTAGCAAATAATGTCTAAACTTTTTAACTGCATATACCATGCCTAAGCCTTCTCGTTCAGTAGTGGTATAATTTCGTTCAGCCGCATTCAATTGTCTACTGGCATAGGCAATTGGAAGATCCATATTACCTTCACCAGTAGGTTGTGCAAGCACACATCCAATGGCATAATTGGATGCATCCACATGAACATGGAATGGCTTATTCCAATCTGGTGTGGTCAAGATTGGTGCTGAACATAATCTTCGTTTAAGTTCTTGGAAGGAATTTTCACATTCATCCGTCCATTCAAAGTTTGTCAATAGTCCGTACATGGGCTTTGCAATGACAGCATACATGTGTATAAATCGTCGATAATAACCGCAATGCCCCATGAAAGCTTGTACTTCCTTGACATTCTTTGGCCTAGGTAGCTCCGCTATGGCTCTCACTTTTTCTTCATCGGTAGATATGCCATTCTTTGACACTATGTGTCCTAGAATCTTGCCTTGCCTGACCATAAAAACGCACTTTTCTGGGTTTAGGCAGACTTGATATTCTCTACATTTGTCAAAGATTTGTCTGAGTTCAGGAATATGGGTTTGTCTAACATTCGAATGAGCACAGAGATCATCAACGTAGACTTCTAAACTCTTCCTCAGGAACTCCTTAAACACATGGCACATCAGCCTTTGGAAGGTCGCTGGTGCATTGGTAAGCCCAAATGGCATTACTCTAAAAGCAAAAATGCCCCATTCTGTGGCAAAGGCTGTCTTATGCTGATCCTCTGGAGCTATGGCTACTTGATTGTAGCCAGAAAATCCATCCAGGAAGCTGTACACTTCCTTGCCTGCCACTCTTTCTAAGAGATGTTCTGTGATGGGAAGCGGATAGTTATCTCGAATTGTGGCTGCATTAACCTTTTTCAAGTTAATGCACACACGCAGCTTGCCATTCTTCTTGGGCACCACTACGATGGGGGATACCCATTCGGTGTGCTCAATTTCGTAGATAAATCCAGCTTCAACCAGTCTATCTATCTCTTCCTTGATCTTAGCAGCATAGTTATCGTTATATGTATAAGGCTTTTGCTTAGAGGGTTTGGCATCTGAGGTCATGGGGATGGTGTGTGAGCATATGTCAGGGTCAACACCCTTCAAATCCTTGTAGCTCCAAGCGAATACATCTCTGTATTCTCTTAGCAAGGTAATCAATTCGTACTCTTCTTCTTCTGTCAGGTCATGGCCTATATACGTGCATCTCTCCTCTCCTTCTTCTATGGCCACTACGATCTTCTTGGTAGTTTCTTTGTTATCATAGGCCTCTCCTGATTGTGCCTCTCGTTTGGGCATTCTAATCATGACTCTCCTGTCATCTATCTCATACTTCTTAAAATTTTCTGGGACCTCAAACAAAGATTCTTCCTCTTCTGGTAAGGCTTCTCTCTTCTTTCGTTTCTTTCCTTCTTCCTTAGGGGTCATATGCGTTGCTAATCTTACATCATTTGTAACTTCTCCATGCCTCTGGGGTTGAAATTCTATTTCATGGAAATATTCTTCATCTGATGCAAATGGTGGGTCCATAATGATTGACTCTAGATCGGAGTCACTTGCATCCTCAAATGCATCAGGGCTAGGTTCGCATTCTTCTAGAACTGCCTCTCCCATGATTGGTTCTATGGAGAAGACTGAAATGTCATAGCCATCCTCATCACAGTGAGGTGTCCATTGTTCTTCATTGATGGCTACGTCCATGGTTGCCAAAATTTCCGCCCAGCCATGGGGTTCAAATTCCTCGTCTGGAAAAACTACAGGTGCATAGGCTGGGTCTTGAATGGGTCTATGGGTTTCGTTTGCACCTATTTCTCTGGCCTTTTCTCTCTTCTCTTCTTCCACTGCTACTTTGCACATCCATAAGTGAGTGTCTTCGTGCATCCGGGAGGATCCTGATCCTATGGAATGCACAGATTCTGTATCATCTTTGGCTCTATGGATGGGATTCCATTGGATAGGAGGGACATCTCTATGAGAATAATCCTTGAGATTGACTTTGGTTGTAACACCTAAGTGCTGCAGGTACAAAGAATTGGTCCCCCAATCCTGTACCACTTGCAACTGCCGCATGAATGGTCTTCCCAAAATCATCTCATAGGCATGATTTTTGCTGAAGTCACATATGGCAAAGGTATGTTCAAACTCGACACCACAAGTGGTGAGAGTTATTCCTTCTAGCAATCCTAGGGGTCTCTCTATGTGACCATCGGCCATTTGCAATTTCATTCTCGTCGGCCTGAGTGCCGGCTTGCCCCAACGCTTCCATAAGGAGGTAGTGGCAATTGCAACTCCTGCACCTGAGTCCAAAATTGCCTTCGTGGTGTCGTCCTGGTAGGTGATGGGAAGGTAGGTGTTCCCTTCTTCACCTTCACACATATCTCCTATCTTATCCAAGGGAATTTCCGGTACTGTCCTATGGGATCCTACCTGGGAACGAGGTTTTGCTATCTCTGGTACTTGTTTGGCTACATGTTTCCATAATTCAGGTCTAACCTTGAGTAGCTCTTCTAACTTGAGATTACACTGCACGTTAGTGTTCTTCACTACCTCGGTGTTCCTAGGTATGACTGAGTCGTCGTTCCTTACCATGACTGTGGGTGCTCTCATACATGTGGACTTTGCTTCCCATGGGCCTGTGAAGTGGGGTAGCTCTTGTATGGAATTAGACTCAAAGTCTAATCTCTCGTGAGACTGAACACTCTCATGCTCCCCGTAAATAGATGGGATGTCTTGTGGGAATTGGTCGTGTGCATCGTCCACAAGTTCAAAAGGAGGGGCGACCTCGCTTTCGTTATCCCATTTGTCTTCTTGAATCTCTCGTAGGAAGTCTGGTGCAAACCGATTCATAGAAGAAGAAGTGTCTGGCTCCGTAGAATTAGGCACGTAAGCAACCTGGGCAGGAGGGCTTATTCTATCGTTGGCTCTCTCCTCGTTCCCACAGATGGCTGGAGCACAAGCTTCTTGGGGAGGATTACTTATTCTATTACTCTTCCGAGCAGGCTCATATGCTCCCAGAGAAGGAATATGGGTCACCTGTGGAGGTACATAAGCTTTCGGGGGAGGCTCATCTGCCTGTTGGAGGGGAAGATAAGCTTCTTGAGGAGGTCCACGGGCTTCCTGAAGAGGCTGGCTTATCCGTTCTCTTGCCCTTTCCTTTCTTTGAGGGGTAGGTTCCTTTTCTGATTGTGCAATTAGCCTCTCTATTCTTTCTGAGGAGGGGAAGTTGTCTGGTTTAGTGGAATTGGCCACATAAACCTCCGATGGGGAATGGTTCATGTTTTTGCTTGCTATATCTTTTTCTTGATTTTTTTCTTCCTTGGCAGATCTTGCGATTATTCCTTCTAACTTCTCTAGGAATCCATCCAAGTGTAATTGCGTTTTGGCTGAGCCCGAGTAATTGAAAAGGCGACTGGCTTCAAACATAGTCTGAGCCAATGCGACCATTTTCGCGCACAGTTTGGTTCTTTCTATCTCTAGGTCAGCTCTAGGATAGCACTTGTCATGATCCGTGACGTTTGGCCCTTCTTGGATTCTGGCCTGATATGCTTTAAGCATCATGTCTATGTCTTCAGGAGTGGGATCAGCTAATACTGATCCTACTCTAGGGGGTGGTGGGATTTGATGAGGCGGTGGGGAAGGTGGTGAGTCGGATGAAGATGGGAGTGGTGGAGGCGGGGTGATGTGAGAGGGAGTTTGAGCTGTGAGTTCAGTTATCCTTGCTTTGGTTTCTCTTATGCTTTCCTCAAGCTCACTCATCTTTTTGGCCCATTGTCGTTTCATTCTTTCTCGACTATCTTTCCATGCTCTAGTCCTTTTCTTTGTTACGCTCTCGGTTTCACTAGCCTCTGGGCCCTTTTCCTTGCTTATCTCTTGGTTTTGCTGTAATGCCTGAGCTCTAGTGACTGCCTGCACTGGTGCAGTGGAAGTGACGCTTCCTGAGGGATCTACAACCAAACCGATCACATTGATAGGAGTGATTTTTGGCATATTATTGGGGTTCTTAGGACAATCTCGTAAGAGATGTTCTTTTCCACAATCTTGGCAGAAACCTTGGATAGTCACCGACTGGGGTTGTGTAGGTGGAGGCAAGGGACAATCACGAATGAGATGATCTCCTTGGCATCTGTAGCACGGTCCTCTTGGGAATGGAGGTCTTACTTGCCTAGGTTGAGGCCTGGGGTTGGGGTTTGCATACATGACGTTCGTGTAATCTGACTCCCAACTAGGTTCACTTGGTTCCTCACTATAATAAGACTCACCATGTTCTGGAGACTGCATGTAGTAAGCCTGGGGACTATCGACATGTGTAGAATCAAAGCTATGGTCACTTGGGTCACTTTCTGAGATCAATGGGGTTACTGGTACTATGGCCCTATTCAGGTTTTCTTCTGCAACAGCATACTTTACTGGAATCACGTTAGTGGGGTTTGGGGGCTGTTGAGCTAGTACCGGTTGGGGTCTCTGTTGGGCCTGATATGGTTGTTGATAGGTTTGTTGTGGTCTAGCATATTGTGGTGGTGGGTTTTGGTTTTGGTATCTGCCTTGTTGGTAGGGCTGCGGGTAGGGTTGCCTAACTGCCTGCTTGTTGTATGGGCAATCTTGTGCGGTGTGATTGGTGTATCTCCGTTCTATGGTGCAGTACTGGCTACTAGGGTTTACTTGGGGTTGAGCCATAATAGGGCACACATTTGCCATGTGGTCACCACCGCAAGTATAGCATCTTTTCACAGGGGCAAACCTTGGGATTTGTTTGCTAGTTACACCTAATTTCTGAGCTACTTTTTCGGCAAGTTCCTCAATTGATGTGGACTGCGTGGAAGAGTGACTAGATGCACTATCTGAATCTTTATAGATTTTGGAAAGCTCTAGTTCCTCCCCTAGGTTATCTTCAATGTCAATGCACATGCGGACACACTCTTCTATAGTCCTAGGGTCCTTCAGATACACATAGGATCTCAATTTCGTACTCAGCAATCCATCAAGGAATAAGGCTACTTGTTTAGCAGATGTGGGTAGCTCCGAAATAGGGCACCTTTCAAGATATTGTCTAAATCTTCTTCCTGCAAGTCTCACAGTCTCTTGGGGGGTCTGTTTGAAGCTGTGGATCAATGAGGAGGTATTGTGTCTTATGCCGCTCTTAGAGAACTCTACAATGAATGCCTCTAGGAGTTGGTCTATGCTCCTGAACTGGCGTTCATCTAATGGCTGAAACCACGTAAGTGCTGTGTTCCTAAGGGTTAGACCGAAGGCATTGTACTGCGTGAACAGATCCTCCACTTGTTCAGCTCTCAAGACTTGCTTGAACTCCGCCACATGATCATAGGGATCTCCTGTGCCGTCAAAGTAATTCTTCATGGACTTAACTAGCTGGGTGGGTCTCAAAGTTCTTGTGTGCTCTCTGGGCCTCGGCAGAGGGAATCCATCTACATTTCTTTGGTTCCTGTGGGCTCTATGCATCTCAGGTTCTACCCGATTCGTCTCTGTTCTCGTTCTTTCTCTGCCCACTGGGTTGGCAAAACTTACTTCTGGTCTATCTCTACTTCTGTCTCTTTGCGTACCATGAGCTTGGGAAGTTCCAGCCCCAGGGTGACCATAGGATACATTTGATCTCGGTTGGGGGAAAATAAATTCACCCTTCCAAGTGTAGGCATGCCTATCATTTTCTGTCACCACAAAGATCCGTTCTGAAGCATGATCTAAGTAGGTCACTCTGCCTGGGCTATCCGGATCCTTAAGCTCATAGATCATGATATTTCCTATGTCTGTTGGCTGATTAGACTTATACCTCCAAAAGGCTTCATCAGTTTCTCGATTGAGGAGCAACTCTATGCTCTTGTTGTCTTGGGGGACCCATTCAGGCGTGATAATCCTAGTGAGAACTGATTTACCTCGAGGGGTTCTAGGTTCCTCACCCATGTTCCCTTGTTCTAGGTCACCTAAATCCGCTTCTGAGATTACATTCCCGAAGTCATCTGTCCGATCAGGGTGACTAGTGACAACATATATAGTTCCTTCTTTGTCCAGGTATGCACCATTTTCAAACTTGACAGCTGGGTGTTCTAGTCCTATGGATTGGTCAGGGTTTTTAATCTGGACCACGGATCTTCCTAGGCCGTCCTCATAGATGCTAGCACCTAGTCGGTTGGTCCTAAGATATTCCAGCTGTGTTTTGTAAGGGCCTTCTACCCTGTACAAATAAGGCACTCCTGAACTTCCCGTAGGTCTGTCCATGCCTTGAGACATTTCTGACTCACTGGTCTCCGAGCTAGGGTAGTATGAGTGGTGGCTCAACTGCTGGGCCCAAGACCTTGCCGTGTGATTGACACTAGCCTCTGAAGACCTATGGCTCTGTCTTTCCCTTGCTAAATGTCGTCCTGATCTAAGGTTCATATGCCTAACTGATTAGCCCAATTTTTTCAGAGTACAACCTCGTTGCCGATTAATTGGTACCAGTCACTTGATTCTTTTTAGTTATTTTTATCACGTTTGAGTTCTTGTCTGATATCACGTCGTCAGGAATGTTTGAATGTTGTTTCGCACTTGCAATTGATCGTTCCACGTTAGGTTCTTTTCCTTTATGTTATCGGCAGTACAGAGATTATGTTTTTACTTGAACTTGAGTTTTTTAGGTAGTCTTCAACTTGATAACTGCCTATCGTCGCCCTGGCTTACTCCTATCTCTACTCGTTCTTAGCTTGAGCTAGGAAATGACAGAGGAAGTTGAGAATAATCCAACCTTACTTGTTGATCCCTTGCTTTCTGGTGCTCAAGAACCCGGTTCTCAAGCTTGCAAAGAAACCTTCCTTGGTACGCTCTCTGTTGCTCTCAATGGACCTATAAAAGTCCCACGGTTAGCTCGATGCTTAGATTCAAGGACACAACCCACAACTTTCATTCATGTAACATATACACATATTTGCATTGTGACTTTTTAGGAAAATGATTCTAAAGACCCTTGCCTTTGAGCCCCCTAGGTATGGTCAACTTCAAAATACCCTCTCTGAAAATCAATGCATTATCTTTATAAAAAACAGTTGAGGGCGTGTAGTATGTGCCACGAGCTTTCCAACAAGCCCAAGAGCTCAAAAATTGGATTTCATATGAAAAAGTTAGGACTGTTCAAGGTTTAGGGAGTTAAATCAGGAATCAATACAAGCTAACAGTCAAACAGGAATACTCGAGTAGCTTGTGGCACGGCCTAACAATGCAATACTACGCCCTAGAGTTTGTCCCACACTTAATCACAATTTAGACCAATCACTTTGCCTTGAAAATTTGACCTAATTTGCCCTTCTAACGCGTTCGCAAAGTCTGTCGGTCGCGATTGACAGGTCAGTCGCGATCGACGTGTCGATCGCGATTGACAGGTCCGTCGTGGCTGTCAGTCGCGATTGACTGGTCAGTCGCGATTGACAGGGGTTACGAAAAGTCAATCAGTCGTGGTCAAAGCGTCGTTGACTTTGTCGGTCGCGATTGATGAGTCGATCGCGATTGACAGGTCGGTCGCGAGGGTCTGTCGATCGTGGTCAAACAGTCGTTGACCGTGTCGGTCGCGATTGACAGAGCCGTCGTGGTCTGTCCGTCGTGGTCAAACCGTCGTTGACTGTGTCGGTCGCGATTGATGAGTCGATCGCGATTGATGACTCGATCGCGATTGACACGTGTCACGCGTATGGTCCGTCGGTCGTGGTCAATCGGTCGTTGACTCTGTCGGTCGCGATTGACAGATCTGTCCGTCGTGGTTTGTCGATCGCGATTGACAGAGCGATCGCGATTGACAGAAATCTGTGGAATTTCAAAAAACTAAACACATTTTTGGGAAGCTCTAGGCCTGTAGGTCATGGATATGCACTTTGTTTAGCAATTAGAGCAATTTTTCTGTCGGTCGCGATTGACAGAGCTCGGCGACACACAGACAGTTACACGGATTTCCGTACCTGCGCAGGGTGCTGGGGATGATGATGCGGCCTGTACCTGTAGAATACTCACAAAACATGCAAAAAACAGCACATGCAAATTCGCTCTCTCGCGCTCTCTCACAAGTGAAATGAGGGAAATGAGGTGGAGATGGGGATATGGTCAAAAAACTGAAATTTTCGCGATGATGGAGATGGACGTGGGAGATGGTGATGATGATGATGGTGATGAAGATGGTGAAGAAAGTAAAAGAAAATCGATGAGAGTGAAGAAAATACCTACAACTCCAACGCGTCAACTCTACGTCTTACCATCACACGCTCGTCCTCAAAGCTCGATCCCCGGCAACGGCGCCAAAATTTGGTGTAGCTCAGTGATGAGTAGCACCTCCTTTAATGTCAATCCGGGAAGACGTGAGGATGGTATGAAGACCTCGAGCAAGTGGCGGCACAAGTGCGTGAGTGAGAAGCACACAAGCATGCACACACATACACACACACGCGCACACAAGGCAAGACAAAGAGTGAGAATCAATGGAGCTTTGTAGATTACTTTCAAAATGCTCTTACAAGTTCGTTTCCATTACAATCTAACCTCAAAAATGAGCTCTCTAGCTCCTTTTATAGTTTTTGACTAGCTTTTGGCCCTGTCCAGACCTAGTGTCCGGCCTAGTTAAAAATTAGGTTCCAGGGCTTATTTGGGGGCTCAAACGAGATCTAAAAATTATGAAAATTGGTACGCAACTACTTCTAAGGCTCCTCAAGCTCAAGGACTCCTTGGCTTGCACAAAATGGAGCTACAAAAATGTGAAATGAGATTTACAATGATTATTAGTGATAAAAATCGCTGTTGTTGTAGGGATTTCTTCTAGTGATCTGCCATACATATCTTCAAGCTCCCTACTTGCTCTTCTTCCCTGCATGTCCATCTCTCTAATTTGCATTAATGTCTTGAAAAAATATTGGCCTACTTGCCAGATCTTCTTTGACTGCCCTGTTTGCTCGTGCTGTCCCTTCGCTCTGACTCCCTTCTTTGACTTTCACATCTTGTAGTTCCTGATGTACCAAGGCTACTGCCAACAAGCACCAAGGGGTGTGCAGGTTCACTGTCGACGAGGAAGAGAAGGAGGGTATCGTGGCAACCTGTTGGAGGAGACATGCTGGGCAAAAAGAGGAGGGAATACGAGCAGAGATTCCTCTCGTTGCTGGGGGCTCATCCGAGTGTCAAGTGGATGGTGGATTGGCAGACGCAAGAGCTGTGGAGGAGGAGAGCATAGCGGACGAGACCAAAATAGCTTACCGTGGATGAAACATCATGGAGGAAACGATGAAGAAGGAATCCATGTCCTGAGAACGAAGAGAAGATGAGAGACGACAGCGTTCAGCAGAGGACTCTTAACTTCTACTACCAGACGTTTTCTGTTCAAGAGGAACAAAGAGGTCAATGCGCAACGGCCTCACAATACCCATGATAAGTTTTTTTGGAACCCTTTCTATCATCCATTTGAATCACCACAGTTATGTCTGTCTTGTTGCGTTAGGGGAGGTAAATCGGTCCGAGCCCATTATAGTGGGTTATTCACTTTTTCTGCGCACTGTTATCATATGCGTTAGTGGCATCAGGACGATGGTGGCTTAAATAATCCTGGACTATATTGGGCTATATTGAGGTTTTTGCTCTGTTTTTTTAGACATCGCTGAGGTGTTAGCTGCTCATCAAGAGTGTGGTGTGTTCTTATGTTTTTATGTGGATCCACAGCTCAACGTTCATGTTCAGTTGGCTACCCTTTTCAACAGAGATCCGTTTTGGCGGTACTGGATCATTGTTTAGCTGTCATCCCACGCATTTGTCCAACTGTACTAGTCTTTTGCATTATATATATCACGTTGTAATCGGTTGTATGGTTGTTGAGTAGTGCGGTTCATCGTTGATGAAGTTGTAAAACCTTGCCATGTCTAGGCTAGGGGGTTTTTTGATATCATAGCAACCATATCAAGTCATAGCGCAAGGAGATTCGGGTGTTGTTGATTGATCCTTTAAAGGTCTTAATGTCCAAAGATGCTATGTATATTAAAGAAAAAAAAAAAACTTTCCAACGAGGTTCAGTGAATGGGACTATGCATATGATCGATAGAGGATTACGAGATAAGCACTTCATTTTAACATCTGATCACGCTGTCCTGAGTATATGCTTGTGAGACCACGTGAGGAAACAAGAGAAAGAAAAGAAAAGGTATTTGAATTGAACCGTTTAAATGTATCCGTGCCTACTGTTGGTTTGTCTTCTCTTTAACCTTTTGTCATGGCCTTCCGGGGAACCCTTCCACACTAAACATATGTTTTGAACGTGGCTTAAGCTGACCCTTTGTCCATACACTTGGTTCCCTCTTAAAGAACGCAATTTCACGATACTAGGGAGTGAGGATTGAAGTGTGGTGAAAGGTCAGGTGATTGGGGCTTGGGTATATGGGTGTGCAGCTACAGGAGCGAGTGTGTGAGAAAGAGAACAAGAGGGAAACATTGGGGGATGTGTGTGTGGTTGTATGCACGAGAAAGTTTGCTATTGTAGATGGATGTGTGGTTAGGCATGCGCAAGAGTGTTAGTGTGTATGTGGTTTAGTTAGATGTTTTCGTATGCATGTAAGAGAATCAGTGAGGAAGTGAGAAGAGGAGGAGGAGTTGTGTATGCATGTGTGGATCGGTGAGTGAGACAAGAAGTATGTGAGATCAGGAACAGGATCAAGAGGGAGACTAGCAGGTGTGTATGCGTGTGTGAGAGAGGGAGAGAGAGAAAGGAGACTATACCATATGAGAGTACAACGGACTAGATGTGGGTGTATCAGTTAGTATGAATGCATGATTAGGTGAATGGGGGTTAGAGTGTGAAGCCTCCAATTAAAGTTACAAAGGCGGTCTCCAAGCAATTGCAGTTGACATAGTACAAGCACATTGTGCAAGCTATCCCTACATATAGGCAATTACTTGCATCTTTTCCGTGGGCATTAAGAGCATATCATTTGGTGCGTTTGCCGGGAAGCATATGAACTAATACATATACAAAGGAAGGATTCCTCGAGGGATAATTATGGGCTCCAGGTAATCCAATTGCACCGATTGCGAGGGGTTTTGAACATCATAAAGCCCCGTATAATCACTTTTTCCGTGGGCTTAGAAACCTAATCATTTTGGTGCGTCTGCCGGGAATAGCTTGGTACGTCTCTATAAGAGAGTGCCATAGGTTCGCCTAGCGCCACAGGTTGGCCGAGCTTGCGGACCCCAAGATCTAGTACATGAGCAAGGGAAGCTCATCGTCAGGAGCAACACAAACGCAAAGAGAGGAACGTGCTCAGAGAAGAGCCCTTGAAAGAGAAAGGAGAAGGTGGGAACCGCCAGGTGAGTGGACCTCAATTGGCTCGAAGAAATCAGCCAAAAACGTGTACTCCCGTAGGCGAGTCGCGAGTCAAGTACGGAAGTTTGAAGGAGGGATCCTGAGGCCACGTGCATTAAATTTCTGGGATCGAAGTGATATCGACATCACACCTCTGTTCGAAATGGCTCAGCGGATTTCGGTTCACTTGGGGGACTTCACCAAGTTTTCAGGTACTTGGGACGAAGATCCGGATAGTTTTATCCAGTTGTTTGAGGTCACCTGTGAGGCCAATGATGTAGTTGACCAGGATCAAAGGTTGAGAATTTTTCCGGCTATTCTCCGTGATGAGGCAGCCAATTGGTATGGGAATCTGACACCACAAGAACGTGGAACTTATCAGATGCTCAAGGAAGCCTTCTTGGCAAAGTTTCGACGACAAGGCTTCCAAGACAGATTGGCCCAAAAAATGGATTATTTGCGACAAGGAGTCAATGAGAGCATCGACAACTATATTCAGAGAATGGAAACGTTAGTAAGAAAGATGGGCGCGAATGCCCCGAACGATGAGACATTGAAACGAAGATTCATTTCAGGATTGAGAGATCCTACGGCACAGCAACATATCAGCCTGACAAGACCTGCGACTTTAATGGATGCTAAAGAGCAAGCGAGGCTTTGGGAGGAAGTACAATTATGCCAACAAAGGAAGATGGAGCTCTTATACGAACCTATGGGAGGCCCAGGGAACATACCGATGAAAGATCCTGGTCAAGGAAGTCCCGCGTTAACGACCCCAGCTTTTGTAGCTGCCACTAGCACGCCAGGCGAGGCAAAGCCTGCGCTAACTGAAGAACGAATATTGGAGTTGGTCACACAAGCTATAAAAGCTGCCACAATAACCCAGGAAACATATACAGTAAAACCAGAGGTCACGACAAACCCGAATCAAGTGTTTCGATCAAATACATGGTGTGGAAAGTGCCACGGTTACGGCCATTTGGCTTCAGAATGCCCTACAGTCTCGAGAGTATTCACAGATAGATCGCCACCTAGGATGCGTTGTACTTTTTGTGGAAGAACAAATCACACAGAGGACCGATGTTACAACAAGAGAGCCTATGAAGAAAGGACTATGAAATCAGGAGATACAAGAGAAAGACCTTACACGGGATTGCCCGCTCAAAGTGTACCACCTACATCTCGTTGGGAAAACAGACCGACTTATGGATATGGTGCTCAGGGTCAAGGAGGAGACTATCCAAGACGAGCCCCGCGTGATCAAAGAAGAGATGGTCCAATCCAGTGCTGGAGGTGTCATGGCTTCGGCCATACTCAATCTAGATGTCCAAACGAAAAGAAACCAATTGACTATACCCCACTATGTAGGTACTGTAGTGGAGAGGGCCACTTTGATGAAGATTGTCCAAAACGAAGAGCTGCCGCCGGCAAGGAAAAAGGACGAGTAGGTTCCTCGAACTATGTTGATACTCAAATGCATTCCACATCGAGAGTTCAAGAGCACGTTCCTACGATCGGAGTAGTGTTCAAGACACCGAACCCTCAAGAAGGCTCTAGCTCGTCAATGCACTTTGTGGATGCTTACGAGGCCAAGAAACCACACAAAGGTCCAACTGTGGCAGTAGTCACAAGGACTCAAGAGTACTCGAAGAAGAATCCAGGAGGCGAAGGTGAAGAAGGGAGTCAAGAGAGGATAGCTGAACACGAAGAGGTAGAAAACCAAGTCGGAGGATTTGTTGAGCAGCAAGAGCTTGAGGATGGGGAAGAGGTTGAGATCCTTCCACCAGTGACCAAGGAGTTTAAGCCGGGCATAGCACCATTCCCTGAAAGACTGAAAGCTCCTAAGATTAGAAAGGAAAGACAAAGTTCGGAAGAAGTAGATATTGTAAAGTTGTTCGCGGACACGGAAGTCACGCTGGATATTGGCACATTGCTAAAATGTTCACCTGCCTATCGGAAACAATTCTACAACGAATATATAAAGAAGCCGAGGAAAGCTCGAGATATTATAGACAAGATAAAGATGTCCAAGCGATCATTCAAAGCATTACGACGCAAATTGATTCGAACGCTCCAACTGTGACGGTCGAAATTAAAGGATATGCAGTCCCTGGTGCTCAATTAGACAGTGGAGCCGCAGTCAACCTTATGACTGAGTTCATGATGAAAGCTTTGGGCCTTAACCACATGGAAGAAACGCCGATGTCCTTGAGAATGGCGGATCAAACACAAGTGAAGCCTGCGGGTCTTTTGAAAAATGTAAGTACAGTTGTGGGCGGTCTAGAGTTTAAAGTCGATTATCTGATAGTAAGACCAAGGACCTCGGAGGCTACCTTCTCGATCCTACTTGGACGACCATGGCTGGTGCAAGCCGAATGTGTGCATGACTGGCGCACAGGTTTTATTTCAATAGGGCCAAAATCTGATCGGATTCAGTTGCAAGTATCCCCACCCTCGAGCAACAAAAAGAAGACAATAATAGTCAATGAGATGGAAAAGAAAGAAAAGGAGAAAGCAAGGCACGAGAGTGCACGAGCTAGGTTTTCTTTGAACACGGACACCTACAAGAATCTGCTTCAAGACGGGTTCAACTTGCAGCTCTTTAAGAATCAAGACACGAAGATGGGAGAGTATCAAAATCCATTGCTCTATAACGACGATTCGGACCAGGAGTTGCTGGGATGGTTGACACATACAAGTAAATTTGATTGCTACATGTTGAGTATAGACTCAAGTAAAAACAAAGCTACTCAATCCCTGGAGAAGGGAACTTCAAGAGAAGAGTTGAAACTGGAGTTAGCTCCGGCGATGGAAGTGCAACAGTTGAGAGAAAGAGTTAGAATGCTAGAAGCAGAGATTCTAAAGAGAAGTCGAGAATCGGAAAAAGAAGCGAAGAGTAGGACCAAAGTGTCGGAAGCTATTGCAAAAGTTGCATTAAAGAAATTAGGTTCAATCGAAAGAGAACAAGACAATGATTTACTGGCCCATCATACACGCATGATCGGAGAGCACATTCCAATCACAGTGTTAGCGAGAAATAAGGACTATTCGCGAGAAGCTCAGTTGGAAAAATGGGAAGTTTTTCCAGAAAAGTTCTTGAGTGTAGGGTCAGAGCTACCAGACAGGGTACGAGATTGTATTAAAACGACACTTAAAAATTTCAGCGAGGCCTTTGCATGGTCATACAGTGATTTGAGAGGAATTGATCCCCGAATCTGCCAGCATTATATAGACTTGGAAGAAGGCACACGACCAATATGTCAACGACTCAGGCGAACGAATCCAGTCTATTCGGAATTGATCAAGCTGGAATTGACCAAATTATTGGAAGCAGGATTCATATATCCCATCGCATCCAGCGAATGGGTATCACCAATTGTAGTGGTTCCGAAGAAAAATAAGAAAATCCGTATTTGCATAGATTATCGTAAGTTGAACGAGCGCACAAAGAAGGATCATTTCCCCTTGCCATTCACTGATCAAATCTTGGATAGAGTGGCTGGCCATAAGTTGTACTCATTTTTGGATGGTTTCAGTGGGTACAACCAGATCCAAATTCATGAAGAGGATCAATCCAAAACTACTTTCACGACAGAATGGGGTACGTATGCATATCGGGTGATGCCATTTGGATTATGCAATGCACCGGCCACATTCCAGAGAGCAATGATAGCTGCATATCAAGACTATTTGCAGGATTGGATGGAGATATTTCTCGATGATTTTGCAATCAGAGGCGACGATGAAAACATGATGGAGAGGATCAAAGCGATTTTAAGAAGAAGCATTGAAAAAGGTGTCGCATTGAATCCTGAAAAGTGTACATTTGGAGTACGAAGAGGATTGCTTCTGGGCCATGTTATTTCCGAAAAAGGGATTGCGGTTGACGAGGATAAAGTGGAAAAGATCGGACAACTTCCACCACCGCAAAATTTGCGACAACTCAGAGGATTTTTGGGCCATGCAAATTATTATCGACGTTTTATATTAAATTTTGCATCCATAGCGGCGCCACTGACGAATCTCTTGAGGAAAGACCAACAATACCAATGGAATGAAGAGTGTCAGGTTGCATTCGACTCGATCAAGGAGAGGTTAATAAATGCACCGATTTTGGTAGCACCTGACTGGACGAAGGAATTTCATGTACATACCGACGCTTCTCATACTGCAGTTGGAGCAGTACTATGCCAAGCCGACGAAAAGAAGTTGGACCATCCTATTTACTATGCAAGTCGCAATTTGAATAGCACTGAGAGGAACTACACGACTACGGAGAAGGAATGTCTCTCGATGATCTTTGCGGTGAACAAATATCGGCATTACTTGATGGGAAAGCATTTCACTTTTTATGTGGATCATGAAGCCCTTAAGTACATCATTAATAAACCCGAATTGTCAGGGCGACTGATGAGGTGGATGCTACTTCTCCAAGAATTTCAGTTCACAGTGGTGACCAGACCAGGCAAAGCACATATATTGGCTGACCATTTATCTCGAATTGTTAATGAGGAGCCAATCTCTGGTGTGCCCGACGATGCTCCGGATGGACATCTATTCCAGGTTGAAGCTAAAATACCTTGGTATGCCGACTTGGTGAACTTCTTATGCACCACTAAATATCCGCCAGGATCAAGCAAGAGGGAGAAGCAAAAACTGTTAGCATTGGCGAAGCACCATAGCATCATTGGGGGGCAACTCTATCGATATTTTGTTCATGAGAGCATTTATCGGAGGTGTCTCGAGGAAGAAGAAGCAAATCTAGTGTTGAGGGCTTTGCATGACGAACCTTGCGGTGGACATTTTGCTGGTGAATTGACGGCAAGAAAGATTTTATTAGCTGGGTATTGGTGGCCAACGCTGTTCAAAGATTCGCATACATACTGTAAGAAATGTGACAAATGCCAACGAATGGGCAAACCCACATTAGCACATGCTGCTCCTCTTACGCCGGTGTTGGCTCTTAAGCCGTTTGAGAAATGGGGAATTGATTTTGTGGGGTCTATTGATCCTCCCTCACGACGAAGATCCAATAGGTATATCTTGGTCTGTACTGATTATGTTACCAAGTGGGTGGAAGCCAAAGCTCTGAAGACTGACCGAGCTGTTGATGTAGCTAAATTTCTGTATGAACAAATTATCACTCGATTCGGATGCCCGTTGGAGATAGTGAGTGATAGAGGGACACATTTTGTCAACGAACTAATCGACAAATTAATGGAACTCTATAAGATCAAACATAGAAAAAGCACTCCATATTACCCGAGGGCAAATGGACAAGTGGAGGTCACCAACAAAATTCTTGAACAGATTCTGACAAAGACAGTAGCTGTGCATAGGCGAGACTGGGATGAGAGACTTTTGGAAGCCTTGTGGGCATATCGAACATCCTACCGAGTGACGACAAAGAGCACTCCGTTCTCTCTAGTATATGGCGAGGAAGCCATCTTCCCCATCGAAAAAGAAGTTCCAACATTAAGAGTGGCCATCGAAGCCAGGTTGGGCGAGGAAGAGTCATTGAAGGAAAGGTACATACAACTGGTCAAGCTGGAAGAAAAGAGACTTATTGCACAGCAAAGTTTGGAAGCTATTCAGAAGAGACGTAAGGAGAGGCATGATAAGAATCTCAAAACCTATGTGATTCAAGAAGGGGATTTGGTGCTAGTTTACGATAGTAAATATTATAAATTCCCGGGGAAGTTGCAGACAAGATGGGCAGGACCGTTTAAGGTAGTGGAACTCAACTCTAATGGTTCCATGCAAATTCAAGATTTAGGAGAAGAATATGCTCCTGTGAAGGTTAACGCGCTTCGAGTTAAACCATATTTCAAGTGATATTCGGACGGGAGAAGCGAGACGAGATCCAAACGAAATGACGAAGTAGACTCCTTGTACATACATGTATAGTTATATATATATATATATGCGCATATGTAAGCTATGATTTGTGTGTCATAAATATCCTTCCTTGCTAGCTCAAGAATTTTGGACTTCTAATTATTTTTCTTGTGTTGCGCAGAGACTGTTAGGAGTTAAGTAACAAAATGGCAGATCAAATAACGCAACTCTACTTGTACGAGCTAAGGATATATTTCTCGGACCAAACGTTCGCTCGCATGGACATAGATGTCGACGACTTTGAGACGGAATACGATGTTGAGGAAGCGCATTGGCTGGTATGCTTTATAAACCAGGGTTTGGGTGTTGCATTTTACATTGAGTGTTTTGAGGAATACCTAGCTCGACATGTAGGATGGGCGGGAGATCGATACTACTATTTTGATCCTTTGAGGGAAATGCCTAACGAGGAAAACGATATCACATGGGCTTGCGCAGATGTGCTAACGCTAGGAAGTGATGACGGAGCTCCTGAAACTGAGCCTGACTCGCCTTAGGGAAGTTGTCGGGATGCGAGTACGATGTGAGACTACATGAGATATTCCGGAGACTCACATTCTAGGACACCTAGGGATAGGTATACGAGGGACTAAGGCATAGCTGGTTGTAGTTACCAAGTGAAAAGTCGAATCGAGGAATACATATGTAGTGTCTGTAATTGAGAGAATGGAGTGAAGAGGTGGTTGATCTGTCAAAGGCTAGAGTGTATATGTTTGCATGTATGTGTGGGAACAGTGGGAAAAGTCCCTTTCTTCCTCTCCCTAATTCTCAGGACTTGGGTGAACTAATTAACTATGGAAAAGAAGGAAAAAAAAAAAAGAAAGAACATCGTGTTGTTGTAATCGTACCGATGCGCTATGGTGCGCTAGTAGGTGGGTGGATTTATCCTCGCCGAGTGGTTAGGACCACGAGTCGCAGCTAGTTTCGCCATAGGCTTCGGATGTATGTGATTGTGTCTTAGCTACGCGCCATAACGAGTTGGTAGGTGGGTGGAGCCATCGTGGCTGGGTAGTCACGACCATGAGCCGTATCCAGCTTCGTTATGGGCTAGCTGATATATGTTATGTGTTATCATTGTGTGTTTATGTGTTGTGCGCTGCATTGCATTGGTAGATGGGTGGAATCAACCTGATCGGGTGGTCAGGTCCACGAATCGCATCCAGTGACAATGTAGGCCAACGTGTGATTAAAATAAAATTTTCATATGAAGTTATTCCCCACTCCTGAGGGGGAGAGAAAGAGAGGAGAGGGCGATGATCGCCTGGAAGGGAACGTTATTTTCTTGTGTGATTGGTATGTGTTGGCTTGCGACAGATCAGCTCACTTTGAATCAACATTCTTGAAGGCACGGAGACTCTATATGTAATTATGGATGAGGCTTTAGCGAGGTAATGCAACGGTCTTGCTTTATAACTAGTGTGCTCTATCTGAGGGTTTTTCTAGTGTGTGGGACACTCCAGGGTTCTGATGTATGTCTTCACTTGCACTCGAGTTTCGATGGCTTTTGTAGGACGACGATGGGGATTCTTCGGGATTGTCTAGTCATGGAATGATTGTACATAGCGAATAGTAGATGCAATAATGGGGTATGCACTTTGGGTATTTTTGCATCTCCGATTGGATTCATTTTAGTTGTTGTTGTTTATTTCGGAATTTTCTTTTCTGTTTTCCGCAATGGTAGTTGCATGTGTAATTCATGAAAAGGTATGCGTGTGTTATTTTGGGTGAGACCATTTTCATAATGGAATGTATGGGCAAATTGATGCATGGCTGAAATGGAATTGCATATATGTGCATGATCTTGGATCATTTTGGAAGTGGCTGATTTGTATGTATTCATGAGTGATTTTTTAGCACTAATAGCTTCGATGAGTGCAGGTTCAGTGGAAATGGCGGCTCGATGAAAAGGTATGTGAACCAATTGGAAAGTGGTTGTTTGGATTTTATCGCAGCAATACTCGCTCGTCGAGGACGACTTCGCAAATAAGAAGAGGGAAGTATGTTAGCTCCGAAAATGGTTGATTTTTATGTTCTAATGTGGTTTTATTTGGCAGGAAATTTGTTTGATTGCAGGCACTTGAAGAATGAATCTGATAATTGATGAGAAGTATGTGGAGATATTGATTGTAGGGATGGGGAGCAAAGGGCTTGATATTGTATCGGCAATTATCTGAGTGGCCTTGTACCTCTTTCTATAGGGCAACTAGGAGCTGATTCCATCATCTTTGAGAAGTTTGAGCTCTTGGGGAAGATTCAAGTGATGCAAGCTGAATCAGAGGGACAGAGAAAGCGAATTGATGAACTTGTTAGCATAAATGAAGAGCTGCTGAAGTTTGCTCAAAACAAGGAAGATCAGCTACAGTACCTTAACAAGGAAATGGATAGGCTGCAAGCTGAGCTCAATGCAAGAGTAGAGGAGCATAGCCAGATTCATGCATCGGAGAAAAGTTACATAAAGGATGGATGATAGAGTTCTGGAGCCACGATCATGCCCATTCGATGTCAAAATTTTTTCACATTATCAGTGACCTGATATCAATGTATTGTATTCTGCTGAAAATGCTAGAAGCAAGATGGTTTCTGAAGGTGGACCGGTCTCAAGTATCCTATCAGGCTATCCCCATTTTGAGTTGGTGGATTGCAATTCTATGGATATGCTCATCACAACAAGCGACAAGGCCTAATTCCTGTGTATATGCTTCATTGTTTCATAGTTCTCCAACCAGGGAATGTGCACGAAACGTTTTCCTGATCAGACTTGTCTAATAATCAAAAGGTTGATATTTGTGGGCTGCATCTTGGTAGGCGGGAGGCTTGCTTCAGAGAACTATGCCATTGCAAAGGTATGTGGGAAGCAGCACGCATGAAGAAAACAAGCTCTTAATTAGTCTCCATTATCCTGATCAAGTCATGCCCCTTGGGTTTGGATAGCCTCTTGAAAGCATATCTATCCCTGGGTTGTGGAATCCATACAAAGCCTCAATCTATGTCATCTAGGACATACGGTCTGGAATACTTACAAACATTGGGCGGGTTCTACAAATTTTAATTACCCAGCATGGTGAGGTTAACATGGTTTGAAGATAGGATTGCTATTTTTCACGTTCATGAGAGCCAAGTAACTTTTGAGGAGTACTCTCTTTAACGTTTCCTCTTAGAGGGTTCTGGACTTTTACTGAGCATAACTGTTTGGACCGATTCCTGAGGAGCTAGCGAATTGTCTGAGCCTTGTTGCCTTAAATCTGTCATTCAACAAGCTCTCTGGTGACATACCAACAACAAAGAGCTTTACAAGATTTACAGCTGAAAGTTATCGTGGCAACAAGGGGCTATGTGGAAAGAAGATAGGAATTTTTTGTGATTCACGCAGCGCTCCTTCAAGTGACTTTGATCAGTACCATCAAAACATCTTGGAATTCGAGGCTGAGCTGGATACCGTGGGAAGAATCAAGCATAGGAATCTTGTCAGTTTGTTGGGCTACTCACTATCTTCACATGGGAATTTACTTTTTTACGAGTTCATGCAAAATGGAAGCTTATGGGATGCATTGCATGGGGACAAAAGAATTAAGCTTGACTGGAGCCTCCGGCTAAATATAGCTAGTATCTGTATTGGGGGCGGCGACATTATTTTGATGAAGGCGAAGTCCGTTGCATTTTTTGGATGGCAGATCTGACAAAGAGGAAAAGGGAGGCTCTCGCGTGGTTAGCAATTAGCTACAGAACGAAAGGGGGGAGGTACCGGCTGGAGGGGGCTCGAGCTGTAAAGGGGGGAGTCTCTCTCGTTGTTTTCACAAAAAGAGATAAGGGGAGGAGTGTTTTTTGTTTTTCTTTGGTGGTTCTGTGCAGATATTCGAGGGGAGCAGCCGCGAAGGGAGGTGTTCCCATCGCTCATGGAGCTAGCGATGGAGAGATAAGCATTGGAGGCCTCCAGGGACTCGTGACCTGCGGTGAACGGCTTCTTCCCCCTATCAGAGTCTGAGAGCTCTAAAGGGGAAGTCTTCGGCAGCACCAAGGGGTGTGCAGGTTCACTGTCGACGAGGAAGAGAAGGAGGGTATCGTGGCAACCTGTTGGAGGAGACATGCTGGGCAAAAAGAGGAGGGAATACGAGCAGAGATTCCTCTCGTTGCTGGGGGCTCATCCGAGTGTCAAGTGGATGGTGGATTGGCAGACGCAAGGGCTGTGGAGGAGGAGAGCATAGCGGACGAGACCAAAATAGCTTACCGTGGATGAAACATCATGGAGGAAACGATGAAGAAGGAATCCATGTCCTGAGAACGAAGAGAAGATGAGAGACGACAGCGTTCAGCAGAGGACTCTTAACTTCTACTACCAGACGTTTTCTGTTCAAGAGGAACAAAGAGGTCAGTGCGCAACGGCCTCACAATACCCATGATAAGTTTTTTTGGAACCCTTTCTATCATCCATTTGAATCACCACAGTTATGTCTGTCTTGTTGCGTTAGGGGAGGTAAATCGGTCCGAGCCCATTATAGTGGGTTATTCACTTTTTCTGCGCACTGTTATCATATGCGTTAGTGGCATCAGGACGATGGTGGCTTAAATAATCCTGGACTATATTGGGCTATATTGAGGTTTTTGCTCTGTTTTTTTAGACATCGCTGAGGTGTTAGCTGCTCATCAAGAGTGTGGTGTGTTCTTATGTTTTTATGTGGATCCACAGCTCAACGTTCATGTTCAGTTGGCTACCCTTTTCAACAGAGATCCGTTCTGGCGGTACTGGATCATTGTTTAGCTGTCATCCCACGCATTTGTCCAACTGTACTAGTCTTTTGCATTATATATATCACGTTGTAATCGGTTGTATGGTTGTTGAGTAGTACGGTTCATCGTTGATGAAGTTGTAAAACCTTGCCATGTCTAGGCTAGGGGTTTTTTTGATATCATAGCAACCATATCAAGTCATAGCGCAAGGAGATTCGGGTGTTGTTGATTGATCCTTTAAAGGTCTTAATGTCCAAAGATGCTATGTATATTAAAGAAAAAAAAAAACTTTCCAACGAGGTTCAGTGAATGGGACTATGCATATGATCGATAGAGGATTACGAGATAAGCACTTCATTTTAACATCTGATCACGCTGTCCTGAGTATATGCTTGTGAGACCACGTGAGGAAACAAGAGAAAGAAAAGAAAAGGTATTTGAATTGAACCGTTTAAATGTATCCGTGCCTACTGTTGGTTTGTCTTCTCTTTAACCTTTTGTCATGGCCTTCCGGGGAACCCTTCCACACTAAACATATGTTTTGAACGTGGCTTAAGCTGACCCTTTGTCCATACACTTGGTTCCCTCTTAAAGAACGCAATTTCACGATACTAGGGAGTGAGGATTGAAGTGTGGTGAAAGGTCAGGTGATTGGGCTTGGGTATATGGGTGTGCAGCTACAGGAGCGAGTGTGTGAGAAAGAGAACAAGAGGGAAACATTGGGGGATGTGTGTGTGGTTGTATGCACGAGAAAGTTTGCTATTGTAGATGGATGTGTGGTTAGGCATGCGCAAGAGTGTTAGTGTGTATGTGGTTTAGTTAGATGTTTTCGTATGCATGTAAGAGAATCAGTGAGGAAGTGAGAAGAGGAGGAGGAGTTGTGTATGCATGTGTGGATCGGTGAGTGAGACAAGAAGTATGTGAGATCAGGAACAGGATCAAGAGGGAGACTAGCAGGTGTGTATGCGTGTGTGAGAGAGGGAGAGAGAGAAAGGAGACTATACCATATGAGAGTACAACGGACTAGGTGTGGGTGTATCAGTTAGTATGAATGCATGATTAGGTGAATGGGGGTTAGAGCGTGAAGCCTCCAATTAAAGTTACAAAGGCGGTCTCCAAGCAATTGCAGTTGACATAGTACAAGCACATTGTGCAAGCTATCCCTACATATAGGCAATTACTTGCATCTTTTTCGTGGGCATTAAGAGCATATCATTTGGAGCGTTTGCCGGGAAGCATATGAACTAATACATATACAAAGGAAGGATTCCTCGAGGGATAATTATGGGCTCCAGGTAATCCAATTGCACCGATTGCGAGGGGTTTTGAACATCATAAAGCCCCGTATAATCACTTTTTCCATGGGCTTAGAAACCTAATCAAACGCAGTGATGTATTTCGTATGTTGGTTGTTGAGGATAAGTTGGATGGTACGAATTACCCATTGTGCGCTTATATGATGTGTCTTGTATTGGTTGCAAAAGGATTGTGGAATATTGTGTAGGGTGTTGAAAAATGTCCTATTACACTTGCAAATATAGGTGTTGAAGCTGATGCAGATAGCGTCAAAGATGGTGATATTATGCATATTCCTATTCATGCTACAGTTCCTATTGCATCTACTGCAGTGCATATTCGTTGGGATAGCAGAGATGCTCAAGCACATGCATTGATAGCCTTGTCTATCAAATGTGCCATTATTCCTCACATTCGCTCTTGTAGAACACCGAAGGATGCTTGTGATACACTTACCACATTGTACCAGGCTAGGAATGAGGCTCGTGTTGCTTACCTCCAAAAACAATTGGAGAGTGAGCATATGAATGAAGATGATTCTATGGAAAGTTTTCTAACAAAGATTGAAGATTTGAAGGAATCATTAATTTCTACTGATGAAGTCTTGCTTGACAGTTCACTTGTGCAGACTATTCTGAATGGTCTTCCTGATTCATATTAGAGTTTTGCTTCTACTCTTCATTTGATGATGAAAGGCAATCCAAATGCCTTAACATTTGAGGAGTTATTCTCTGTTCTATTGCAAGAAGATCAATCTGGGTAGAACAGGTCCATTATGTGTGTTGTAGATCAAGCTTTTCTGGCTAGTCAGAAGGGTAAAGGTAAATGGAACTCTTCTACTAGTAAGCAAAAATATGCTAATTCTGCACAATCAAAGAAGGAAGACAGAGACAAGAAGAAAACACAAAAGCAAAAGTTGTTTTGCAAATACTCTAAAGCAAATGATCATGTCATTAAGAGCTATCCAAAACTGGCTACTAAAGAGCAAAGAAGAAAGAGGGCGGAAAGGTTGTTGCAGAGGCCTGTACACCGAAAACAGAGTCTGCTAATCTTGTGCAGAATGAAGAATGAGTGTTTACTAGTTTGCAGTTTTGACCCATCTTCTCACAAATAGTGTATGTTTGCAGTAGACTCAGATGTTTGGTACTTTGATAGTGGGGAAACCAAACATATTACCTTGCACCATAGTTTCTTCACTTCACTTGAGCCTGCCCCTACAGGGAATACTATCACATGTGCCAACCACTCCTCTTATCCTGTCATGGGAGTTGGTAAGATCATTCTAACTATTATTGATGGCAGTTCTTTTACATTGTCAAATGCTTTATTTGTGCCAAGGATCAAGAAAAACCTATTATCAATTTCTACATTAGCCAAGATTGGCTTGGTTGTGAAATTTGTTGATGATAGATGTACAGTTCATGATCTGTCAAATGGCGACATGATTTTGCTTCTCGCATTTTATATCATGGGCTATATAAGCTCATAGACTATGAAGAATCTATGAATGATTCAGCATGTGTAGTACATGATTCTCAGGCTATGTCAGATGCAAAGCTTTGGCATGCACGCTTTGGTCATCTAAATTTTGCTAGTTTGCTACACCTGCAAAAATCTGAAATGGTGTCCTCTTTGCCCAAACTTGAGGCACCCGGTAAACATGTATATGAAGGGTGTATTTTGGGCAAATTGCAGCATTCCTCATTCCCAAAGATGGTCCAATTCGAGCTACATAGAAATTACAACTTGTTCATAGTGATGTATGTGGTCCTATGCAAACACCCTCTTTTGGAAATTATCTTTACTTTGTGAATTTCATTGATGATTTTTCCAAGCATGCATGGGTATATCCATTGAAAACAGAGTGCGAAGTGTTAGTGTGCTTCAAACAATTTCTGGTTTTGGTTGAAAATATGTCAGCATGTAAAATAGGCACCCTCCATTCTGATCGGGGGGGGGGGAGGGACATACGGCTTCTGATTTTAATGCATTTCTAGCTGAACTTGGGATAAAACATCGGTGTACAGTGCCATATACACCTCAAGAAAATGGAGTTGCTGAACAGAGGAACATGTCACTCATGGAGATGGCGAGGTGTATGGTCAAGAGTCAAGCTTTACCATATAGTTTTTGGCTTGAGGCTATTATATGTGTAGCATATTTACTTAACAGATGTCCCACTAAAGCATTATAGTAGTATCACTCCATATGAGGCTTGGCATGTTTGTAAGCCATCTATTGCTCATTTGCATGTTTTTGCTTGTCTGGCATATGCATTGATGTGTGAACAAAGCAGTGTAATGTATTTTTGTTGGGTACAATTATGAAAGCAAAGGCTATCATCGGTATCATCCACAAACTAAGCACATTTTGGTTAGCCATGATGTTGTTTTTTGTGGAAGATGCTATTCAACCATTACTTTCATTACTAAGGAGACATCAGTTAGCTCCAAAGACATGTATGATACTTTGCTACCTCTTTTTACAGGTGGATAGTCTAGTGTTGGTCCTAATGAGGCAACTTCTTAGCCTTTACAGGTTTCATGTGATGATGTAGATTATTCCATTTCTGATGCAGGTTTGCATGATGTACTTGTTGATGAGAGAGTTGATATTGATGAGGCAAAAACTATGCCAAAATGGCTGGTGTGGACTTTGCATGATAGTAAATTAGATGCAGCTCTATCATATCGTACTCGTTCTGGCTCTCATAGTGCCTTTTTGCATCAGATTGCTATGCTATGGTTGCTTCTAGTCTCTAGGATGAGAATGAGCATGTTTCGTTTGATGAAGCACAAAATTTAGAAAATTGGATGGCTTCTATGAAATCTGAATATGATGTGAAGAATGGTACCTGGTTTTTGTGTGACTTGCCTCCTAGCAAGAAGACCATTGGTACTAAGTGGGTATACAAGCTGAAGCATAAGCCTGATGGAACAATTGTCATGTATAAGGCTAGACTTGTTGCAAAGGGTTATGCTCAAGAAAGAGGCATTGATTTTTATGAGAGCTTTGCACCTACTTGTTGAATGACTACTGTTTGTAGCATCTGTGCACTTTCAGCTCATCGTGGTTGGAATGGACATCAGTTGGACATTAAAACTACATTTCTAAATGGTGACTTGCATGAATAAGTGCATGTTTTTCAACCCCATGGCTTTGTGCAAAAATGACATGAAAACCAAGTGTGCAAGTTAAAAAAGGCATCATGTCCTTGGTATGAAAAGATACATGCCTATCTGATTGCACATGTTTTTGAGAACAATCCAATTGAGAGAACCTTATATGTTAAGCCTGCAAATGATGTGCTTCTGATCGTTGTCTAGGTTGATGACATGCTTCTCACTGGTCCTATTGAGAAGCATATTGCTGATTTTAAGGCTGATTTGCATGCCTCATTTGAGATGTTAGATTTGGGGCACTTGCATCATTATTTGGGCATTCAGTTTATGCAAGTTGATGGTGGAATAGCTTTGTGTCAAACAAAATATGTTGACACATTATTGTAGCATTTTGGACTTGAAGACTGCAAACCTATTGCCACTCCTATGGAGTTAAGTTTACGGAGTCTTCATGATGCTGGAGATGCATTTGATGTTGTTCTCTATCAGCAAGCTATTGGATGCTTGATTTATTTACGCATTACTTGGTCAGATATTTAGTTTTTTGTCTCATAGATGACCAAGTTTATGCATTGCCCAAGTGTCAAGCATTGGCAGTGTTGGCTACGAGCTTTGGAACAAACCTCCTCAAAGAAAGAGGGAATCTTATCTTCATCATATCTTCATTGTGATTGTCAAAGACCCACCTCTCTTTGTATAAATATGTGTATTTTCTTCAAGAAATAAATAGGCACAACTTCAATTTCTTTATCCGTGCATACAACATGTGGAGAGAACTTGTTTCTCTCTCTATGTTATCTCCCTTCCTTCATTCTCACTACTATGCAGATAGAAGTCTCTCCAGCCCCACTTTCTCTATGGCATGGCAATGCTTTCATGCTATGCAATTTCAACATATCAATGGTATCAGAGCCGTGGCTATTGGTCCTACTTCTTAAGAGTAAGGTCCACATTTGTCTGAGAAGAAGACAAAGGAACCCAACAAGCAGTAGAAAACAAGCACCACAGACATTAGGAATGAGAGAAGAATAAGGCATAGAGCCATGGTCGACATGTGTTGCAACCATATGAAGGGGACAATCAACAAGCCGTCTATTGTGAAGCAGCTTAGTATCGAGAAGGCACATCCAAAGGTCTCTACACCAGGTCTCACAAGGTGCCGATGGTGGGGAATGTGTTTGAGGAAGAAGAAGGTAAATACCATATATATTTAAATTGCAATTGTCATGGAGGGAAACTATAATGATGTTCAATTTATTCGCAAGATTCAAAGGTTGTTGTGTTGTTTCTCATGTGTATGCCTGACGGAGGAATAACACTTTCAATCATGAAGATAACCAATCTGGTTTCTTCTATGGCTCCTTGAATTTATTGAAGAAGGGCCTGAAGATAGCAACTTATGTGGTGACGTTACAAAGTTTGATGCAGATAATGGACATGCTTAGATTTTGTTTGACAGTATTGATTGAAATGAACTGGTGCCCATTCTAAGTGCGAACAGGGAGCAACTACTCTGGAGTGGTTGACGAACCTGGAAACAGCAAGCATTTGAAGTAGACTAAGATAGCATGATAGACTAAGATTGCATGACAAGCGATTTTGAAGCTCCCTAAACTATTAATAGGCTCACGATTGAGAAAGCCTCTCCTGATCAGAAATCCAATGACTTTCACAACCCTGATGTTTTGCAAGTTTCCTTTTAAGGGAGACACTGTACATGCTCCTTAGTTTTGCCCTTCTGTTGATAGATTCCCTTTGTATCGCATTAATGACTTTTCCTCTCATTTTCTTTCAATGATATCCTCCAATAGGGATTTCACTCTCTTTGATGATAACAACAAGGCGGAATATGATTCTAAAGAAAGTGTAGGTGATGGTGGCAAGGGAGACGATAGCCATAATGGTCAAGGAGGTCTTGGAGGTAGCGATGATGGTTCCTCCAACTACAACAAAGAAGTCAAGAGAAGCTTAAAATGTGTGCTTTACATACCCATCAAGGCCAAATATTCAAACCCTTAAAGATTTATGTTTTCTTTATGGGAATTGTGTGTTCATATGGTGGGTTGTTTCAACACTATGCTTTCGAAAACAATATCTTTTTGTATTCGATAAAATCCCAAAATATGGCTAAAAATATATACCCAAAAGCTCTTAGTGCTTTGTAATCATTCCTACATATAGGTCTAAGCACAAAATTTTGTTTAATGTACGGGAACTAGACACCCTCTCATGTTGAGAGTAGGACCCTTCCCAAGTGATCTTCTAATTGTTTTTGTATCTACAAGTTTTCTCAAGTGCCTACAACAAATTGAACAATATTCAGGCAACCAAGTGCAAGTCAAAACAAGAAGTTGAAGAAGCGGATGGGATTATAACAACAAGGACAAGGACAACAACAAAACAATGAGAACAACAACAAAGCAATGCTATAAGCCTTTCAATCCCCTTTGTACCATCCTCATTTGTATAGGGAAGGATTTGTACCACCCATGAGTTTGTTGAAGGAAGGATATAAACATTGTACCACTGTAGCTCAGTGATGAGTAGCACCTCCTTTAATGTCAATCCGGGAAGACATGAGGATGGTATGAAGACCTCGAGCAAGTGGAGGCACAAGTGCGTGAGTGAGAAGCACACAAACATGCACACACATACACACACACGCGCACACACGGCAAGACAAAGAGTGAGAAGCAATGGAGTTCTTAGATTACTTTCAAAAAGCTCTTACAAGTTCAATTCAATTACAATCTAACCTCAAAAATGAGCTCTCTAGCTCCTTTTATAGTTTTTGACTAGCTTTGGCCCTGTCCAGACCTAGTGTCCGGCCTAGTTAAAAATTAGGTTCCAGGGCTTATTTGAGGGCTCAAACGAGATCTAAAAAATACGAAAATTGGTAAGCAACTACTTCTAAGGCTCCTCAAGCTCGAGGACTCCTCGGCTTGCACAAAATGGAGCTACAAAAGGTGAACATGGTATTTACAGGGGTTGTTAGTGATGAGAATCACTTTTAATTGGTGTAAGGGTTTTGAAAAATTAAAGGGTTGCCTTAGTGCTAGATCTGTGTGAATGCTCGTACTTGCTTCTTCATGAAGAAAATTATTGGCCTACTTGCCAAATCGTCGTTGACTCCCTTGTCTGCTGCTAACACCCCCCCCCTCTCTCACGTCTGTCGTCCCTGACAGACCCTTGTTGGGAGGGTCGTTGGACGTAGTATTCGACAACGTCTTGCGCTAAGTGATGTTCGGAAATCCTCAATCCTTTGGCCAAGTCTGTGAGTAGAGCATCCCAATCTACCGGCCCGGGAACCGCTGGATGTGGCATACGTAACTTTTCTGAATGGAGAGCTTGTTCCACTGCAAACAATTGTAATAAATGTGAGGGCCTGGGAATGAAGATCTCTGAGTGATATTCCCAGAACCCTGTGACAAACATCTCTTCAAATGTCTGTTTGAAGCAGGCCGGTAGGTACTTTATGCGGGCATGCCATGCATAAACAACATTAATAGAGGGCGTTGTGCTCATGTCATAAACAAGATCCTGATTGCCTTCATTGAATCCGAGCGCAGAGAGATGAGGTTCCTTAACATTCTTGAAGATCCTGAAGGTGACTATCATGAGTTCAAAAATTTTAAGGCACATTTGGGTCAAGACATCTGGTACGTTTTTGAACCTGACACCCCAATGCCGAATAGTCGAGATCATGTATCCTACGGTAGGTTGGCCTTTGGGTGGCGCTAAGTAGACATAAAAAGCCATTTCTCACATCCTCTCGTTGTCAGCACCATTTTTGTATATTCCGGCCACGACCTTCTTCGAAATACAGGGCAGTAGCAGGGATTGAACTTGATATACAAGGGCATGTTATTCCATGTGCGATTCATTTCCGGGTAGGTTTCAAGTAGCCGAATCCTCCACATCGGTTGATGAATATTGCCCTGCTTGGCACTCGCTGGGATGTCTTCCGGTGCGAATTGTGTGGCGGAGGTTGGTTCCTTTGAGGTATGTTGCTTTATTTCGGCATTGTAGTCAGCCATTAGGACACAGAAGGGAACATACAAATCGTCAGATGTGCCGATCCACCTATGATGAGAGAGGTTCCTAAAATAGTCCGATTTTATGACCACCTCTTCCAAGCGTGACATAGATGCTATCTGGACTGCCACCCTATCATCATGGGTTGTGGCCACTTTTTCCAATTTCTGCATCCATTCAGGAGCCTCTATTTCAAGGGTGTCCATGCCCTCGTCTGTTTGCTTGCCTCCAGGTGCTGGCATCGGAACATATGGGTCCTCAAAAGATTCCTCTACTTCGATGGGTACTAGGTCTTCAGGTTCTGGTTCCACCAAGGGGGAGGGTTGGCGTTCATATTCGAGGACTTTCTTTTGTAATTCTTCGAGTTGTGCTTTGAGCGCTGCTACTTCGTCAGTTGTGTCAGTGGTGGTTGGGACTTCTTTTGGTGGTTCTGGTTGAGCTGCCAATTGCCTTAGTAGTTCGTCTCTTTCTTTTTCTAAGGCTGCATGGGCTTCGAGGAGATCAGCATGGGTTTCCAATATGATTTGCATATTGTCCGAGGGAATGGCCTTGAACTTCTCCGGGTCAATTTCTTGTGGGGAACCTTCCATGGCTACTTCCAAGTTCTCTTCGTTTTGTGTCTGAAGCCGTCTATTTTCTTCCAGGGCTGCAGACATATGCTTCCGTAATAGAGCCATGTTGCGGCAGAGCTTGAGGTTCTCTGTGATTTGGGAGTGTAGCAGATCATCCATTCGTTGTCTTTCTTCTGCATCTGACTGCGGTGGATTTGCTACTAATTGCTCATGTTGTTCTTGCAATGCACTAAACTGCTGTTGTAAGAGCCTCTTTTCTTTCTCTAAGTCCATGAATCTTCCTTGTAATGTTTCATGACTCCTGAACAAACTTGTATGCTGAGCATCGAGGTGCTGATAGTGTTGCTGTAACTGAGACATGCACTGATACATGTTATTAAATACATTATTAATGGGGGTGGGTGCAGGAAGGGTGTTAAATGCAGAAGGAAAGGGAAAGGGGAAGGGAAGTGTGAATGCGGTGCTGGAAAATGGTGAAGTGGGTGGTGGGGGAATGGGAGATTGTGGCCGTATGGGGGGAGGGAGAGGTGCGGTGGAGGGTGATATGTCCATAAAATCCAAGGTGGACGCAGTAGTGGGAGTGATTGTGAATAGTGGAATTGTGGGTGCAGTGATTGTGGTGAATGTGTACAGTGGTGTGTGCAGTTGTGAATATGAACTGCCCGAAAGTGTGAGTGGGGGAATGGGGATGTCAGTAGCTGCCGTTAGGATTACAGTGTTAGTGGAGGTGTATACAAGGGAGGTGTTGAGAGGGTGTGTGGGTTGATTGGCGGTTTGTGCTTCAGTCATGGCAGTGGACTCGGAGGCGGTGACGGTGGTTGTTACATTGGTAATGGGAGGTGAATGTGGTGGAGTGGGAGGCGGGGGTGGCAAGGGGGGTGATGGGGGTGCACTAGACACATGGGTCTCTTCAGTATCGTGCACAGTGTGTGCTGTGCCCGTGGTCGTGGTTGTCCCTTGTGTTTCGGATACTAAGACATTCATCTGTTTCCCTGCTCGTGGGGGACGTCTTCCGTATCTTCTTTCCGTTTTGCGTGATTGTGCCAGGGCAGTATGCACTGTCTCAGGTACTCCTAAAGCATCAGAGATCATATCCAATGTGGCACGATATTGTTCGTCGACTCCTTCCTCCTCAAGGATTTGGTGCATGATAGCCTTTCCTGCTGCAAGGGATAACTTATGTTGCTGTTGGACCCTGTTGATGGTATCGTAGAGCTTTTTCAACTCCTTTGTATATGCTGGGGCACCCTCTAGCTCCTGTATAACTTCTTGCTCATAGTCATGCACCTCCTCATCTGAAAATCCTTCCTGTTCATCCTCTTGTTCTTCTTCTTCTTCATCCTCCACTTCCACCACTTCTGGTTGTCTTGGCTGGGGTTGTTCTGTAGCAGTTTGTTGTCCACTACCCTGCTCTGCTTTGACTTCCGCATTAACAGCTTCAATGATTCTGGCAACTTCTTCATCCGTTAGATCTTCCAAAGTGAATCCGTGAGGAAATTCCAGATCAGTAGGTACAGGTGGAAACACAAGATTAGGGCCATCTGTGCTGTGCCTGGGTAACCTGATAGTAAATGGTTGCACTCGTCTGGGAAGCCTTGGAGTTGTTTCAGGTGTTAGGGTTGCACCGCGGGCTTGTGCACAAGGCATCTGGACAGCGCCTCTCATCTTCTTTGAGGGAGGCCCTGCAGCTGACAGTCTACGTTGAAACTCCTGCACTCTGGTCCAAATGAGAGCCCTCTGTACTGGTACATCATAAGCTAAACATCTATATACAATGCGGGTGAGTGCACAGCATCCGTAAAATACAGACTTTTGTTTTTTATACCACTTTTGATGAGCCAAGTGGATTTAGTCGATAATCCAGTGAGGCATGTTGATTGTCAAATCAAAAGCATCAGCCAAGTATAAACTAAACCATATCTTTTTAGGTGGCATTGTGAACCTCTCTTGGGCGGGAAATGCAAAGTGCTGCATGACCATTCGCAAATGAATGGCGATTGTAGGCGTCATTGCCAACATGTCTTTTAACTTTGTCAGATTCCTATTCTTCATATTGTCGGGGACCATAGTCTCTTTCTCCGTAGGAATGTGCATACCTTTCATGTCCAGAGCTTCCCTTACCAAGTTGATAGTCAATCTGAAACGCTTGAGCTCATTGCCCCTTGTAAGAGATGGGAGGACAAAGGAGTTGTATCCCTTTTTGTCTTTGCTCGGACCTAAGGGTCTCTCTATGTGACCATCGGCCATCTGCAATTTCATCCTCGTGGGCCTGAGTGCTGGCTTGCCCCAATGCTTCCACAGGGAAGTGGTCGCAATTGCAACACCTGCACTTGAGTCAAGAATTGCCTTGGTTGTGTATCCTTGATGTGTAATGGGAAGATAAGTGTTTCCCTCTTCACCTTCACTCATATCTCCTATCTTGTCTAGAGGAATTTCTGGCACTGTCCTATGAGAACCTACCTGAGAACGAGGTTTCGCTACTTCTGGCACTTGATTGGCTACATGTTTCCATAGGTCTGGCCTAACTTTGAGTAGCTCTTCTAAGGTGAGGTTGCATTGTACTTTAGTGTTTTTCACTACCTCTGTGTTCCTAGGTATGACTGAGTCCTCATTTCGTACCATGACCGTGGGTGCTCTCATACAAGTAGACTTAGCTTCCCATGGGCCTGTGAAGTGGGGTAATTCTTGCAGAGAGTTAGACTCAAAGTCTAATCTTTCCTGAGATTGGGTGCTCTCATGCTCCTCATAAATGGATGGGATGTCTTGTGGGAATTCATCGTGCGCATCATCCACAAGTTCAATGGGAGGAGGGACTTCACTTTCTTTAGCCCATTTGTCTTCTTGAATCTCTCGTAGGAATTCTGGTGTGAATCGATTCATAGAAGAAGATGTGTCTGGCTCCGTAGAGTTAGGCACATAGGCTTCCTGGGCGGGTAGGCTCACTCTTTCACTTGCCTTGCCCTTGTGTTGTATGGCGGGTTCCTTTTCCGATTGTGCAATTAGCTTCTCTATTCTTTCTAGCAGTCCATCAAAGTGCAACTGCGTCTTTGCTGAGCTAGAGATGTTAAAGAGGCGGCTGGCTTCAAACATGGTCTGAGCCAACTCCACCATTTTGGCGCAAATTTTAGTTCGTTCAAGCTCTAATTCTGCTCCAAGGTAGCACTTTTCATGATCAGTTACGTTTGGCCCTTCTTGGATTCTGGCTTGATATGCTTTAAGCATCATGTTTAGGTCCTCGGGAGTGGGATCTGCTAGGACTGATCCTACTCTAGGGGGTGGTGGAATTAGGTGAGGCGGGTTGGAAGGTGGCTGGTCGGATGGAGTTGGAAATGGTGGAGGTGGGGTAGTGTGAGAGGGAGTTTGAGATGTGAGTTCAGTTATCCTGGCCTTTGTTTCTCTGAGGCTTTCCTCGAGTTCACTCATCTTTTTTGCCCATTGTCTTTTCATTCTTTCACGACTATCCTTCCAAGCTCTAGTCCTTTTCTTTGTCATGCTCTTTGTTTCACTAACATCTGGGCTCTTTTCCTGGCCTACGCTTTGGTTCTGTTGCAAGGCTTGGGCTCTAGTGATTACTTGTACTGGTGCAGTGGAAGTCACACTCCCTGTGGAGTCTACAACTAACCCAATAACGTTGATAGGAGTGATTTTTGGCATATTATTGGGGTTCTTTGGGAAATCTCGTAAGAGATGCTCCTTTCCACACTCCTGGCAATAGCCCTGGATCGTCACTGATTGGGTTTGGGTAGGTGCAGGCATGGGGCAATCACGAATGAGGTGATCCCCCTGACATCTGTAGCATGGTCCTCTAGGGAATGGGGGTCTTACTTGTCTAGGTTGAGGTCTAGGGTAGGGGTTTGCATACATGACGTTTGTGTAATCTGACTCCCAACTAGGTTCATTTGGCTCGTCACTATAATAGGGCTCCCCATGTTCAGGAGACTGCATGTAGTAGGCTTGGGGGCTATCAATATGCGTCGAATCAAAGCTATGGTCACTCGGGTCACTTTCAGAAAGCAATGGTGGTACCGGGACTATAGCTCTATTCAGGTTCTCTTCTGCAGCTGCATATTTTAATGGGATCACATTAGCTGGGGTAGGGGGTTGTTGTGCTAACACAGGCTGAGGCCTTTGCTGGGCTTGATATTGCGGTTGGTAATTTTGCTGAGGCCTAGTATACTGTTGTGGCGGGTATTGGTTCTGGTATCTGCCTTGTTGAGAGTATGGCTGAGGGTAGGTTTGCCTAACAGCTTGCTTATTGTATGGGCAGTCTTGTGCTGTGTGATTTGTGCATCTTCGTTCTATGGTGCAGTACTGGCTACTAGGATTTACTTGGGGTTGAGCCGTAATGGGACACACGTTCGCCATATGGTCGCCACCACAAGTATAGCATCTTTTCACAGGGGCAAACCTTGGGATTTGTTTGCTAGAGACACCTACTTTTTGTGCCACTTTCTCTGCAAGTTCCTCTATTGATGTGGATTGCGTGGAAGAGAGGCTAGAGGCACTATCTGAAACTTTGTATACCTTGGAAAGCTCTAACTCCTCCCCTAGGTTATCCTCAATGTCGATGCACATGCGTACACACTCTTCTATGGTCCTAGGGTCCTTCAAGTACACATAAGATCTTAATTTTGTACTTAGCAATCCATCCAAGAATAAAGCCACTTGCTTAGCTGGTGCGGGGAGCTCCGAAACAGGGCATCTTTCTAAGTATTGCCTAAATCTTCTCCCTGCAAGTCTCACGGTTTCTTGAGGGGTTTGCTTGAAGCTGTGAATCAACGAGGAGGTGTTATGTCTTATGCCACTCTTAGAGAATTCAATAATGAAAGCCTCTAGGAGTTGGTCTATGCTCCTGAACTGTCTCTCATTCAATGGTTGAAACCACGTAAGGGCTGTGTTCCTAAGGGTTAGACCAAAGGCATTATATTGCGTGAATAAATCCTCCACTTGTTCAGCTCTCAAGACTTGCCTGAACTCGGCCACATGATTGTATGGATTTCCGGTGCCATCGAAGTAATTCTTCATGGACTTAACTAGTTGAGTTGGTCTCAAAGTCCTTGTATGTTCTCTAGGTCGTGGTAGAGGGAAATCATCGGCATTTCTTCGATGTCCTGGGGCTCTAAGTACCTCAGGCTCTACTCTATTGGTTTCCGTCCTCGTTCTTTCTCTGCCCCCTGAGTTGGCAAAGCTCACCTCCGGCCTTTCTCTACTTCTATCTCTTGGAGTTCCATGAGCTTGGGATGTTCCAGCTCCAGGGTGACCATAGGACACATTCGATCTTGGTTGGGGGAAAACGAATTCACCCTTCCAAGTGTAAGCATGTCTATCATGTTCTGTAACCACAAAGATCCTCTCTGAAGCGTGATCTAAGTAGGTCACTCTGCCTGGGCTATCAGGATCTTTGAACTCATAGATCATGATTGTTCCTATATCAGTTGGCTGATCAGATTTATACCTTAAAAAGGCTTCGTCAGTCTCTCGGTTCAGAAGCAGATCTATGCTCTTGTTGTCTTGGGGAACCCACTCCGGTGTGAGGATTCTAGTAAGAACAGATTTCCCTCGGGGGGTCCTGGGCTCCCCTCCTACGTTCCCTTGTTCTAGGTCATCTATGTCTGATTCTGGGACTACATTCCCGACTTCATCTGTCCTATCTGGGTGACTGGTGACTACATATATTGTCCCTTCCTTGTCTAAGTACGCTCCGTTTTCGAACTTGACAGTTGGGCGCTCTAGTCCAATAGATTGGTCAGGGTTTTTAATCTGGACCACAGATCTTCCTAGACCGTCCTCATAGATGCTAGCACCTAATCGGTTGGTCCTAAGGTATTCCAGCTGCGTCTTGTACGGGCCTTCTACCCTGTGCAAGTATGGCACTCCTGAACTTCCCGTAGGTCTGTCCATGCCTTGAGACATCTCTGATTCACTAGTCTCAGAGCTAGGGTAGTATGAGTGGTGGCTCAACTGCTGGGCCCAAGACCTAGCAGTGTGGTTGACACTAGCCTCTGAAGACCTAAGACTTTGTCTATCTCTCCCTAGATGTTGCCCTGATCTAAGGTTCATAAGCCTAATTGAATAGCCCAATTTTGCCCAAGTACAACCTCGTTGCTGAGTTCTTTTGTATCAGTCACTTGATTCTTTTTTTGGTGGATTACCGCGTTTATAATCTTGTCTGATATCACGTCGTCAGGTATACTTGAGTGTATTTCTGCATTGTACGTTGATCGTTCCTCGTTAGATTCTTTCCTTTAAGGTTATCACATCACGAAGAAATTATGTATAATCTTGAACTTGAGTGCATAGGTAGTCTTCAACTTGATTGATGCCTATCGCCGTCCTGGCCTACTCCTATCACTAGTCGTTCTTAGCCTAAGCTAGGAATTGACAAAGGGAGTTGAGAATATTCCGACCTTTCTTGTTGATCCCTTGCTTTATGATGCTCAAGAACCCGAGTCTCAAGCTTGCAAAGAAACCCTTGCTTTGTATGCTCTCAATGGACCTGTAAAAGTCCCAAAATTAGCTCAAGACTTAAATTCAAATGACAGACAGGTCACTTTCATGTATGTAATTCACAGGCCAAATCCCCTTTGCCTTTATGGAAAACAATCCCAAGGACCCTTCAACTTTCCAACAAAACAAGAATCACAGCAAACGGATTTCGTATGAGAAAGTTATGCCAGTTCAGGGTTTTGGTGCTAAAACAGGGTTCAACAGGCTAATAGGTCACAGGATTTTTCTCAAAAATACATGTGTAGGGACCTCACAAATCACTAATTGCTAGACCAATATGCCCAAAAACTATCCCCAAGGCTTAGAATAAAAACCCTAATTTTTTGGCCGAAAAGCCTGTCAATCGCGATCGACAGGTCTGTCAATCGCGATTGACAGAGGTGTCCGTCGGGGCCTGTCGGTCGCGATCGACACGTCAGTCGCGATCGACAGTGTCAATCGCGATCGACAGAGTCGATCGTGGGTCCTATCAATCGCGATTGATGGTGTCAATCGCGATCGACACTTTTCCGGGTTTTTCGCCGTGAATTCAGTCGATCGGGGATATGTCCGTCGCGATGGACACGTGGCTACGCGTAAAAGTCAATCAATCGTGGAAATTCTGTCGGTCGCGATCGACGGTGTCAATCGCGATTGACAGGGTCTGTCGGTCGCGATTGACAGGGTCTGTCAGTCGCGATTGACAGGGTCTGTCGGTCGCGATTGACAGGGTCTGTCGGTCGTGGCTGTCAATCGCGATCGATGGTGTTGGTCGCGATTGACAGAGAAACACGGAATTTTTCAATTTTGTTTAGTGATTTGGAATGTGCTCTTTGTGCTTGTCCTAGTGGTGTACTTAGTTTTACCAATAGATGAAATTTTCTGTCAATCGCGATCGATAGAGGCTGGCGACTGCGAGACAATTTCTGAGTATTCCGTACCTGCGCAACGTGCTGGAGGGGATGATGCTGCTGGAACCTGCAAGAAAGCTCAAAAAGCACGCAAAAACAACGCACACAATATCGCTCTCTCGCTCTCTCTCTCACAAGTGGAATGAGGGAAATGAGGTGGAGAAGGTGGTATAAGCAAAAAACTGAAATTTTTTCGCGATGATGGAGATGGAGATCGGATATGGTGATGATGATGATGGTGATGATGGTGGTGAGGTAAGAAAAAGAAAGATAAGAAAAGTAAAGAGATTACCTACAACGCCAACGTCTCAAATCTACGCCTTACCATCACACGCTCGTCCTCAAAGCTGGATCCCCGGCAACGACGCCAAAATTTGGTGTAGCTCAGTGATGAGTAGCACCTCCTTTAATGTCAATCCGGGAAGACGTGAGGATGGTATGAAGACCTCGAGCAAGTGGAGGCACAAGTGCGTGAGTGAAAAGCACACAAACATGCACACACATACACACACACGCGCACACACGGCAAGACAAAGAGTGAGAAGCAATGGAGTTCTTAGATTACTTTCAAAAAGCTCTTACAAGTTCAATTCAATTACAATCTAACCTCAAAAATGAGCTCTCTAGCTCCTTTTATAGTTTTTGAGTAGCTTTGGCCCTGTCCAGACCTAGTGTCCGGCCTAGTTAAAAATTAGGTTCCAGGGCTTATTTGAGGGCTCAAACGAGATCTAAAAAATACGAAAATTGGTAAGCAACTACTTCTAAGGCTCCTCAAGCTCGAGGACTCCTCGGCTTGCACAAAATGGAGCTACAAAAGGTGAACATGGTATTTACAGGGGTTGTTAGTGATGAGAATCACTTTTAATTGGTGTAAGGGTTTTGAAAAATTAAAGGGTTGCCTTAGTGCTAGATCTGCGTGAATGGTCGTACTTGCTTCTTCATGAAGAAAATTATTGGCCTACTTGCCAGATCGTCGTTGACTCCCTTGTCTTCTACTAACAACCACCTTCTTTGTACATGGGAAGGAAACATGTTTTTTGTACCACCCTAGCTTAGTTGTGAGGAAAGGATAGTCCCCAAAAGAGCTACTTGTATAATCAAGCTCAAGGGGGGATTGTTGGCTATGAGCTTTGGAACCAACCTCCTCTAAGAAAGAGGAAATCTTATCTTCATCATATCTTCATTGTGATTGGTCAAAGACCCACCTCTCTTTGTACACATATGTGTATTTGCTTCAAGAAATAAATAGGCACAACTTCAATTTCTTTATCCATGCATGTAGAGAGAACTTGTTTCTCTCTACGTTATCTCCCTTCCTCCGTTCTCACTACTATGTAGATGGAAGTCTCTCCAGCACCAGTTTCTCTATGGCATGGCAATGCTTTCATGATGTGCAACTTCAACATATCAGACACGTGGTTAAGTGCATCTTTCGCTACTTGAGTGATACCCGACTACTTGGATTGTTTTATCCCAAGGGGAGCTCTGCCACATTTACATGCTTTTTCTGACTCTGATTGGGCTAGTTGCTATGACACTCGTGTGTCCACTAGTGGCTTTTTCTTCATGCTTGGTAGCCCATGTATATCTTGGTTGAGTAACAAGCAGCCTACTATGGCCACTTCCAATTGTGGGGCTGAGTATAGGGCAACTTTCATGACTATTGAGTTTGTGTGGCTTTGACACCTTATGGCTGATTTGGGCATTGGTCAGTCTTCTACCACCACCATCTTCAATGATAGTCAGAGCCCATTGGTAGTTGTGAGGAGCCCTGTGTTCCATGCGTGCACTAAGCACATTGAGGTGCATTATCATTATGTCAAGGAGAGGTTCTCTCTAGTGAGAGAACCTCTCCTTGACATAATGATAATGCACCTCAATGTGCTTAGTGCACGCATGGAACACAGGGGGATTTGTGTTCACGAAGGCTCTGCCTAGGGAGAAATTTGAAGCTTTCTACAAAGCTTTGGGCTTACTTCCTTTTGTGGATTGATTCCACATAGCTTGGCACGAAGGCTCTGCCTAGGGAGAAATTTGAAGCTTTCTACAAAGCTTTGGCCTTACTTCCTTTTGTGGATTGATTCCACATATATTGCATACCTTTTCACGAAGGCTCTGCCTAGGGAGAAATTTGAAGCTTTCTACAAAGCTTTGGGCTTACTTCCTTTTGTGGATTGATTCCACATAGCTTGGCACTTCCTTATACATGAGCGCAAGCTCCTTGTTCACCGTATCACTCCCAAGGGGGATTTGTTGATATATTTTGGTAGTGATGTGTGTGAACACACTAGGACTATCGGGGCACTTTTTTTCCTCTTTAGGAGGTTTTTTCCCCCCGGCTTGTATTTACTCCTATTACCCTAACGGGTCACTTATCTTGTACATTCTAGTTGTAATACATTCAATATTGAGTGTTGTGCTCTAAGCTTCTTCATCTTCCTTGTACTCTTATTCTTCTTCCTTCTGTAGACCTCAAACTCCAACAAATCATTGGTTCTCTTCTTTAGCTGCAGCCAGGTGATGTTGTAGGAGGCCTATGTTTCTCATTAAGTGAGCATTATGGATGACCTTTTGCCTCAGCTTTTTTTCTGCATCTCCAATGGCTTCTTTACTTTTTTTCTCTAGTTCTAGTTCCATAGAATGATAGGACTCTCACAGTTCTTGGTTACGTGTGTTGCACAATGCATTCTTGATGCTAAGTGAGTTAAGACTGGTCTGTGGTTGGTTTTTCATTTGTTGTAGGGCCTGATATTGCTGACATAATGTGGTGAATTCCTCTATGACTTGATGCATGCAAGAAAACATAAGTTGAAATGTGGTATCTACAGTGAAGGAGGAAAAGAGTGAAGGAGGTCGCAAAAAGGCATGTTGTTCTATGCTGACATAATGAGGTGAATTCCTCTGTGACTTGATGCATGCAAGAAAACATGAGTTGAAATGCGGTATCTATCGTGAAGGAGGAAAAGAGTGAAGGAGGTCGCAAAAAGGTATGCTATTCTATGTGTGATGTAAGGGGGATGCGGCTGGGATAAGGGAGTGTGGATGCAGTTGTGATGGTGGAGAAGTGCATGGGAGTGGTGTGTGAATAGTGGTGATGGAAGTAGTCATGGTGAGTGGGGGTGGAGTGTTGATATATTTAGGTAGTGATGTGTGTGAACACACTAGGTCCGTCGGGGCACTTTTTCCCTCTTTAGGAGGTTTTTTTCCCCCGGCTTGTATATACGCCTATTGCCCTAATGGGCTACTTATCTTTGTACATTCTCTAGTAATACATTCAGCATTGTGTGTTTGTGCTCCAAGCTTCTTCTTCTTCCTTGTGTTGTTCGCATGCTTCCGCAGACGTCTAACTCCAACAATTGGTATCAGAGCAGGTCGTTGCTTCATCTAGGGCACCGTCGACACTCCTCCGTTTGCAGTCTTAGATTCGCACGAAATTTGGTGAGCATACTCAGGGTGTTTTCGAGATCAAAACGGCTTCGCTTTGTGGTGTCGAAATCGCAATCTGAGCTCATTTCGGCCTCCAAATGCACTATCGCAACGCTTGTGCAGGCTATTTTATCTTTTTGTGCCAAAGGTATATACCAGTTTCTGTTCGCCAATATAAGCGTCTCAAAGTCTGCTAGAGATCTAGCGGAATTTGTCTCGGTAGTTCTGTTCAACTTTTTGAGATACAGTCAATTTTCTGCATCAAGGTATTTTAGTCACCGGCCATGGCTGAAAGCAGTGATGTATTCCATATGTTGGCTATTGAGGATAAGTTGGATGGTACCAACTACCCATTATGGTCTTATATGATGCGACATGTACTGGTTGCAAAAGGACTGTGGAACATTGTGCAGGGTGTTGAAAGACGTCCTGTTACACCTATAACAACAGGTATTGCAAATACAGGTGCTGGAGCTGATGAAGAAGGTGTCGAAGATGATATTGTGCAGATTCCTGTTCATGCTGCTGTTTCTGCTGCACCTACTGCAGAGCAGATTCGTTGGGATGGCAGAGATGCCCAGGCACATGCATTGATAGCTTTGTCTGTCAAACGTGCCATTATTCCTCATATTCGCTCTTGCAAAACAGCTAAGGATGCTTGGGATACACTTAACACATTGTACCAAGCTAGGAATGAGGCTCGTGTTGCTTACCTCCGAAAATACTTGGAGAGTGAGCACATGAATGAAGGTGATTCTATGGACAGTTTCCTAACAAAGATCAAAGACTTGAAGGAACAGTTCATTTCTGCTGATGAGCTTATACCAGATAGCTCATTTGTGCAGACTGTTCTGAATGGTCTTCCTGATTCATATCAGAGTTTTGCTTCTACTCTTCAGTTGATGATGAAAGGCAATCCAAATGCCTTGTCATTTGAGGAGTTAGTCTCTATTCTGTTGTAGGAAGATCAGTCCAGGCAGAACAGGTCCATTATGCGTGTTGCAGATCAAGCCTTCCTGGCTAGTCAGAAGGGCAAAGGAAAATGGAGTTCTTCTACTAGTAAGCAAAAATCTGCAAATGTTGCACATTCGAAGAACCAAGACAAAGATGAGAAAAAAATCAGAAAAGCAGAAATTGTTTTGTAAGTACTGTAAAGGGAATGATCATATCATAAAAAACTGTTCAAAACTGGCTGCAAAAGAGGCAAAGAAGAAAGAGGCTAGAATGGTTGTTGTAGCAGCCTCTACACCAAAAATCGAGTCTGCTAATCTTGTGCAGGAAGAAGAATGGGTGTTCACTACTGTTTGCAGTTTTGACCCATCTTCTCATGAGTAGTGCATGTCTGCACTAGACTCAGATGTTTGGTACTTTGACAGTGGGGCGACCAAACATATTACCTCGCAGCGCAGTTTCTTCTCTTCACTCGAGCCTTCCCCTATAGGGAATATTGTTACATGCGCCAACAACTCCTCTTATCCTGTTATGGGAGTTGGTAAGATCATTTTGACTACTGTTGATGGTAGTTCTTTCACTTTGTCAGATGCTTTATTTGTGTCACGGATCAAGAAGAATCTGTTATCAGTTTCAGCATTAGCCAAGATTGGCTTGGTTGTGAAATTTATTGATGACAGATGTACAGTTCATGATCTATCAAATGGCGATGTTATTATTGCTTCTGGCATTTTATGTCGTGGGCTGTATAAGCTCATAGACTATGAAAGATCTAAAAATGATTTGGCATGTGTAGTAAATGATTCTCAGGCTATGTCAGATGCAAAGCTTTGGCATGCACGCTTTGGTCATCTAAATTTTGCTAGTTTGCTACGCCTGCAGAAATCTGAAATGGTGTCCTCTTTGCCCAAACTTGAGGCACCTGGAAAACATGTTTGTGAAGGCTGTATTTTGGGCAAAATGCAGCATTCCTCCTTTCCAAAAGATGGTTCAATTGGGGCTACACAGAAATTGCAGCTTGTACATAGTGATGTATGTGGTCCTATGGAGACACCCTCTTTTGGAAATTACCTTTACTTCGTGACTTTCATTGATGATTTTTCCAGGCATGCATGGGTATATCCACTCAAAGCAAAGTTCGAAGTGTTCATGTGCTTTAAACAGTTTTTGGTTTTGGCTGAAAATCTGTCAGTATGTAAAATGGGCACCCTCCGTTCTAATCAAGGGGGGGAATATATGTCTTCTGATTTTAGTGCATTTCTGGTTGAACGTGGGATAAAACACTAGTGTACAGTGCCTTATACACCTCAACAGAATGGAGTTGCTGAACGAAAGAACAGGTCACTCATGGAGATGGTGAGGTGCATGGTCAAAAGTCAGGCTTTACCACATAGTTTCTGGCTTGAGGCTATGATGTGTGCAGCATATGTACTGAACAGGTGTCCCACTAAAGCACTCCAGTCTATCACTCCATATGAGGCTTGGCATGACCTCAAGCTATCTGTTGCTCATCTACGTGTTTTTGGTTGTTTGGCATATGCACTAGTACCTAAACAACATCACAGAAAATTGGATGATAAGGCAGTAAAATGTATTTTTGTTGGGTGCAGTTCTGAAAGTAAAGGCTATCGTCTGTATCATCCACAGACTAAACGCATTTTGGTTAGCCGTGATGTTGTATTTGTGGAAGATGCTATTCAGCCATTGCTTTCATGTACTAAGGAGACATCTGTTAGCTCCAAAGACATGTATGATACTTTGATGCCTCTTTTTATAGGTGGACAGTCTAGTGCTAGTCCTAATGAGGCAACTTCTCAGCCTTTGCAGGTTTCATATGATGATGCAGATCATTCCATTTCTCATGCAGATTTACATGATGCACTTGTTGATGAGAGAGCTGATATTGAGGAGGCAAAAACTATGCCAAAATGGTTGATGCAGACTTTGTGTGATAGCAAATTAGATGCACCTTTGTCATATCGTACTCGTTCAGGCTCTCATAGTGCCTCCTTTGCATCAGATTGCTATGCTATGGTTGCGTCTAGTCTCTGTGATGAGAATGAGCCTGTTTCTTTTCATGAAGCACAGAATTCAAAAAATTGGATGGCTGCTATGCAATTTGAATATGATGCTATAATGAAGAATGGTACATGGTCTTTATGTGACTTGCCTCCTAGCAAGAAGGCCATTGGCACTAAGTGGGTATACAAGCTGAAGTGTAAACTTGATGGTACAGTTGACAGATATAAGGCTAGGCTTGTTGCAAAGGGTTATGCACAAGAAAGAGGCATTGATTTTGATGAGACCTTTGCACCTACATGCCGTATGACTACTGTTCGGAGCATTTGTGCACTTGCAGCCCATCATGGTTGGAATGTACATCAGTTGGACATTAAAACAACATTTCTGAACGGTGACTTGCATGAAGAAGTATATGTTTTTCAGCCCCGTGGCTTTGTGCAGAAAGGGCATGAAAATCAGGTGTGCAGGTTAAAGAAGGTATTATATGGTTTAAAGCAAGCACCACGTGCTTGGTATGAGAAGATACATGCCTATCTGGTTGCACATGGTTTTGAGAACAGTCCAACTGAAAGCACCTTATATGTTAAGCGTGCTAATGATGTGCTTTATATCATTCTTGTCTATGTTGACGACATGCTGCTCACTAGTCCTATTGAGAAGCATATTGCTGATTTCAAGGCTGATTTGCATGCCTCATTTGAGATGTCTGATTTGGGGAATTTGCATCACTATTTGGGCATTCAGTTTATGCAAGTTGATGGTGGAATGGCTTTGTGTCAAACGAAATATATTGACACATTATTGTAGCGTTTTGGCCTTGAAGACTGTAAGCCTATTGCCACTCCTATGGAGACACGTTTATGATTGAGTTTTCATGATGTTGGAGATGCATTTGATGCTATTCTCTATCAGCAGGTTGTTGGATGCTTAATTTACTTATGCATTACTCGGCTAGATATTCAGTTTGCTGTCTCATAGATGAGCAGGTTTATGCATTGCCCAAGAGTCATGCATTGGAAGGTGTTAAGTGCATCTTTCACTACTTGAGTGATACTCAGCTACTTGGGTTGTTTTATCCCAAGAGGGGATCACTATCGCCAGATTTGCATGCTTTTTCTGACTCAGATTGGGTTGGTTGCTATGACACTCGTGTGTCCACCAATGGTTTTTGCTTCATGCTTGGTAGCTCATGTATATCTTGGTTGAGCAAGAAGCAGCCTACTGTGGCCACTTCCAGTTGTGAGGCTGAGTATAGGGAAGCTTTCACAGTGACTGTTGAGTGTGTGTGGCTGAGACGCCTTATGGCTGATTTGGGTGTTGGCCAATCTTCTGCCACCACCATCTTCACTGACAGTCAGAGTGCATTGGCAGTTGCGAGGAACCCTGTGTTCCATGCTCGCACTAAGCACATTGAGGTGCATTATCACTATGTCGGGAAGAGGTTCTCCACTGGGGAGATTAGCTTGGCATATGTGCCCACGCAGGAGAACATTGCAGAGCTTTTCACGAAGGCTCTGCCTAGGGAGAAGTTTGAAGCTTTCTGCAAAGCTTTGGGCGTACTTCCTTTTGTGGAGTGATTTCCACATAGCTTGGCAGTTCCTTATATATGAGTGTCAGCTCCTTGTTCACCGCATCACTCCCAGGGGGGGATTTGTTGATATATTTAGGTAGTGATGTGTGTGAACACACTAGGACCACTGGGGCACTTTTTTCCCTCTTTAGGAGGTTTTTTTCCCCCGGCTTGTATATACGCCTATTGCCCTAATGGGCTACTTATCTTTGTACATTCTCTAGTAATACATTCAGCATTGTGTGTTTGTGCTCCAAGCTTCTTCTTCTTCCTTGTGTTGTTCGTGTGCTTCCGCAGACGTCTAACTCCAACATGGAGTGGGCAGTGAAATATCCATATTGCTAGAAGTGTGATCTAGTGAACTAATAGTAAAAAGTGGTGTGGTGGTGTGTGATTGTGTTGATATGAATACGAGATTTACAAAAGTTGATGAGTATGCTACACTGGCATGTTTGAGCAGGAATCGATGAGAAGGAGATGGTTGAGATAGAGTGTTGTTGGGATGGAGTACTCATGAAAGATGAATTAGAGTATGGGGGGTAAGAAAAGGGTGTTGAGGGAAAGGAATAGGTGGAACAAGCGATGTTAGGAAAGGATTTATGACTATTGATTGGAAGGTCAATGTGGTGTGAATGGTGTTGAAAGGGTTGTGGAAGTTTTGAGGAAGGGGTTAACCCATTCAGGTGATGCTAGATGAGAAATGGTATGACTCGATGGACATGAGCTAGGAACAACATAGTGTGGGGAGCCAATGACTGGTGATAGGGGATGTACAGGTGATTGTATGTTGGGTTTTGGCATAGATACAACATCCAAGGTGTGGGTGGATAAAGCCTATTTATAATCATAGGTCCATAGCCACGTTTCTCTAGCTTCTGTGCATGTTCCTTTAGCATATAGACTAGGACTAAATCTCCTACCTTCAAGCCTTTATCCTTTACATGTGCATCAAAGTAGGCTTTTTATCTCTTCTTGGATGCATATATTCCTGCTGCTTCTCTTAGCCTAGTCTTCCCTAATCGTTCTAAGTCCATGATCCTTGATGATAACTCATGGCCAGTGCATTGATGCTCTTGTGCAACCTTAAGGGTAGGTATCAAAAAATCCAAGGGAAGCACCACATTTTGACCAAAAATCATCTGAAATGGAGTTGCATTGAGTACCATCTTGTAGGCCACTTTCCCAAACAATGTTATGTAACTATTTGTCCCAATATAAACATTTGTTGTTTACTAGTTTAGTCAATACATTGCAAAGGATCTTGTTAGTACTTTCTACCTGTTCATCAGCCTGGGGATGATATGGTGTGGACTTCTTGTGAATTACCATAAAATCTTGTAACAAATATTCAATGAATTTGTTTAGAAAGTGATTCCCTCAGTCGCTCACCAGTTCTATAGGTAATGCATACCTTGTAAAGACATTCTCAAATAAGAATTGTGTTATCGTGTGTGCATCATTCTTTTTAGTAGCCTTAGCCTTTGCCCATTTGGTGAGGTAATCGGTTGCTACTATGATGTATTTAGCATGAGTGCCTTTCACAAGGGGATTAATGGGTCCAACAAAGTCTATATCCCACTTAGAGAATGCAGATCCTCCCATCATAGGTTTCAATGGCATGTCATCTTTGCATCTTGAAAACTAAGCTCTTTGGAAAACATCGCATCTCTTTACATATGTATGTGCATCCATATGAAGAGTTGGCAATCATAGTCCAAAAAATAGTATGGCCTTAATTATCCGATCGGGCCCAAAATGACCACCTGTGATGCCCTCATGTGGAGTTTCTAATATTCTCAAGTAGTCACTCTCATGAACACACTGACTCAGATATCCATCTCTTCCCCTTTTGTACAAATTATTGCCAATGAGTTTGTAGTCTTAAGCTTCCTACTCTAGACTTCTTTGTCTTGCTAAAGTCATTTCTTGAGGGAATGTTTTCATCCTCAAGTAATTTATTATTGGTTTGCTCCATTCTGGTGTTAGAGCAACGTGCTATAGGGTAATGTGTTCTATGGGTGGTCTAACACAACAGATTGGGCATTGCTTGCATATCTTATGAACATCTACCTCCATAGGAGGCTAGTACACTCCTAATCTATGCAAGGTTTGTAAGGTGCAGTGTTGTGAATGGTGTTGCTCTAATGCACCTACATCTGCTAGTTGCAACCATTTATCATACTCTATTTCTTCTACACAACATGCAAGGATTTTCTAATTGTTTTGCTTGTAAATACTTCCTGCCATTATTTGATATCTTTGTGACTTAGTTACATCCCTTTCCTTGGTCCTAACTCTAGGATTCTTGAATCCAAAGGTGACGATGGGGAGAATTGGCTTGGCCCATTTAGGCGCCACTTCAAGATTAATCTCTTCCCCTTTTGTACAGATTATTGCCAATGAGTTTGTAGTCTTGAGCTTCCTACTCTAGACTTCTTTGTCTTGCTAAAGTCATTTCTTGAGGGAATGTTTTCATCCTCAAGTAAGTTATTGGTCTGCTCATTCTGGCATTAGAGCAATGTGATATAGAGTAGCATGCTCTACCGGTGGCCTAACACAATAGATTGGGCATTCCTTGCATATCCTATGAACCATCTACCTACATCAAAGGCCAGTACAATCCTAATCTATGCAAAGTTTGTAAGGTGCGATGTCGTGAATGGTGTTGCTCTAATGCACCTACATGTGCTATTTGCAACCATTTATCATACTCTGTTTCTTCTACACAATGTGCAAGGATTTTCTAATTCTTTTGCTTGTAAATACTTCTTGCTAGTATTTGATATCTTTGTGACTTAGTTACATCCCTTTCCTTGGTCCTGACTCTAGGATTCTTGGATCCAAAGGTGAGAATGGGGACAATTGGCTTGGTGCATTCAGACATCACTTCAAGATTAAACAAATATGCATCTTGTAATTCATCAGCTATCCCATGAGGGGCTTCTCCCGTAGTCAGTCGTGAGAGATGATCAGCTCTAAGATGGGTCTTCTCTTTCCTAACTACCACTTTGAAATCATACTCCATTAATAGCAGAAACCATCATACCAATCTACCCGTGTTAAAAGGCTTGTTGACCAAGTATAATAGTGCTTGATGGTCTCTAAATAATTTGAATTTCTGTACTACATAAACCATTCCCAATCCTTCTCTCTCAATGGTGGTGTAGTTTCTATCAGCTGCATTCAATTGCCTACTTGCATATGCTATAGGAACGTCTATATTGCCCTCACCTGTGGGTTGTGCTAGCACACACCTGATAGCATAATTGGATGCATCCATGTGTACGTGGAATTGCTTACTCCAATCAGGTGTCATCAGAATTGGTGTTGAACAGAAGTATTGTCTAAGTTCATTAAATGATCTTTCACATTCATCTGTCCACTTGAACTTAGCCAGAAGGGCATATAAAGGCTTTGCAATGATTGCATACATGTGTATAAAGCATCAATAGTAACCACAATGCCTTATGAAAACTTGTATTTCCTTAACATTTTTAGGCCTGGGTAGTTCTGCAATCACTCTAACTTTCTCTTCATTTGTAGAGATTCCATTCTTTGACACTATGTTTCCTAGAATCTTGCCTTGCCTGATCATGAAAACACACTTTTCTGGGTTCAAGAAAACTTGATATTCTCTACATTTATCAAAGATTTGTTTCAATTCTGGGATCTATGTTTTCCTAATGTTGGAATGAACACATAAATCATCAACATAGACTTCCAAGTTCTTACACAGGAACTCCTTAAAGACATGGCACATCAGTTGTTGAAATGTAGTAGGTGCATTTGTAAGCCCAAATGGCATTACACAAAATGCAAATATGCCCCACTCTTTGGCAAAAGCAGTGTGATTGTAGCCAAAAAATCCATCAAGGAAGTTGTATACTTCCTTTCTCGCTACTCGTTCTAGTAGGTGCTCAATGATAGGAAGCGGATAACTATCTCTAATAGTGGTTGCATTGAATTTTTTCAAGTTAATGCACACACATAACTTTCCATTCCTTTTGGACTCTACCACAATGGGTGATACCCATTCAATGTGCTCAATCTCATAGGTAAATCCGGCTTCTATCAAGTAGTCTATCTCCTCTTTAATATGTTACCGTTAGTGTCCATGTGAAAGGCCAAATGCCCATCGGACACTTCTTTGTATATCTTCTTTAATAAAACATATAGTGGCCTGGTCAGCCACAAACTATAAGTTTGATCGCATTTGTGGCACCTAAGAAGTCTGTGTTCGTGCTTCCTGTGTATTGTATTTTTATGCGTATTCCACAACCTCTGTGTAGAGTACCTGTGTGCGACACTTGGAGCTCGGATTTCTACTCCAAGGATATCATCATGGAGCTCTCAAGAAAGAGAGTGCATTGTGGTGCATCCCCCATCGAAATACTTCACTAGTATCAGAGCATTTTGACACAAAAGCTGTGTTCCTTTTGTGTGAGCAAAGTGAGCATCTGCCCACCCACCCAAGGCTTTCTCCAAGGCTTACAACTAAGACGGCAACCAAGGCATAGACCTTGGCATACCTTGTCATCCGATTCACTCAAGTTACCATTGATGCCATTGGTTGCACGTCAGGGAGGATCTCAATGATCAAGGAAGATCGAGGTTCTCGATACTTCCTGGGAGGTCACCCATCCTAGTATTGTTCCCCCTAGAGCTCGCTTAACCATGGAAATCTCTTGCCACTAAGCTACACTCTTGTGGTGTCTGAAGGAAAGAATTTTGGGGTGATTTTTGGAGCCATTTTGGAGTGCTTTCGTGCATAGTTCTCTTCACATAGGGTCAAGAACATTAAGAAGAAAAGAATGGTCAAAAAAATAAGAGTAGAAGTAAATCAAAGAAGTGGGATATCGAACGCCATTATTGTCATAAGAAAGGACACATGAAGAAAGACTATTATGCATTAAAGAATGCTAAAGGTAAAGAAAAACATGTTGATAGGCATGTTAAACAATTACCTACACCATCTACTTTGACCGTGAAGATTGAAGAAATTAATGCTATTTCTGATGATGTTGATGTGTTGACACTTGATAGTACTATGCCAAAGAGGCTCTTATGGTTGATTCTCTTTACCACACGTTGCTGCTAGATTTTGGTGCTTCTTTCCATGTGATGCCACGTAGAGAATGGTTCTCTAATTATGAAGCAAAGTCTCTTGGTACTATGAGACTTGGTGACTCTTACCAATGTGACGTCGTGGGGATTGGAGATGTGGTTGTGCAGTTCATTGATGGTTCAAGATTTACTATGCATAATGTATGCCATGTACCTCAGTTATCATGTAGTTTGATGTCAGTTGGTCAACTTGATGGCCTTGGTTACAAGGTGTTCTTCTATGCTCAATTTTTTTTCATATCAAAGGGCAATATGGTTATAACAAAAGGAAGAAGAAAAGTTGGCTCACTTTATCCTGTATTTGTATCATAGAAAGAACACTTGTTAGCTATTATTGAACAACCCATGGTTTGTATTTGGCATGGTTGTTTGGGCCATATATCTCATAGTGGAATGGAAAATCTTTATCGTTTTGGCTACTTACCTGTGTTATCTTTCTATGATTTTTCATTTTGTGAGCATTGTCAATATGGAAAGCAAACTAGAAATGTGCATAGAATGCACATTTCAGCCTTTAGATCTCGTTCATACAAATGGGTGTGGTCCTATGTCCACAAGGTCATTAGGTGGTTCTCTTTATTTTGTCACTTTCATAGATGATGCTACTAGAAAAGTTTGGGTATATCCTATCAAATCAAAGGATGATGTATTCCCTATTTTTAGAAAATGGCTTGCTTCAATTGAGATTGAAAAAGGAACTAAGCTCAAAGCTTTACATTCAGATAATGGTGGTGAGTATACCTCCCAAGAATTCAGCCTTTTTTGCATGTCTAGAGGAATTCGTAGAGAGTTTACATCTCCTTATATCCCAATACAAAATAGTGTAGCTAAAGGGATGAAAGAACTATTTACGATAGAGAAGTCTCTATGTTGCATCATGCAAACCTTTCAGAAGGTTTTTGGGCAGAAGTAGTATTGATTGCAGTTCATGTGATTAACCTTTCACCTAGTACTGCCAAAGGTCTGAAAGTGGCACAAGAGTTATGGACAGGGAAGCCACCATATTATGATCATCTTTGAGTTTTTGGGTGTGAAGCATATGTTCATATACCCAAGAATCTTAGATAAAAGTTGGACGATAAGTCAAAGAAATGCATTTTTCTTGGATATGGTCGAGAAGGGCAATTTGGATATTGCTTATGGGATCCTGAAACATGGTGAGTGATCAAAATTAGTGATGTCATTTTCAATGAGTCTAAGATGCATGAACAACCCATTAAGGAGGTTGAAGTGAGAAGAGTGGTGTTTGAGGATACTAGTCCTCCAGTTAGCATGCATAAAAATGTTACACATAGGGACGTTCAAGAGAATGTCCGATCAGATCACTCTAGAAATGTTCCTGTTCAGCAACCATTGAGGCGCTTTGTATGTGTCACGCATCCACCTGATAGATATGTTCCAAGTTTAGATTTTGTTATGCTAATAGATGCCAATGAGCCTTCTTGCTACAAAGAGGCTATGCAGACACAGGACCATGTCAAGTGGGAGCATGCCATGAAGAGTGAGTTTTTGGATTCTATTAACAAGAATGGTATTTGGGATTTAGTACCTTTGCCAAAAAGCAAGAAAGTTTTACCATGTAAATGGGTATATAAGTTGAAATTCACGGCAGATAGTGGTTCTCCAAAGTATAAAGCACAACGTGTTGCAAAGGGTTTTAAGCAACAACATGGTGTTGATTTTGAGGAAGTCTTCTCTCCAGTGGTCAAGAAGACTACCTTGCATATGTTGCTTGGATTCATTGCAACAGAGGACTTAGACCTAGTCCAAATGGATGTGAAAACTACTTTCTTGCATGGCAATCTTATAGATGAGATCTATATAGAACAAACAGAGGGTTATGTAGTTGCTAGCAAGGAAAGTCTAGTTTGTAAGCTCAAGAAGAGCTTGTATGGACTTAAACAGTCCCCTAGACAATGGTACCAAAATTTGATGCTTTTACGAAGTATCAAGGCTATTCTCGAAGCAATGAGGATCATTGTCTCTACACAAAGAGATGCTCATATGGAAGCTTGATATGCTTGATACTTTATGCCGATGATATGTTGATTGTTGGGAATTCCTCTTATGACTTGTCAATTCTCAAAAAGAAGTTAAGTCAGACATTTGATATGAAGGATTTGGGGGATGCCAAACATATTCTTGGCATGCACATTACTCGTGATAGGAGTAAAAGATGCATATACTTGTCTCAAAGTGAGTACATATCCAAAGTACTTCACAAGTTCAATGTGCAGGGTGGAAAGGCATTGAGTACACCTTTACCCACATATGTGAAACTGAGCAAGGATGATTGCCCCTAATCAGATGAGGAAAAATTCATGAACAAAATTCCCTATCAGTCTGCTGTTGGTAGTCTCATGTATGCTATGGTAGCTATGAGACCAGACATTGCATTTGCAGTGGGAGTTGTGAGCAGATATATGTCTAATCCTAGCAAGAAACATTGGGAAGCGATCAAAATGATTTTGAGATATTTGAGTGGCACTAAGGACACATGTCTATGCTTAGGTAGAGGGAAAGCATCCATTATTGGTTACATAGATTCCAACTATGTTGGTTGTGTAGAATCGTAAGTCTATATCAGGGTACATTTTTCATTTTGCTGGAGGTGCTATCTCTTGGAGATATCATCTTCAACAATGTACAACCATTTCCACCGCAAAAACAGAGTATGTTGTAGCAAGTGAGGCATGTAATGAAGCATTGTGGCTTTCTCGTCTTGCTTGTGATATGGGTTTACCTCAGTATGTACCTCGTTTGCTCAGTGATAGTCAGAGTGCCATTGTTGGCTAAGAATCCAGTGTATCATGCAAAGGCCAAAAACACTGAGGTGAGATCTCTTTATTAGAGATTGTTTATCCACTGAGTGCATTATTCTTGAGAAGGTTCACACTCGAAATAATGCTACAAATGCTTTGACTAAATGTCTACCATAGGATAGCCTTAGATACTGTTGTCACTTGATGGGGGTTACTTGATTCATGATCTTACACAGTCACTTGTATACTATGTAACATGCACATCACGTGGGAGGTATAGTTTGTATACTTACACTCAGGTATTCTTTATCATTCTTTATTTTTCTCCCATAGTTAGTTTGGCTATATTGGCCTTTAGTGGGAGATTGTTATTGTTAATGTCCATGTGAAAGGCCAAATGGCCATCGGATACTTCTTTGCATATGTTCTTTAACAAAATATATTGTGGTTGTTGAAAACAATGTCCCATTAGTTGGTCAATCTTGCTCAATAAGAACAGCATATGTAGATTTTCTTTCTACTTCTTGTACAAACAAACGATGCTGGGCACGTGGCCATGTCAATGGCCTCCTATCCCAGCCATGAGGGTTCGAATCCTATGAGCAACACGTAGATCGCCAAATTATTCTGAGAATGGTTTTTGAGATAAAGCAAAACGAACGCGAACAACACGATAACAGCGAACAGATTGTTTTCGTGAGTTTTTCCAGATCGATAGTGATCGTAGTGTTTTGCTTTTGGAATGCTTTATTTCAAGGAAGCTATACTATATAAGAAGAGTCTTGGGCTCATTGTATTCATCCATCACTTAGTTTCAACACCAAGCTTTGGAGAGCTTTGGTACCTCAATAGAGGTAGTGCTTTTAGCACATGGGGCAGCCATGGTGCTATGTTAAAGCATGTTGAGGAGCAGCTATGGAGTTCTTCTTGGAGAAGAAGAGTGTGCTCACACTCTTGCCTATGGAGAGGATTTACCCTACAGTAGCTTGGTGGTGTGGATCATCCATTCACATGATGTATTTGAAGATTGTCTTCTACATGAAGATTTCGGGTTACTTCAAAGACATTGGATAGTGGTTAACATAAGATTTGCATCTTATGTTAAGAATTTAGGTACATATTCTCTTTATGCACACAGGTACTACTTGAAGTATATGGAAGTGGCATTCATATCAGGAGGAGTCCTATTCAACATAGGTACAAGGGAATTAGTACATGTATGCTTTATGCATATTTGGATGAGGTGTTCGAGAAGGTATGTTCATATGAGTTTGAGGATTTCTGGCAACAAACTTGTTAGCATTATTTGCTACTTTTGTAAGTATGTGATCTTTTCACACACGTGTCTGACTTAGGGTCTTCCATAGCCTAAGGTTAGATGAGGGTTTGTTGGTCATCAGTTTTAGACTGATCCTTCCTCTTTCTGTCACTCATATTCACTCTTCTACAACCTATCAGGTCACACATCTCATGTATATTCAGATTTCTATCCATACATCTGAATATGTCTGTTACATTTGTACATTCACTCATCCATCTATTACTGTTCACATAGAGTGGTTGAGAGTTTTGCTCCCACATTGTACATTGAACATTGGTATATATGATAGTGTGAGTAAGCAGTGGCTTACGTAACACTTTACACATGTTTTCTAATCTTTCTCTATCTTTGTCTCATCATTTGTATGATTAAGTGTGGTATGTTCATGTTTTGTCAATATTGGAAGATTGCTAGATTCTATGTTGTATATGTTGGACCTATGGAACCTTGGACCTATGGTATTAGTATTGGGCCTACTAAATTTCCAACAGTGGTCTGGTCAGCCATAGATTGTAAGTTCAACCACATTTGTAACACCTAAGAAGTCTGTGTTCGTGCTTCTTGTGTATTGTGTTTTTTTCCATATTCTGCAGTCTCCATGTAGAGTATCGTGTGCGGTGCTTGGAGCTTGGTTTTCTACTATGAGGATATCGTCGTGGAGCTCTCGAGAAATAGAGTAAATTATGATGCATCACCATCAAAATACTTCATAATCTTGGCTGTGTAATTATCATTATAAGTGCATGGTTTCTGTTATGAAGGCTTGACATCTACGGTCATGGGAATTCTATGTGAGCATATTTCAGGGTCTACTCCTTACAAATTCTTGTATTTCTATCGGTGGATTCTCATATTAGTATGTTTGAAATGTTTAGGTGACTTGGTGTAGTATGCAGGGGGGGCTATCTATATGGGTGGAGTCAAAACTATCAGAATTAAGATAATTTTCTGTGATCAATGGGGGATGAGGGTACTAAATCCCTACTGAGATTATCTTTTGCCACTGCATATTTTATAGAGATTACATTCATTCGGGTGGTGGTTGTTGGCCTAGCACAAGTTGAGGTCTAGGTTATGATTCGTAGGGTACTTGGTAGTTCTGTTGTGGTTGATTATAATAAGGCTAAGTGTTATATTGGCCATGGTATCTACTGGGTTGTTGATATACTTGTGGGTAATTCTGTCTAACCACTTGCTTGCTGTATGGACAATGCTATGCAGTGTGGTTAGTGTACTGCTTTTCTATTGTGCAATATTGACTACTAGGGTTGCCTTGGGGCTGTGCTAGGTTTGGGCAAATGTTTGCCATATGGTCTCCTCCACATGTGTAGCAACGCTTGAATGAAGTCATCCTTGGTGCCTCTTTGCTTGAGACACCTAACTTCTGAGCTACCTTCTCTGCCAAATCTTCTATGGAATTAGAGTGTTTAGAGGAAAGATTAATAGAACTATCTGAGTCCTTGTAGACCTTGGAGAGTTCCATCTTGTCTCCTAAGTTGTCCTCTATGTCTATATAGATTCTCACACACTGCTCTAGTATTCAAGGTTCTCTCATGTATACATATGATCGTAGTTTAGAGCTTAGTAGCCCATCCAAAAACAAAGACACTTATTTAGCTTGAGTGGGAGGCTTAGGTATAGGACATCTCTCTATGTACTGTTTGAACCTGCATCCTGCTAATCTAATTGTCTCCTGAGGGGTTTGTTTGAAACTGTGAATTAAAGAAGAAGTATTGTGCCTGATCCTACTTTTTAGAGAACTCTACGATAAATCATTCTAATAGGTTGTGGATGTCTCTAAATTTCCTTTGTTGTAAAGTTTGTAACCAGGATAAGGCAATGTTTTTCAAGGTGAGTCCAAATGCATTATATTGGGTGAACATGTCATCCATTTGTTCAGCTTGCAACACTTTCTTGCACTCGGCTTCATGGTCATCGGGTTCACCTGTTCCATCGAAATAGTTTTTCATGGATTTCACTAATTGAGTAGGTCTCAATATTCTAGGATGCTCCTTGGGTCTAAGTAGAGGAAAGTCTTCTCTACCCCCATTGAGGCCTAGGTTCTCTTGGTCTCTCTCTCTCTCTATGCATATCATATTTGTATCTCACCTATTGAGCATATAGAGTGCATGCCCATAGCACCCCACAGCCTCGATGCCAGCTATTATCCACTCCTTTTATTCTCTGTTTTGTACTCACACTTTATTTTCCTTTTGGGATCATAGTGGATTGGATCATACTGATGTATATGTTTTGCCTCATAGGCCGATTTTGGCCTCTAATAGACGTTAAAAAGTCTTTCTTTCTCTCTCTTTCATTCTATATGTCTCTACCATAGATTGGTGTCTTCCTATCGTGTTAGCAAAGCTCACTTTAGGTCATTTTTTGCCTTTTTCCCTATTCCTACTCCTTGGCCACTCGTTCTGACATGTTATCTAGGTACACCACTTTTCTAGGCATATCCAGATCCTTGAACTCATAGATAGTGACCATTCCTAATTCACTTGGTTGCTCAGACCTATACCTCCAGAATGCCTCATCTGTATCCTTATTCAAAAACAACTCAATACTCCTGTTATCTTGAGGAATCTATTCTGGATTGAGCACAAATGTCAACACAAATTTGCCTCTTAGTGTTCTAGGTTCACCATCTAGTTGTCCCTGTTCTAGTCTCCCATTTCCATTGTTGGGATCACCACCCTGAATTCATTGGTACTGTCAGGTTGATTGGTCACTATGTACATGGTCCCTTCTTTGTCTATATAGGCATCTTCCTCAAACTTAATCACAGGATGTTTCAATCCCATGGGTTGGTCTAGGTTTCGCAATTGGATCACAGACCTTCTCAAACCATCCTCATAGATGCAAGCACCTAAACGATTGGTTTGAACATATTCCAATTGAGTTTTGCAGGGATCTTCTGGTCTTTCTAGGTAGGCTACTCCTTAGCTACCCCCTGGTCTCTCCATGCTGTAGGACATCTCCAAATTGCTAGTTTCTGAGCTTAGTTCATACAGGTAATCACTCAGTTGCTGGGCCCAAGATCTTTCCATGGTTCTAACGCTAGCCTCAAATGACCTAATACTACATCAATTGGCCTTTCCTATGTGCCTTCTTGATTTGAGGTTCATTAATTATAGCTCCTTTAACCACTCGACAAGAATTTGAGTCACACTAAGTCCTTTTGAGTCAATTACTTGTTTTGTTTGATTTTCCCTTAAGTTCTTGTCTTTTAAGTAATCAATCATCATGTGTTGTTTTTTTCATGTTTATTTGAATGGTGGCAACATTGACATTAGATTCTTTTTTTTCCTTGGGGTTCTTGTCTCGGTATACTTACAATACCAACACTTAAGACTCCTTCCTTTAAAAGCATCCTTTAGAACTTAAATGCCTCTCATCCCTAGCCCTTCTAGGGTTTCTCCTTGCAAGCAATTGAATTGAGTAGGATGGCTAGATCACTTACTATCTTTGCTTTCACTCCTAAGGCTTCTTCTCTTCTATTGTCTATTACTGAAAGCTCCCAAGAAGTAGGACCTGTGCTTGTCCTATACCAGAAATACAAGCAATTCAAAAACTAGGAAAAAAATTTTAAAAACCTTAATTTTTGTCAATTCAATTAAACTATTGCGATGGTCTGGCAGGATCACGATGGTTTGGCACCATCGCGATGGTCTTACCCAATCACGATGATGACAAAGGATCATGATGGTGTGGCATCGTCGCGACGATGTGAGCCTATCACGATGGTCTAATTGCATCAAAATGGTCTTAGCGGCACCATGGTCTGAAAGCATCATGATGGTGTGTCACAATTGCGATGAAGTGGGCCAATTGTGATGGTGTGAAGGGATGCTCATCAATATGGCATTTAGCAGTTGCAATGGCACAGCAATGTCATGATAGTTTGAGCCCGTTGTGATGGTCTCAAAGGATCACGATGGTCAGACATCATCGCGATGGTGTGGGAAGGTCATCGCGATGGCATAATGAATCATCATGATGGCATGAGCCAATCATGATGGTGAGATATCTTGTCGTGATGGTGTAGGAAGGTCTTCACGATGGTGTGTAGCGGTCACGATGGCACAACGTTATCGTGATATTTTGAGTCTGAAGCTATAGTCTCAGAGGATCGCGATGGTGTGAGCCAATCACGATGGTCTGATGCTATCGTGATGGCATAAGACCATCATGATGGTCAGCAAAAATGAAATTTCTTGAATTCAATTATGGATTCCTTAGTGCACAAAGATGCTCTATATCCTAAACACAATGTTTTTCAAAAAAACATGAACTTCTCAGACCATCACGATGGTCTGAGGAATTTTGCAGAAATGATGAACAGGGTACAAATTTTTACTTGTTAGGTTGTTGTAGCCTTGTACTGAAGCAACTTCTTGCATGTAAAACTCACATGCATATGCAAATCTACTCTCATACTTGTGTGCTCTCTCTCTCTCACACACACACAAGTGAGAAGCTCCACCTCTTTAAGTGTCAATCCGCAAAAGAGATAAGATGATATGGAGATCGTGAACGAGTGATGTGCGCGAAGGTGAAGGTGAGAAGAACACTAGTGCACACACACATACCCACACAAGGTAGATGTAAAAGAAGACACAATGGAAGGAGAAAATACACTTGCATTCCTCAAATAACTCTTACAAAGCTCTTTACTCTCACTACCCAACCTAAAAAATGAGCTCTCTAGCACTTTTTATAGTTTTCTAACTAGTTTTGGCCTTGTTTAGGGCTAATGTTTGACTTAGTTAAAAAATAGGTCCTAAAGCTTATTTGGAGGTTCAAATAGTTGATATATTTAGGTAGTGATGTGTGTGAAGAGATTAGGACCACAAGGCACTTTTTTCCCTCTTTAGGAGATTTTTTTCCCCTTGGCTTGTATATACGCCTATAACCCTAACGGGTCACTTATCTTTGTACATTCTAGTAGTAATTCATTCAGTATTGTGTGTTGTGCTCCAAGCTTCTTCTTCTTCCTTGTGCTGTTCGAAGGATGATGTAGATGAGAAGAAAACAGAAAAGCAGAAATTGTTTTGCAAATATTGTAAAGGAAATGTTCATGTCATAAAGACTTGTCCAAAACTGGTTGCTAAAGAGGCAAGGAAGAAAGAGGCTAGAATGGTTGTTGCATAGGCATCTACACCCAAAACAGAGTGTGCTAATCTTATGCAGAATGAAGAATGCACATTTACTATTGTTTGCAGTTATGACCCATCTCATGAATAGTGTATGTATGCAGTAGGCTCAGATGTTTGGTACTTTGATATTGGGGCAACCAAACATATTACCTCGCAGTGTAGTGTCTTCACTTCACTCGAGCCTGCCCCTACAAGGTAAAATTGTCGCATGTGCCAACAATTCCTCTTATCCTGTCATGGGACTTGCTAAGATCATTCTGACTACTACTGATGGTAGTTCTTTTACATTGTCAGATGCTTTATTTGTGCTTAGGATCAAGAAGAATCTATTATCAATTTTAGCTTTAGCCAAGATTGGCTTGGTTGTGCAATTTGTTAATAATAGATTTAGAGTTCATGATATGTCAAATGGCAATGTCATTATTACTTCTAGCATTTTATCTCATGGGCTGTATAAGCTCATAGACGATGAACAATTTGTGAATGATTCAGCATGTGTAGTACGTGATTCTTTGGCTATGTCAGATGCAAAGCTTTGGCATGCAAGTTTTGGTCATCTGAATATTGCTAGTTTGCTATGCCTACAGAAATCTGAAATGGTGTCCTCTCTGCCCAGACTTGAGGCACTTGGTAAACATGTCTATGAAGGCTGTATTTTGGGCAAAATACAGCATTCCTTGTTTCCAAAAGATAGTTCAGTTTGAGCTACTAAAAAATTGTAGCTTGTTCATAGTGATGTGTGTGGTCCTATGCAGACACCCTCTTTTGGAAACTATTTTTACTTCATGACATTCATTGATGATTTTCCAAGCGTGCATGGGTATATCCATTGAAAGCAAAGTCCAAAGTATTTATGTGCATCAAAGAGCTTTTGGTTTTGGTTGAAAATCTATCAACATGTAAAATGGGCACCCTCCATTCTAATCAAGGGGGGGGGATATATGTCTTCTGATTTCAATGCATTTCTGGCTGAGCATGGGATAAAACATCATTGTAAAGTGCCACACACACCTCAACAGAATGGAGTTGCTGAAAGGAAGAATAGGTCACTCATGGAGATGCGGAGGTGTATGGTCAAGAGTTAGGCTTTACCACATAGTTTCTAGCTTGAGTTTGTTATGTGTGTAGCATATGTACTTAATAGGTGTCCCACTAAAGCATTGCAATCTATCATTTTATATGAGGCTTGGCATGGTCACAAGCCATCTATTGCTCACCTACATGTTTTTGGTTGTCTGGCATATGCATTAGTGCCTGAACAACAATGCAGGAAATTGGATGATAAAGAAGGGTAATGTATTTTTGTTGGGTACACTTCTAAGAGTGAAGGCTATTGTTTGTATCATCCACAAACTAAACGCATATTGGTTAGCCATGATGTTGTTTTTGTGGATGATGCTATTCAGCCATTACTTTCATGTACGAAGGAGACATCAATTAGCTCCAAAGACATGTATGATACTTTGGTGCCTCCTTTTACAGGTGGATAGTCTAGTACTGGTCCAAATGAGGCAACTTTTCAACCTTTACAGGTTTCATGTATGGAGATCATTCCATTTTTTATGCAGATTTACATGATACACTAGTTGATGAGAGAGCTGATATTGAGGAGGCAAAAACTATGCCTAAATGGTTGGTGAAGATAGCAAATTAGATGCACCTCTGTCATATCATACTCGTTCAGGCTCTCATAGTGCTACTTTTGCATCTAATTGCTATGTTATAACCGCATTTAGTCTATATGATGAGAATGAGCCTAATTTGTTTGATGAAGCATAAAATTTAAAAAATTGGTTGGCTGCTATGCAATTAGAATATGATGCTATTATGCGCACTTGCAGCTCATCATGGTTGGAATGTACGTTAGTTAACATTGAAACTGCATTTTTGAATGGTGACTTGCATGAAGAAGTGTATGTTTTTTAGCCCCGTGGTTTTGTGCAGAAAGGGCATGACAAGAAAGTGTGCAGGTTGAAGAAGGCATTACATGGTTTGAAGCAAGCACCACGTGCTTGGTATGAAAAGATACATGCCTACCTGATTGCACATGGTTTTCAGAACAATCGAACTAAGAGCACCTTATAGGTTAAGCGTTCAAATGATGTGCTTCTGATCATTGTTCTATATGCTGATGACATTCTGCTCACTGGTCCTCATGAGAAGCATATTGCTGATTTTAAGGCTGATGTGCATGCCTCATTTGAGATGTCAGATTTAGGGCATTTGCATCATTATTTGGGCATTCAATTTATGCAAGTTGATGGCAAAATTACTTTGTGTCAAGCAAAATATATTGACACATTATTGTAGTGTTCTTGCCTTGAAGACTGTAAACCTATTACCACTCCTATGGAGATAGGTTTACAGTTAACCCTTCATGATGTTGGAGATGCATTTGATGCTATTCTCTATCAGTACGTTGTGGGATGCTTGATTTACTTATGCATTACTCAGCCATATATTCAATTTATTATCTCTCAGATGAGCAAGCTTATGCATTGTCCACATGTCAAGCATTGGTAGGCAATTAAGCGCATCTTTTGCTACTTGAGTGGTACCCGATACTTTGATTGTTTTATTCCAAGTGAGGATCACTACCGCCAGATTTACATGCTTTTTCTAACTCTGACTGGGTTGATTGCTATGACACTTGTGTCTCCACTAGTGGCTTTTGCTTCATGCTTGGTAGCTCATGTATATCTTGGTTGAGCAAGACAAAGCCTACTGTGGCCACTTCTAATTATGAGGCTAAGTATAAGGAAGCTTTCACAATGACTATTTGAAAGAACTTGGAGAAGCTTATAGGAGGTAGAAAAGTGAGTTGTGAAGCGACAAAGTTTGGTCCAACCAACCGGCACAAGGCCAGCCCTTGAGCTTATGGAGAATCAAATAGACCTTATGGGCATTTGATAAGTATAATAAAATGCACTATATACTTTGGGGCATCAAGGAGAAAGAGGCTATACAAAACAGATAGGTTTGTGCATTGACTAGCTCAAAAAACTTACTATATTTGGATGAGACAATCAACTTAAAATGCTTATAGAAACCAACACGATTACAAGTGGAAAAAAATCCTTTTGGAGGAGTGATACACATAGGGTTGAGTGTATACAATGCACAAGAGTACAAGAAATAAACAAAATATACTTTTGGAATGAACTGTTGATATATTTATGTAGTGATGCGTGTGAACACACTAAGACCGCCGAGGCACTTTTTTCCCTCTTTAGGAGGTTTTTTTCCCCGGCTTGTATATACGCCTATTGCCCTAATGGGCAATGTATCTTTGTACATTCTCTAGTAATACATTCAGTATTGTGTGTTGTGCTCCAAGCTTCTTCTTCTTCCTTGTGCTCTTTGCGAGCTTCTGCAGACATCTAACTCCAACAATTGGTATCAGAGCAGGTCGTCGCTTCATCTAGGGAGATTGTTTGCATTCAGAGGCCTCAATTGTAAACTGAAATGTACTGGTCGAGTAATAAATAGATTAGCATACACAATTAGTGTACCAACTGCCAGTTACAACGTAGTTCAAAGTCGTCAACACTCCTCCGTTTGCAATCTCAAAATCGTACAAATTTTGGTGAGCATACTCAGGGTGTTTCCGAGATCAAAACAGATTCACTATGTGGTGCCGAAATCGCGATTTGAGCTCGTTTCGGCCTCCGAATGCACTATCGCAGCACTTGTGCAGGCTATTTCGTCTTTTTGTGCCAAAGGTATATACCTGTTTCTGTTCGCTAGTATAAGCGTCTCAAAGTCTGCTATAGTTTTAACAGAACTCGTCTCGGTAGTTCCGTTCAACTTTTTGAGATACGATCAATTTTCTGCATCAAGGTATTTTAGTCACCGGCCATGGCTGAAAGCAATGATGTATTCCGTATGTTGGCTGTTAAGGATAAGTTGGATGGTACCAACTACCCATTATGGGCTTATATGATGCGACATGTATTGGTTGCAAAAGGATTGTGGAACATTGTACAGGGTGTTGAAAGATGTCCTGTTACACCTGTAACAACAGGTACTACAAATATAGGTGCTGGAGCTGATGAAGATGGTGTCGAAGATGATATTGTGCAGATTCTTGTTCGTGTTGTTGTTTCTATTGCACCTACTGCAGAGCAGATTTGTTGGGATGGAAGAGATGCCCAAGCACATGCATTGATATCTTTGTTTGTCAAACGTGCCATTATTCCTCATATTCACTCTTGCAGAACAGTTAAGGATGCTTGGGATACACTTACCACATTGTACCAAGTTAGGAATGAGGCTCGTGTTGCTTACCTCCGAAAATAGTTGGAGAGTGAGCACATGAATGAAGGTGATTCTATGGACAGTTTCCTAACAAAGATCAAAGACTTGAAGGAACAGTTGATTTCTATTGATGAGGTTATACCAGATAGCTCACTTGTGTAGACCGTTCTGAATGGTCTTCCTGATTCATATCAGAGTTTTGCTTCTACTCTTCGGTTGATGATGAAAGGCAATCCAAATGCCTTGTCATTTTAGGAGTTAGTCTCTGTTCTGTCGCAGGAAGATCAGTCCAGGCAGAACAGGTCCATTATGCGTGTTGCAGATCAAGCTTTCTTGGCTAGTCAGAAGGGCAAAGGAAAATGGAGTTCTTCTACTAGTAAGCAGAAATTTGCAAATGCTGCACATTCGAAGAACCAAGACAAAGATGAGAAAAAATCAAAAAAGCAGAAATTGTTTTGTAAGTACTGTAAAGGGAATGATCATATCATAAAGAACTGTCCAGAACTGGCTGCAAAAGAGGCAAAGAAGAAAGAGGCTGGAATGGTTGTTGCAGAAGCCTCTACACCAAAAACAGAGTCTGCTAATCTTGCGCAGGATGAAGAATGGGCGTTCACTACTTTGCAGTTTTGACCCATCTTCTCATGAGGAGTGCATGTCTGCAGTAGACTTAGATGTTTGGTACTTTGATAGTGGGGCGACCAAACATATTACCTCGCAGCGCAGTTTCTTCTCTTCACTGGATCCTGCCCCTACAGGGAATACTGTTACATGTGCCAACAACTCCTCTTATCCTGTTATGGGAGTTGGTAAGATCATTTTGACTACTGCTGATGGTAGTTCTTTCACTTTGTCAGATGCTTTATTTGTGCCAGGGATCAAGAAGAATCTGTTATCAGTTTCTGCATTAGCCAAGATTGGCTTGGTTGTGAAATTTGTTGATGATAGGTGTACAGTTCATGATCTGTCAAATGGCGATGTTATTATTGCTTCTGGCATTTTATGTCGTGGGCTGTATAAGCTCATAGACTATGAAAGATCTGAAAATGATTTGGCATGTGTAGTAAATGATTCTCAGGCTATGTCAGATGCAAAGCTTTGGCATGCACGCTTTGGTCATCTAAATTTTGCTAGTTTGCTACGCCTGCAGATTCTGAAATGGTGTCCTCTTTGCCCAAACTTGAGGCACTTGGAAAACATGTTTGTGAAGGCTGTATTTTGGGCAAAATGCAGCGTTCCTCCTTTCCAAAAGATGGTTCAGTTCGGGCTACACAGAAATTGCAGCTTGTACATAGTGATGTCTATGGTCCTATGTAGACACCCTCTTTTGGAAATTACCTTTACTTCGTGACTTTCATTGATGATTTTTCCAGGCATGCATGGGTATATCCACTCAAAGCAAAGTCCGAAGTGTTCATGTGCTTTAAACAGTTTTTGGTTTTGGCTGAAAATCTATCAGCATGTAAAATGGGCACCCTCCGTTCTGATCAAGGGGGGGAATATATGTCTTTTGATTTTAATGCATTTCTGGCTGAACGTGGGATAAAACACTAGTGTACAGTGCCTTATACACCTCAACAGAATCGAGTTGCTGAAAGAAAGAACAGGTCACTCATGGAGATGGCGAGGTGCATGGTCAAAAATCAGGCTTTACCACATAGTTTCTGGCTTGAGGCTGTCATGTGTGCAGCATATGTACTGAACAGGTGTCCCACTGAAGCGCTGCAGTCTATCACTCCATATGAGGCTTGGCATGATCGCAAGCCATCTGTTGCTCATCTGCGTGTTTTTGGTTGTTTGGCATATGCACTAGTGCCTGAACAACATCGTAGAAAATTGGATGATAAGGCAGTAAAATGTATTTTTGTTGGGTACAGTTCTGAAAGTAAAGACTATCGTCTGTATCATCCACAGACTAAACTTATTATGGTTAGCCGTGATGTTGTCTTTGTGGAAGATGCTATTCAGCCATTGCTTTCATGTACTAAGGAGACATATGTTAGCTCCAAAGACATGTATGATACTTTGATGCCTCTTTTTACAGGTGGACAGTCTAGTGCTAGTCCTAATGAGGCAACTTCTCAGCCTTTGCAGGTTTCATATGATGATGTAGATCATTCCATTTCTGATGAAGATTTACATGATGCACTTGTTAATGAGAGAGATGATATTGAGCAGGAAAAAACTATGCCAAAATGGCTGGTGCAGACTTTGCATGACAGTAAATTAGATGCACCTTTGTCATATCGTACTCGTTCAAGCTCTCATAGTGCCTCTTTTGCATCAGATTGCTATGCTATGGCTGCATCTAGTCTCTGCGATGAGAATGAGCCTGTTTCTTCTGATGAAGCATAAAATTCAGAAAATTGGATGGCTGCTATGCAATCTGAATATGACGCTATAATGAAGAATGGTACATGGTCTTTATGTGACTTGCCTCATGGCAAGAAGGCCATTGGCACTATATGGGTATACAAGCTGAAGTGTAAACCTGATGGTACAGTTGACAGGTATAAGGCTAGGCTTGTTGCAAAGGGTTATGCGCAGGAAAGAGGCATTGACTTTGATGAGACCTTTGCACCTACATGCCGTATGACTACTGTTCGGAGCATTTGTGCACTTGCAGCCCATCATGGTTGGAATGTACATCAGTTGGACATTAAAACAGCATTTCTGAATGGTGACTTGCATGAAGAAGTGTATGTTTTTCAGCCCCATGGCTTTGTGCAGAAAGGGCATGAAAACCAGGTGTGCAGGTTAAAGAAGGCATTATATGGTTTAAAGCAAGCACCACGTGCTTGGTATGAGAAGATACATGCCTATCTGGTTGCACATGGTTTTGAGAACAGTCCAACTGAAAGCACCTTATATGTTAAGCGTGTTAATGATGTGCTTCTGATCATTGTTGTCTATGTTGATGACATGCTGCTCACTGGTCCTATTGAGAAGCATATTGCTGATTTCAAGGCTGATTTGCATGCCTCATTTGAGATGTCTGATTTGGGGCATTTGCATCACTATTTGGGCATTCAGTTTATGCAAGTTGATGGTGGAATGGCTTTGTGTCAAACGAAATATATTGACACATTATTGCAGCGTTTTGGCCTTGAAGACTGTAAGCCTATTGCCACTCCTATGGAGACAGGTTTACGATTGAGTCTTCATGATGCTGGAGATGCATTTGATGTTGTTCTCTATCAGCAGGCTGTTGGATGCTTGATTTACTTATGCATTACTCGGCCAGATATTCAGTTTGCTGTCTCATAGATGAGCAAGTTTATGCATTGCCCAGGAGTCATGCATTGGAAGGCGGTTAAGCGCATCTTTTGCTACTTCAGTGGTAGTTGGCTACTGGGGATCAATACTGCCAGATTTGCATGCTTTTTCTGACTCAGATTGGGCTGGTTGCTATGACACTCATGTGTCCACCAGTGGTTTTTGCTTCATGCTTGGTAGCTCATGTATATCTTGGTTGAGCAAGAAGAAGCCTACTGTGGCCACTTCCAGTTGTGAGGCTGAGTATAGGGCAGCTTTCACAGCGACTGTTGAGTGTGTGTGGCTCAGATGCCTTATGGCTGATTTGGGTGTTGGCCAGTCTTCTGCCACCACCATCTTCATTGACAGTCAGAGCGCATTGGCAGTTGCAAGGAACCCTGTGTTCCATGCTCGCACTAAGCACATTGAGGTGCATTATCACTATGTCAGGGAGAGGTTCTCTGCTGGGGAGATCAGCTTGGCATATGTGCCCACGCAGGAGAACATTGCAGACCTTTTCACGAAGGCTTTGCCTGGGGAGAAGTTTGAAGCTTTCCGCAAAGCTTTGGGCTTACTTCCTCTTATGGAGTGATTTCCACATAGCTTGGCACTTCCTTATACATGAGTGCCAGCTCCTTGTTCACCGCATCACTCCCAGGGGGGATTTGTTGATATATTTAGGTAGTGATGTGTGTGAACACACTAGGACCGCCGGGGCACTTTTTTCCCTCTTTAGGGGGTTTTTTTCCCCTCGGCTTGTATATACGCCTATTGCCCTAATGGGCAATGTATCTTTGTATATTCTCTAGTAATACATTGAGTATTGTGTGTTGTGCTCCAAGCTTCTTCTTCTTCCTTGTGTTGTTCGCGTGCTTCCGTAGACGTCTAACTCCAACATGAACAGGATACTCAACAATGGTACCTCCTATTTTTCAAGAATGTGCAAAGATAGATCCCGAGACAGAAAAATTGAGATTTCTCCCTCTCTACTGAATCAAATGCTTGGAAAAAGTAGAAACAAATATCTTTTCAATAAGCACTCATTCATCCAATTTGGAGCTCTGTAGAGAGAGTAGCAGCCTCTGTAAGCTTACTATTTTTGAAGAAGATGATGCAAAAAATGAAGGAGCAGGACGATGATGGCCACAAGTGTATGTATATTGCTTCCATGTAATGTACAAGTGATTTTGAAGTCTTTATATAGACTTTTGAAGTGCTCTATGACTTCTACAAGTGGATTTTGAATTCAAATGAACACGATAAAGGTTGAAGGGAATCAATTCACTTTCCTATAATCTAGAAAAAGTGAAGACCTAGTTTGATCTACTTTTAGGTAATTGATTGATTCATTGATTGCAACTCAACCACTTCAAACTCATGGAATCTTAGCTCTCTTTTTCTCCTTTTATATGTGTAAATCTCTAGGCTTTTACAATGGTAAATGATCCTTAAAAAATCTTTTAAAAAATACAATAAATGAGCATAGGCAATAGAACACTTCCATGGATATTCTGGCATAATCCAAACCATAGCTTCTTTGATGTAGATCAAATCCACCTCAACCATAGTGTAAGCTTGATATTCCAACAGCTCCCCCTCAAGCTAAAGTATGCTTGAGTCTTCATTCTTTAATAGGTTGAATACCTGCCATTGATTTAAATTTGCAAAGCTTTATTCCATCAAGTGCCTTCGTCACCATATTTGCTACTTGCTTTTGAGCTGGAACAAATAAATGTCAATCTTCTTTGCCATGAGCTTCTCCTTGATGAAGTGGCAATGAACCTCTATGTGTTTGGTTCTTGCATGGAAAATAGGGTTTGTTGCTAGATGCATGGAACTTACATTATCTCCAAATATGTGAGGTTTGGAACTCACAAGTCCCAAATCTGTATACAATGCTTTTAACCATATTGCCTGTTGAGTTGCTATGGTCAAGCCTATGTACTATGCTTTAGTTGAGGATAAAGCAACTATTGGTTGCTTCTTGGAACTCCATGATTCTGGCTTTGAACCTACAAATTCTAAGTAACTAGAGGTACTTCTATCATCCTTAGCTCCTATCCAATCTGCATCCGAATAGATTTTGATGTTCAAATTTGAAGAGTAAGAATAGAATGTACCTTCATTGATTGTACCTTTGAGGTACTTAAGTACTCTCTTAGCTGCATCCATGTGTGATCTTCTAGGTGAGTGCATGAATTGACTAATCACTTCCACACTATATGAGATATCTACCCTTGTATGAGTAGCATATATCAAGCTACCTACCCAGCTTTGATATTCTTTAATGTCTTCAATTTTCTCACCTTCATAAACATTAAGTTTATGATTCATCTCTAAAGGTGTAGCTGTAGGTTTAATGTTCTCCATTTTGAACTTAAGAAGTAGATCTTAATTGTATCTCTTCTTAGTCAAATACATTCCTTCATCTATGTATATAACCTGCATACCTAGGAAGAATGTGAGCTCACCTAAATCACTGATTTTGAAGTCCTCTTGCATGTGTCTCTTGATCCTTTGAATGCCTTTCAGATCATCACCTATCATAATTATGCCATCTATATATACACATAGATAGATAACCTCATTGTGATCCCTTTTGATGAATAGAGAAGGATCTGAGTTGCTAGATTTGAATCCTTGATCTTGAATGTATGAAACCAATCAGTAATTCCAAGCTCTAGGAGCTTGTTTCAATCCATACAATGCTTTCTTAAGTCTACAAACATAAGATGCATGATTAAGAATTTCAAAACCTGGAGGTTGTGATATGTATACCTCTTCACTTATCCAACCATTTAGGAATGCATTTTACATTGAGTTAGAGGAGTCTCCAATTTCTTACAGCAACTACACTTATCAAATCATGTTCTGATTATAATCATCTTTCTTTGCAGTTGGTGAGAATGTTTCCTCATAGTTTATACCATGATTTTGTGAGCATCCTTTGGCAACTAATCTTGCCTTGTACCTGCAAACTGATCCATCTGAGTTTCTTTTAACTTTATATACCTATCTGCAACCAATTACCTTTTGATTAAATGACATTGGAACCAAATCCCAAGTGTCCATCTCCTTCAATGCATCTATTTCTTCTTTCATGGCCTTTTCCCAATTAGGATTTCCCTTTGCCTCCTCATAGACTGAGCATTCTTCTGAAATTGAGTCCATTGAATGCTTTATTACAAATGTGAAATCATACTCGTATATTTTTGGTTGTTTCTTCTCTCTTGTCGATCTTCTAGAAGCTTGCTTAGATCATTCTCCACACTCCTACATCTTTGCTTTGCCTCTTGACTTCCATAGTTTGTAGTCCTTTTCCCTTTCATATTGGTCATCATCTGTATCACTTCTTGGATCTTGGACCTGTGTATCATGCTTGCTTCCTAATTGATGAGGATCAGAATCAAGATCATATGTTAGAGTTGCCTTTTGTTTGTCTTCATCATACCAAGACCTGTGTTCTTTAAACAAAACATCTCTACTTGTAGTAAATTGCTTAGTTGAAGGATTATAGAATGTGAGTTTAGTCATACCCAATAAACACTACCTTTGTTGCCCTTTCATCTAGCTTACCTCTTATTTGTGATAGTACATGAACATAAGCTAAACAATCAAACACCTTACAATGTCCATGAATAGGTTTTCATCCATGCCATAATTCATAAGGATTCATACCTTGAAGTGATTTGGATGGCAGTCTATTGAAAAGGTACATAGCAGTCGAAATAGCCTCTACCCAATCTCTTCAAGAATTGTTCTAGCTGATCCAACCAATGTCTTCTTTCTTCTCTGTGCAATTCCATTCAATTGAGGAGAGTACCTAGTAGTCACTTTCCTTTTGATACCTTTATCCTACAAGAACTCATCAAACTCTTTGGAGAAGTATTCTCCCCCTCCATCATATCTGAGCTTCTTGAATGACCTACCTGTATGATTCTCCACACGTGCTAGATACTTTTGAAGCAATTAAACACTTTATTCTTATTCTTGATAAAGTATAGAATAGTCCATCTACTATGCTCATCAATAAATGAGACATAATACCTTGATCCTACCAATGAAGGTTCTTGACTTGGTCCCCATACATCTGTATGTGCTAAGTCCAATAAGTTATTGTGGATGTAGTCTTTGTAGTTGAATGTTTGTGTTTATGTCTTCCCAATTGGACATGCATCACATCTATTGATCACGTGTTGCTTTGATGTGTTTGGAAGTCCTAGAACACTTTGATTCCTGCATATATCCTTCAATGTTCTTTCATTTACATAAGCAAGTCTCTTATGCCATGCTTCAAGCTCACTTAGTTTTTGAGACCCAAAAGTGAATAGAGCTATGTTCCTAGTTTCTCCTACTTCAAAAGTAAAGAGTCTACCATGCTTCTCATCTCTGGCTATCTTCTTGAAGCCTTGACATGGATCTTCCACAAAAGCTCCATGCTCGGTGAACCTAACTTGCAAGCCTTTTTCAACTATTTGGCCTACACTCATTAGGTTTTTAGTGATAGTGGGCACATAGAGAACCTTACTCAGAATGTTTGTCTTGCCATTGGAAGCTTTGAAATTACCAATCTTCTCCACATTATGCTTTATGTTATCCCTTGTTTGAACTTCATGTTGATGCTTTGGACTTTCCAAATTAGATAGAAGAGCAATGTTGCCTGCAACATGATTTGAACATCTAGAATCTATGTAGAACAAATGATCATCTTCTTTACCTTCTTTGTGGCTTAGACTCATTAGAAGCAATGATTCTTCATGTAGTTGATCTTCTGAGTGATTGTTGAAGTCCCTTCTATTATGGCCTTTATTTTTATTGTGGAAGTTGTATCCACTTGTGCCTCTATTGTTGCAATATCCACCTCTTCCACTTTCTTTCTGGGTCTTCCCATTGAACCAACAATTTTGAGCGGTGTGGTTAGTCTTGTCACAGATGGCATAAGGTTGAATATTCTAGCCTTTGGTTTTGTCATTCTTTGATCCTTTCTTCTTCCCTTTCCACTTGCTCTTGCCTGTGAAGTTGGCTTGGGAAGTCTCCTCTTCATCTTCTTCCTTCTTCTTGACTTTCAAATTCTTATCCTTCTTATCTGCATATAGAGCAGTAGTTGAATCACCATGATAAGAGTCACCTTCCTTTATGCTATTGTTGGCCTCTTGATTGAAGAGTTTTCCAAGAAAGACGTTGAAGCCTAAAGTTTACACATCCATGATGAGTTCATAAGCAGTGGTGAAGGATTGCCATTGTTTATCACTTCGAATCCCATTGAGAATTTGCCTCATGATAGCCTCTTCTTCAATCAGCTCTCCAATGGATGCTAACTGATCTACAACCTCCTTGACCTTGGTAAAAAACTCCATGATGGTTTTTTTAGGTGTCTTCTTCATTTGGTTGAACTCATTCCAAAGATGATTCTTTCTTGCTTTGGTACTAATAGAAAAGAAAATCTCTAGGGCATCCCAAGTCTCTTGAGATGTCTTGCATCCTCTAATATGTAATAATAGAAAGTCAAAGATAAGGTTTAGTATGTACAACCTTGCTTGATCATCCCTTGCATACCAAAGTGTGAGATTATCTATCTCCTCTTATGTAGCTCCTCCTTTGGATCTTGGAAAAGGCATAGCTTCATCACCTACTACAATTTCATAAAGATTTCTACCTTGCAAATAAGCCTCCATTCTGATTTTCCAAGCCGCATAATTGTGTTGATCAAGATTCAAAATCATTGAGGGAAATTCATCACCCATCTTGATCTAGCTCTGATACCACGGAAAGAACTTGGAGAAGCTTGTAAAAGGTAGAAAAGTGAGTTATGAAGCGACGAAGTTTGATCTAGCCAACCGTCACAAGACCAACCCTTAAGCTTATGGAGACTCAAATAGACCTTATAGGCATATGATAAGTGCAATAAAATGCACTATGTACTTTGGAGCATCAATGAGAAAGAGTCGATACAAAACAGATAGGTTTGCACATCGACTAGCTCAAAAAAACTTACTATCCTTGGATGAGATAATGAACTTCAAATACTCATTAAGAACATCTTGGTTACAATTAGGAAAAATCCTTTTATGGGAGTGATACACATAGGGTTGAGTGTATAGAATGCACAAGAGTACAAGAACTAAGCAAAATATGCTTTTGGAATGAATTAGACACTCAACAATGGTATCTCCTATTTTTCAAGAATATACACAGATTGACCCCGAGATAGAGAAACTAATATTTCTCCCAATCTACTGTAGCAAATGCTTTGAAAGTCTACAAGAATAAATTAAACACTAATATCTTTCCAATGAGTCCTCTCTCATCCAATTTGGAGCTTTTCAGAGAGAGAACCAGCCTCTGCAAGCTTACTATTCTTGAAGAAGATGATGCAGAAAAATGAAGGAGCAAGACAATGATGGCCACAAGTGTATGTATATTGCTTCCATGTGATGTACAAATGATTTCAAGTATTTATATAGACGTTTCAAGTGCTTGCACAACTTCTACAAGTGGATTTTGAATTCAAATGAAGGCAGTAAGGTTGTTGGAGGGAATCAATTTACTTTTCTATAATTTAGGAAAAGTGAAGATCTAGTTTGATCTACTTTTAGGTGATCGATTGATTGATTGATTACTACTCAAACACCTCAAATTCGTAGCATGTGTAAAGTCTAGACTTTTACAATGTTAAAACATCCATGAAAAAGCTTTTTAAAAAATATAATAAGTGAGCATAAGTAAAAGAACTCTCCAATGGATATTCTTTCGACGTACTCTAAGTGATAGCTTTTGATGTAGATCAAATCCACCTCAAGCATAGCATAAGCTTGATGTTCCAATAGATAGGATGGTCAACTAAGTCATACATGTTAAATATCATAAATACTTTCATTTGAGATATGTGAGAGGTACATGATTATACAATCATTGTATAAATAAGGGTTTTATTGTAATTATTGTACAATTATGTGTGAGCTTATCTGTATCCTCTTATGTAGGTCCTCCTTTGGATCTTGGAATAGGAATAGCTTCATCACATGCTATGATTCCATAAAGATTTCTACTTTGCAAATAGGCTTGCATTCTGATTTGCCAAGCCGCATAGTTGTGTCGATCAAGCTTCTCAATCATTGAGGGAAAGTCATCACCCATATTGATCTAGCTCTGATACCACTGAAAGAACTTGAAGAAGCTCGTAGGAGGTAGAAAAGTGAGTTACGAAGCAACGAAGTTCGGTCCAAGTAACCAGCACAAGATTAGCCCTTGAGCTTATGGAGACTCACATAGACCTTATAGGCATGTGATAAGTGCAATAAAATACACTATGTACTTTTGATCATCAAGAAGAAAGAGTCGATACAAAATAGATAGGTTTGCGCATTGACTAGCTCAAAAAACTTATTATCTTTGGATGAGATAATCAACTTCAAATGCTCCTAGCAACCAACATGATTACAATTGGAAAAAATCCTTATGGAGGAGTGATACACATAAGGTTGAGTGTATAGAATGCATAAGATTATAAGAAATAAGCAAAATGTTCTTTTGGAATGAATGTGATGCTCAACAGTGGTACCTCCTATTTTTCAGGAATGCACATAGATAGATCTTGAGACACAAAAACTAAGATCCCTCCCAATCTGTTGAGCCAAATGCTTTGAAAATTTATATACATAAACCAAAAACTAATAACTTTCAAATGACTGCTAGTTTATCCAATTTGGAGCTTTGTAGAGAGAACAACAGCCTCTGCAAGCTTATTATTGTTGAAGAAGATGATGCAGAAAAATAAAGGAGCAAGACAATGATGGCCACAAGTGTATGTATATTGCTTCCATGGAATATACAAGTGAATTGAAGTCTTTATATAGACTCTAGAAATTCTCCACGAATTCTAGAAGTGGATTTTGAATTCAAATGAAGGTGGTAAAGGTTATTAGAGGGAATCAATTCACTTTTCTACAATGTAGGAAAAGTGAAGATCTAGTCTGATCTACTTTTAGGTGATTGATTGATTCATTGATTTTAACTCAACCACCTCAAATTCATGGGAGTTTAGCTCCCTTTTTCTCCTTTTATATGTGTAAAGCTCTTGGCTTTTACAACGGTAAATAATCCATGAAAAATCTTTTAAAAAATATAATACATAAGCATAGATAAAAGAACGCTTCAATAGATATTTTTGCATAATCCAAACCATAGCCTTTTTGATGTAGATCAAATCCACCTCAAGCATAGTGTAAGCTTGATGTTCCAACATTGTTGAGTGTGTGTGGTTCAGATGCCTTATGGCTGATGTGGGTGTTGATCAGTCTTCTACCACCACCATCTTCACTGACACTCACAGTGCATTGGCAGTTGCAAGGAACCCTGTGTTCCATGCTCGCACTAAGCACATAGAGGTGCACTATCATTATGTTAGGGAGAGGTTCTCTGCTGAAGAGATCAGTTTGGCATATGTGTCCACACAGGAGAACATTGTAAACCTTTTCAAAAAGGATCTACCTAGGGAGAAGTTTGAAGCTTTCTGCAAAGCTTTGGGCTTACTTCCTTTTGTGGATTGATTCCACATAGCTTGGCACTTCCTTATACATGAGTGCTAGCTCCTTGTTCAATGCATCACTCCCAGGGAGGATTTGTTGATATATTTAGGTAGTGATGTGTGTAAACATAGTAGGATCATCCAGACACTTTTTTCCCTCTTTAAGCGGTTCCCTTCCCCCCTCCCCCCGACTTGTATATATGCCTATAACCCTAATGGGTCACTTATCTTTGTACATTCTAGTGGTAAGACATTCAGTATTGTGTATTGTGCTCCAAGCTTCTTCTTCTTCCTTATGTTGTTCGCATGCTTTCGCAGACCTCAAACTCTAACACAAATGAAGCCCAAAAATTATGAAACTTGGTATGAGTGATCTATCTAAGCTCCTCATGCTCAAGGACTCCTCGGCTTGCACCAAATGGAGAAGCTTATGACAACGGTTTTCTATGTTACATATGTTACATAAGTAGTGATTATAATCAATATTGAAGTTTGATCAATTATAATAAAGCAATCTTTTTGAAAATTAATAGACCTGGTCTGCAAGTAGTCTTCATGCATCTTCCTTTACATGATTCCTTGACATCGATGCCTATGGCCACTGTCGATGCCACTACCAATACCCATATATGATGCCAACTTTCCTAATTGGTATCCATCTATGCTATGTCATCTAGAATAGCTAGCAAAAGTATCAATTGACTATTTTGCCTTCTTGTGGGTATTCATATGAACACCTTGTAGTCTCTAATACTATGAGACTCTAATAGATCATAGGTATCTCTTAAAGATATCTAGTTCTCTCAAATGATAGTATGTAAACTATCCTATAGAAAGATCTAAGTGAGATTTGTCCCTATCTCCATAAGATAAATCCTATCTATCTTCCTCTAACAACTCAATCATAACCAAAATAACCATCATCTTAAAAAATGGATCAATAAATAATCCCATACCAAGTATACATTTCATGCATGATAAGCATTGATGCATGATTGATCATGAAATACTAAACCATTTAAATACTTAGTGAATGCTTTTATAAAAATAGAATCCTCAAACACATGCACATGAATCACCAAACATGTTGTAAACATATTCTTAACCAAAAGAGAAATAAAGGTTCAAGGAATCTTCCCTGAAAGGATCCAATGTTGAAATGGCTCTTCCATGCAGCAAGAGATGCCATGCCTCAATCTTTGCAACTTTTCGTACTCTTTGATGCCTTGAAATGCACTTGCTCCTTCTTCATCTGCCCTCTTTTTCTCTCAAAAGCAATGAAAATAATTTCCCTCAACATTGGGGCATGGAATGAATGTTACAAGAACACAAACATGTGCTAATATACATATATAAATGTCCCTAGGCACTGGCATGTGCCAAATATACCAAATCACAAAGAATTAGGACTGGCCTACTATTACAAACTAATAATAATACAACCAATTTTCCTTTGAAATGTTTATTGGTCTTTTCCTTGCAAGGATAGTTGTGGCATGACAAATACAAGAAGAACCAAAGTTAATTCCATGCTTTTGAAGGTGTGCACATTTAGTCTTGTTGGGAGCTCCATCTTCTCTTCCTTTGTACCATGCTGCTTATTTTCATGGACATTTTCCGCCATCGGGAAGGATTTCTCTTCTAACAAGTTGTCTATCCTCTGAAAAATGCACTCATAAACGGGCTTCAAAGAAAGCTCTTCATCTCACACAATATTACCTCTATATAAAGAGGGTGAATTCCAAAAATGTACCATTACTATGGGAAATGAGTCCTCTTTTTTATTCAAAAGTTATAAATTCTTAGGCTTGAGATCCCTATGCATGACTCCATATGAGTAGAAATCCTTAAATACTTCAATAATATTGCGAACAAAAGAAGCTCTTTCATGCTCTATATATTTCCCTTAGGAAATTATCATATTAAAAAGTTCGCCTCTGGTACACAGATCCATAACAACATGCACAATTCATAGTGCTTAAAGGGTTGAGGGAATCTTTGGTCTGGAAACAAATAAAAGACTATCAATTGCATGTTGCTGTGAAATCCACATCTCCCAACCTACATGAATTATTTCCACATATTTGACTTCTCATTTGCAAGAATGGATTTTTTGAGAAGTGGTCTTCTAGTCATCTTGAATAGGAATCGAACCAACAATCTCGTGATCACCAGACTTACAATAAAAGAAGATGGGCCATTTGTGAAGCCTTTTTCCCATCGTCCTTCTATATAGGACCTTCCTCGTGTGCCCTACTTTTCTCATTTGTTTCTTCCTCAAACCATGATCGATATTATTGGTTGTTGTTAATCATCATGAACATTCTTCGAAAATACCATGCATATTATTTTCTCCACCTTAAATGACACCCACACATCGTCATGGTATCACTACATACTTTCCTCATATTTCAATCTATTATCTCAGATCTTTACTTATATGCCCTTCACTCTGAACTGGTATTGCTCGTAGTGACTCAACACTTTTGCTAATATCAAAAACCATCTTTAATATAAATGTAATATTTGTCTTGGCCCCTTGATGATCTTCAAGCTTTCACTTTGTGAGCTACTTTATTGGAGAGCCTGAATGCTTCATATCGCCTATGCTAGCTTGATTGATATTTTGAAATGCTCCACGATCAAACCTTTACTTTTTTTAAGGCCCATCCACAATCTTTTGTGTGATCATGATAGCATGAATTATATTGGAGTTTGAGGTCTGTGGAAGCACATGAACAAGTTTGAAGCACAACACACAATACTGAATGTATTACCAAGAGAATATACAAAGATAAGTGATCCGTTAGGATTATAGATGTATATACAAGTCGGGGAAAAAACCTCCTAAAGAGGAAAAAAGATATCTCGACGATCCTACTGTGTTCACACACATCACTACCTAAATATATTAACAAATCTCCCCTGGGAATGATACGGTGAACAAGGAGCTTGCACTCATGTATAAGGAAGTGCCAAGCTATGTGGAATCAATCCATAAAATAAGTAAGCTCAAAGCTTTGCGGAAAGCTTGAAACTTTCCTAGGTAGAGCCTTTGTAAAAAGGTCTGTAATGTTCTCCCATGTGGGTATATATGCCAAGCTGATCTCTCCTGCAGAGAACCTCTCGTTGATATAATGATAGTGGACCTCAATGTTCTTAGTGCGAGCATGGAAAATATGGTTCCTCGCAACTACCAATGCGCTTTGACTGTCAGTGACAATGGAGGTGGTAGAAGACTGACCAACACCCAAATCAGCCAAAAGGCATCATAGTCATACACACTCAACAGACGTTGTGAAAGCTTTTCTATACTCAATCTCATAACTAGAAGTGGCCATAATAGGCTACGTCTTGCTCAACCAAGATATGCATGAGCTACCAAGCATGAAGCAAAAACCACTTATAAACATAAGATTATCATAGCAACCAGCCTAGTCAGAGTAAAAAAAAAGCATGTAAATCTGGCAGTACTGATCCTCCCTTGGAATAAAACAATCCAAGTAGTAGGGTATTACTCAAGTAGCAAAAGATGCACTTAAGCACCTACCAATGCTTGACACTTGAGCAATGCATAAACCTGCTCATATGAGAGATAGTAAACTGAATATGAGGTCGAGTAATGCATAAGTAAATTAAGCATCTAACAACTTGCTCATAGAGAACAATATCAAATGCATCTCCAATATCATGAAGACTCAATTGTAACCCTGTTTCCATAGGAGTAGCAATAGGTTTGTAGCATTCAAGGCCAAAACATTGCAATAATATGTCAATAAATTTTGTTTGATACAAAGCTATTCTGCCATCAATCTCCATAAATTGAATGCCCAAATAATGATGCAAATACCCTAAATCTCCCATCTCAAAAGAGGCATACAAATCAACCTTAAAATCAGCAGTATGCTTCCCATTAAGGTCCTGTGAGAAGCATGTCATCAACGTAGATAACAATGATCAGAAGCACATGGTTTACATGCTTAATATATAAGATACTCTTAGTCAGATTGTTCTAAAAACCATGTGCAATGAAATAAGCATGTATCTTTTCATACTAAGCACGTGATGCTTCCTTTAAACCATATACTACCTTTTTCAACCTATATAATTTAACTTCATGCCCTTTATGCACAAAACCATGGGGCTAAAGTACATACACTTCTTCATGTAAATCACCATCAAGAAATGTCGTTTTAATATCCAACTAATATACAATCTAACCATGATGAGCTACAAGTGCACAAATGCTATCAACGATAGTCATTTGGCATGTGGGCGTAAAGATCTCATCAAAATCAATGCCTCTTTCTTGAGCATAACCTTTTGCAATAAGCCTAATCTTATGCTTATCAATTGTTCAATCAGGCTTACACTTTAGGTTATATTCCCATTTAGTGACAATTGTATTTTTGTTTGGAGGCAAATCGTATATATACCAAGTGCCATTCTTCATACAATATCATATTCTGATTGCATAACATGCATCCAATTTCTTGAATTTTATGCTTTTTAAAAAAACAAGTTCATTCTCCTCACAAAGACTAGAGGCAATCATTGCATAGCAATCTGATGCAAAAGAAGCACTATGAGAGCTTGAACGAGTATGATATGATAGAGGTGAATCTAATTTGCTATCTTACAAAGTCTATACTAACCATTTATGCATAGTTTTGCCTCTTGTATATGAGCCCTCTCATCAACAAGTGTATCATATAAATTTGCATAAAAAATGAAATGATCTGCATCATCATGTAAAACTTGTAAATATATTTGGCACAAAAAGACAAAATTACCTACATAGATGCTGCGATAGTGTGTTCAGAGACTGAAACGAGCTCGGATCAAAATTTCGATATGATAGAGCGAAGTGATTTTGAACTTCCAACCAGCTTGAGGATGCTCGCCAAATTTCGTGCGATAATGTGACCGTAGGGATGTCGACGACATCCTAGATGAAACGATGACGCGCTTTGATACCAATTGTTGGAGTTTGAGATCTACAAAAGCACACAAAGAACAGAACAAAGAAGAAGAAGAAGGTTAGAGCATAACATACAATACTGAATGTATTACCAAGTAAATGAACATAGATAAGTACTTTGTTAAGGTTATAGGCGTATATACAAGCTGGGGGAAAAAACCTCTTAAAGAGGAAAAAAGATGCCCTGACAGTCCTAAATGTATTCACACACATCACTACCAAAATATATTAACAAATGGTAGACATAAGCCTCTCTTCAATTCCATAGTTGTCATTCATAACCTTAGCCAATGGAACTAAGCAATTGGTTGTACAAGAAGCATAAGATACAACCTTTATATCAGAATCATACTATTCATGGTTCACTCCCATTACAAGCGTGGGTGTGTTAGCAGCAGACAAGGAACTGAAGGACTGACAAGGCATGGCAGTCAGAGAAGAGAGTCAGAGGGGAGAGAAGGCACAAGCAGACAAGGGAGTCAACGACGATCTGGCAAGTAGGCCAATAATTTTCTTCATGAAGAAGCAAGTACGAACATTCACGCAGATCTAGCACTAAGGCAACCCTTTAATTTTTCAAAACCCTTACACCAATTAAAAGTGATTCTCATCACTAACAACCCCTGTAAATACCATGTTCACCTTTTGTAGCTCCATTTTGTGCAAGCCGAGGAGTCCTCGAGCTTGAGGAGCCTTAGAAGTAGTTGCTTACCAATTTTCGTATTTTTTAGATCTCGTTTGAGCCCTCAAATAAGCCCTGGAACCTAATTTTTAACTAGGCCGGACACTAGGTCTGGACAGGGCCAAAACCTAGTCAAAAACTATAAATAGAGCTAGAGAGCTCATTTTTGAGGTTAGCTTGTAATTGTTTTGAACTTGTAAGAGCTCTTTGAAAGTAATCTAAGAACTCCATTGCTTCTCACTCTTTATCTTACTGTGTGTGCGCGTATGTGTGTATGTGTGTGCATGTTGGTGTGCTTATCACTCACGCACTTGTGCCTTCACTTGCTCGAGGTCTTCATACCATCCTCACGTCTTCCCGGATTGACATTAAAGGAGGTGCTACTCATCACTGAGCTACACCAAATTTTGGCGCCGTTGCCGGGGATCGAGCTTTGAGGACGAGCGTGTGATGGTAAGACGTAGAGTTGACGTGTTGGAGTTGTAGGTATTTTCTTCACTTTCATCTATTTTCTTGTTTTTTCTTCACCATCTTCATCACCATCATCATCATCACCATCTCCCACCTCCATCTCCATCATCGCGAAAATTTTCAGTTTTGATCATATCACCATCTCCACCTCATTTCCTTCATTCTACTTGTGAGAGAGAGCGAGAGAGCGATATTGCTTGCACTGTTTTTGCATGTTTCTTGAGCATTTTGCAGGTTCTTGCTGAATCATCAACCCCAGCACGTTGCGTAGGTACAGAATACTCAGAAACTGTCTCGCAGTCGCCAGCCTCTGTCGATCGCGATCGACAGAAAATTCGATCATTTGGTAAAACAAAGTTCACCACAAGCACAAGCATGATGAGCACATTCTAAATCACTAAAAACAGTTGGAAAATTCCGTGTTTCTCTGTCAATCGCGACCGACACCATCGATCGCGATTGACAGCCACGACCGACAGACCCTGTCAATCGCGACCGACAGACCTGTCGATCGCGACCGACAGAACCCACGACCGACTGACTGCCACGTAGGACCCTGTCAATCGCGACCGATAGACCCTGTCAATCGCGATCGACAGACCCTGTCAATCGCGATCGACAGACCCTGTCAATCGCGATCGACAGACCCTGTCAATCGCGATTGACACCGTTGATCGCGACCGACAGAATTCCCACGATTGATTGACTTTTACGCGTAGCCACGTGTCCATCGCGACGGACACATCCCCGATTGACTGAAATCACGGCGAAAAACCCAGAAAAAGTGTCGATCGCGATTGACACCATCAATCACGATTGACAGAACTCACGACCGACTCTGTCGATCGTGATTGACACTGTCAATCGCGACTGACGTGTCGATCGCGACCGACAGGCCCCGACGGACACCTCTGTCAATCGCGATTGACAGACCTGTCGATCGCGATTGACAGGCTTTTCGGCCAAAAAAATTAGGGTTTTTATTCTAAGCCTTGGGGATAGTTTTTGGGCATATTGGTCTAGCAATTAGTGATTTGTGAGGTCCCTACATATGTATTTTTGAGAAAAATCCTGTGACCTGTTAGCCTGTTGAACCCTGTTTTAGCACCAAAACCCTGAACTGGCATAACTTTCTCATACGAAATCCGTTTGCTGTGATTCTTGTTTTGTTGGAAAGCTCGTGGGGAGTACAACCAAAACTTCCACTGGTTATGTGAAAATTAATATCAGGATTATTAGATAGGGTTTTTTGAAGTTGACCATACCCCGAGGTAGGAAAACTGAGGGATCCTTGGGATTGTTTTCCATAAAAGCAAAGGATAATTTGGTCTGTGAGTTACATGCATGGAAGTGGTCTATTGCGTCATTTGAATCTAAGTCTTGAGCTAACCGTGGGACTTTCACAGGTCTAGCAAGAGCACTTGAGGGCATTCTAAGCCAGAGTAAGTGCAAGCTTGGGAACACGCTTCCTGAGAACTCAAGGGCAACCAAGAAGGAAACAAAAGGTTGGAAATTCTCAACTCCCTTTGTCAATTCCTAGCTTAGGCTAAGAACGACTAGAGGTAGGAGTAAGTCAGGGTGACGATAGGCAAATTACCAAGTTGAAGAATACCTAAACTTTCAATTTCAAGCTAAGGACATAATCTTTGTACGGTCGAGAACTCTAAAGGAAAAGAACTTAACGTGGAAACGATCAACTTCAAGTGCGAAAATTATCTCAAATATTCCTGACGACGTGATTTCTGACAAGAGCATAAACACGGTAACCACTAAAAAGAATCAAGTGACTGATACAAAAGGACTCAGCAACGAGGTTGTACTTGGGCAAATTTGGGCTATTCAATTAGGCTTATGAACCTTAGATCAGGGCGACATCTAGGAAGAGATAGACAAAGTCTTAGGTCTTCAGAGGCTAGCGTTAATCACACTGCTAGGTCTTGGGCCCAGCAGTTGAGCCACCACTCATACTACCCTAGCTCTGAGACTAGTGAATCAGAGATGTCTCAAGGCATGGACAGACCTACGAGAAGTTCAGGAGTGCCATACTTGCACAGGGTAGAAGGCCCGTACAAGACACAGCTGGAATACCTTAAGACCAACCAATTAGGTGCTAGCATCTATGAGGACGGTCTAGGAAGATCCGTGGTCCAGATTAAAAACCCTGACTGATCCATAGGACTAGAGCACCCAGCTGTCAAGTTTGAAAACGGAGCATACTTGGACAAAGAAGGAACCATATACGTAGTCACCAGTCATCCAGATAGGACAGACGAATTCGGGAATGTGATCCCTGAGACGACATAGATGACCTAGAACAAGGAAACATGGGTGTAGAGCCCAGGACCCCTCGAGGGAAATCTGTTCTTACGAGAATTCTCACACCAGAGTGGATTCCTCAGGACAACAAGAGCATAGATCTGCTTCTGAACCGAGGGACTGATGAAGCCTTTTGGAGGTATAAATCTGATCGGCCAAATGATATAGGAACAATCATGATCTATGAGTTCAAAGATCCTGATAGCCCAGGCAGAGTGACCTACTTAGATCACGCTTCAGAGAGGATCTTTGTGGTTACAGAAAATGATAGGCATGCTTACACTTGGAAGGGTGAATTCGTTTTCCCCCAACCAAGATCGAACGTGTCCTTTGGTCTCCCAGGAGCTGGAACCTCCCACGCTCACGGAACTCAAAGAGACAGACATAGAGATAAACCTGAGGTAAGCTTTGCCAACCCAGTGGGCAGAGAAAGAACGAGGACGGAAACAAATAGGGTAGAGCCTGAGATACTTGTAGCTCACAAGAATCAAAGAAACGCGGATGATTTCCCTCTACCACGACCTAGAGAGCACACGAGGACTTTGAGACCAACTCAGCTAGTTAAGTCCATGAAAAATTACTTCGATGGCACCCGAGATCCATACGATCATGTGGCCGAGTTCAGGCAAGTCTTGAGAGCTGAACAAGTGGAGGATTTATTCACGCAATATAATGCCTTTGGTCTAACCCTTAGGAACACAGCACTTACGTGGTTTCAACCATTGAATGAGAGACAGTTCAGGAGCATAGACCAACTCCTAGAGGCTTTCATTATCGAATTCTCTAAAAGTGGCATAAGACATAACACTTCCTCGCTGATTCACAGCTTCAAGCAAACCCCTCAAGAGACCGTGAGACTTGCAGGGAGAAGATTTAGGCAATACTTAGAGAGATGCCCTGTCCCTGAATTACCCACACCAGCTAAGCAAGTGGCTTTATTCTTGGATGGATTACTAAGTACAAAATTGAGATCTTATGTGTACTTGAAGGACCCTAGGACTATAGAAGAGTGTGTACGCATGTGCATTGACATCGAGGATAACCTAGGGGAGGAGTTAGAGCTTTCCAAGATATACAAAGATTCAGATAGTGCCTCTAGCCTCTCTTCCACGCAATCCACATCAATTGAGGAACTTGCAGAGAAAGTAGCTCAGAAATTAGGTGTCTCTAGCAAACAGATCCAAGGTTTGCCCCGTGAAAAGATGCTATACTTGTGGGGGTGACCATATGGCAAATGTATGTCCCATTATGACTCAACCCCAAGTAAATCCTAGTAGCCAGTACTGCACCATAGAACGGAGGTACACCAATCACACCGCGCAAGATTGCCCATACAACAAGCAGGCGGCTAGGCAACCCTACCCTCAGCCATACCCTCAACAGGGACGATACCAGAACCCGTACCCTCCACAGCCATATGGCAGGCCACAACAACCTTATTAGCAACCATACCAAAACCAACATAGGCCTCAGCCTGTGTTAGCACAACAACCCCCTGCCCCAGCTAATGTGATCCCAGTAAAATATGCAGCAGCAGAAGAAAACCTAAATAGAGCTATAGTCCCTGTAACACCACTGCTTTCTGAAAGTGACCCCAGTGACCATAGCTTTGATTCTACACATGTCGATAGTCCCCATGCTTACTACATGCAATCTCCTGAACATGGTGAGTCCTACTACAGTGAGGAACCGAGTGAACTTAGTTGGGAGTCAGATCACACAAACCTCATGTATACAAACCCCAATCCTAGGCCTCAACCTAGGCAGGTAAGACCTCCATTCCCTAGAGGACCATGCTACAGATGTCAAGGAGACCATCTCATTCGTGATTGTCTCGTACCTCCACCTACACAACCCCAGTCAGTGACGATCCAGGGCTTTTGCCAAGACTGTGGAAAGGAGCATCTCTTACGAGATTGCCCAAAGAACCCCAATAATATGCCAAAAATCACTCCTATCAACGTTATTGGGTTAGTTGTAGGCTCCACAAGGAGTGTGACTTCCACTGCACCAATACAAGTAATCACTAGAGCTCAAGCATTGCAGCAAAACCAAGGGGTAGGCCAGGAAAAGAGCCCAGATGTTAGTGAAACAGAGAGCATGACAAAGAAAAGGACTAGAGCGTGGAAAGATAGTCGGGAAAGAATGAAAAGACAATGGGCTAAAAAGATGAGTGAACTTGAGGAAAGCATAAGAGAAACCAAAGCCAGGATAACTGAACTCACATCTCAAACTTCCTCTCACACTACCCCACCACCACCATTCCCATCGCCATCCGACCAGCCACCTTCCAACCCGCCTCACCTAATTCCACCACCCCCTAGAGTAGGATCAGTCCTAGCAGATCCCGCTCCCGAGGACCTAAATATGATGCTTAAAGCATATCAGGCCAGAATCCAAGAAGGGCCAAACGTAACTGATCATGAAAAGTGTTACCCTAGAGCAGAACTAGAGCTAGAACGAACCAAAATTTGTGCTAAGATGGTGGAATTGGCTCAGACCATGTTTGAAGCCAGTTGCCTATTTAACATCTCTAGTTCAGCGAAGACACAGTTACACTTTGATGGACTGTTAGAAAGAATAGAGAAGCTGATTGCACAATCAGAAAAGGAACCCGCCTCTCAACACAAGGACAAGGCAAGTGAAAGAGTAAGCATTCCTGCTCAGGAAGCCTATGTGCCTGAAGCCTATGTGCCTAACTCTACGGAGCCAGACACATCATCTTCTATGAATCGATTCACACCAGAATTCCTACGCGAGATTCAAGAAGACAAATGGGCTAAAGAGAGTGAAGTCCCTCCTCCTATTGAACTTGTGGATGATGCACGCGACCAATTCCCACAAGACATTCCATCCATTTATGAGGAGCAGGAGAGCACCCACTCTCAGGAAAGACTAGACTTTGAGTCTAACTCTTTACAAGAATTACCCCACTTCACGGGTCCATGGGAAGCTAAATCTACATGTATGAGAGCACCCACGGTCATGGTACGAAATGAGGACTCAGTCTTACCTAGGAACACAGAGGTAGTGAAAAACACTAAAGTGCAGTGCAATCTCAAGTTAGAAGAGCTACTCAAGGTTAGACCTGAATTATGGAAACATGTCGCCAAACAAGTACCAGCGATAGTGAAACCTCATTCCCAGGTAGGATCACATAGGACAGTGCCAGAGATACCCTTGGATAAGATAGGAGATATGTGTGAAGGTGAAGAAGGGAACACCTATCTTCCCATCACCTACCAGGAGTACACCACCAAGGCAATTTTGGACTCAGGTGCAAGAGTTGCAATTGCCACCACTTCCCTATGGAAGCGTTGGGGCAAGCCAGCACTCAGGCCAACGAGAATGAAATTGCAGATGGCCGATGGTCATATTGAGAGGCCCTTAGGATTGCTAGAAGGAATAAATCTCACCACCTGTGGTATCGAGTTCGAGCATACCTTTGCCATATGTGATTTTAGCAAGAACCATGCCTATGAAATGATCTTGGGACGACCCTTTATGCGACAATTGCAAGTGGTACAGGATTGGGGAACCAATTCTTTGTACCTGCAGCACTTAGGTGTTACGACCAAAGTCAATCTCAAGGATTACTCTCATAGAGATGTCCCTCCTATCCAATGGAACCCCATCCATAGAGCCAAAGATGATACGGAATCGGTGCATTCCATAGGATCAGGATCCTCATGGATGCATGAAGACACTCACTTATGGATGTGCAAAGTAGCAGTAGAAGAAGAGAGGAGAGAAAAGGCCAGAGAAATAGGTGCAAACGAAACACATAGACCCATTCAAGACCCAGCCTATGCACCTGTAGTCTTTCCTGATGAAGAATTTGAACCCCACGGCTGGGCAGAAATCCTAGCAACAATGGATGTAGCCATCAATGAAGAACAATGGACACCCCACTGTGATGAGGATGGCTATGACATTTCAGTCTTCTCCATAGAGCCAATCATGGGAGAGGTAGTGTTAGAAGAGTGTGAACCTAACCCTGATGCATTTGAGGATGCAAGTGACTCCGATCTAGAGTCAATCATTATGGACCCACCTTTTGCATCAGATAAAGAATACTTCTATGAAGTAGAATTTCAACCCCAGAGGTATGGAGAGCTTACAAATGATGTAAGGCTTGCCACACATGTGACCCCGAAGGAAGAAGGAAAGAAAAGAAAGAAGAGAGAAGTTACACCAGAAGAGGAAGAATCTTTGTTTGAGGTCTCGGAAAATTTTAAGAAGTATGAGATAGACGACAGGAGAGTCATGATAAGAATGCCTAAACGAGAGGCACAATCAGGAGAGGCCTATGATAACAAAGAAACCACCAAGAAAATAGTAGTGGCCCTAGAAGAAGGAGAGGAGAGATGCACTTACATAGGCCATGATCTAACAGAGGAAGAAGAGCATGCATTAATAGCCTTGCTAAGAGAATACAGAGATGTATTCGCTTGGAGTTACAAGGATTTGAAGGGTGTTGACCCAGACATATGCTCACACACCATCCCCATGACTTCAGATGCCAAACCCTCTAAGCAAAAGCCTTATACATATAACGATAATTATGCTGCTAAGATCAAGGAGGAGATAGATAGACTGGTTGAAGCTGGATTCATCTACGAAATTGAGCACACTGAGTGGGTATCCCCCATTGTTGTGGTGCCCAAAAAGAATGGTAAATTGTGTGTATGCATTAACTTAAAGAAGGTTAATGCAGCCACAATCCGAGATAACTATCCGCTTCCTATCACAGAGCATCTCTTAGAAAGAGTAGCAGGCAAGGAAGCGTACAGCTTCCTGGATGGATTCTCTGGCTACAATCAAGTAGCCATTGCTCCAGAGGATCAACATAAGACGGCTTTTGCCACGGAGTGGGGCATATTTGCCTTTCGGGTAATGCCATTCGGGCTTACTAATGCACCTGCTACCTTTCAACGATTGATGTGTCACGTGTTTAAAGAGTTCCTGAGGAAGAACTTAGAAGTCTATGTTGATGATCTTTGTGCTCATTCCAACATCAGACAAACCCATATTCCTGAACTCAGACAAATCTTTGACAAATGTAGAGAATATCAAGTCTGCCTGAACCCAGAAAAGTGCGTTTTCATGGTCAAGCAAGGTAAGATTTTAGGACACATAGTGTCAAAGAATGGCATATCCACCGATGAAGAGAAAGTAAGAGCCATAGCCGAGTTACCTAGGCCAAAGAACGTCAAGGAAGTACAAGCCTTCATGGGGCATTGTGGTTACTACCGCCGGTTCATTCACATGTATGCCGTCATTGCAAAGCCCATGTACGGACTTTTGACTAGCTTTGAGTGGACTAATGAGTGTGAAAATTCCTTCAATGAGCTCAAACGGCGATTGTGTTCCGCACCAATCTTAACCACACCAGATTGGAATAAGCCATTCCATGTTCACGTGGATGCATCCAATTATGCTATTGGATGTGTACTCGCACAACCCACTGGTGAAGGCAATATGGATCTTCCAATTGCCTATGCTAGTAGACAATTAAATGCAGGTGAACGAAATTATACAACCACGGAACGAGAAGGATTAGGCATGGTATATGTAGTTAAAAAGTTTAGACATTATTTGCTTGCCAATAAGTTTAAATTTTTTACTGACCATCAGGCACTGCTATATCTTGTGAACAAGCCATGCAATACAGGTAGATTAGTAAGATGGTTTCTCTTACTAATGGAATACGACTTCGAGGTTGTGGTAAGGAAAGGTAGGACTCACTTGCGAGCAGACCATCTCTCTAGACTCACATCAGGGAAAGCCCCACAAGGAGTGTCAGATGACCTTCCTGATGCTTACTTGTTTAATTTGGAAGTGGTGCCACAGTGGGCTAAGCCACTAGTGCCAGTATTGACATACGGGCCTAACCACCCAATAATAAACACACAGGATAGAGAGGTAGTAAAAGCCCAAAAGTATCACATCATGGCAGGAAGTATGTACAAGCACACAGATCAAGGGATTTTGGCTTGTTGTGTGGAAGAGGATGAGTACGCTAAATGGTTGCAATTAGCACATGTAGGTGCATTAGCGCAACACTATTCAAGGCAACGAACCCTACAGACACTAAGAAGACTCGGAGTGCATTGGCCAACGATGGAAGCTGATGTCCAAAAGTTGTGCAAGGAATGCCCAATCTGCTGCACTAAACCACCTGTGGAACATGCCACTCTTTATCAAGTGTCCATAGTGCCAGATTGGAGTGAACCACTAGTATCCTTCCTCAGGACAAAAACATTCCCTCAAGACATGACGCTTGCTAGGAAAAGGAGTTTAGAACAAGAAGCCCAGGAATACTCACTCATTGGTGATAATCTATACAAGCGTGGTAAAGATGGGTACCTGAGACTATGTGTCCATGAAAGTGAATATCTCAAGATCTTGGAAACTGCTCACCAAGGAGTAGCAGGAGGACACTTTGGACCAGAGGAGGACACTTTGGACCAGATCGGGTGATCAAGGCAATACTCTTTGCGGGCTTCTGGTGGCCAACCCTTCACATGGATGCACATACCTATGTGAAACGGTGTGATGTCTGTCAGCGAACTCAGTGTCCTATACGCAAAGATGAGATGCCACTGAAACCTATGATGGGTGGACGTGCATTCTCTAAGTGGGGAATAGACTTTGTAGGCCCTATTAATCCCCCAGCCAAGGGTTCACATGCTGAATATATCATTGTGGCCACGGATTATCTCACCAAGTGGGTAGAGGTAAAAGCTACGACAAAGAACGATGCTCAGACTACTGTTAAGTTCTTATTTGAGAATGTATTCACTAGATACGGGCTACCCATAGAGCTAGTTAGCGATAGAGGCACTCACTTCTTGAATGAAGTTATTGAAAATCTACTCCGAGAATTCTTGGTAGTTCATAAGAAGTCTGCCCCCTATCACCCTCAAGCAAATGGCCAGGCTGAGAGCACCAATAAGATCTTATGCAATGTACTGACGAAATTAGTGAACAATAAACGCTCTGATTGGGACAAACAGCTACACCATGCTGTTTGGGCATATGCAGTGGCCTACAAAACGGTACTCCAAGCCACCCCCTTTCAGATGGTGTTTGGCCAAAATGCAGTGCTACCATTGGACTTCTTAATACCTACATTGAAAGTAGCACAAGAGCATGAATGGACAGGTCATGAACTCTCCTCAAGACTTTTTGACCTTGAACGATTAGGAGAAACAAGACTGAGAGCGGCTGCAGGGATATATGCAGCTAAGAAACGACAGAAGGCATACTTTGATGCCCACGTTAAAGATAAAGGTTTGAAGGCAGGCGACCTAGTACTAGTCTACACTTTGAAACAACATGCAAGGAAACTGGAGAAGAGAGGCTATGGACCCATGATTATAAACAGAATCTCAACAAGTGGAGCAGTGCAACTAGCCACATTAGAAGGCGACATTCTCCCGATCTACATTAGCGGATGCAGGGTCAAGTTGTATCAGGAACCTCTCACAAAGGAAATGCTAAGCCGACTCAACACTGCTAAGAAACGCAAAGAAGAAGAAAAGCGAATTCGAGAAGAAGCTCAAGCAGAAGCTTTAGAGCGCATACGAAGAATGAAATTAAGAAGGCAGGGTAGAGAGCAACCTAGGACAAAGGCATATGCAGATCAAGGATATCACATGGCTATGTGTGAAGTTTCAGGCATCAGCTCTCATAGGATAATTGATCGATGTCCTTTTATAACCTTAGATATAGGACAAGGAAAGGGTGCAAGGACAGTAAGAGCCTTGATTGACTCAGGTGCAGCCACTAGTGCTGTTAAATTGTCTTATTGTCAAGATTTGAAGTTAACTGTCAATCCTATTGAAGCATATCTCGTAGGATTGGGAGGTGTGGAAACCCCTTGCATGGGCGAGGTGGAACTTCCCCTCTATGTTCAAGACGAAGCAATGACAGTCAAAGTACTAGTGTGTCAAGATGAGGACCTCACTGAGCCTCTTGTCTTGGGTCAGGACTGGATCTATGATCATGCAGTCAACCTAAACCTAAGAAGTGGACTTCTTCAGGTATGGGTAAATCATAGTCGAATTACAATTGAACTGGAAAATGACGCACTCAAGGAACTAGGTAAGGCACGAACTCCTGGTCCTTCCAGGGGCGCACATGAAGTTGACAATGCTATTCTTGTCCAAAACTGTATGATGCAGAAAGCTGCTCGTCTCAACAACGAAGTCAAGGATAAGATGGTACTCCATTCTTTCCCAAAGGCCAGAAGGATGCAACAGCCAACGGCAGATCAAATACAGAAGAAGCAGAACACTACCTATGTCGGCGATCAAAAGTACCTGCGTAGCAAAATGTCTCAGCCAATGAAACAAGTGTGGGTGCGGAAGGGCGAACATCCGGTTGCCCTCAAGCTAACCACACGGGCAAAGCCTCTTATTAGTAACCAACAACACGACACTAATAAGAAGTCTTTCAGAAGTTCTTCGGCTAACATGAAGTCTATTTGGGTACCCAAGAAGTCGATGAAGGCTAGCCCACAATCAAGACAAATTTGGGTGCCTAAGGCTTGTTTGCGGGCTCAAATGGCTACACTAAGACCACACCCTATACAGCATGATCCACTCACTTGCACAACCGATACCCACTCGTTTTCAACACTCAGGAACACACCAAGGCCCATGAACACAAATAGAATCACTTGTAAATGGGTCCCTAAAAGGACTCATTTTCAAGCCGACACCCCTATAAAGCTCTCCAGAGTCTCTACGAAACCAAGAGCAAAACCCATCCACTGCATTTGGCAACCTAAAACTTGTAATAAACCCCCGGACTCAAGTTGTAAATCCATGCCCACCTACTAACTACATCACTCTCACACTACATCATTCCACCTAGCTCTTAGGTCTAACCAATCCCTAACTACACACACAAGCACCGAGCACTTACTAACCCCCTAATCTCTCCCGAACCCCATGTTAATTTTGTAGCGGGGACAAAAACGGTTCTATCTTGTCCTTTACAATGTTAACATCTGTTTCTACATTCTCACAAAATCACGAGGCAAGAAGTAACATGGCAGATACGGTAGGAACTAGCTCTCAGGCAGGCACCAGCCCCCAAGTCGTGGACATTGAAAGTCTCCCAGTTGAGGAGGAATTGAAGGAACGCCCAGCGGCATTGAGGGCATTACACGCCATACCAGGGCCTCCCTCAAAGAAGATGAGAGGCGCTGTCCAGATGCCTTGTGCACAAGCCCGCGGTGCAACCCTAACACCTGAAACAACTCCAAGGCTTCCCAGACGAGTGCAACCATTTACTATCAGGTTACCCAGGCACAGCACAGATGGCCCTAATCTTGTGTTTCCACCTGTACCTACGGATCTGGAATTTCCTCACGGATTCACTTTGGAAGATCTAACGGATGAAGAAGTTGCCAGAATCATTGAAGCTGTTAATGCGGAAGTCGAAGCAGAGCAGGGTAGTGGACAACAAACTGCTACAGAACAACCCCAGCCAAGACAACCAGAAGTGGTGGAAGTGGAGGATGAAGAAGAAGAAGAACAAGAGGATGAACAGGAAGGATTTTCTGATGAGGAGGCGCATGACTATGAGCAAGAAGTTATACAGGAGCTAGAGGGTGCCCCAGCATATACAAAGGAGTTGAAAAAGCTCTACGATACCATCAACAGGGTCCAACAGCAACATAAGTTATCCCTTGCAGCAGGAAAGGCTATCATGCACCAAATCCTTGAGGAAGGAGTCGACGAACAATATCGTGCCACACTGGATATGATCTCTGATGCTTTAGGAGTACCTGAGACAGTGCACACTGCCCTGGCACAATCACGCAGAACGGAAAGAAGATACAGAAAACGTCCCCCACGAGCAGGGAAACAGATGAATGTCTTAGTATCCGAAACACAAGGGACAGCCACGACCACGGGCACAGCACACACTGTGCATGATACTGAAGAGACCCATGTGTCCAGTGCACCCCCATCACCCCCCTTGCCACCCCCGCCTCCCACTCCACCACATTCACCTCCCATTACCAATGTAACAACCACCGTCACCGCCTCCGAGTCCACTGCCATGACTGAAGCACAAACCGCCAATCAACCCACACATCCTCTCAACACCTCCCTTGTATACACCTCCACTAACACTGTAATCCTAACGGCAGCTACTGACATCCCCGTTCCCCCACTCACACTTTCGGGCAGTTCATATTCACAACTGCACACACCACTGTACACATTCACCACAATCAATGCACCCACAATTCCACTATTCACAATCACTCCCACTACTGCGTCCACCGTGGATTTTATGGACATATCACCCTCCACCGCACCTCTCCCTCCCCCCATACGGCCACAATCTCCCATTCCCCCACCACCCACTTCACCATTTTCCAGCACCGCATTCACACTTCCCTTCCCCTTTCCCTTTCCTTCTGCATTTAACACCCTTCCTACACCCACCCCCATTAATAATGTATTTAATAACATGTATCAGTGCATGTCTCAGTTACAGCAACACTATCAGCACCTCGATGCTCAGCATACAAGTTTGTTCAGGAGTCATGAAACATTACAAGGAAGATTCATGGACTTAGAGAAAGAAAAGAGGCTCTTACAACAGCAGTTTAGTGCATTGCAAGAACAACATGAGCAATTAGTGGCAAATCCACCGCAGTCAGATGCAGAAGAAAGACAACGAATGGATGATCTGCTACACTCCCAAATCACAGAGAACCTCAAGCTCCGCCGCAACATGGCTCTATTACGGAAGCATATGTCTGCAGCCCTGGAAGAAAATAGACGGCTTCAGACACAAAACGAAGAGAACTTGGAAGTAGCCATGGAAGGTTCCCCACAAGAAATTGACCCGGAGAAGTTCAAGGCCATTCCCTCGGACAATATGCAAATCATATTGGAAACCCATGCTGATCTCCTCGAAGCCCATGTAGCCTTAGAAAAAGAAAGAGACGAACTACTAAGGCAATTGGCAGCTCAACCAGAACCACCAAAAGAAGTCCCAACCACCACTGACACAACTGACGAAGTAGCAGCGCTCAAAGCACAACTCGAAGAATTACAAAAGAAAGTCCTCGAATATGAACGCCAACCCTCCCCCTTGGCGGAACCAGAACCTGAAGACCTAGTACCCATCGAAGTAGAGGAATCTTTTGAGGACCCGTATGTTTCGATGCCAGCACCTGGAGGCAAGCAGACGAGGGCATGGACACCCTTGAAATAGAGGCTCCTGAATGGATGCAGAAATTGGAAAAAGTGGCCACAACCCATGATGATAGGGTGGCAGTCCAGATAGCATCTATGTCACGCTTGGAAGAGGTGGTCATAAAATCGGACTATTTTAGGAACCTCTCTCATCATAGGTGGATCGGCACATCCGACGATTTGTATGTTCCCTTCTGTGTCCTAATGGCTGACTACAATGCCAAAATAAAGCAACATACCTCAAAGGAACCAACCTCCGCCACACAATTCGCACCGGAAGACATCCCAACGAGTGCCAAGCAGGGCAATATTCATCAACCGATGTGGAGGATTCGGCTGCTTGAAACCTACCCGAAAATGAATCGCACATGGAATAACATGCCCCTGTATATCAAGTTCAATCCCTGCTACTGCCCTGTATTTCGAAGAAGGTCGTGGCCGGAATATACAAAAATGGTGCTGACAACGAGGATGTGAGAAATGGCTCAATTATGTCTACTTAGCCCACCCAAAGGCCAACCTACCGTAGGATACATGATCTCGACTATTCGGCATTGAGGTGTCAGGTTCAAAAACGTACCAGATGTCATGACCCAAATGTGCCTTAAAATTTTTGAACTCATGATAGTCACCTTCAGAACCTCCAAGAATGTTAAGGAACCTCATCTCTCTGCGCTCGGATTCAATGAAGGCAATCAGGATCTTGTTTATGACATGAGCACAACGCCCTCTATTAATGTTGTTTATGCATGGCATGCCCGCATAAAGTACCTACCGGCCTGCTTCAAACAGACATTTGAAGAGATGTTTGTCACAGGGTTCTAGGAATATCACTCAGAGATCTTCATTCCCAGGCCCTCACATTTATTACAATTGTTTGCAGTGGAACAAGCTCTCCATTCAAAAAAGTTACGTATGCCACATCCAGAGGTTCCCGGGCCGGTAGATTGGGATGCTCTACTCACAGACTTGGCCAAAGGATTGAGGATTGCCGAACATCACTTAGCACAAGACGTTGTCGAATACTACGTCCAACGACCCTCCCAACAAGGGTCTGTCAGGGACGACAGACGCGAGAGAGGGGGGGGTGTTAGCAGCAGACAAGGAACTGAAGGACTGATAAGGCATGGCAGTCAGAGAAGAGAGTCAGAGGGGAGAGAAGGCACAAGCAGACAAGGGAGTCAACGACGATCTGGCAAGTAGGCCAATAATTTTCTTCATGAAGAAGCAAGTACGAACATTCACGCAGATCTAGCACTAAGGCAACCCTTTAATTTTTCAAAACCCTTACACCAATTAAAAGTGATTCTCATCACTAACAACCCCTGTAAATACCATGTTCACCTTTTGTAGCTCCATTTTGTGCAAGCCGAGGAGTCCTCGAGCTTGAGGAGCCTTAGAAGTAATTGCTTATCAATTTTCGTATTTTTTAGATCTCGTTTGAGCCCTCAAATAAGCCCTGGAACCTAATTTTTAACTAGGCCGGACACTAGGTCTGGACAGGGCCAAAACCTAGTCAAAAACTATAAATAGAGCTAGAGAGCTCATTTTTGAGGTTAGCTTGTAATTGTTTTGAACTTGTAAGAGCTCTTTGAAAGTAATCTAAGAACTCCATTGCTTCTCACTCTTTATCTTACTGTGTGTGCGCGTATGTGTGTATGTGTGTGCATGTTGGTGTGCTTCTCACTCACGCACTTGTGCCTTCACTTGCTCGAGGTCTTCATACCATCCTCACGTCTTCCCGGATTGACATTAAAGGAGGTGCTACTCATCACTGAGCTACAGGGTGTAACATCATCTTTTGTAGCAGCTAATATTACACTATTTACCAAACTTCACCATTTACCAAACTTCCCTGGAGATAACCATTCGCTTTCTCAGTTGATGTGAAAACTCTAGTGGATTCTACTACACAGTGAGCTCCTTGGTCTCCCCCAAAGGTATATCTTTTGGATGCTTGATTGAACTCAATACAATATTCTTCAATTGTCTTATTATCTAGTACATGAACATGATCATTCAACCTCCCATGAGAAGAATCATACTTTAATAAATAAGCTGCTTGTCTTGCATCAAGAAAGGGATCATTCATAGCTACAATCTTCGTCTTATCACTTGCAAGTCCTTCTAGGAGAACTAAACGTCCAATTCTGCCAAATTCATTGATTCTGACTTTGATGTCTCCCTCGGAACTTTTCACTTGATCTGGTGTCCTTGTAGCAATGTTTCTAATGGAGGGCAAAGAAGACCTGCCCTTCTGTGATGGATGTCTGGTCCTATCCCATCCTTTAAGTGCTCTCAAGCTTGATGCAGAATAAGACACTTTACTGCACACAAATGTGAAGAAGTATTGCGAGGATTCAGGAGCGACAACTGCCATAGTTTTTCTGGCTTCACAACTGTAAAGTGAGCAACACTGGGCTGCAAGAGGGGAAAGAGGAGAGAGAGTCTTCATGACTCTTTCTCTCTCCACCGGATCCTCCATAGCTGCATGAAACACAGTACAGCGAACGGGTCCCGTAAAGTCGATGGCGCTCTGAGACCAATGTCAGATAACTCCTTTTACGATTCGAAGGACTCCAAGGTGCTGTTCGCATCGATGGTGTTGGCATACACACACAGACATGATCGTGATTCGTCACCCCCCAGCCGACGCCACACAGAGACATGACCGTCACCATCGTCACCCCCCAGCCGACGCCACACAGAGACATGACCCCCTTTGATTGTACTTTTTTGTATTTGATGGTACGTTCAAATTTTATCCTCTTTGCTACATGGAATTCCTTCCTAATTTCTAGGTTCCCTTTTTGTTCTAATTAACTTAGTATCAAAGTTACGAGCATATTTTCTATGGGCACAATATGTCTATTCTTCCAATTCTTCTAGAACACTCAAGCACCCATCCCCAAAGTATCTTGCAAGAGTAGGATAGCACTATTAAGAAAGTCAAGAAACTTGAGCATTTAATAGCAATGTTACAAGGGCAAAGGCAAAGAGGCATGCAATAGATAATAAATAAAGTACATGAATATTCAGAATAAAAAATGTAACTACCGAAGCCAATCATGGATATGATAGAAGAGCACAATGTAGTGCAGTCTCTCTTAGCCGTGAAGATACTTTTGTTACAAAAGGAGAACACACAATTGAGAACACAAAACATAACTCTCTTAGACACTTTAGAAACTACTAATAAGGGATCAACCGACTTTGAAAGATGTCAAGACAAACAATAAGGAAATCACTAAAATTCCTCAAGTGGGCAAGCCTTTTTCTTCTGTAAGAAGTCATCCTAGGTCAGGTTTTGATGTTGACTTCAGTTTGTCCTGACAAATTTTACCTTTATCGCTGTACCATTGCTCTAAGCCATAGTTTGCAAACTAACATTGACTGAATATCAGTGAGAGAAACTATGCTTGCTACTATGGCAGCTGATCTTGCCCTTTAACTCAAATCAGAAACTAGGCATATACTTTAAGGAGAAAGGTAACCCTTCAGAGGTTTGGTTCTCTCAATCAAGGCTAATGAACCATACATATTATGTACACCAATCTTCTCAATCTCCCCAAAAGAAATTGCTTATCATGGGGCTGCGCCCCACTCATTAATTAACATCAACATTTACAAGTCATACCTAGAAATATCCGACACATCCACGCACACACAAGCACACATCCATCCAGTCAGTCCCCTGAGAAGTCCTACATATACTAGGATGAATCCAGGCAAACTCCAAATCCACTAAAAAAAGAATGTGCAATTACAAGCTCAAGGAAGTCAATCAGAACTAGCCATCAGCTCCACTGTGCATACTCTCAGTTAAATACTCTAACATCTGCACTTATCAGTACCTAGTACTGCATGTAGAACCTGCCAATGAACATACGTTCACAAACACATACACCTCGAGCATGAACTTATAGGAAACACTGTAAAGTGAGTTCATGCCTGAAGTTATTTGTGTAGCTAATACACATATTAATATAAGAGCTTATGCTAAAACCTTGTGGGATAGATATTCATAAACCATTGATAAAACTGCAAAACGTTATTAAAATGTATGAAAAATAGCAATAGCTGTAAACATAACCAGTTTTCACATTATATCAAAATTCATAGAACGCCATGTATAAGGCAGCAGAGGTATTCAACATTAAGAAGCTGCTCTTCACGTTAGCCTTCTAGATGTTCACAGAAAGAGATTTCAGAAAACATAGAGTGATGTTGTGTTTCCCCTTCACATCCTAACATAGACCTCAGTCACAGCACTACCAATCATTAGCTGGCATGAACTAGTTACAGCTTACACCCCTGTAAAGGTTTTATTGAATGTATCGAAACAGAAATTATATGTTGCGCCGAGTCCATGCTAAGCTTAGAAACTTCCCGCTTCATCAGACTTCTTTTGGTCAAAGACCTCATACAGGAGTTGAATTCTGATAAGCATATGATGTCTGCCACATATTTGCTTACAGAGACCATGATTGGAAGTGACCTCATTCAGAGAGATTCAACAGACTCCGAATTTCCTGATCTCCAATCAGCTAAACAATAAGCACATCAATAACAACCCTAAATGTCTCCAGAAATTCACAGCATCAGCGGCAATATCAGACTTCTAGGACTCACGTCAATCACAAAGCACCCTCCACAGTACACCTGTTTCAATTCTTTCCCCCTATACTGTTCAGGCATCTCTGATACTGGAGCGGAATCAAGAAAATCAGAGATGCCTCACAAGGATCAAGAGACCTTTGTGGACATTCTCAATTATGAATCTCCACAATTCTGTCACCATTCTCTCCCGTAGCATGAAATTGTAATATGTTCACCAAATTTACTTCAGAAACTACCTCTTTTGTAAACCACCAACTTTCAGACAATGAAAATGTCATATGTTGATCAAACTTACTTCAGAATTGATCTCTCCTATAAATAATTAGTTCTCTAGCCATGATTTTTATTGAGAGAGAAGCTGGCCCTAGTCCAATGATGAGCCTTCAGAGAATCGTATCACATGCAGCAGCTTTTAAAGCCGAAAGAGGGAAAGACAATTATGTCATCATCTAAGCAAGATAGCGATAAAGTTTTCTATCTGTTGTGTCCCGTTCCAAAAATTCCCGCTCAATTAAAGACTCTATGCGCTTTTTTATGACAACTGGACTTGGCAAAAAACGACTCTGCAGCTGCTTAGTTACCTCACTGACAATATTATTGTGATCAAGTATTCGTCTAGACTTCATAATTCTTACAATTGCAGCTTCAATTTGAGGCTTTCTATCTTCTTCAACTTTCTGCCGGGTCTCTTGCTTCTCTGGTTCATTTTCTTTTTGTGCAGCAACTGTTGAAATTTTAACCTTGAAAAACTTACTGCTAAAATTCTCATTGAAGATGAATACATCATCTTCATTAATTTCCCTGCTCATTGGGTCCTTTTGTAAAACATTCTTACCTTTTACACAAGCTAAAGACTGGAGATTTCTTTTCAAATCAACTGGTGGAATATCAGTTGCCAGCTCAATCTCTTTATAGGTCATCTGATCAGCAGCATTGAACAGCATAAGAACACACATTTGGTAGGTTGACACATTCAATTCATGCCTCTGTCCTTTTCCAAAATCTGCCTTCAAGTCAGCTGTTCCCATATTCGTTAACCATGTAAGCCGTCTACCTGTATGTGTAGAAAGATAATACGTCTTAAACTTATCACAGATTGCCAAAATCTCTCTCGGAAGATTGCAATTAGTTCCAGGTTGTGTGGGCCACGACCCTGTGGTAAGGACTTGAACAGAAAGAGATGGGCTGTCACATATATCAGAAGAGGATAACATAGCATTAAAACCTTGCATAGTATCTTTTGATGTTTTCATGTCCAAAAACATGCTCTCAAGTTTAGATGTAAACTGGTATCCACACTCTGTCTTCAATTTGAGAATCAAGCTTCGCTCTGCATCCTCTGACACACTTTTAGCTGACAAAAGACGCTTTGCAAGATGCTGCTTGTAGTACTTCTCAAAGATATCCTTTTCCTGAAGATACCGAAACAACATCATCACTTTATCCAAAAGACTCTCCACATCCTCCTCTGTCACCCCTTTCAAGCTCTTGCGTAACTTGTCATCAACAAAGAGAGAAATAAACTCTGGAGACCTTGCATTAAGATTGATAAAATATTCGAAAGAAGAATTCAACACATTTTGGAAAGACTTGTCATTGTTAAATGAGGTGGTTATGATCTTATCATATTTTTCCTTCTCATTTAAAAGACATCGAACATATTCTAAAGGGTCCTTGAGCCTCTCAGGATCAGTTACAAGCTGCTTGCCCATGTTGCGCAGGTGGGCAGTCATAACATCACGAACAAGTGCCAAACCAGGTGATACACGTTTGAACAAATTATACATCCGCCCAAGATCCTCATATCTGTCATATGCCAACATTGACACTAGTCCTGAGTTCTCCATCTCCACAAGGTGATTCATATGGCTTGAAATCATCTCCTTTTCAACAACAGCAGTAATTTTAATCTCTGTTTTGCTATCAAGGTAATGAGAGACCCTCTCAATCTCCTCATTCAGTCTTTTCTCTGCTTTCTTCAAGTAGTCACCACAATCACAACACTCAATAAATTCCTGGGACTCCATTTTGTAGAATCCTGCAGCTACCTCCAAGAAGGGTTTTTCAAAATCTTCCTGATAAACTGAAGGACCCAAATCCATTAGCATCTTTATGATGTTCCTCATCAGGCCCCGATTGATCATGTCACCATTTCGTTCCCTATGAATAAAACTTAACAAAGTCTCCAAAAGCCGAGATTTAATCTTGGGTGATCTCACCACATGATCCCTCCACAAGTTCAATCCAAGCTCATGTACAGGAGTCTTTTTGAAATTTGTAACATAAGTCCTGTCCATATACATTAGAATATCTCTAATCATCTGTAAACACTTGTTGTGCTCCATCCAATACCTGTTTAGCTCATCAAGAAACAGACCCCCTTGAGTAGTTTCAATAGACTTTGCCATGTCTTTTAAATGCTCTGTCATAGTCTTCACTAAACCAGCATAAAGTTTATCACCATACTTGTGAAGCACCATGTTGTAGGCATTCCTGGAAACCCAGATATCCCTTTTAATAATGAACGCATTTTAGCATTGCATTCATAGTTAACTTCATGCATGTAACGGCAGAGTAGATATAAGAACGTAGCATTTTATAAAAGAGTTAAAAGAATGTTCCTGAGGTGCAACATCCATGGAAATTAAACTGATAAGTCAAATGAAACTCTGATAGCATTGAGCGATATTCTAAGAGTGATGCAGAGGTATAAAACAGGTTAAAGTGAAATTGAGAAAGACCCCTTACCTGTAGAGTTCTTCAAAGCTCAGACCACTGGCATTGTGATTGTAAATTTCATGGATCGCGCTTTCCAAGATGCTCCAGGTGCGTTCCGCATACTTGGGATCAAGTTCTACTCTGTGCTTGTAGGGTTCGATCTTAAATGCTTTCTTCTTCGATAAACTCATTCTGAAACTATAGAGCGACCCAAATTTTCCTGTAAAGAAGGATGAAAATGCGCAGGAAACCCTACATTGCCGGTAGTAGTTTTTATGAGAAAGCCATCGATGCGTCCTGATTCATATAAACATCAACGGAAACACCAACAGCTCCTTCATGACGCCAGCATCGCGCATTCGAAACCCGATGACATGTTGTGCATAGGCGATGCATAAAGTTGTGGAAGCACAGAATCATTGCGAGAACACTGTAGCATGTGCAACATTCAAAATTCCACTTATTCAGGCATAGAGGAACAAGCAAAAATGCGCGATCACACCACACAAAATGAACAATAATAATAATGATGATAACAATATTTTGTGTATATCGTCGTTAAGAATACGAACACGGTTGAAGGGATCCAAAATGACATTCTATCCTCATCGAACAACATTGAACAACATTGTCGTTTAACCCAGTCTTGTAAGTCCTTGTTTTTGGGGATAAGGGGGTCCCATGGGTACTATGCCCTTCCTTGTACAGTTGCAATTTCAAAATTAAAGTTCGGGGGAGTAGGCTTCGGCCGAACCTCCATTTTTATAAAAAAAACAAATAATTTAAAAAAAACATTGAAGGCACCCGTCCCAGGCCGCTTGTCGAGGTGGTTGGGTCTCTCGCTTCTTGAGGCGGGGCGAGGGTTCAACCCCCACAGGCAACATGTAAGGAACATGTTATCATGGAAAGTTGTTTCTTGTGGCTGATGTGCCACCATTTATCTAGCCATGCAGTAGTTGTGACCACAATCTAACCTAGAATGTAAACCCCCGTTCTTGTGGGATAAGGGGGGTCGCATGGGTACTATGCCCTTCCTTGTACAATTGCAATTTCAAAGTTAAAGCCTGGAGGAGTAGGCCTCGGCCGAACCTCCATTTAAAAAAACAAAAACATTGAAGGGACCCATAGACGACTCCATTTAGAAGCTGTTGACACTTCCGACAAAAAGAATCAAGAGCTATAAGAGTATTCCTTCATTTAAACACTCAATGGAGTTTGTAATCAAAGGCGATAAGCTAAGTTGAGTTGCAATAGTGCAGCTTGGGTGGTTATGGTTTTCCCTTCTCTTCGGGGAGGCGAGAGTTCAATAGTCACAAGCCGCATTGGTTGAATAGTTATTCATCCTTGTGCTCATATGAAAATTGATGCCCTTCAAGGATATTTTTTATTGGCCTTTAGGCATTCTTACTGGAGTATGTAGACGATGGCAAGGATCATGCATACTTTGGTAAAGTTTCATCAATTCAAACCAGTCTCCTAATTCCGCCTTAGGGTCTTCCTTTCTCAGTTCTTATATGAGCTTTCAAGCTCTATTCATCCCAAATAGGTTCTAAGTGTTCTACCCCTACTTATCTGAGATTCAGGGGGTCTCGTGGGTACTATGATCTTCATTGTAGAGTCGTACTTTCAATTAATTCAGGCTTAGAGAGATATAGATCATAAGTAAGATCAAAGTTCCCTATAAAAAAGATGATAAGGTAAAGGAAGAATGGATCTCCACAGAGGGGATGACAAGTTTATGAACATGCTTTTTATTTTTTCTTAGCTTTGTTGTACTTTATTTTTATTTAAAATCACATTTAAACTTTTGCGAAAAAAAAGGATATCTAATTGTCACATTATAAGATCCGTGTGAACCACCTCTTGAATTTAAGTGACACAATTGTCACATTGCATCATATGGCATACATACCATTTAAGTGTAGAAGGGAGGGAAGATACCAAGTAGATTGCTCATGGTCCCAGTTCGTTGGCCTAGTGGTTGGGCCTCTCGCCTCTTGAGGCGGGGGCGAGGGTTGAATCCCTGGCAGCAACATGTAAGGGACATGTAATCTGGAAAGATGTTGCATTGTGGCTGAGTGCCACCATTTATCTATTCCTACGGTAGAGTTGACCATCGTTTAACTCAGTCTTGTAAACCCCTGTTCTTGTGGGATAAGGGGGGTCCCATGAGTACTATGCCCTTCCTTGTACTTACAGGTATAAGGACATCATAAGCAACTTATTCCCTTAGCCACCAAGCTTGAATATGTGCAACCTTGCACTCAATTTTATCCAAATGTGGAAACAACAACTACATGTCCACCAAGAATCTTGCAAGTGTCTCCTTGGAGTAGGGTGTAGAAAATCTGTCTTTGTTTTCTCTTGAACCATCCTGAAAAAATTATAAAATAATAGAATGACAAAGAAGAGTCTCTCCGTCATTTGCTTGCACTTATGTCTCTCACTTACTCTAGCTATCCCAAATTTTTGTCAGTAAGTTACTCACATACTATTCTACCCAAAAAAGTATCGCTTACCCCTCTACCCAAAAAAGTATCACTTACTCCTCTCTCTTCTATTCTCTAACATAATCCATTCTCAATTGCCCCTATTTCGTATGTATGCTTGTCCTTTTTCCCATGTGTCTCTTCCAAGATCTTTGGCATTGGATAACCAATCCAATCCTTTGTGCTCTGTCTCACTCTTAGCACACATTGCCCAATGCTTTGCATATTTTATGATGCTCTTGACTCAGGTGAATCCTAACAGTATCTTTCTTCCACACACATTCTTCTTGTTTAGAGTGAGCCTCTTTTGTCATGTAGTGACTTTAGTACATGTGATCCAAACACAAAGAGGTTTTTGGCATAGTCTTTGAAGCCTTTGGTACCCTTAAATATGTAAGAAATACTAACACAAAGAAATTTGATAGACGAAGTTGAGAAAAATGTGCAAACAAAGAGATTAGAGAACTCAAATTCTCTAATTGCCAAGAGAAATTCAGCTATAAAGATGGTGCTATCCACTCGTGTGCTATAATAAAGTGATAGGAGGAGATGTTTGAACCACACCCTTGATAGACAGGAGATGGTTGCACTACACCCTAAGAGGGAATATTACGAAGTAAGCATGGCTTTTGGGGCAAGTGATTAGCCAATCATACTCCTAGTCGAGAGGTTGTGAGTTCAAATCTCCTACAGATGTAACATTGCTATCAGAGCCTAGGAAGTAGGCTTGGGCAAGGTGGATGAATTCCACAAATTTCATGGGCACCCAATGGCCTCTCAAATGTGGAGAATGAGTTCTATCCACAACAACAAGCGTGTAGTGAGCCCTTGTAGGTCTAGTACTTGCACAAATAGCCACAGCTTAGATTGCTTGCTTCTCTCAAGCCAAAACTCAAATCAATGTATTGCTTTAGATCATCAAAATAGACAAATAGATATTTCCAACAAGATATAGATCACTTAATTTGGATAAGTTTTGTTCATGATACTCAACTAACAAAGGCAAATACATGTCCACATAGATGCTAAAGAACTAGGCTTCACTCTCGGGGCGATAACTCATAGAATATAGATCTTTTTGAGGAGATATTGGAGAGAAAAAGTACACAAGAAACATTTCCAACAAGCTAAAAATCACATAATTTGGATAAGTTTAGGTCTACAAAGTCAATTGACCTAAATAGACTACCTATCCATACGAGTATGCTAAAGAACTCAACTTTACTCTTTGACTAATAACTTACAAAATATACATTCTTTGAAGAAGATATTTGAGGTAGAGAAATTAGAGAAGCCAAGCACTCCAATAAGGTAAAAATCACGTAATTTGGATAATTTTTCATTGGGAAACACAACTAACCAAAAATAAACTACACACAAGTATGTTGAAGAATTGGACTTCACTCTCAGACTGATAACTCACATAATATAAAAGCTTTGAAGAAGATATTTTAGATAGACAAAGTACACGAGATAAGCTTTCCAATGAGTGTTTAAAACACAAGAAATGCTTATATACACACTGAGATATGAGCCTCACAAACATGATTGAGTACAAAGTGATGTGCGGTTGGAAAGAGTCTATGAGAAGACAAAATGATAAAATGGTTTATAAGATCAAGTCTGACTATTGGGGCTCTTGCCTCTATCTCTCCTTTTTGAAAATGTGCTCCCACGACACTTTTATAGCCAATGAGCATGTGAAGAAGTTTGTGCCTTCTTCTCAACTCACCACTTTCATTTGATTTCCTACAACATGCAACTTATTACAAGGCAGATATTGTATCTTTGAATTATCATTGCTTTTGACTAGATTTTTTTTTTTCATCCTTAGAATTATGTTACCTTTATATTTGGTAAATTTATCCAAGCATAGCTCATGTGAAAATGAGCTTGCATATTTATCTTCAACAGTCCCCTTCAAGCTCATTTGGGATTTATCTTTAGCCATGTCCTGCAAATTCATCACATCCTTGAAACCTTTGAGTTTAGAAGTATCCAAGGACTTTGTAAACATGTATGCAAATGACTCTTTGGTTCGGATGAAATTTATCTCCACATCTTTGCTCAGTACCTTCTTTCTTACATAATGGTAGTGGACCTCTATGTGCTTACTCCTCGCACGAAGCATGGGATTGCTTGCTAAGTAAATACTTGACATGTTATCACCATATATAGGAATGATTTAAACTTGCACTTCAAGATGAGCCAAAAGGTTTTTAATCCACATTCCTTCACATGTGGCAAATGCTAATCCTCTATATACAGCCTCCATGGATGAAAGTGCAACAGTAGGTTGTTTCTTCGAGCTCCATGTGATAGGTTTGCTTCCTATCATGAACACATAACCTGAGATTGATCTCTTATCTTCCTTTGAACCTGCCCAATCAGCATCGCTAAAACCTTTGACCTGCAATTCTTCACCAAACTTGTAAAAAAAAAGCATGATTAATTGTATGCTTTATGTATCTCAACACTCTCTTGACTGAATTTAAATGTTTGCTTGTCAGAGCTTGCAACGTAAGATATATCAGTCTTGTAATGTTTGCATAGATTAATGATCCTACAATGCTTTTGCATGTTGTTACATCTTCTAATAGTTCTCCATCATTTAAGCAAATCTTTGTATTTGTGTCCATGGGCTGAGTGAGTGGTTTACATTCACTCATTCCAAATATGAAAAGAACATCCAACAAGTTTCTTCCATTGCATCAAGTAGATGTCACCTTTCCCATAAACAACTTCAATTCCTAAAAAATATTTCAACTCTCCAAGATTTGAAATTTTAAACTCCTTACTAAGATTTCTTTTGATACCTTTTGATATTTTATTAAGGTGTATACCTCCAAGTAAATTGCCTTTTGATCCCATTCTCTTGTAAAAAATATGAAAATTCTTTGGAGAAGTATTCCGCCCGACCATTGGACCTTAAGGTTTTGATAAAGCCTCCTATATCTTTTTCAACTTGAGTTTTGAATCTCTTAAATATAGAGAACACATATGAGTTTTGCTTCATACAAAACAACCATACCTTTGTTGATTCATCATCAATGAAGGTGACAAAAAATCTATTACTAGCCATTGTTGAATCTTGGATAGATCATCATACATCCGTATGTATCAAGTCCAAGACATTTGGGGCCACATAAATGCTCCTTCTAAATGGTTACCTTTTTTTCTTTCCTAGTTAACAAGCTTCACATAACTCATGTAGTCCATCACTATCAAATTTTGGAAGAACTCTTACCAAGTCATGTTTTCTCATGTCCTTTTTCTTTGGAATGTTGCTGTGTCCTATACTTTTGTGCCATAAATCTAGCTCTGAAATCTTCTTGTTCCCAAACATGACCTTTGCATATGGATGTTGGACGTCCACAATGAACATCCTTCCTTATCTTCTACCTTGAGCAATGAACTTGAAACATTCTTTTGGATTCTTTATGAAGCACCCATTCTCATTGAATATGACATGATAACCCTCCTCTACCATTTGTCTTACTGAAAACAAGTTCTTTGAAATTGTAGGAACATGAAGAGCATTAGATAGTACCTTTGCTCTACTTGTATCTCCAAGCCTTATATCTCCAATATTTTCAATCATGTGTTGAGTATCATCACCTCTTTCAACACATCCACTTCCACTTGGTACATGTAGATTAGTGAACAAACTTAATGGGCATGACATATGGTTACTACAACCTAAATCAATGTACCATTTTCTATAATCTTCATAAGAGCTTCTGTACTCATGTCTCATTGCAAGTAATGTGTCCTTGCTTCCTTCACTTGAGGTGCTTGCATAGTTGCTTTGACTCCTTTGATTGCCTCCATTTGGTCTTCCATTCTTCAACCAACAATAATGAGCATATTTTCCTACTTAACCACAATGATAGCATGTTATATCTTTATGAGAATTGTAGGCACCTTGACCTCTTCCTCTACTTCTACCTCGATCTCTTCCTTGTGTGTTGGCATTTGATCCATCCTTGTTGTATTCTAAATTGTTTTGATTGTAGTTGGAGTTGTTGTGACCCCTTCCTTTTCCTCTTGAGCCTCCTCTTGAGTTCCTTCCTTTACCTCGACCTGCATTTAACATTTGCTTGTGGGTGTACTTTCCTTTGGAGCCACCAAAGCTAGGATCTTCTATGAAAAGATGAGGGATTAGTTGTTCAAAACCCGGATATGCATCTTTCAAGTTAATGGAAGTTATAAAAGGCTTCCATCTTTCATCTTTTCTCATTCCATTTGGAGTACAACACACAAATTATTGTGCCAATAGAAGCTAAAGAATCACTTAACTCCTTAATCTTCAAAGTATATTAAGCTATGGGCTGACTCATTATGTTCAAATCATTCTTGACTTGAAGTTTCCTAGATTTTGTATTTGTTGAATACATTCTTACAAGAGCTTCCCAAGCATCCTCAACTCTTTCTAGATGTTGAATATGCCCTAAAATGGCATTAGTAATGACTTGTGAAATGAGGAACATGACTCTCCTTTTTCTCTCTTTCCATTCTTTTGTTTTCCTCCTTTGGGCTTCAATGGTTGTAGCTTGATTGGTTTGAGGTTGAGCATAATCTCTGCTCACGATACCCCACAAGTCTTTGCCCATTAGATAGTTGGTCATTCTAAACTTCCACACGAGATAATTATCCTTATCCAATTTCTCTACTTGTTGACTCAACTCAACCATTGAAGACTCTCAAAAACTTTGAGAGTTACCTTGACTAGTTATATAGTCCTTTGCTCTTGCATTTGTGAAGGCCCCCCTTGCTTTGTAGCTCGTTTTTTGATTTGCTTTAGTTCCAACATTGATGAATCTTTTACACCAATTTCGCTTTGAGGCCAACTGTGGAGAATGAGTTCTCCTATCCATAACAAGAAGCGTGTAGTGAGCCCTTGTAGGTCCAACACTTGGACAAATAGGCACACCTTAGATTGCTTGCTTCTCTCAGCTCAAAATTCAAATGGACACAATCCCATCATGGATCTTCCGCTCCAAGATCGTCCTATAAGCCTCTAGACAACCAACACATGACATTACTCATCAAAACATATGCATACCAAAAGTACCTCGACAAAACCCTCCGCCGTCATCATGCTCTTCGCACGTGCAAGCGCATCAAAAGGTCAATCCAAAAAACATACAAAGGGAGTCAACAAAAACATGTATAACCGTGCATCTATATCAGAGACCTCTTATACCTGCCACATATATAAGCAAAAATGAGGCCATCTAAAACGTAGCCTCACTCACACTCCCAAAAAACCGATCACACATGATGAACCGAGATGAAAGCAAAGGATTCCCAAGGAGCACACACACCATTACGAACTTTCAGAACGGACCTAACAATAACATAGGAAAAGCCAAATTTGACAAGTCACTTAACACTAACCGGTCCGGCACATTTAATAGCTATGCCGCCGTCAGCGTTGGATTTGAGCTGATCGATCTATCAGCAGCGAGTCTCTCAATCTTGCAAGTACACACATTCAAAATCACACCTGTTCGGGTGATCACCGCCCTCCTCCTCTCTGTCTCTCCCCCTTAGGAGTGGGAGCTTTTTTCTTCTCTTTTTCATTTTATTTATTTTTACTTCACGAGTTGGCCTATGTTGCAATTGGATGCGAGTGGTGGCCCTAGCCACTCGGCTAGATTGGTTCCACTCGTCTACCAACACAACATAGCGTGCAATGACATATACACATGATATATACACATATACATGTTAGCCCATAGCGAAGTTGGGTGTTGCTCGTGGTCTCGAGCGCCCGGCCAAGATGGCTCCACTCACTTATCAACTTGCTATGGCACAAAGCACCCAATAGATATAGACACACAACTCTCCAGGCCTATGATGAAGCTAGCATCGGCTCGCAGTCTTGACCACCCGGCCAGGTTGAGTCCGTCCACCTACCAACCCGTCATAGCACGTTGGCACACATACATATATACATACACACAAACACATGCATACACACACACACACACACACACACACACATATATATATATATATATATATATATATATATATATATATATATATATATATATATATATATATATATATATATATATATATATATATATATATATATATATATATATATATATATATATATATATATATATATATATATACACACACACACTTTTGCTTGTATTTTTCTTTTTCTATAGTTTTTTCACTTTTCCCATCTCCCATGTCCTGAGAGTTAGGGAGAGGCAGAAAGGAGCATCTGCCTGACTCGTCCGATATATCATGCATACAAAAATACACCAAAAGACAAAAACATATACGTGGAGCTGATAGATCGATCTGTTGAGATATGAAGCTCAACATGTGATGATCCAAGATGACACGTACCAGTTTTTTGTTCTCTGACATGTATAGTGGTCGCGCCAGTATATGTCAGGGATACTTCATTGAGCTTTATTAGATTTATCTACCGAGAGTGATGGCACATTTGGTTCTTGCCAGCTCACTCATTTGCGGACATTAGGTTTTTCCTTATGTAGTGATCTTTATATATTGCACTTGTTGTATTGTTTTTAGGTCATTCTTGTACATTCCTTTTATGTAATAGAAGAAGAAGAAGAAGAAGAAGATGATTATTCTTCCTTGCCTCAATCTGTGTGTGTGCTTCTCCTTGAGAGTGAGAGTGTGTGTGTGAGCTCTCTTCCTTATCTCCTTCCTCGTGACATGGTATCAGAGCCAGCGTGGCTGTAGAGAGGTCGTGGATAAGGGGACGGTGAAGACTACGTGGCAAGGCATGGAGAAAACGCGATTCCAAAAACGGCCTCGGTTTGCTACAAAAATCAGCGTGAAGGTAGAAGACCTCAAAATATTTTCGAAGCCCGCAAGGTGGGACCCACAAAAAAACCAGGTCAGTTTCAGAAACTGTAACTTGCGTTGTGTTCGGCGACACTCATACATTCCAAATCCAGAATTTCAAGCGGTTCCGTGTACTGTTGATACACGAAAATTGTGTTTTTTCTGAGATCGAACTGTCGCGTCATAGTGCGACAATGTCCAAGAAAAAGTGCTGCTTGTAGTGTTTTGTAGTGTTGTGAATTGTTGCAGAAATGGCAAACGCAGATGGAATGAGTCAGCTTATGAGCGATAAGCTGGACAAGAACAACTTCCATGCTTGGAGATTCAAAATGACGAATTTCCTGATGGGAAAAGGCTACTGGAAGTACATCGAAGGAGAGAATGAAAATGCTCCATAGTTACCAGAAAGGAATCAGACTGCAGACCAGTTAAGAGCATATGAGAAATGGAATGAAGGAGCACGAAAGGTAATGTATTGGCTATCTGTTAGCATACAAGATAGCATGATTGGACACATACAGGATGCCAAGACTCCAAAAGAGGCTTGGAACAGTTTGGTCACTTTGTATGAGACTAATACAAAGGCACTGAAATTGCAACTCAAGAACGAGCTGCATACATTGGAAAAGAAGAGCATGTCGGTAAGTGACTACACTCTAAAAATCAAAAGCATATGCGAGTCACTTGCATCTATTGGCGTGAATGTAGATGATGATGATAAGGTGGAAGTGTGCCTTTGTGGTTTAGGAGCTGCATATAAGCAGTTCAGAACTTCCATACAGACCAGGGAAAATATTTCGAATTTTGTTGATCTGGTATCTATGCTGATTATTGAAGAAAAGAATCTTGGTGAGGATTCAAACTCCCAAGGAAAGCCCAGTTCTGAGCAGGTATTCTACTCTGGCAGAGGAAGAGGCAGAGGTAGAGGTTTTGGAAGTGGAAGAGGAAACAGTAACCAAGACCAAGGTCAACAACAGAATCATGCAGGAGGAAGAGGACAGTTTTGAGGCAGGGGGAGCCAAAGATGTCGCAGAAATTTCCAAAGAAATGATTTAGGTAATGATAGTAAAGGATGCTGGAATTGTGGTAAACCTGGACACTTTGAACGTGATTGCAGGTTGAAGAATCAAAATAACAGAAGGCAGCAAAATAACTATGCATCCACAAGTGCAGATGATTATGAGAAGCTGTTTATGGTTCAACATCACATGATGAATACGATGTCTGCCGGTGTTTCAAAATCGAATGATAATGTCTGGTATGTTGATTCAGGTGCGTCAAATCACATGACCAGTCATGCAGAATGGTTTAGTAGTTTGCAAAAAATGCCAGTTTCTGGATATGTTGAAATAGGTGATGATACATCGCATCCTATTGAGCATACAAGAAACATAGCATTGTCTATGGAGGACGGGAAGGTAAAACATCTTGCTGATGTGTTGCATGTTCCAAATATAACAAAGAATCTGGTTTCTGTTGGACAAATGGTTGCTCTAGGGATTATAAGTCATGTTCAATGCTGATGGATTATATGTAGAAGAGTACAAGAAGGATGGACGATTGGTTGCCAAAGGAAACAAAGTGGGTAGGATGTTCACCTTAAATGTGAAGATTCCTGAAATGAATGCAGCCATGTTTGCAAAAGGTGTGGTTATTGCAGATATAGAGATATGGCACAAACGGATTGGACATGCAAACTTGCAAAGGCTGAAACTGATGCAGTCAAAGGAGATTGTCATACCAAATTTCAAAGTTGCAGAAATGCAAAAGGTATGTGCAGCATGTCAATTTGGTAAACAGGCAAGAGCATCATTTCCACATGACAAGCATGTTACTGAGAATGTACTAGAAGTAGTACATACAAATGTTTGGGATCCAGCAAAGACCACATCTATGGGTGGTTGCAGGTTTTATGTTACTTTCATTGATGACCATACATGCAAAGTATGGGTATATTTCATGAAAGAGAAGAGCGAGGTGTTCACTCACTTCTAGAATTTTAAAGTTATGGTGGAAAAGCAGACAGGGAAGTACATTCAGACATTAAGATCTAATGGAGGAGGTGAATACATGTCAAATGAGTTCAGCAGTTTTCTAAAAAAGCATGGAATTTGGTGTCAGTTTTCATGCAAGGACACACCACAACAGAATGGCGTTGCTGAACGCAAAAATAGACATATTGCAAAAATAGCAAGAGCCTTAATGGCTGAGAAGAATATGCCTCATTGTTATTGGGCAGAAGCTGTGCATACTGCTATACACATCATGAACAGAACTCCGACTGCTGCTGTACATCAAGTTACACCTGAAGAGAAGTTTACAGGTAAAAAGCCAAACTTATCACATCTGAAAGTTTTTGGGTGTATTGCATATGTACATGTCTCACATGAATTGAGGATGAAGCTTGATACAAAAGCAGAAAAGTGTGTCTTCATTGGATACTCCCTTGAGCAAAAGGGATATAAATGTTATAACCCACTCACACGACAGGTAAAGGTGAGCAGAGATGTGGTATTTGATGAAATGTCAAGCTTCTATGTAGATGCCAAAGAAGGACTGAGTCTTGAACCAAATGACAAAGAAAATGCTGAAAAATCAAGTGCAGAATCTCAGGTTTTGAGTGGACCAGATGCATCACCAAGCAATAGTTCCAACTCAAATCCATGGAGTAGAAGATTACGTGGAAATTTCAGTCCAGCAAATTCATCAAATACATCCAAGAAAGGTAAAGAAAAGCTTTCTGCTGGTCATAAAACATGTGCAGGTTTTGAAGACATTGATCGAGATTCAAGCGGTTCAGAAAAGAGTCTTGATGAGGAACTTGGATTGCCCTCTGTGAAGACTCCAGGAGTAAGAAGGGCACATGCAGATGATACAAGGAGAAGTGACCGAGGACGAAGAAGATCTGGGAGGATGAGGAATTCAGTGCAACAATTGACATATGATAGTTACATGGCTCGTCATTATGCCTACATGACAAAGGTAATACAAGATGCTGAACCTTCTTGCTTTGAAGATGCAATTGGAATTGGAGATTGGGAAAAAGCTATGGATGAGGAGATGGCTGCACTTTATGGAAATGATACATGGAAGCTGGTTCCATTGCCGCAAGGAAAGAAACCAATAGGATGTAAATGGGTTTACAAGGTAAAGCATAATGCTGATGGTAGCATAAGCAGGTATAAAGCACGATTGGTAGCTAAAGGATATGCACAGACATATGGCATTGATTATGAGGAAACATTCAACCCTGTAGCTAAAATGTCTACTGTTAGGACACTTGTTGCATTAGCTACAACAAAAGGATGGACTTTGCATCAGATGGATGTGAAGAATGCTTTCCTACATGGTGAGTTAGAGGAAGAAGTATATATGGACCAACCACAAGGATATGAAGATTCAAAGCATCCAGAATATGTTTGCAGGTTGCAAAAGGCTTTGTATGGGCTAAAGCAGGCTGCACGTGCATGGCATGCAAGGATTGCTGCTTACTTAACCAGCATTGGGTTTTCTATGTGTGATGAGATCATTCACTATATGCAAGAAAGGCTGATGATGGCATCACGATTGTGGCCATTTATGTTGATGAATTGATTGTAGGTGGCGATAATGAAGAAAGCATATCGAGGTACATTATCACTTCATCAGAGAGAAGGTATTAGCTGTTTTCCATGCTAGAGCAAAGCATATCGAGGTACATTATCACTTCATCAGAGAGAAGGTACTAGCAGGTGATATTGATCTTGTTTATGTGAGAACAGATGAGCAGGTTGCTGATATTTTCACCAAAGCACTTGGAGCTGAGAAGTTGAAGAAGTTTCGGGAGATGCTTGGATTACAGGATATGGCATTGAGCTTGAGGGGGAGTGTTGAGATATCAAGCTCAACATGTGATGATCCAGGATGACACGTACCAATTTTTCGTTTCTCTGACATGTATAGTGGTCACGCCGGTATATGTCAGGGATACTTCATTGAGCTTTATTAGATTTATCTACCGAGAGTGATGGCATATTTGGTTCTTACCAGCTCACTCATTCGTGGACATTAGGTTTTTCCTTATGTACTGGTCTTTATATATTGCACTTGTTATATTCTTGTTTTTAGGTCATTCTTGTACATTCCTTTTATGTAATAGAAGAAGAAGAAGAAGATTATTCTTCCTTGCCTCAATCTGTGTGTGTGCTTCTCCTTGAGAGTGAGAGTGTGTGTGTGAGCTCTCTTCCTTATCTCCTTCCTCGTGACATGATCATCTGTCACCTTGCTTACTCGGGCATAATGATTATATGTGACACAATTGACTAGTCGCAAACAAAACTATCAAACCGGATTTCCTTATCCTGCCTCTAAGTCCCTTCTTCAGCCGTAATGTCGCATGACAACCTCAAAAATCCCTACCTTGTCTCGCTCATCGCATGTGATCAATGCTCTCGAAGAGGTGAGTCAGGCTCCGCCTCAGGAGCCTCATCATCACTACCTATCGTCAACAGATCCGCCCAAGCCCAAGTAATGTCATTCATGTCACTTGGCATTTCCATTGAATCGTCAAAATAGTAATACCTCTCTTTTGCCCATCCTACACACTGGAACAGATATTGCCCAAATAGAAATCTTAGAAAGGTAATAACTAGGGCTTGGTTTAGAAAACATATCAGCCAATAAGCTTCCTCCGTGTCATATTCAGTCTCAAAGTTCTCGGCATGAACCTCCATACTAACAAATGTCTGATCTGAAAAGTATATCACTAGGTCATACAGATATATCTGAGCTCTAATGTCCTCCATTTGTCACCTAGCTTCTAATTGTCTCCCGCACAACATAAAAAGTCTTTAGTTTTCCAAATTTCTTGAGCTAGAAGGGAATAATATGGATAACGTTAGAGAGCATAGCTAACATATGGATATATATATATGTATCTCTATGTACACATGTTCTACTAAGTCCTTTCTCTCAGATCCAGTCTCGTCTCTCGTGCCCTGATGCTAGTTGAAGTATGGTTTGACTCGGAGTGCATTGATCTTCACTGGATCACATTCTCCACCTATATCTTGTATTTGCAGAGAACCATTCGAGTTGACTTCTGCCACCTTAAACAGCCCTACCCATCTTGTTTGCAATTTTCTCGAGAACTTATAGTACTTGCTATCGCAGACTAGAACTAGATCACCTTCTTGAATTGCATAGGTCCCGAGCTTCTTGTTGTGCTTGTCCTTTCACCTTCTCTGAATAGCCTCCAGGCTCTACTGTGCAATGAGTCTCTTCTCCTCTAACTTGACCAATTGGATATATCTGTCCTTCAGTGACTCTTCCTCTCCCAACCTAGCCTTAATGGCCACTCTCAATGTTGGGGCTTCCTTTTCAATGGGAAAGATGGCTTTCTCGCCATACACTAGTGAGACTGGAGTGCTCTTAGTCATCACTCGATAGGATGTTCGATATGCCCACAATTCCTCTAAAACCCATTCATCCCAGTCTTGCCTGTGAGCAGCCACCATTTTTGTCAGAATCTGTTCAAGAATTTTGTTGGTAACCTCAACTTGTCCGTTCGCCCTTGGATAATATGGTGTGCTTTTTTAGTGTTTGATTCTATACAGTGTGGAGAATGAGTTCTCCTATGCGCAACGAAAACGTGTAGTGAAGCCTTGTATGTCCAACACTTGGACAAATAGCTACACCTTAGATAACTTTTTGCTCTCAATACAAAAGCCAAATGGACCTTTTCCTTTAGTTAATCAAAGTAGACAAAGAGAGCTTTCTAAAAAGCTATAAATGAATGAATTTGGACAAGTTTTTATTAGGAAGCGCAACTAATAAAGATGAACTACCTATCCACACAAGTATGCTGAAGAATTGAACTTCACTCTCGGACTGATAACTCCCTGAATATATATCCTTTGAGGAAGATGTTTGAGATAGAAAAAGTGCATAGAAATAGCTTTCCAATAAGCTAAAAATCAAGTAATTTGGATGAGTTTTGGTTACGAGACTCAACTGACCAAAATAGACCACCTGTGCATACAAGTATACTAAAAAAGCTGGACTTCACTCTCTGATCGATATCTCACAGAATATAAATCCTTTGAATGACATATTTGGGATAGAGAAAGTACATGAATAGCTAAAAACCAAGCAATTTGGATACGTTTTGGTTGGGAAACTTAACTGCCCAAAATAGACTACCTGTGTACACAGGTATGCTAAAAAACTAGACTTCACTCTTTGATGGATATCTCACAGAATATCTAAGCTTTGAAGGAGATATTTGAGACAGAGAAAGTGGGCAAGATAAGCTTTTGAATGATTGTTTAAACGCGAGAAATGGTTACATATACACTGAGATATGAGCTTCATAACAGAGCTGTGTACAAAATGACGTGCAGCTAGAAGGAGTCTATGGGAAGACAAAATGACAAAATGACCAGATCCGACTATTGGGAGCTCTTGTCTCTTTGTCTCCATGTTTAGAATGTGCTCTCACTCCACTTTTATAACCAATGAGCATGTGAAGAAGTTTGTGCCTCCTTCTTAACTCGCCACTTTCATTTGATTGCCCACTACATGCCACTTACTATAAGGTAAATATTGCATCTTTTACTCATCATGAATTTTGACTAGAATTTTTTCCCTTTTTTTTTAAATCTTCCTTTCCTTTATCTTTATATTTGGTAAATTTATCCAAGCATAGCTCATGTGAAAATGAGCTTGTACATTTATCTTCAACACTCCCCCTCAAGCTCATTTAGGAGTTATCTTCAACCATGTCCTGCAAATTTATCACATCCTTGAAACTTTTGAGTTTAGAAGCATCCAAAAACTTTGTAAACATATCTGCAACCTACTCTTTGGTTCTGATGAACTTTATCTCCACATCTTTGCTCAATACCTTCTCCCTTACAAAATGGTAGTGGACCTCTATGTGCTTGCTTCTTGCATGAAACATAGGATTGCTTACGAAGTAAATACTTGACATGTTATCACCGTATATAGGGATGGTCCCAACTTGCAGTTCAAGATCAGCCAAAAGCTTTTTAATCCACATTGCTTCACATGTGGCAAATGCTAATCCTCTATATTCAACCTCCATGGATGAAAGTGCAACAATAGGTTGTTTCTTTGAGCTCCATGTGATAGGTTTGCTTCCTATCATGAACACATAACTTGAGGTTGATCTCCTATCTTCCTTTGAACTTGCCCAATCAGCATCGCTAAAGCCTTTGACCTGCAATTCTTCATCAAACTTGTAAAACAAAGCATGATTAACTGTATGTTTTATGTATCTCAACACTCTCTTGGCTGAATTTAAAGGTTCACTTGTCGGGCCTTGCATAAACTGAGAAAGTACACCAACAACATAAGATAAATCAAGTCTTGTAATGTTTGCATAGATTAATGATCCTACAATGCTTTTGTATGTCGTTACATCTTCCAATAGTTCTCCATCATTTGAGCAAATCTTTGTATTTGTGTCCATGGGTTGAGTGAGTGGTTTGCATTCAGGCATTTCAAATTTCAAAAGAATATCCAACAAGTACTTCCTTTGCATCAAGTAGATGCCACTTTTTCCATAAACAACTTCAATTCCTAGAAAATATTTCAGCTCTCCAAGATCTGAAGTTTTAAACTCCTTACCAAGCTTCCTTTTGATATCTTTAATCCCTCTAACACCATTTCTTGTTATGATGAGGTCATCGACGTATATGCAAATATATACCTCTCTATTTTCTTCCTTCTTCATGTACAATGAAGGATCTGCACTACTTGGGTTGTATCCACACTTAGTTAGATATTCTACCAATATTTGATTCCATGCTCTTGATGCTTGCTTCAAGCCATAAAGTGCCTTTTTCAACCTGCAAACAAAATCTGGATGGTTTTCATCTCCAAATCCAATCGGTTGACTCATGTATACCTCTTCTTGTAGTTCTCCATTGAGAAAAGCATTTTTGATGTCGAGTTGACATAATGGCCATCTCCTTGAAGCACCAATTGCTATTAATGTTTTGATTGTTCCCATCTTTGCAACAAGGCTGAAAACTTTGTCATATCTATGCCTTGTGTTTGTTTAAATCCTTTGGCAACTAATCTAGCTTTATATCTAGCTAGTGAACCATCAACATTCCTCTTTACTTTAAACACCCATTTGTTTGGAACAATCTTCATACCTTCTTTCTTTGGCACTTTGAGGTGTGTAAGATCAGGCTTCTTACCAGAATATACCTCCTCTCGAGTCAAGTGATGTATTCACGATGTTGTGCACCTATTCATCAAGTAAATGGCAGTTGTGGTAGCTTCATCCCAATAGTACAATGATACCTTCATCTCATTGAGCATGCATCTTACAATTTCAGCAATTTGCCTATTTTTCCTCTCAGCTATTCCATTTTGTTGTGGTGTATACCTACAAGTAAACTGCCTTTTGATCCCATTCTCTTGTAGAAAATCTGAAAAATTCTTTGGAGAAGTATTCTCCTCCACCATCGGACCTTAAGGTTTTGATAGACCCTCCTATTTCTTTTTCAACTTCAACTTTGAATCTTTTGAATATAGAAAACACCTCTGATTTTTACTTCATACAAAACAACCATACCTTTCTTGAGTGATCATCAATGAAGGTGAAAAAAAAATCTATTACCAGTCATTGATGCCTCTTGGGTTGGTCCCCATACATCCGTATGTATCAAGTCCAAGACATTTGGGGCCACATAATTGCTCCTCTTGAATGGCTACCTCGTTTGCTTTCGTAGTTGACAAGCTTCACATAACTCATGTAGTCCAATGCTATTGAATTTCGGAAGACCTCTTACCACTTCATGTTTGCTCATGTCCTTCAACTTTGGAATGTTGATGTGTCCTAATCTTTTGTGCCATAAGTCCAACTCTGAAATCTTCTTGTTCCCACATTGAATGTACATGACTTTTCCATGTGGATGTTGGATGTCCAAAGTGAACATCCTTCCTTCTCTTCTACCTCAAGCAATGACCTTGAAGCCTTCCTTTGGATTCTTTATGAAGCACCCATTCTCATTGAATATGATATGATAACCCTTCTCTACCATTTGTCCTACTGAAATCAAGTTCTTTGAAATTCTAGGAACATGAAGAACATTAGATAGTACCTTTGCTCTACTTGTGTCTCCAAGCCTTATATCTCCAATATGTTCAATCATGTATTGAGTATCATTACATGCTTCAACACATCCTTTTCCACTTGGTACTTGTAGATTAGTGAACAAACTTCCTTGGCATGACATATGGTTACTATAACCTGAATCAAAGTACCGTTTTTTGTCATCTTTACAAGAGCTTCTATACTCATGTCTCATTGCAAGTAGTGTGTCCTTGCTTCCTTCACTTGAGGTGCTTGCATAGTTGCTTTGGATCCTTTGATTGCCTCCATTTGGTCTTCCATTCTTCAGCCAACAATCACTAGCATAGTGTGCTACTTTACCACAATGATGACATGTTATACCTTTATGAGAATTGTAGGAGCCTCGGCCTCTTCCTCTACTTCTACCTCGACCTCTTCCGTGTGTGTTGGCATTTGATGCATCCTTGTTGTCTTCCGATTTTTTTCGATTGTAGTTAGAGTTGTTGTGACCTCTTCCTTTTCCTCTTGAGCCTCCTCTTGAGTTCCTTCCTTTACCTTGAGCTGCATGTAACATTTGCTTGTGGCTGTCCTTTCCTTTGAGGCCACCAAAGCTGAGCTCTTCTATGACAAGATGAGGGATTAGTTGTTCAAAATCTGGATATGCATCTTTCAAGTTAATGGAAGTTATAAAAGGCTTCCATCTTTCATCTTCTCTTAATCCATTGAGAGTATAACACACAAGAGCTTCGTCTTCAACCATTGTGCTAAGAGAAGCTAAAGCATCACTTAGCTCCTTAATCTTCAAAGTATATTCAACTATGGATTGACTCAAACTTTTCTTGATTGTGTTCAATGCATTCTTGAGTTGAAGTTTCCTAGCTTTGGATTTTTTTGAATACATCCTTTTAAGAGCTTCCCAAACATCCTTAGCTTTATCTAGATGTTGAATATGCTCTACCATGGCATTAGTAATGACTTGTGAAATGAGGAACATGACTCTCCTATTCCTCTTTCCCATTCTTTTGCTTGCCTCCTTTGGACTTCTGTGGCTGTAGCTTGATTGATTTGAGGTTGAGCATCATCGCTGCTCACAATACCCTACAATCCTTTGCCCATTAGGTAGTTGGTCATTCTAAACTTCAACACGAGATGGTTATCCTTATCCAATTTCTCTACTTGTTGACCCAAATCAGCCATTGAAGACTATTAAAAGCTTTGAGAGTTACCTCAAATAGTTATATTGTCCTTTGCTCTTGTGTTTGTGAAGCTCCCCCTTGTTTTGTAGCTCCTCTTTTTCTTTGGTTTAACCAAAACTTTGTTGATGAAGCTTCGACACCAAGTTTTCTCTGATACCAACTGTTGAGAATGAGTTCTCCTATGCACAATGAAAATGTGTAGTGAACCCTTGTATGTCCAACACTTGGACAAATAACTGCACCTTAGATAGCTTGCTGCTCTCAATGCAAAACTAAAATGGATCTTTGCCTTTAGTCAATCAAAGTAGAAAAAGAGAGCTTTCTAATAAGCTATAAATGGCTTAATTTGGACAAGTTTTGATTAGAAAGCACAATTGACAGAGATGAACTACCTATCCACACAAGTATGCTGAAGAATTGAACTTCAATTTTGGTCTGATAACTCCCTGAATATATATCCTTTGAGGAAGATATTTGAGACACAGGAAGTGCACACAAATAGCTTTCCAAGAAGCTAAAAGTCAAGTAATTGAGGTAAGTTTTGGTCAAGAAATTCAACTGACCAAAATAGACCACCTGCACACACAAGTATACTAAAAAATTGGACTTCACTCTCTGATAGATATCTCCACAGAATATTAATGCTTTGAATGAAATATTTGGGATAAGAAAGTACATGCAAGGAGCTTTCCAACAAGATAAAAACTTAGCAATTTGGATACATTTTGGTTTGGAAGCTTAACCAACCAAAATAGATCATGTGTCTACATAGGTATGCTAAAAAACTAGACTTCACTCTTTGACTGATATCTCACAAAATTTATATTTTTTGAAGAAGATATTTGAGATAAACAAAGTGCACAAGATAAGCTTTCCAATGAGTGCTTAAACACAAAAAATGGTTACATACACATTGAGATATGAGCTTCACAACAGAGCTGTGTACAAAATAATGTGCAGCTAGAAGGGGTCTATGGGAAGACAAAATGACAAAATGACCATATCCAACTATTGGGAGCTCTTGCCTCTTTCTCTCCTTGTTCAGAACATGCTCCCACTCCAGTTTTATAACCAATGAGCATGTGAGGAAGTTTTTGTCTCCTTCTTAACTCACCACTTTCATTTGATTGCCTACTACATGCCACTTACTACAAGGCAGATATTGTATCTTTTACTCATCATGAATTTTGACTATACTTTTTTTCCTTTTTTCTTTTATTTTCTCTTCTTTTCCTTTATCTTTATATTTGGTAAATTTATCCAAGCATAGATCATGTGAAAATGAGCTTGTACATTTATCCTCAACATATAGCTCCATCAACTCTTCAATTAGTTCATCGACAAAATGCGATCCTCTATCGCTCACTATCTCCAATGGGCATCCGAATCACGTAATGATTTGTTTGTACAAAACGTGGCTACATCGATAGCTTGATATGTCTTCAAAGCTTTTGCTTCCACCCACTCGGTAACATAATCAGTGCATACCAAGATATACCTATTGGACTTGCATCTGGAGGGAGGATCAATGGGTCCCATGAAGTCAAACCTCCATTTCTCAAAGGCTTAAGAGCCAGTACTGGTGTAAGAGGAGTTGTGTGTGCTAGTATTGGTTTACCCATTCTTTGACACTTGTCACATTTCTTACAATAAGTGTGACAATCCTTGAACAATGTCAGCCACCGATATTCTACCAACAAGACCTTTCTGGCCATCAAATCACCTGCAAAATGCCCATCACAAGGTTCATTGTGCAACACCCTTAGAACTATGGTTGCCTCTTCTTCCTCTAGATACCTTGGATAAATGCTTTCATGAATAAAGTATCAATAGAGCTGTCTGCCAATGATACTAGGGTGTTTTGCCAACGCTAATAATTTTTTTGTGTCTCTTTTGCTTGCTTCTAGTGGGTACTTGGCTGTGCACAAGAAGTTTACTAAGTCAGCGTACCAAGGTACTTTAGCATCAACCTGAAATAGATGACCATCAGGAGTATCATGGAGCACACCAGAGATTGACTCCTCATTAATAATTCGAGACAAATGATCTCCTAGTATGTGCACTTTCCCTAGTTTGGTTACCACTGTGAATTGAAATTCTTGCAGAAGTAACATCCACCTCATCAATCATCTTGATAGCTCGGGTTTGTTGATGATATACTTTAGTGCTTCATGATCCACATAAAATGTGAAGTGCCTGCCCATCAGATAGTGCTGATACTTGTTTACCACAAAAAGCATTGATAGGCACTCCTTTTTCGTGGTCGTGTAGTTCCTTTGGGCACTGTTCAGGTTAAACTTTCGGTAGTCTACGCAACTGCAAATTTTATTATTCTTTTTTGGGACAACCATAATTGGTGATACCCATTCACTGAATGTAACAGGGTGTATGAATCCTACTTCCAACAACTTGGTCAATTCCATTTTGATTAGTTTCGAGTAGACTGGATTTGTCTGCTTGAGTCTTTGACATATTGGCCTAAACCCTTCTTCCAAGTCTATATAATGCTGACAAATCTGGGGATTGATCCCTCTCAGATCACTGTATGACCATGCAAAGGCCTTACTGAAATTCTTGATTACCGATTTGATGCTTTCCCGTACACCATCTCGTAACTTTGATCCCACACTCAAGAACTTTTTTGGGAAAACCTCCCACTTCTCCACATGATCCTCTCTTGAATATCCTTCATCTCTCCATGTCGCTCTGATCGGAAAGTGCTTCCTGATCACGTGTGCATGGCCATCTAGTAAATGGTTGGATTTTTCTTTTTTGATCAGCCCTAGTTTCTTTAGTTTAGCCTTCACAATCATTTCTTATGCTTTAGCCTTGCTTTTTGCTCCTACTTTGGATTCTTGACATTTCTTCTGGAGCTTCGCTTATAGGACCCTAATCCTTTCTTTTAATTGCCTTACCTACATTGATGAAACAAGTTCGGGTTTAAACTCTTCTTCTAAAGTTCCTTTTCCCAAGGACTTGGCAGCTTTTTCTTCGCTTGAGCCTATACTCATCATGTAGCAGTCAAGTTAACTCGTGCGTGTCAGCCATCCTAGCAATTCCTGGTTCGAATCATCCCTATAAGCTAAGGGGTTCTTATACTTGCCCATTTTTGCATTTTTGAGTTTGAATAATTGAAAATTGAACCCATCTTGAAGAAGATCCTTGCGAGTCTCCATGTGCAAGGCAAACCTTACACGTGCCATTTCTTGCCTTAATTTTTCCTTTTCTTTTCTCTCCATCTCATCGGCTGTCATCAACTTCTTGTTGGTCGAATTTGGAGACATTTGGATTTGTATTCGGTCAGACTTTGGCCCGATTGTAATGAAACCCGTGTGCCAGTCGTGCACATAATTGGCATGTGTAGCTTAAGCGTAAGAACCACCTCCTTTACTTGTCAATCCGCGGAGACGTGAGGATCGCTATGAAGACCACGAGCAAGTGAAGGCACAAGTGCGTGAGTGAAAGCACACAAATATGCACACACATACACACACGCGCACACGGTAAGATCAAAGAGAGGAACAACGGAAGGACTTTGATTACAAAAGAAATCTATTACAAAACTGAAATCTACAAGAAGCTCACCTCAAAAATGAGCTCTCTAGCTCGTTTTATAGTTTTTGGACTAGTTTTGGCCCTGTCCAGACCTAGTCTCCGACCTAGTTAAAAATTAGGTTCCAAGGATTATTTGAGGGCTCAAACGAAGTCTAAAAATTATGAAAATTGGTATGATGGTACTTCTAATACTCCTCAAGCTCGAGGACTCCTCGGCTTGAACAAAATGGAGTTATAAAAATAGAAAATGGTATTTACAATGGTTGTTAGTGACGAAAATCACTATTTTTGTAGGGGATTCTTCTGATAATTGGACATGTACTTCTTGGAGCTCCCTACTTGCTCCCTCTTCTTGTGTGTCCACTTCTTTGATGTGCTTCTATGCTCTGTCATTGGTCTTGAGCGTCAAAACTCCCCCCCCTCTCGAGTCTGTCGTCCCTTACAGACCCTTGTTGTAGTGGTTGTTCCATGTAGCACTTTGAGAGGTAGTGTCCATCCTATGTGAACAAGATCCTTCTATCTATCTATTGTAGCAGGTTCGGTTGTCTGATTCTTCCTTTGTCATTGTGAGTTATAGTAAGGCTTAGTTCTTTGGTATGTGTTGCTTCCTTGGATTCTAGTGAGACAGTGTCCTTTTGAGCTCCCAAAAATTGGCTCGTTGCTCAAAAGAGGTTGTCAAGGTTGAGTTGGAGCAACTGCGGGCTTCGACTTGCTTCCTAGGTATTGATGTTGTCCCTGTGATATCCTAAAGAACTTCCAAAGGTGATGTTCATTGTACTCGTGTCAAATACTCGTAACCCATATTGAATGATGGGTAAATGTATTGGTGCATGGGTTGAAGAAAATATGTGCCTTGTGCACGGCCTTGTCATGTAGCCCTATGCATGCATACTGGGGAAATGCATTAGAAAACATGGTGCAAGAAAGTAGGTCTTGAGCAGATTGCTCAAGGGTATGCATGAAGAGGTTTCCTAATCTAGCAGTGTTGTCGTGATACCCAAGTAGAGGATTCTTACCATGAAAGGTCGATTGATAGTCTGCTCTTCATGTTGTACACCCAGCATTGTGATGGACCATCATCTCATCTTTCAGTGTCGATGAGTGTCCATGTTGATGGATCGCTGATGAAACTCTTTGAGTGTCGCGCCCTATCCCCTTTCTTCTCTTTAGCTCACCCTAAGCATGAGTCTTCTCCCTTCAAACTCTTCCCTCCTACCATGATAAGGGGAAACAATAGTTGTGGATGCCATGTTCCTGCCAAGTGCTTGACATCTACCAGATAAGGCAATAATAATAGCAGCTGCTAGCCGAGACACACTTCTATCCAAGCCATGGTTCCATCTTCAACTAAGCATGACTTATTCATGTTCCATAAACCAAACATGGGAACAAGCTCTTTTTTTTTTTGTCATAAGCAAGAAGACAAATGTTAGTATCAGAAAACATAGTTGACATATGTCAATGTGCTCTTGTGCATGGGACTCTCAAATGTGTCTATGCACGGCCATGTAATGTGGCCCTATAATAATGCATACTTTGGAAATGCATGACATGAATGGTGCATAAGACAGGGTTGTGCAAGGAGCACATGGTTGTCGCTCGTCGAGGCTTTCGGTGTTATTTGAAGAAGCTATGGCAGCCTTTGTTAGAAGTATCCATTGGATCCCCGAATGACAATTGATACTTCCTCCTTATAGGGATCCATTTGAGATTGGTCTTCGCTTGTTTAGTGATCTCCTTTGGCGGCTCCATGTTTGGATGCTTTCTTGAGGCTTTGATCCTGCGTGGTTGGCACTGTGGTTCTATGGGGCCTACCGATGCTTTTGGTTTCCATACCCATATCCTTGTAGAAGAGGTTCTTTGATCTTTTTTGGAGCTTTGTGCTTGATTTAGTCCCTTACCTCGCCTTGGTGTCTTTGTTGTGCAGGTTGTTGCATTGAAGTCTCCCCTTGGATTCTTTCTGAGTTTCGGCTTGATTGCTTTGTGTCCTTCGATTGGAAGTGGTCTTTCTTGAAGATAAGTCATGGTAGGCCTAGACCATAGATTTTGAAGTCTAGTGTGAGGGGGCTGATTTTGTACAAGGGCTTTCTTTGGTACCCATATCATAGTGCGATTCGGTTGGGCTCTAAGTAATTTCTTGGCCTCCCAAATTTTCTTGATATTACCAAGAAAATGTGATTTCTGTTTCTTGATGTAAGGGTCTTTTGGGCCTTCTATGCGAATTTTTTGAGAAAACTCATCTTTACATGGGGAATGCAACAAAGGTTGATCTTCTATACATGCATCAGACTTATGCAAGGGATCAATGGGTTGTGTGGTTTGAGATTGATCTAGAGATTCATCGATACATTTATCCGTATTACACATTGAATCTCTAGATGTACAAATGGGTGATGCATTGTCATGATTGACCATCGATTTGACATTATTCTCCACATCAATGATACCTGATATTTCTTGATCATCTCCTTCTTGATCATATGAGTGTAGATCATCCCTGCTTATGGTTTCATGAGGGGAATCCAAATTTACAGGAAGAGAGGGTCCTTCCACATCCCCCAAACACTTTGAGTCCTCCATTTCTCCATTCTCCAAGGTTTCCTGTGATTTACTCAAAGAAGGATTAGATTCAAAAACATGAGTAGAAAGAAAACAATTTTCATGAAAAGCACACTCTTTGAAAATATGATTTTGCCCCCAATTATCATAAGGTGGATAGTCATTAGGATTTTCCATAGACATATATGTAGAAGCACGGGTAATAGGTGGAGAAGACACCTCAAATTCTTGATGATTTTGGGTGCCAATGATCAAGTCTTCATCTATACAATCCATGACAAAGAATGTTTCCAAAAATTGCATATCATCCACCATAACAGATAACACAACTTGACCCATGCAATCATAATGTTCACCATCCATGAGGATAGAAGAGTGAGTTGTTGGTTGAATGTTCTCTAAGATAATGACCACTAGGTCAATATGAATTAAATTCCACTCACAATTAGGATTGATATAAACACCCAACCTTCTATGGTCATATCCTATTCTGATATCCACAAAAGTATTATCATATTCTCTTGTTGCAAATAAGGATCCAACCCCCTTAGATATTTCCCCCGTTTCCTTGACTCCTTGCAATTTTTCTCTAGATGTTTCATCCTCATGTGAGATTATTTCATGCACTTCATGTTCATCTCCCTTCTCTTTTCCCATCTTAGCCCCCTTTCTTCTCTCTTTTGCTTTTTTCTTTCCCATGATGCAATTTTTCTCCCTCTTGGTATTGCAAAAAAATCCTTTGGAGCCCCCTTGGTTTCCTGGTCCCACTTGAGGGTCAATTTCAAATTATCCTACCTGAAAATTAATGCATTATTCTTATAAAAAACAGTTGAGGCCATGTAGGATTCAAAACGAGCTTTCCAATGAGCTATAAAGCTCAAAAAATGGACTTTGGATGAAAAAGTTATGTCAAATCAGGCTTCTGGGGGTCAAAACAGGCAAACAAGACCTTTTGGAAAAAAACGCGATTTTGTGAAATCAAGAGAATTGCGATTTTGTGAACTTCAAGAGAATCACGATTTTGTGAACTTCAAGAGAATCGCGATGCTATGAAATTAGAGAATCGCGATCCTGTGAAACCAAGAGAATCGCGATCCTGTGAAACCAAGAGAATCGCGATTTTGTGAACTTCAAGAGAATCACGATGCTATGAAATTAGAGAATCGCGATCCTGTGAAACCAAGAGAATCGCGATCCTGTGAAACCAAGAGAATCGCGATTGTCAACAGAGAATCGTCTTTTCACAGAATCGTGTTTTCAGAGAATCGTGTTTTTCACAAAATCGTGGTTCACAGAATCGTGTTTTCAGAGAATCGTGTTTTTGCTTAAAATCATGTTTTGCCTGAAAATCGTGATTTGTGAGAATCACGATTTTGAGCAGAGAATCGTGTTTTCACAAAATCATGTTTTTGCTGAAAATCATGATTTGTGAGAATCGCGATTTTGAGCAGAGAATCGTGTGTTTGGGAAACGCGATTTTGAGCAGAGAATCGTGTTTTTGGGAATCGTGATTTTGAGCAGAGAATCATCCTTTCACAGAATCGTGTTTTCATAGAATCGTGTTTTGACATGAAAATCGCGATTGCCAACAGAGAATCGTGTTTGATCACAATCGTGTTTTTGGCTGAAAATCGTGATTGGTGAGAATCACGATTTTGAGCACAACCATAGAATCGATTCTGAGAATGACCCCAGAATCGTGTTCTTTTCAAAAGGCTTTTAGGTGGGAAACAGAGAATTGCTATTTTCAAAAAATTTTGAATTTTTCAGAGAATCGCGATTTTCATTACAGAATCGTGTTTTTTGGCGAGAACTTTGAATTTCTGAGCGCCGAGCAATGGCGAGCTCCGTATGTACAGAAAATCATGAAAAAACACAGCGCTTGCACTCTCTTGCACTTCCTAACTCCTCCTCGCACAATAATGCATGAAAGATGGTATGAAAATGATGAAAATGCACTAAAAAACAAGAAATTTCTATGAAGAAGAAGATGGAAGAAGATGGAGATGAAGAAGAAAAATCAGAAAATGAACAAAAATGACAGTTTTTTTACCTTCCAATGTCGCAAATCTACGATCTTACCATCACAACGCTCGTCCTCGAAGCTCTCTCCCTGGCAACGGTACCAAAATTTGGTGTAGCTTAAGCGTAAGCACCACCTCCTTTACTTGTCAATCCGCGGAGACGTGAGGACCGGTATGAAGACCACGAGCAAGTGAAGGCACAAGTGCGTGAGTGAAAGCACACAAACATGCACACACATACACACACGCGCACACGGTAAGATCAAAGAGAGGAACAATGGAAGGACTTTGATTACAAAAGAAATCTATTACAAAACTGAAATCTACAAGAAGCTCACCTAAAAAATGAGCTCTCTAGCTCTTTTTATAGTTTTTGGACTAGTTTTGGCCCTGTCCAGACCTAGTGTCTGGCCTAGTTAAAAATTAGGTTCCAGGGCTTATTTGAGGCTCAAACGAAGTCTAAAAATTATGAAAATTGGTACGATGGTACTTCTAATACTCCTCAAGCTCGAGGACTCCTCGGCTTGAACAAAATGGAATTATAAAAATAGAAAATGGTATTTATAATAGTTTTTAGTGATGAAAATCACTATTTTTGTAGGGGATTCTTCTGATAATTGGACATGTACTTCTTGGAGCTCCCTACTTGCTCCCTCTTCTTGTGTGTCCACTTCTTTGATGTGCTTCTATGCTCTGTCATTGGTCTTGAGCGTCAACAACATGCACTATCCATGGCTATCCCAATAAGATAGAGAATGTGGCTTCTGAGGTTCTTGGTCGGACTAGCAAGTAATCCACGCTAAAATCTAATCCTCCAATGACTATGCTTACATTCTTCAGGAGACCAATAGGTTTCACTTGTGTTTGGTCTGCCATATGATGGAGAGTGTTAATCTTCAAAAGAACAAGCTATCCTTGATGTTAGAACACTTCTATATCAAGAATAACTCAAAACCTTTACCAATTTGGAGGATCATTACCAAATTATCAAAATTTTGAACTAAATGTGAAGAGAGTCACTACTCAGAAATTCTGCTGCACATAACTCACTCCGTGCAAGACATGATCAGAACCGCAATGGATATGCAACAGTTAATGCTTGAGGCTGATGAGGACTATGATCAAGCGATGCAAGACAAGCATGAACTTCACGAAATGGGTAAGAACCTTTCAGCAGAATTAAAGATAGCAAGAGAGCAAATAATACATAAAGAAAATGAAGTTCAAAAGGTCAAATAGCAGTGCAAAATTTTAGAGACGAAAAATGCAAAATTAAAAGAACAACTACACGAATTACAGAAGAAATACGAGGCTAGCAAGGCCAAGAAGACACGGATGACTGCACGAAGCAAAATATTAGAATCACAAATAAAGGTATACATGGATGAGGCTGAAAACCTGAGAAACAAAAACAAGGAGCTAATGATAGCTCTTCTGGGTGATCAACCCATAGAAGTTCAGGAAAGACCAGAAAAAGATATAAAGGAAATGGAGGACAAGATAGCTAAGTATGAAGATCAGATCAAGCAGGAGCAGACAACCATTGCCGAATGGGAAAAAAGATATATGGATGATATCGCAGCTCTAAGGACTAAATGGAAAAAGGTTGGGAATCAATATCTTATGCAATGTAAAGAAGATACTGATCACCTCGTTGTCGTGGCAGAAGAAATCCAAAAGAATAAGGAAACAATTTTGAAGGCCCAGGAAGAAATTAAGAAAAAGAAGGAAATGATAAAGCAACTACAGGATCAGCTAGCACAAAAGGCAACGGAGGGGACACCAGTAGTTCCAAAATCCACAGCAGCTACTGAGGAGATTGAGGTACGTCCTCTCTCTCCCCCCTTACGTCATTTGCCGATAAGGGAGGAAATGGAGATCCAATTTGAACATAATCATCGGGATATTGCAGAACTGAGCCGACATGAGAGGGCACTACTGGTGACCCAGCTTACTACTGAATTTGAAGATCAAATAATCCAAGTCATGAAGGAAGCTAGGATTGAGAGCAAAAACTTGGAACAACTTTTGAAGCCATTTAATGTCCCATATGGACTACTTAAAGAACAAACTCGGCAATATATAAAGACAACGACACATAAGGAGCCTGGCAACAACCTCGAGTTCAACAATAATACTTTCAATTATACTCAAGAGGAATTCGAGAAGGTTGATCCTATATGGAGGCAAAAACTCTTGGAAAAGAACCCTACACTGCGGGTACAATGGGAAGCATCGCCATATGCACTTCAGGTGAACCCATCTTTTTGTCCAGTACCCCGCAGACGCTCCTGGTTGCAGTTTTGGGAAGGATAGTGCCAGGGTAGTATAAATCATCAATGGCTCAATTATCCTCTATTACCGAGTCCACCACATAATTACCTACCAACGGAAGAATACATGGTTAAAACAATGGAATTTTGGATTGCTAGATATGCAACTATTCCGGATTTAGCCGTCAAAATGACTAATAAGATTTTTAGTATGCTATTGACAGTGATTAAAGTTTTCCAACATGCCAAATATACATTTTTTAACTTCATCAGCATTGCGCAGGGATCTGAGGCCCTGATTTTTGATCTTTCCACCATCTCGAGCCGATTAACACTTATGGCATACTATTCAAGACTTATGTTTTTGCCGAGCACTTATATGCAAACTTTTGAAGAAGCATTTTTTACTGGCTTCTTCGAAATCGATTCAGAAATTTTTGTTAAGATGACTTCTAATCTTAATGCAAGACTGGTGGCTTATGAGACAAGCTTTTTTACGGATCACCGACAAGCACCAGAGGATGGAGTGAAGTCAAGCCAGTGGAAAGAGTTTATGATATGTCACATGAATTTTCTTAATCAACGAGAGCAAGCAACCATACAAACGTACTCACGTTGCCACAAAAAGCCTGTCGAGGACGACAGAGTTCAGGAGGAGGGACGTGTGGAAGGGGAATCAAGCAAGAAGAGAAGAAGAAGAAAATCAAAGACCAAAATTGCTCAGTAAAGAATAAAGATTATAAAGCAAAAGAACCACCCTCTGCCCAAAGCCCCACAGGGGCACACATCAGGCAACAACGCCAAACACCCAGGTCCTGAGGAATGGAATTAAAGAACAATCAGAACCAGGACATTTCATGGGAAGGACGGACCAAGGCCAGGAAGTATCCATGAAGAAGTGCAAGACAATACTTGGCAGGTAATAATCCTCCCGTTGATAGCGTGCGATGGCAAGAAATGAACAGGCTCAAAGCAATACAACAGGGTCAGATATGTGAAGACAAAGACAAATCAGAAGACCAAAAGTTAGAAAGAGGCAGAGGCTGAAAAGTTGAAGCGGGTGACTAAGAACATCACATTCTTAGTCACTGATGGCGTGCGTGATAGCCCGACTAAATGCAACAACCTAGATTTGTGATGTACGGAATACCAAGGGGAAAATAGAAGCAAAGGACATACCTCGGATAAGATAACCAATTGTCTGACAGTCCTTGTCGCTTCTTTGACCACTGGGTGCGTGTATTCAAAAAGCTTAGACAAGCAGCAAACGAGAAGCAAAAGCCTGTCAAGGGATGACAGAGACAAAGAGGGGGAGAGTGTTGCAGAACAAAGAGGCAAGAAAGGGGAGCCCCAAAATTTTCAAATTAATGGGCATATTTTTCTTCTTCAAAGTCTTAGGAAATTCCCTCAAGCAATGTAAATGCACTAGAGGAGTCCTCTAGATGCATAATCCCAACTAATTGTAATATATTCCTTGTAAATTAGTAGGAAATTCACCTTTTAGTTAATAAAGTGCCGGTCTCTTGTGTGAAAAGACCATTTTTAGGGCACATGTATATAAGTCACTTTGTGACTCTTTGTAGAGACTTTTTGCCATTGTGAAGAAGAAGAGCTCTAGATTTTCGAAATTGCTTCTTTCTTGTAGATTTTCATCTTCTCTTTGATCTTCTATGTGTGTGTATTGCTTGCAATGTGTGTGTAGGACTGTAGTCTACCCCTCCCCACTGTTTTTGAGCTACTGTAGTGTGTGTGTAAGCTAATAGAAGTTGTGGAGTGAGTGTGTGTGTTTCCTACAATTCAGTGTTTTGGTCATAACTTGAAGCACGGTTGTCAGAATCGAGTGAAATTACCTCCAATAGATGCTGCGTCTCGTCGAGAGCTTCAAAACAAACCTGCTATTGCCCATATTCGGAGTTCGGAGTTGGGAGAAATCCTCGATTAGTGAAAATTGCTGTAAGTGGTATCGCTACAGACACTTTCAGTCTTTGAGTGAGTTAGAGAGGTGGATTAGTCTTTTCCCATGCATGTAAGCTGAACCACTTCATTTCCCATCATGTGTGCACATGTCCTCATACACTTGGTTAGGTCTGTTCATCGGATTGACAAGTAAGCGTGTGTCAATTCCCCACTATATGCATTTGTGTGGCAAATGAGATTTAGTCTCTTTAGCACAAGTCCTTAAGTCTTATTGACTTAGGTACACAATGACCAACATAAGCAAACATGAACAACATAAGTAAACATGACCAACATAAGTAAACATGACCAACATAAGTAAACATGACCAACATTACCTTGAATCTTCAATGTGAAAAGTCTTCCTTCGTTCTTCCCTGAAACAATTTGTTTATACCCATTGCTAGGGTCTTCGACAAAAACTCCATCATTAGTGAACCTTACTTCATATCTCTTTTCAATAATTTGCCCTGCACTTATCAGATTCTTTGGAATTGTAGGAACATACAAGACCTTAATCAAAAGAGTACTTCCATCCTTGGCCTTCACTGATCCAATTGATTTCACATTGTGCTTTGTATTATCACCTCTTTGAACTACATGATTAGTTACCTTATTCTCCAAATCAGTCATCAAAGCTATGTTACCACCCAGGTGATTGCTACACCCGGAGTCAATGTAGAAGACTCTTTGATCTTCACTTTGTCTTTCACAAGTTGCATCATGATTAAGGTTGAATCCTCTTTCTGATCTGAAGCATAATTGTAGTAGGTATTATTGTAGGATTGACTTTGGAATCCTCTACCTGCATTTCTTCCAAAGTAACCTCTACTACCTCTACCTATGAAATTACCTCTTTGGTTTCTGCCACCTCTTCCTCTTGAATTAAAATTTTGATTATATCCTCCATTATTCCGATTATTATGCCAACAATCATGAGCTAAATGATTTGTCTTACCACAAATCCTGCAAGCTTTGGATCCATCTTTATTGCTTCTGCCTCTTCCTCTACCTTTGCCACCTCCTCTTCCTCTTAGGAAGTTGGCTTGGCTAGTTGTACCTTCATCTTCATTTTCTTATTGCATGCCTTTGCTATTCTTCTTCTTATCCTTTGAAAACATTGCTTGACTTGCACTCTTATCACCATCACCTTTGACATCCTGCTCAAAAGTTAGCATGTGTCCTAGCAACTGATTTAAATCACGAGTGAAATGATCTAGTGACAACTCAGTAGAAAAAATGAATGGTTTCCATTTCTCATCTCGTCTCAAACTTGTGAGGATTTGCCTTACCAATTTATCCTCCTCAATATCTTCATCAACTGCTCCTAATGCATCTGCAATGTCTTTCATCCTTGTTACATAATCAGAAATGGATTGAGATGCCTTCTTCTTGAATGTGGTAAACTCTGTCCACAAAGATGCTTTCCTTGACTTTGTAGTGTTTTGGAAATGCTCCTCCAAGGCATTCCATATGTCACTTGCACTTTCAAGTCCTCTAATAGGAGGTAGCAAGTAGTCATTGACTCCCGCATAGATAATTGCTCCTTGCTTGAGCATCTCTGTTCATCCAAGTCTTCAAATCTGAGAGTTCATCCCTAGTTGGAACACTAGGATCTCTGAATTGTGGTTTTTCTTCTTCATCTGTGATGTAACCTATCAGGTCTTTGCTCATGAGATGATCTTCCATCCTCATTGACCAAGTTGAATAGTTTTCTCTATCCAATTTCTCTATCTGAAGAGAATCTCCCATCCTTTCTTCACCTGTGTATTAAATTCTTCAAACTTTATGAGGAATAAGTGTACCTTTACTTCGAATGAAGTTCCTTTTGATCTTCTTGATAACTTCTGGCCTCCTTTTCAAGATTTCTCTTTAACCTTTCACCTTTTAGACCTTCAAGTGTTGATTTCTATATGACTGTAGCAGTAGGGGTCCTCCTTTCATCCTCTTGTAGAGTCGATTTTGACACCTGCAACTTCTAACACACAGTTCTCCCAAACTAGAACCTGTTTAAGCATATGATTTTAGCCATAGATGGCTTACCTTCCAACTTAGATTTTGACTCCTCATTTGTGCAAAACTTTACACTATTCACTGAGAACTGATCAATTCTTTGACCATCGAGATTGCGGTTGTTTTAGAAGACACTCAACACCTCTTCACATACAAATGTTCCTACACATAATTCTCTCAGCATGTTTACAATTAGGATCTCAAATCTTAACCATAGAAGCACTAACTATGGAATTAGAAATCTACAAAAGGATTCTTGAAATGATCAAACACAGAAGGATAACATAGCAAAATATCGGGTGCAACTTTTTCTTTATTCACAAGACTTTACATCTGAATGATGAGAGAGTTCTTCCTCACTTCTAAAGTGTCTAATGACTATTATAACTTCTAATGCTTCTCATCTCTTACTCTCTCATACTTGCCTTGAATTTCTACTTGTATATATAGGCATATATGTACAAGCTCATGACCATAACAAAGATAGTGAGCTAACTATAAGTTTAATGTACATATGTGTACAAATCTTCATTTTCTGAATATGCACTATCTTCAAGCTTCATAGGCTAATCTTTTCTTCAATATTTGACTTCAATCCTTCATCCAAAACATCAATTGGTGGTTGACTTGCACCAACATCATCTTGTCTCTTCCATGTGGGTTAGGCCAAGAGCCTTCATCATGTACTTAGGCATTAGATTGACAACCGCCCCACTATCCAACTGAGCACCTCGGACTGCATACCCTTTGATCTCGACTATCACAGCAGAAGCATTCAAATTGATCTCGGTTTTGATCCTTTGAATGATGCTCTGAATGTCTTTCTCCCATCTTCTCTTATCTTGGGACTTTCGGGACTTTTTGATATACTCATTGTAGAACTGTTCCCTACATGTAGGGGAACATCTTAGGAACGTACCAATGTCCAAAGTGACTTCCATTTCAACCAACAATTTCACAATCTCAATTTCCTTCGTGCTTTGCCTTTCCTTATGAAATTTTAGAGCCTTCAACCTCTTAGGGAATGTAGCTATGCCTGGCGCAAACTTCTTAGTTACTGGTGGAAGGATCTCAATTTCTTTACCATCTTCAAATTCTTGTTTTTCAACGAGTCCTTTCACTTGATCTTCCACCTCCCGATGCTCGGGTACCTTTTCCTTGCCGGCATTTTCACTTTTGCCTTCCGTGTTTCTCTTCACATACTCTTGCATCCGTGTGATCACTACCACAATAGGGTCTTTTCGTGCATCCTTGGCCTTGTTAGCATCCAAAATGTGCAGGGATGAACTAGATCCCTACTGAGGATTCAGTGTCTTAAACACCACTCCAATTGTGGAACTTGCTCTTATACTCTAGGAGTGGGGTGCGCTTGGGTCTCAATGTAGTTCAAGGACTCCACTAGGCCCTTTCCCTTGCCAGTGTCAACTTTCCTTTTTGGACAATCTTCGTCGAAGTGGCGTTCTCCACTACAGTACCTGCACTGATGGAGAGTGTTAATCTCTAAAAGAAAAAGCTATCCTTGATGTTAGAGCACCTCCATATCAAGAACAACTCAAAACCTCAACCAATTTTGGAGGACTAGTGCCAGATTATCAATCTTTGCACTAACTGTGAAGAAAGTCACTACACAGAAAAGTCTGCTCTGCTGCACATAACTCACTCATTGACTGATCAAATGTGTAAAGTTTCTAACGAAACTTTCTATGAGGTGTCCCTAAAGATTGCGCACCTTCTCCAAGTTAATTGTGTGTTTCTTTTTAGAACACCAAGAGATTAACTTATCTCCCACATAACATAAGTACCCATAGGTTGATCTCCTATCAAGAGGATTACCTGCCCAATTTGTATCACTATATATCTTGATGTTTGTATCTGATGTGAAACCATAATACAAACCTTCCTTGAGTGTACCCTTAATGTATCTTAACACCCTTTATCCTGCAACCCAATGTTCTTTCCTAGGACAATGCATGAATTGAGACAACACTCCAACTGCATATGACAAATCATGCCTAATTAATGTAGCATAGATTAAACTACCAACCAAACTTTGATATAGCTTCATGTCCTTGAATTCTTCTCCTCCATGTTTGCTCAATTTGTGATTCACCTCCATTGGAGTAGGTGCTACCTTGCAATCTTCCATTTTAAACTTGAATAGCAAGTTCTTCAAATACCTTTCTTGAGTTACATATACCCCATGTTGAGTATATGAAATCTTCATGCCCAAGAAATATGACAAATCTCCAAGGTCATTGATTTTGAATTCTTTCTCCATTTGCTTCTTAAGACTTTGTATGACCTTCTCATCTGTACCTGTAAGAATTATGTCATCAACATATATGCACATGTAAATGAACCCATCATCACTTGCTTTAACAAGCAAGCTACTATCTGCTTTAGACACTTGGAAACCAAGTTCCTTCAAGAACTTGACAAGTCTATAATTCCATGCCCTTGGGGCTTGCTTTAAACCATACAAAGCTCTCTTGAGCTTACATACATACTCTGGATACCTTTTATGTTTGAACCGTTCTGGTTGCTCCATGAAAACATCATATGAAATGTAACCATTTACAAAAGCATTCTTCACATCTAATTGACATAGCTTCCAACCTTTACATGCAACAATAACGATTAATGTCCTTATGGTTGTCATCTTTGCCACAAGACTATAAGCTTCATTATAATCTATACCATATGTCTGAGCATACCCTTTCACAACAAGTCTAGCTTTATATCTAGACACACTTCCATATGCATAGCTCTTTGTTTTGTAGACCCATTTGCATCCAATGATCTTTTGACTATTTGGTTTAGGAACCAAGTCCCATGTCTCATTCTCCATCAATGCATCATACTCTTCCTGCATAGATTTCTCCCAATTTTCCTTACCTTTTGCCTCTTCATATGTAGAAGGGTCTTACTCTACTTTCACCATGTAAGCATAATCTTTAGTATTCACAAAAGAAGTGTCATAGCTATACCTTGTAGGTTGCCATTTATGCCTTGATGACCTTCTGAGTTCTCCACTCTTTGAAGTTTCTGGTTCATCACATTCTGGATCAAACCTTGGCATTTCTTCAACTTCAACTTGTGCTTCATTGTTCTCTCCTTCATCAAATATTTGAACCTTTGATTTACCTTTCTTTGATTCAAAGTTTCTTCATCACCTGCATGAATGTTAATTGTACCTGCATACCAAGTACCTTACTCATCAAATGTAACATCTTTTGACACAAGGAATTGCTTTGTGGATGGACTCCACAACCTATAACCCATCTGCTTATCATCATAACCAATGAACATACTTTTCAGCTTTAGGTTCCAATTTATGCCTCAACTATGACGACACATATGCATAAGACAAACATCCAAACACTTCACAATGATCTAAGGTAGGTCTCCCCACCAAGCTTCATATGGTGTCATACCCTACAAAGCCTTACATGGTAAGCTATTAACCAAGTATGTGGCTATAAATTTACAACCTTCACCCACAAATAATTGGGACAATTATTTCTCAACAATTCGTAACCTTTCTCAACAATCTGCCCTACACTTATCAGATTCTTTGGAATTGTAGGAACATACAAAACCTTACTCAGAAGAGTGCTCCCATCCTTAGCCTTTACTGATCCAATTGACTTCACAATGTGCTTTGTATTATCACCTATTTGAACCACATGATTACTCACCTTGTTCTCCAAATCAGTCATCAAAGCTATGTTACCACTCAAGTGATTGCTACACCTTGAGTCAATGTAGAAGACTCTTTGATCTTCACTTTGCCTTTCACAAGTTGCATTCATAATCAGGGTTGAATCCTCCTTCTAATCTGAAGCATAATTGTAGTAGGATTGTCTTTGGAAACCTCTACCTGCATTTCTTCCAAAGTAACCTCTACTACCTCTACCTCTAAAGTTACCTCTCTGATTTTTGTTACCTCTTCCTCTTGAATTATAATTCTGATTATATCCTCCATTATTCTGATTATTATGCCAACAATCATGAGCTAAATGATTAGTCTTACCACAAATTGAGCAAGCTTTGGCTCCATCTTTATTGCTTCTGCCTCTAGCTCTTCCTTTTCCACCACCTCTTCCTCTTAGGAAGTTAGCTTGGCTAGTTGCACCTTCTTCTTCATTCAATTGTTGCTTGCCTTTGTTAAACTTCTTCTTGTCCTTTGAATACATTGCTTGAATTGTACTTTTATCAACATCACCTTTGACATCCTGCTCAAAGGTTAACATATGTCCTAGCAATTGATTCAAATCAGGAGTGAAATGATCTAGTAACAATTCAATGGATAAAATGAATGGCTTTCATTTCTCATCTCCTCTCAAACCTGTGAGGATTTGCCTTAGCAATTTGTCCTCTTCAATATCTTCATCAATTGCTCCTAATGCATCTGCAATGTCCTTCATCCTTGCTACATAATCAGAAATGGATTGATAAGCCTTCTTCTTGAATGTGGTAAACTCTGCCCACAAAGATGCCTTCCTTGATTTTTTAGTGTTTTGGAAATGCTCCTCCAAAGCATTCCATATATCACTTGCACTTTCAAGTCCTCTAATGTGAGGCAGCAAGTAGTCATTGACTCCCATGTAGATTATGCTCCTAGCTTGAGCATCCTTCTTCATCCATGTCTTCAAATCTGAGAGTTCATCTCTAGTTGGAACACCAGGATCTCTGAATTCTAGTTTTTCTTCTTCACCTATGATACAACCTATCAGGTGTTTGCTCATGAGATGAGCTTCCATCCTCATTCACCAAGCTCGATAGTTTTCTCTATCCAATTTCTCTATCTGAAGAGAATCTCCCATCCTTTCTTCATCTCTGTATTAAATTCTTCAAGCTTTGTGAGAAATAAGTGTACCTTTACTTTGAATGTAGTTCCTTTTGGTCTTCTTGATAGCTTCAGGCCTCCTTCTCTAGCTTTCACTTCAAACTTTCACCTTTTGAATCTTCAAAGGTTGATTTTTGTATAGATGCAATAGTCGGGGTCCTCCTTTCTTCAATTTTGATGATTCTTGCACTGATACCACTGATGGAGAGTGTTAATCTCCAAAATAACAAGCTATCCTTGATGTTAGAGCACCTCTATATCAAGAACAACTCAAAACCTCAACCAATTTTGGAGGACTAGTGCCAGATTATCAATCTTTGCACTAACTCTGAAGAAAGTCACTACATAGAAAAGTCTACTCCACATAACTCACTCATTGACAGACCAAATGTGTAAATTCTCTAATGAAACTTTGTATGAGGTGTTGCCTAAAGATTGCAAACCTTATCCAAGTTAAAACATCTCAAAAAGTTCATTAAATCTTGAAATTTACTCCAAAACTGTACTTATCTACAGTCAACTTTGACACCTGTAAATTCTAATGCATAGTTCTCTCAAGCTACAACTCTTTTATTCAAATGCTTTTAGCCATAGGTAGCTTAACTTTGAAGTTAAAGAATGAGTGCTTGCTTCCTCAAAACCTTACACTGTGGAAGGAGAACTGACCAAAACATTATCATCAAATTTGCACCTACTTTAGTGTTCTCTTCTTCACATTTACACATGTAAATGTTGCTACTCTCAATTCTCTCAGCTTGGTCACAATTAGAATCTGAAAATTTGTACATAGGTCACTCAACTATAGACTTAGACTTGTACAAAAGCATATCACAAGATGATAAACATCGAGTCCTGAGCAAAATATCAGGTGCAATTTTTCTTCTATTCAAGAAAACTTTACATCAGTTTGATAAGAGATACTGTCTTCACTTCTAACATGTCTAATGACTCTTACAACTTGTCATTCATCATCTCTCATACATGCCCCAACTTTCTACTTGTATATATAGGTATTTTGTACAAACTCGTGACCATTACAAAACTATAAGCATGTTTAGTGTACATGTATATACAAGCCTTCATTATCTGATCATGCACTATCTTCAAGCTTCATAAATTGATCTTTGCTTCATCCTTTGACTTCGAACCTTTGTCTAAAACATCAATTGATGGTTGTCATGCACCAACATGCACAACAGAGTGTAGTCAATTGGCTTCTTTTCATTTGGACATCTAGCTTGAGTATGCCTAAAGCCATGGCATCTCCAACACTGGATCAGAGCAGCCCTCCTCTGATCATGTGCTGCTCCTCTCGGATATCGTCCTCCCTGAACTTGAGCACCATGCCCATAAGACTGCGTGTTTTCCCAATGAGGCATGGGTGGTACACTCTCAGTAGGCAATCCTGTATAAGTATGCTCTCCCACATTTCCCGATTGCATGGTTTGCCTTTCATGAGACGCCTTATGATAACATTGATCTTCTGTGTGATTTTTCTTACCACAAAAGGTGCAAAGCATCCTAGGTGGTGATCTATCCATGACAAGTCTCAAGACTGTGGGGCATTCAGTAGCCATATGACCATAGCCTTGGCACTTCCCACACCATGTGTTAGACCTAAACACTTGATTCGGGTTTGTGACTGCCTCTTGCTTCACTATGTATGCCTCTTGGGTCATCATGGCCGCTTTAACTGCTTGTGTTACCAATTATAAAATTCATTCCTTGGTCAATGCAGGCTTTACCTCGCGTGGTGTACTAGTGGTGGCTATGAAAGCTGGAGTGGTCAATGTAGGACTTCCTTGGTCCGGATCTCTTACAGGTATGCTCCCTTGTCCTCCCATTGGCCCATACAGGAGCTCTATCCTCCTTTGTTGTCCTAACTACACCTCCTCCCATAGCCTAGCTTGCTCCTTGGTAGCTATCAAAGTAGGAGGTAGTGTGAGACCGATATGCTACTGTGCTGTGGGATCTCTCAGCTCAGCAATAAATATCCTCTTCAAAGTTTGATCATTTGGGGCATTCATGCCCATCTTCCTCAACAAAGTTTCCATCCTCTGAATGTAATGGTCGATGCTCTCATTGACTCCTTTCCATACTCCCTTGGGCAAAGATCACACATGTTTGGATAAACTCTTGAATGCAGATATAGACAACAACTAGCTCTTCGGTCCTTAGGTTTAAAAGAGAAAGAATTCAACACTCGAACTGATGGGCTCTTAAAGACAGATAGAACTTAAGGCACACACAATGTCACAAATCTACTGGGAACATCTCCAACAACATTCTTAGCACAAAAAGAACACATTCAACACATAACCAAAAATCCTACTAGTGCAGAAGATACCAAAGATAAGTCGTGAGGAAAGCTTACACAAAATGGAGCTTTTAGATACAAAAGTGGGTATTTTATGATACATATATTACAAAAGTGATGAAAATCACTATTTGGAGTTTTGAAAAGGTAATGTCAAGTATATTTCTTTGAAAAAAATGACTGCATGGCTCCCCGCAACTCTTTTGTAGCCAGGTTTTACATACTTCCTCTATGTTGATGCCTTTGGCTACTACCAACACCCCCTCCCTCTCGCGTCTATCATCCCCAACAGATCCTTGTTGTGGGGTCTGCATAATGTAGTTTTGCAAGAGATCTTGTGCGAGGGTGTGCTCAGCGATGCGAATTCCTCGTGCAAGATCAGCTTCTTCCAGTCTATAGCATGAGGTTCATGGGGAGGCGGAAGATGGTAGTGTGTCAAATATACGAGTTGCTTGCAAGCAAAAAACTAAAGGAGATGGGTAGGCCAGATGATGAAGACTTTGGAATGGTATTCCCAAAATCCCATCGTGAATATTTCTTTAAAAGCTGGGGGTATTGACATGTGGTGCTTTGATGCAGTGAAAGACCTTAAAAATCATTTGCATCATATCAAAGATCTTAATGATCATGTGTGCAATGATGTCATGCATGCGATGTAATCGAGGGAGCCGATGGTGAATCGTGGCCATCATGTATCCTACAGTAAGAGATCTGCGGGATGGAGTGAAGTAAGGATAGTTCAGCTAGTCCTGACACTAATTATTTTGAACTTTAATCGCAAATGCCATCCAGGAGTGGCATCATGGTACTGGACCCCAACATGGATTGTACTTTAGGTGCAATGGGGCTTTGGTCCAGGTGTGCATCATTATCGGATATTCTTATAAAAGCTCCATGCACCAGTTTGGTTGAAATATTTTTCCTTTTTGTGCTTCATGGGGTAGGTTGTCGGACTCAAATTGAGTGGCATGAGTAAGTTTCTTCCTCGTTTCTTTTTCAATAGCTTATTGGTATTCTACCATCCATAGGAAGTAGGGTTTATATTGAAGCTCATTAATCGAGATATACCTGCGGGATGCCAACTGAGCAAAATAGGGTGATTGTAAAATGTGTTCCTTGATTAGGGCCATAGCACGTAACTGCACTTCTACATGTGCAGAGTGAGTCTTACCTATTCCTTCAACTGATTTGAGCCATATAGGTGTAGGAAGCTCAAATGTGTCTTGCCCTTTTGTTGTGACACATCCGCCTGGCACCGGTTCTGGTCATATGCTTCTTCGTATGTGTCCTCCACCGAGATTCACATGGTTTCATCATCAGCAAGAGTCTCTGGTGGAGAGTCTGGTCTTCGAGGCTCTGACTGAGCTACAATGTGAGCTTGGAGGTCAATGACACATGCCCGTAAAGTAGTGAGTTCGTCTATGATTTTTGAGGGTGTGACTTCAAGGACACTTTGTGGCTGGGTAGGTTCCCATAGCAGTAAGGCTTTGTGATTGGTCTGGAGCTTCTGATATTCTTTGTTGATCCTCTCGTAGTCATCCAGTAGTCATGCATGATCGTCCAATAATGCTTGCATGGTCTCAGAGGGGACCGCTTTGAATTTGCTGGGACTCAATGTTTCATCAGGTCTATCCATTGCAGCTTCAAAGATCTAACAATTTTGCTCTTGTAGCCTTTGGTTTTCCTCTTTGGTGGCAGTGAGATGTCTTCATAAAAGTCCCATATTGCATGTTAGCATGGCACTCCGTACTGTCTGAGCATGTAGGAGATTCTCGACATCTGTGAGGGACTCTTTAGTCTTTTGTTCAGATTCTAACTCCAAGGAGTGGTAAGCCTCACATAATTCTTGATTGCATGCATTCAGGGAAGCATTCTCAATGGTCACAATATTTAATGTGCCTATGATTGTGTAGTGTTTTGCTGCAATGCCTAGTAGTTTCTTTCGAGCGAGGCAAATGCGGTATCGATAGTGGGTGATAATAAGAATGGTGCGGTGTGTGAAGATGATGCTAGTGTGGGTGTAGATGCAGAGGGGAAGGGAAAGGGGAGTGGGAGGGTGGATGCAATGGTGACCATAGAACATTGTGATGTGTCGAGATGTGGTGGTGAAATGGTGGTGCTGTAGGTGGTGAAATATCCATGTCACTAGACATGGCATCTAGTGCACTAAGAGTGAATAGTGGTGTGATGGTGGATGCATTAGTGGGTGTGAACATGGGATTTAGGAGGAGGAATATATGAACTATTGAGGTTCAAGGATGTATTGATGTAGATGAGAAGGTAGAGGTGATGTAGTCAGATGTGGAGGGGATACGGGGGAGAAGGTTGTCAATTGAGGGAAGGGGGAAGGAGGTCTTACAGGAAGGAAAAATGAAGGAAGGGATGGGGTAAATGGAATGGGGGGAATTAGGTTTGAGGTACAAGGGGTAAAGGTTTTGGGTATAGCTCGGGTGACAGGAGGTGGTATGGCTTTTACTGCAGGGGAAGTTGGATGTATGGGAGAAGGAATGGTGTCGGTGGAAGTGGAGGTGATTTCGATGGTGTTTGTCGGTATGGAGGGTGCTGGTTGTGGTTGGGACTCGATGATGATTGTAGTTTCTGCTTGAGATGATTTTGTTGGGGGTTCTGGGATTAATCATGCTTCTTTCAGATGTTTGGAGGATTGGGTGTGAGTGGGCACATGGATGTATTGGCCTGGTTTGGACATCAGACAAATTCATTGAGGTTTGAACTATAGTAAAGGTTTCCTCTTCAAAAAATGAAGTGCATCGACAATTCCCACTGATTTCACAAGTTCATTAAAGCCCTGAACGAAGGAATCTTCAAATCCTCTGCTAACGAGTTCTTGTTGCAGTATTTCTTGACTTTGCTTTTCTGATAATTGTCGGCACGTCCACACGGCTTGCATATTGCGATATAGTTTCTAAGTGGCTAGTGTATAGACAGGAGCTTTGAAGGTGTCCTCTTCGTGGGTGCTTGTGTCTCCTTGAGCTTCCATTTTTTGATGTTGCTGTTCTTGTCAGTCCCTTGCTTGTGAGTCAAGACTCGTCTGACTCTCTTCATGATCGCCTTCTTCATCATCATTCACCATATGATCTTCCTCATCTGAACTGGACACTAACTGTTCTTGTTGCTGATTAGGGGGTTTAGGAGGATAACTTGGTCTCTCATACTGTGAGAAAAAATGCCCTTCAAAAACTTGAAATCCACTAGAAAATGCATCATGCATCTCGAAATCAAATGTAGTGTTAGTGGGCTTCGCCTCAAGATTAGGTATGGGAAAAGTAAATGCATCTGCACCAATGGTGGTGGGAATCTCTCCGACTTCCATAGTAGTTGCTTGAGTGGAGGTTTCTAGGGGAATTGCTACACTGGTGGTGCCTTCGGTTATTATATGGGGATAGTTGAATGTGTATCGGTGGTATAGGTGCAAGAGGTTTGGTAGGAGACCGTTGGGGTGATGGTTGAGGGGAGGGCAACTTCGAGATTTGTAGACATGGAATTGAACCTCTCATGCACTTGCCTACCCTGATTTTGCTAGATTTGCATGCCTTCTTGGTGGTTCACTTAAATCTTTTCAATTTCCTCAATGGTCATAGCATGCTCTATTGGCAATTCATAGGCCAAACACATGTAAACTATTCTTGTGAGAGCACAACATCCATGGATGACATGCTTTCGTTCCCATATGTGCTGTGCTAAGTATAATTGATCTTGAATCCACATAGCAAGGTCTATTGTTTGAGGGCATGTAGTGGCTAGATATAAACCAAACCAAATGCATTTCTACAAAATCATGAAGCGATCCTGAGCAGGGAAAGAAAAATGTTTCATGCAAATACGCAGTGGCTTTGATAATTCAGGTGTAATGGCAAAATTGTCTGCCCACTTCAAAACATCACCTCTTTTCATTTGCTCGGGAATGAGCCTTTCTCTTTCTGTTGGTGTGTGAGTACCATGGATCTTTACGACAGCTCAAATGAGGTCTTTTGATAGATAAAATTTCTTATACGGGGGTTCATTCACTAATGATGGCAAAACAAAAGTTTCGAGCAATTCCTTTTGCACTGGGGGTTCTAGAGTGGTTACTAGATAGTAGCATCGATAGAAATTAGGTTTTGGCAAAGGTGCACTGAAGTACTATGTGAATCTAGCCCTAGCCCAAATATTTTGTAATTCCTTTGAGTTCTGAAGGTCTTCAAACCCACGTGAGAAAAAATTGTATCTGCCCCATGTATTACCACAAAAACAAAGCATAGCGTCGTAGATGTAGTTTGCATCTGCTAGAGGCCCTGCAAGTCCTTGGATATAGTGTGAATTGCTGTGTACTTTTTCGGTGCATCCAAGAGGAGAATCATCGATGGGCATGGGTCCCCTGAAACCTTGAAATTCTAGTGGTTGCCACATAGGGTACGAGTCAGCTAACATATTATCAAAACTTACTACAGGTGCACTAGAGCCAGCCTCGGAAGTTCCTTCAGCTTGCATGATGAGCGAAACGAGTGCATAAGTGATATGCTACAAAAGGATAACACATTAGTATGAAACAAATTTTGATCCCAATAAAGTGAGACCGCAATCCCTTTCCATAGCCAATGTGTAACCCATGTAGCCTAGTGTTGTAAGGTGGTTTATGTAATGATTTCTCTAAAACTAATGTAGGTCACTAGATAGCCTACATGCTTTATATAATGCATACATTGCTTTTGATGAGATTTAATTATAAGTGATGGTGGGTTAGTGTGGGTGAATTTGTACAAGGTTTAGTGGTTGGTGAGTTATTACAAGGGTAAGGGTTAGTCGAGATAGGTGTTATGTCATACAAAGGATCATGTGGAGGCCTCTAGATACATTTCGTCATCCATTTCCTAAGAGTTGGTCTATGGGTGGTGTTCTTCTGCTGAGGTACAAAATATGAATTGAGCAATAGGGGTGTCGATGTTGGAAGTCAATGTTTATATTGGTCCAACAAATAGCTTCATAAGAAGCTTTCTCAATAGTCTTCCAAGCGGGCGCAGCATATCCATATACAATATCTTCATACACATGTATAAGGAATCAACGGGCGCTCATATGGTCTAGAACTAAGCTTCTAAAAGCAGTCCACCTGGGTTCGAATCCCGTTAAACGCATGCGAAGGTAGTTTTTGGTTTTCACTAAACTTTGCTTTTGGGAAACGCATACGGACGGGATACAACTTTATTTTTTCGTACGCGATCAATTTGATCGTAGATTTATTTGTGCTTTCTTTTAGCTTTTCATGGATACTCAAATACTATATAATAAGGCCTTGCCTCATTGTGTAACTCACTCACTCAAAGATCTAGAGCTTGGAGATCTTCTTGAAGATAGAGTGTTCTCACACTCTTGAAGGAGGTGAAGTTGTGGTGAAGGAGAGGCTACTCTCATTGCAGCAGGAAGTCTTCTACGAGGTGGTGGTAACTAACTTTTGTGAGTTAACCTTGTGGTTGATTTACAATTTCGTTACACTATTTTGTTAGCTTCCTTGCTTCATTCTCTTCACACACACTTAGATTATTTTGACATAATCTAAATTTTGTATCATCATCTTCTTATTCTTCCATTAGTGAGTGCACCACTTTATATGGTTGAGTAGTACTCCCATGTTGTAATTTGGACATCTATTATTTTTAGTGAAGTAAGCATCCAGCTTACGTTCCCTATCCTTGTCTCAAGATCTCTTTCTTTCTCTATCTCACTTATCATCTTGTCAATTAAGTTGTGTATGCTCAAGAGGTTTTAGTATTGGAACGATCCTGGGGCCCCAAATTGCAACACTTGGTATCAGAGCTAGCTAATTGACATACACACTTAAGATAAGATGAGTGAGATTAGAATTGAGATTGAAGACAAGTTGGATGGATCTTCTAATTATCCCATGTGGAGTTTCATGATGATGAACTTGTTAGTGACAAAGGATTTATGGAGTATCGTCAATGGATCCTTAACAAGACCAAGACGAGAAGGCGAAGAAGGGTCTACAGAAGCTTCAAGAGGTACTAGAATTGCTATTACAGAACCAACTGAAGAAGAGGTAACCACTTCGACATCTAGAGGCAGTGCTAGGTCTTTACCTAGAGTTCCTCCTACTGAAGATTAGGCAAGATGGGATGCTAGAGATGCTTTAGCACTTTCATTCATAGCAATGAGTGTCAAAAAGCATATTCTACCACAGATCAGATCTTGCAGAAGTTCTAATCAAGCTTGGTTAAAGCTTGAGAATCTTTTTCAGAGCAGAAATCTTGCTAGGAAAGCTCACTTGAGGAGACAACCAGCAAATACAAGGATGAAAGCTGGTGAGTCAATTCAAACCCACATTACGAGACTCGTTGACTTGAGAGATCAACTTCTAAATGTAGGAGTTGAGATATCAGATGAAGAAATGGTAAATACGCTGATTAATTCACTTCCTATTTCATATCGATCTTTCATAACCACTCTTACCCTTACCACAAGAGATAGAGAGGTTACATTTGAAGAGTTAGAGTTCTTGTTGCTTCAAGATGAAGATCAGTTGAAGGGAATGGAAGAGAATGAAGAAGCACTTTCATCTTCATCAAAGGGTAAGAAGAAGAAGGATAAGAAGAAGGAAAAACAATCCAAGAAGGAAAGTAGATCCCTCTCACCTTCTACTTCAGATTCTATATCTACGACATCTAAAGAGAATTCTTCTAAGAAGAAGGTAAAAATATGTTCTTTCTGTAAGAAACGTGGACATATTCAGTCAGAATGTTATAGAAGGATTGCAGCAGAAAAGAAAAAGGCATCAGGTAATGTTGCAGAAGATGATAAAAAAGGGAAATCTCAAGGTGATTCTTATGCCTGTATCACTATTGAGGAAGTAGCTTTTGATCAAGCAGCTTTACAAGTTCTTTCAGCAAGTCCTTGGATATTCGACTCATGTGCTACAAAGCATATGACAGGTTGTAGAGAAGTATTTTCTTCTCTTTCCTATTCTTCACGTAGAAGAGTTACTATTGCAGATGGCAATGATTTGGATGTTGTGGGAATAGGTACAGTAACCCTAAAGTCAAGAGAAGGTGGTGTTTTTCAAATTTCAGATGTCCTTTATGTACCTGAAATGAAGATAAATCTGCTATCTATATCTTCATTTTTAAGTGATGGTTTTAAATTTGTATTTGAGAAAGATCTTTGTAAGATCTTATCACATAAAGAAGACAAGTGTCTTTTACAAGGTACGCATAAAGGAGGGATCTTTGTTTTGTCAAAAATCAGTCAGGCATATGCAGTCAAATCTTCGTCACTGGTGGAAGATATGAAGCTATGGCATGAAAGATTTGGACATATCAGTTTTGGAGCTCTCAAGAATATCAAAGACAGAGGTATGGTTGAGAGTTTACCCTCATTCAAGCTACCTGATGATTCAGATATATGTGAAGGTTGTCTTGAAGGTAAGATGCATAAACTACCTTTCAAGAAACATGGTCATATTACAACTACCAGGAAATTGCAAATTATTCATTCAGATATGAATGGACCTATGAAAGCAGACTCTATTCAGGGTTTCAGGTATTTTGTCCTATTTGTGGATGATTTTACAAGATACTCATGGATCTATGGTCTTAAGTCAAAGTCAGAAGTCTTTCCTATGTTCAAGAAGTTTGTAGCTATGGTTGAAAATGAAAGTCAGGAAACTATCTAGATTCTCAGAAGTGATAGAGGTGGAGAATACTTGTCAAATGAGTTGCAGACATTTCTCGATGAGAAAGGTATTACTCGACACCTTAGTATTGCTTATACTCCTCAGCAAAATGGTGTTGCAGAAAGAAAGAATAGAGTGCTTGTTGAAATGATGCGGAGCATGATGGCGTCCAAGAGGCTTTCACCAAAATTTTGGTTTGATGCAGTACATACAGCTAATCACATTTTGAACAGGTCATCTACAAAAGCTTTAAAGGTAATCACACCGTATGAGGCTTATTATGGTAGAAAACCTAATGTGAGTTACTTCAAAGTGTTTGGATCACTTTCTTATGTACATGTTGAGAAAAAGGACCGAGGCAAACTAGATGTAAAGGCAAAGAAAGCTGTTTTTATTGGATATCCTGTTGAAAGCAAAGGATACAGGTTTTATGTTCCAGAGATAGGTGAAGTTATTCTTTCACGTAATGCTTATATTGCTGAAGATAAGGTTTATGATAAAGAAGCAGAAATTCTGGAGTTCATTAGTGAAAATGACCATGGAATTTTTAGAAAGATTCTGGATGTACATGTTCAGCCATATCAGGATGGAATTAAACCTCAAATTCCTAGTATTCAAGAAAAAGTTGAAGAAATAGGAATTTCACAACCTTCTACAGAGTCAGTTCCACAAGAGACTTTGATTCCAAAAATGGAAGAAGTTAAAGTTCCAGAAAGTCCTAGTACCTCGGCAGGACAAGTTCCAAAACCTGTGGAAGCTGAAAGTTCAAAAAGAGTTTCACCACTATTCAAGGATACACCTACGTGGTTATATCAAACTTGGAAAGATAGTGGTATAAAGACTTTTACTGGAAGAACAAGGAGTCAGACTAGACAACAACAACAAGATCATGTAAGAACAAGAAGTCAAACTAGACAGCAAAAAGATCATGTAAGTTTTGCTGAAGACTTTGAGATTCATGATATTTTGGCACTTACGACTGTTGAAGATGAACCTGCGTGTGTTAAAGATGCACTTAAAATTCCTATTTGGAGAAAAGCTATGCAAGAAGAGATTGATTCTATTCATAAGAATCAAACTTGGTAGCTATGTGAGTTACCAGAAGGAAAGAAGGCTATACGTGTAAAATGGATCTTCAAAATCAAAAGGAAAGTAGATGGTACTATTGATAGATACAAGGCCATGTTGGTTGTCAAAGGATATGCACAACAAAAAGGTATTGATTATGATGAGACATTTGCTCCTACGTCTAGAATGACTGTTACGAGGTCAGTACTTGCTCTAGCAGCACATTTTGGTTGGCATATATATCAACTTGACATTAAGACTGCTTTTCTAAATGGTGATTTACACGAGGATGTGTATATTCAGCAGCCAGAAGGTTTTGAAGAGACAGGTAAAGAACACTTAGTGTGTAAGCTTATAAAAGCTTTGTATGGTTTAAAACAGGCACCTAGAGCATGGTATGAAAAGATACATACATATCTTTTATCCATTGGTTTCCATAACTCAGATGCAGCACCAACTCTTTATGTCAAAGCTAAAACAGGTATGATGATTATAGCAATCATTTATGTGGATGATATTATAGTCACAGGTCCCAGAGATGAAGATTTGCAGATGTTCAAAGAAGAATCGAAGCAAACATTTGATGTAAATGATTTAGGCATTTTACATTATTATCTTGGGATTCAGTTTCTGTTTCGAGATGAGTGTATCTACATGACACAACAGAAGTACATTGAGAAACTTTTGGAAAGGTTTCAAATGAGTGATTCTAAACCTATGCAAACACCTATGGATCAGAACACGTCTTTACAAATGGTAGCAGATGCAGAGCCATTTGATGCTACTCTATATAGTCAAGCAATAGGTTGCTTGATATATCTTTGTAATACACGTCCTGATATACAGTTTGCAGTTTCTCAAGTATCAAGGTTCATGCAGAATCCAACAGTGTTACATTGGAAAGCAGTAAAGCGGATCTTTCGTTATTTGAAGGGAACTTCAAATTATGCTATGGTATTTTCGAAATCTACACATTTGTTACTAAAAGGATTTTCAGATTCTGATTGGGCAGATGATAGAGACACAAGAAGAAGTACTAGTGGATTTTGTTTTTATCTTGGAGATTGTCTTATCTCATGGTATTCGAAAAGACAACCCACTATTGCCACTTCATCATGTGAAGCTGAATATCGTGCAACATTTACAACTACTCTAGAGTCACTATGGTTGCAGAAGATTTTCAGTTATCTTGATGTAAGAGTACATCAACCCATTCAGATATTTTCAGATAGCCAGAGTGCTATAGCTATAGCTAAGAATCCAATGCATCATGCAAGGACAAAGCATATAGAGGTACACTACCACTATATTCGAGAGCAGATAGCTAAGAAGCACATTGAGCTTGTTTATGTTCCTTCTAGTGAGAATGTTGCAGATATTTTACCAAAGCATTGACTAGAGATAGTCACGAGAAGATTTACAGGTTACTGAAGCTTGTACCAATATGACATTGAAGGAGGGATTGTTGGAAGTCAATGTTTATATTGGTCCAACAAATAGCTTCATAAGAAGCTTTCTCAATAGTCTTCCAAGCGGGCGCAACATATCCATATACAATATCTTCATACACATGTATAAGGAATCAACGGGCGCTCATATGGTCTAGAACAAAGCTTCTAAAAGCAGTCTCTGCCCACCTTGGTTCGAATCCCGTTAAACGCATGCGAAGGCAGTTTTTGGTTTTCACTAAACTTTGCTTTTGGGAAACGCATACAGACGGGATACAGCTTTATTTTTTTGTACGCGATCAATTTGATCGTAGATTTATTTGTGCTTTCTTTTAGCTTTTCATGGATACTCAAATACTATATAATAAGGCCTTGCCTCATTGTGTAACTCACTCACTCAAAGATCTAGAGCTTGGAGATCTTCTTGAAGACAGAGTGTTCTCACACTCTTGAAGGAGGTGAAGTTGTGGTGAAGGAGAGGCTACTCTCATTGCAGCAGGAAGTCTTCTACGAGGTGGTGGTAACTATCTTTTGTGAGTTAACCTTGTGGTTGATTTACAATTTCGTTACACTATTTTGTTAGCTTCGTTGCTTCATTCTCTTCACACACACTTAGATTATTTCGACATAATCTAAATTTTGTATCATCATCTTCTTATTCTTCCATTAGTGAGTGCACCACTTTATATGGTTGAGTAGTACTCCCATGTTGTAATTTGGACATCTATTATTTTTAGTGAAGTAAGCATCGAGCTTACGTTCCCTATCCTTGTCTCAAGATCTCTTTCTTTCTCTATCTCACTTATCATCTTGTCAATTAAGTTGTGTATGCTCAAGAGGTTTTAGTATTGGAACGATCCTGGGGCCCCAAATTCCAACAGTCGATGGGTGGGGTGACATCGAAGGGATATGTATTATATGGCTTGGGTTTTGAGCTAAAATAAAATTCTTGGGTACCCAAATCTGTGTGGGTGTGGGTCAATTGGTCAAGTACTTCTTGGCGATCCAAATCTGTTGAGTTCTTGTCGATGGAGAAGAAGGTCGAGGGGATGTCGGATGGAACATATGCTTCTGCCTTGACTTCTTCTTGTCATAGCCTGTGCTGTTGGAAACTGTTGGTGCTTTCTGACCTTTCGACAGCCATACTTGCCTTGTGCTGCTTGGCTTGACCTGCTGGTACTACTTCCACCTTTGGGTCGTCTGGCATGGTCGTTGGTTTGGGTTCCTCAGTCGTGGTTGACTCTTCGGTGGTTGAGGTTGAGAGGTTTGGTTGACACACTTCTTTGGAAAAGAAGGGAGGTCCAACAATTGCGTGACCTTCCCATGAGGAAGTGAGGCATTCTGTACCACAGATCTAGGCTGATCCACAGGAAGTGTGGAGGAAGGGCCACTGGAGGCTATGGTGCCCATGTGGCCATTGAAGCAACCCACCTAACCATTGATGTAGTCCCCTTCCTGTGCAAAGGAAGACCAAGGGAAGATCCCTTGAAGTCCTCCTGACTTGCAACTATCCATCACCAAGCCCTCTTCAGTTGACGTTGGATGGAGCGGGCTTATCTGACAGATTTGTCCAAAAATCTTTCGATCCTTCTTCGCAGTCATTTCACATGGTTTGGGAGTACATTGCTCAGGGGGTACATTGCTCAGGGGGTCTATTGTTAGGGAAGTCAAGCAGTATCACGTGCTGCTGGTCTAAGGTCTTGAGCTATAGGGAGCCTTGTCTAAGATTTAGGTCCACCGAGTGGTTGTATAATCAATCTTGGCCAAGGATTAATGGTTCTATGAGGTCATCATCATGGCACACTAGGAGTTTCACAGTCATGGTCATCTTATGTATGAGGATAGGAAGGTCCACCTCACCCATGCAAGGGGTTTCCATGCCTCCTAGCCCTATGAGGTATGCCTCAAATGGCCGCATTTCTAATCCTAAGACCTTACAATGGGACCACCTAATAGCACTAGTCGCTGCACTTGAATCAATTAAAGCCCTAAGTGTCTGCTGGGTGTTGCCTTGTTCTAGCATGACTGTAATGAATGGTCTCCTATCCACTATGCTAGGATGAGTAGTTGACTTTGTTTGACACATGGCCATGGGATATCTCGGTGTTTCTTCAAGATGGTTATAATGTTCTCTCCCTATTCCTTGTCTTCTTAGTTTCATGCATTTAATGCATTTTAGAGCTTTTGCCTGAGCTTCCTCATGTATTCTCTTTTCTTTATCCTTATGTTTCTTTGCTATTGTGAGTCGTCTAAGCATATCCTCAGTAAGAGGTTTCTGATAAAGCTTGACTCTACAAGCACTAATGTAATTAGGCATTATCTCTCCTTTTGATGTGGCTAATTGAACTGCTCCACTTATCAAAAGTCTCTTAATAATCATAGGTCCATAACCACATTTCTCTAATTTTCGTGCATGTTGTCTCAACATATACACTAGGACTAAGTCACCTTCTTTGAAGCCTTTATCTTTCACATGTGCATCGAAATAGGCTTTCTGTCGCTTCTTTGATGCATATATGCTTGCTGCTGCTTTCAACTTGGTTTCTCTTAATCGTTCCAAGTCCATTATCTGTGATGATAATTCGTGAATGGTCCACTGCTGTTCTTGTGCAACCTTAAGGGTGGGTATCAAAAAGTCCAAAGGAAGCACAACGTTTTGACCAAAAACCATCTAAAAGGGAGTTGCATTGAGTACGGTCTTCTAGACCACTCGATATGCCTAAACAACATGATGTAACTGTTTATCCCAATCTAAACATTTGTTGTTCACGATTTTTGTCCATATAATACAAAGGATCTTGTTAGTACTTTCTGCTTGACCATTGGCTTGAGGATGATATGGTGCGGATTTCTTGTGAATCACCATAAAATCTTGTAACGAATATTCAATGAATTGGTTAAGAAAGTGAGTTCCTTGATCACTCACTAGTTCTATCGGTAAGCCATACCTCATAAAGACATTTTCAAATAAGAATTTTGCTGTCATGTGTGCATCATTCTTTTTGGTCACCTTAGCTTCTACCCATTTGGTAAGATAATCTGTTGCTACTATAATGTATTTAGCATGCGTGCCTTTAGTAGGGGGTTAATGGGTCCTACCAAGTCTATACCCCACTTAGAGAATGCACGTCCTCCTATCATGGGTTTCAATGACATTTCATCTCGAATAGGAAACTGAGTTCTTTGGCACACATCACATCTCTTAACATAGGTATGTGCATCCATGTGAAGAGTGGGCCACCATAATCTTGCGAATAATATAGCTTTGATTATTCTATTGGGGCCAAAATGACCTCCTACAACACCTTGGTGTGCAGTCTCTAATATGCTCAAATAGTCACTTTCATGAGCAAACTATCTTAGGTACCCATCTTTTCCTCGTTTGTACAAGTTATCACCAATAAGTGAGTAGCCTTGAGCTTCCTGCTCTAGAATTCATTATCTTGCTAAAGTCATTCCTTAAGGGAATGTTTTCGTCCTCAAGTATGTCACCATTGGTTTGCTTCACTTTGGTGTGAGAGACACATGATATAGACTGGCATGTTCCACAGGTGGTCTTTCACAACAGACATGGCATTCTTTACATAGCCTATAGATGTCTGCTTCCATAGATGGCCAATATACTCCTAGTCTATACAGATTCTACAATGTATAGTGTTTTGAGTGATGTTGCTGTAATGCACCTACATGTGCTAATTGCAACCAATTCTCGCATTCTGAGTCGTCTACACAACAAGCAAGAATTTTCTGATTATCTTGTTTATATATGCTTCCTACCAGTATTTGGTATCTTTGTGACTTAGTGATTTCTCCTTCTTTGATCCTGATCCTAGGATTCTTGGGTCCAAATGCGAGAATAGGGACAATGGGTTTGGACCATTCGGGTACTATCTCAAGATTAAGCAGGTATGCATCTAGTAGTTCATCTGCTATCCCTTGAGGAGCTTCTCCAGTAGTTAACCTTGAAAGGTGGTCAGCTCTAAGGTGGGTCTTTCCCTTCCTCACTACTGCTTCAAAGTCATACTCCATTAATAATAGAAACCATCATATCCATCATCTAGTGTTACAAGGCTTATTGACTAAGTACAACAAAGCCTAATGATCCGTGAAGAACTTGAACTTATTCGCCAATAAGTAATGCCTGAATTTCTTTACCGTGTAAATCATTCCTAATCCTTCATGCTCTGTTGTGGTGTAATTTCTTTCTGCTTCATTTAATTTTCTACTTGCATATGCTATGGGAAGATCCATATTACCTTCATTTGTAGGTTGTGCCAACACAGATCCTATGACATAGTTAGATGCATCCACATGCATGGAATGGCTTACTCCAATCTGGGGTCATTAATATAGGTGCAGAACACAAGTGTTGTTTGAGTTCATTGAATGATTTTTCACATTAATCCGTCCATTCAAACTTGGTCAAAGGAGAGTACAAAGTCTTTGCTATGATAGCGTACATGTGTATAAATCATCGATAATAACCATAATGACGCATGAAAGCCTGTACCTCCTTTAAATTTTTTGGCTTAGGTAAGTCTGCAATCACTCTCACTTTTTCTTCCTCCATAGAAATCCCGTTCTTTGACAAAATGTGTCCTAGAATCTTGCCTTGTCTGACCATGAAAACACATTTTTCTGGGTTCAATCAAACTTGATATTCTTGACATTTGACAAATACTTGCCTTAATTCAGGGATGTGGGTTTGTCTCATGTTAGAATGAGCACAGATGTCGTCCACATAAACTTCCAAATTCTTCCTTAATAATTCCTTGAAAACGTGACACACTAGTCATTGGAAAGTGGCACGTGCATTTGGCAGCCCAAAAGGCATTACACTCTGTGGCAAAAGTCGTCTTGTTCTGATCTTCAAGAGCAATGGCTACTTGGTTATAGCCTGAGGATCCATCAAGGAAGCTGTAAACTTCCTTGCCCACAACTCATTCCAATAAATGCTTCATGATAGGAAGAGAATAACTGTACCTAATCGTGGTGGCATAAACTTTTTTAAGGTTAATACACACACAATTTCCCATTTTACTGGGGCATTACCACAATGGGGGATACCCATTAAATATGTTCAATTTCATAAATGAATCTTGCTTCTATCAATCGGTCTATCTCCTCTTTAATCTTGGCAGCATAATTATCATTATAAGTGTATGGTTTCTACTTGGAAGGCTTGGCCTCTTGAGTCATAGGGATTCAATGGGAGCATATATCTGGGTCTACTCCTTTCAAATATTTGTAACTCCAAGAGAATACATCTATGTTCTCGCAATAGGTCTGTTAACTCTTCTTCTTCTTCCTCAATCAAATCCTACCCTATGTACATGCATTTTTCTTCTCCTTCTTCAATTGACTACTATTTTTTTGGTTTTCTCTTGATTATCATGTACTTCTCCAATGTCTACTTCTCTTTTAGGCATCCGTACCATGATTCTTTTGTCTTCTATTTCATGTTTTTTGAAATTCTCTGGTACTTCCATGAGTGGTTCTTCTTCTTCTTATGTCTTATGTGATTTCTTTCTTTTCTTCTTGTGCTCACTTTCTTTGCTCTCTATGAGGGACTTGGGTTGTTTGGTTAGATTTTCCTTGTGCATCTCAGGGGTCATGGCTTCCACAAAGTAAAGGTACTCTTCTTCTGTCGAATAGAAGGGTTCCATGATAATGGACTCTAGGTCCTCGTCACTTCACTTGTTTGGCTCTTGGGTCACTTCCATGCATTCTTTTAGGATGGGCTCTTCCTCTAGGGGCCCTATCACAAAGATTAAAATATCATACCCTTCCTCATCACATTGAGGGGTCCATTGTTCTTTGTTCACTACTATATCCATTGTGGCTAAGATCTCTGCCCAAGCATGAGGCTCGAATTCCTCATCCGGAAACACTACAGGTGCATAAGCAGGATCTTGAAGAGTTTGTGGATGTTTTTCTGAACCTAAAGTTCTAGCCTTTAATCGTTCTTCCTCTTGTTTGGCTACTTTACACATCCATAAATGAGTGTCCTCGTGCAACCATGATGGGTCTGATTCTAATGAATGCACAGAATTTGTTTCTTTAGCTGACTTATGGATGATATTCCATTGTATTGGGGGTACATCTCAATGAGAATAGTCCTTGAGATTAACCTTGGTTGTCACTGCTAAGTGTTGTAAATACAAAGAATTGGTTCCCCAATCTTATACAATTTGCAACTAGCACATGAATGGTCATCCTAAAATCATCTTGTATGCATGATTTTCCCAAAATCACAAACGAAAAAGGTATGCTCAAATTCTACACCAAGTGGTGAGAGATATGCCTTCTAGTAAGCCTAATGGTTTCTCGATGTGTTCGTCAACCATTTGTAGCTTCATTTTGGTGGGTCTTAATGCTAGCTTACCCCAATGTTTCCATGAAGCAATGGTAGCTATGGATACTCCCGCTCCTGAATCTAAGATGGCTTTGGTGGTGTAGCCTTGATGAGTTATTGGAAGATAGGTATTACCTTCCTCTCCCTCGCTCATATCTCCAATTCTTTCTGCAAGTATTTCTGGTACTGTCTTGTGCGAACCTTCTTGAGAGTAAGTGGAAGTGGCCTCTTGGAATTGGTTTGCTACATGCTTCCACAACTCAGGCTTAATTTTTAACAATTCTTCTAGAATGAGATGACATTGCACTTTGGTGTTCTTTATCATATCAGTGTTCTTAGGGATTACCGATTCTTCATTTCTCACTATTATGGTTGGTGCCCTCATACTGATAGACTTAGCTTCCCAAGGTCCTGTGAACTGAGGTAACTCTTGTAAGGAGTTAGATTCAAAATCTGTATGTTCACAAAGCTGCTCTTCCTCTACATCGTCATATATGGAGGGTATGTCTTGGGGGAATTGTTCCTGCAAGTCATCTATCTCTTTGATGGGGAGATGGGTTTCTTGCTCTCGTCTCCATTTCTCTTCTTGCATTTCTCTTAGGAATCCTTGCGAGTACTTATGTATGGAAAAAAGATTTTCTTCACCCTCAGTATTTGGCACTTGGGACAGGGATGGTGCATTACCTTCCTGTGTCTCTGGGACAATAGGGTTATGTTGTAAACTCTTCTTTTTGTTGCTAGCAATCAAATATTCTAGCCTCTAATAATCCTTGAAAGTGTAACTTTGGTTTTGCTATATTACTCCAGCTGATATCTCGAGAAGCATTGAACATGGTCTGGGCTAATTCTACCATCTTCATGTGAAGCTTTGTTCTCTCAATTTCTAAGTTATCCCTTGGATAGTTCTTACTCAATTTAGCTACTTGAGGTCCTTCTTTTAGTCTCGCCTGGTATGCTCGAAACATCATGTCCAGATTTTAAGGTATGGGTTCAACGAGAACTGATCCTCACCTATGGTTAGAGGTTTCTTGGTTCGATTCTTGCAAAGTTAACTCTAAGATCTTAGCTCTAGTTTCCTTTAGACTTCCTTCCAATTCATTTATCTTTTTACTCCATTTTCTCTTGATTCTCTCTTGTGAATCCTTCCATGATTTCATTTTTCTTCTACTGGACTCTCCAACTTGACTAGTTTCCACTACCTTATCTAGATTAGGTTGTTGGTTTTGTAACAGTGCTTGGGCTCTTGTTATAGCTTGGATAGGTACATATGTAGGTGTGGATCCATATGAGGTGTGCATAACACCTATGGCAGGCCTTACTCAAGCATTGCCCCATGAAAATCCCCTTGTTCTCATCAGATGGGCTTCATTAAGATCCACTCTTATTATAAACAGATTGCTTAACTTTGATGAAAAAACACAGATGCAAAGTTGGTTATGGCCATATATGTCTATTCCCATAATAAATATACTTTTGCATGCATGCGTTCACACCCACATTCTCACACATTCCTATGGCAATCTACCTAACCTCCATAACATGGTATCCAACATGAGCATTCTTTTAGTACTCTTGGGAATTGTCATCATGACCTATTTGTGTTTAGCCAGCTCATTTTAGTCAAACAAGGCTTAGATGTGCTCATTCCAATTGAGAGCTCTAATCATCGTGGCCACAAAACAGAAGTTGTACTTGTAGTGTCAAGTCACTTGAACTCATTGGATGAACCCATTTATATGAGGATGTTCTTTTGAGCTGCATCCTCATGGGTGACCCCTCCGCCAAGTCTTGCAGTCACCTGCTGAGAACAAGCCAGCAGCCCGTGGAAGAACTTCCTCCACAGTGCTTCACACCTCCCTTTTTTGTCCCCTTCTTCGACATGTGCTGCCAAAGACTTCTCTCCGACATCAAAAATGAGAAAGCGGACGCGCAGACACCTCGTGTGTGTGGAGTAAGGGATCACAACCCCCCCTTTCTTTGTCCTTCCCCTGCCACATCTAACAAGGGTGGGAAAACCATCACGCGACCCAAAAAGAAGAGCACCTTTTCCAAACATTGAAAACCTATGCAATGCATGCCATATAACTTCTCCCCTTTTAGAGAATCATGTGCCTCCTTTTTCCTCCTTGGAATTCCCTTTTTAGATCTTTGGGACAAGCTGCCAAAATAAACCTACACATTTTCTTCTTTGTAATAGCCACCCTACGGGCCACCATGAGGTCCTCTTAATGACTCATGAGTAGCCGTAGTGACAACATGACAGAATGCAAAGCGGTCATCAACAACATGAGTAGCAACAAGGCCACTGATATATGCCATGTCCATCATCAAAAAGGCCCCTCTCTAGAGATATGGTCGCACCACAAGCCTTCAGACATAGAATGAGGATTGCTGCACCTGCATAAATGTTTTTAGCCTACAATAAGCTTTCGCTGCAACCCAAGGTAATGATATTTGGGAGAGCTCTTTCAAGCTCCACTTTAGCAACCTGTTCTAGTGCTTCTGTTCCACATAATCCACATTTTCCTCCTCAAAACACCTGCAATCAAGCATCTATTCCGCACAATGAAAACATGTTAGTGCAACAAAAGATCACTAATTATGGCTAACAGCAAGAGGGAGGTTCATGGATGCAAGGAAGAAGTTTTGCCCTCTTACAGGCTATTTCCCTTCTTCTCCCTTAAGGCTTAAAGCCCCTCACCATGGTTTTTGATGTATAGAGTCGCCATTAGAATCCATCTAGGCGGAGCATTAGAGGTTTATGGAAGTAATAAGAAGGTTTTGTCACACCGTTTCCTAAGAGCTTGGAGGATCAAACAAATTTTGCTGATGGGAATGAGGCATATGTGAAGGATAGTAAAAAGGACTGATTCATCATATTTGAAGGAAACGAGGCATATCAAAAAAATTAGCAAAGGAGGAACAATTTGGAAGGTTACTGAAGGTGCTTTTAGTAGAAGCAAAAGAGCTCTCCTCGAGAGAAGGATGGGGCAAGAAAAAAGATAGCTTTAAATCTAATGATCAAGTCATAGGGAGGATGTTGGAAGTGTGTAGAAGTGTGAGAGACATACAAGAAGCACACACAAGGAGCATAAATGCAGCAAGACACATAGAGAAAATGGATGGCTAGAATAGCTCTCTCTATTGACAATGAACTGAACTGAAATAAGAGCTGAATAATATCCCTAAGTACAAAGTACCACCACATATGAGTGAATCATGTATGTGGTAACATGGGGAAAAAACCTCCAGCTAGCACTAGAGTAAAAAATGCCTATGTATAAGGAAAAGGTTCACATGAAAGCTACTCGAGGAACACATAAGTGTAACAAACCCCCCTGGAGCGAATGATGTGAACACATACAAGGAGTGCGAGATCAACCCCCACAAGGTAATAAGCGTAAAGATTTGCAAAAAGCTTCAAACATTTCTCGTGGAAGAGCTTTGGTGAATATGTCTGCCACATTATCTTGTGTAGGCACATATACCAAATCAATATCTCGTGCATGAAGGCATTCTCTCACATAGTGATAATGCACCTCAATAAATTTGGTCCATGCATGAAACACTGGGTTTCGTGAAACAGCCAATGCACTCCGACTATCAATGAGAATATGGGTAGCAGCATCAATCTCCATGCAAAGATCCAATAATAGGCATCTCAACCATATATACTCCATTGTAGCTATGAAAAATGCCCCATACTCAGCTTCACAACTCCATGTCACCACTATAGGTTACTTCTTACTCAACCAAGATATGCATGAGTCTCCAAGGAAAAAGCAATTACCACTAGTGGACATGTGAGTATCATAACAACCAACCCAATCACTATCTGTAAAAGTATGCAAGCATGGCTGAACATCTATTCCCTAAAAGAGACCTAGCCTCAAAGTGCCTTTGAGATGTCTAAATGCATGTTTCACCGCTTGCCAATGCTTAGTACCAGGGCTATGCATGAATCGACTCAACTAGGAAACTACATACTATATATCTGGCCTTGTGTTGCATGCATATATAAGACATCCCAGAGCTTGATGATAAAGAGAAGTGTCAAATGCATCACTAGAATCCTCAACTGAGAACCTAAATTATGTCTCAACTGGTGTGGAAATTGTCTTGTAATCCTCAAACTTAAAACACTGAAGCAGTTTTTCAACATACTTTACTTGATGCATAATAATTCCTCCCTTAACGGATGCAAACTGGATGCCAAGATAGTAGCTCAAAAGATCAAGATAAGTGACATCAAAAGTATGCTGCAAATCAGCCATAAGAATGTCAAGTTTTGCATCACATGACCTAGTCAAAAGTATGTCATCGACATAAAGAACAAGCACTATAAGATCAGCCCCATCTTTGCGTACATAGAGTGTGCTTTCAATTGGACTACATGTGAAGCCTAGAGCAATCAAGTGCTTATGGATTTTGTCATACCATGCACGTGGAGCTTGCTTGAGACCATACAAGGCTTTATGCAAGCGACAAACCATATGGTCTTACCTTTTCATAGCAAATCTAGGAGGTTGCTTCACATAAACCTCTTCTTGCAAATCACCATTCAAGAAAGCCGATTTTATGTCCAACTGATGTACTTTCCAACCTCGATGGGCAGCTAATGTAACCATGGTACAAATGGTAGTCATGCGTGATGTAGGTGCAAAAGTTTCCTCATAGTTGTTAAAAATAAAGAAGTAAGCTCATATATATTTTTGCAAAAAGGATTTTCTTCAAGTAGAAGAAAAATACAAAAATGAAAAATAGAAGCATTTACTTCAGCAAGTAGTGGAGATCAAAAGAGAATCAAATCCAAAAACTGAACTGTAAGAGGAGTGGCTGTCCAAAGTAGTGGAGAAATGATGGAGAAGAGCTCTCAAACTCATCATGAGATTTTTTGGTCACTTGGGTATAAAAGAGGCAAGGGAGGACACTCAAGCATAGAGGAAGAAGGTGTGAAAGCCCCCTTGTAGCTACTTCATTTGTTTTGAGTCATTTCGTTCAGTTCACTCTCATAGAGTATGTCCAGCCGCACACCCATTTCTGGGTAGTCTACTTGTGAGAGTCATATCTCTCAACATATGTATCCAATTTTAGTGTTTAGACATTCATTGGAAAGCTTATCGCGAGTATTTCCTCTGTCTAGAACAGTTTTATCAAATTCTTTATGGTCTATGAGTTATTCAGGTTTTAGTGAAGCCCAATTTTCAGCCTAATTGAGTGGATAGGTAGCCTATTTTGTATCAAAGAGTTGCCAACCCAAATCTACTCCAAATTGAGTGTTTGATAGCTCATTTGAAAGCTCTAGGTGTCTAGTTTGAGTGACCAAAGTTTCAAGTTCATTGCGTTGTTCACTTGGTACCAGTTTTCATTTGAGGGTTCAGCTATTGGCAAGAGTCTTTATCCTGAGAAGGTCTTCTACACTTTCCGCTGCGATTAGGAGAGGAATTCTCCAACAATTGGTATCAGAGCATTGGAGTTTGAAGATTCAAAGCATTGGAACTGAATTGAAGCAAAGGAGAAGCTACAAATCAAGGGTGAGCTTCATGAAGTCAAGAAAGAGCACCACAACATACTTGAGGTAAACTTCAATCTTGGAAGTTTTCAATGGCTGATTTAGGACTAGACAAAGATAATTTTCAATCTTGGAGGTATAGAATGATAAATTACCTTAAAGGTAAAGGTTTATGGAGTCTAGTTAGTGGAGACGATCCACAACTGGTGGACATTGAAGATCCCAACATTACTCCGGCACAAAGGAGACAATTTGCTGATTGGGAAGAGAGGAATCGAAGGGTGATGTTCCTCATATCACAAGTTATTTCTAACACTATGATTGATCATGTGCAAAGCTTAGAAACAACCAAGGAAGTTTGGGAAGCATTGGAGAAGGTGTATGCTACCTCAACAAGGTCTCGAAGGATGCAACTCAAGAACGAGCTCAACAACATGAGGAAAAGCTCAAACCAAAGCATTAGTGAGTATACATTGAGGATCAAAGAGCTTCGAGATCAGCTAGCATCAGTTGGATGCAAGATAGAAGAGGAAGACATCGTCCAAACAGCCCTCAATGGCTTGAGAAGTGAAGAAAAGTGGAAGCCCCTCATCACAAACATCCTTTATAGAGATCCTCTACCAACATTCGACGAGATTATACCAAATCTTATGGTTGAAGAGGTTGCTCAACAAGGAGAAGGCAATAAAGGTAAGGACAGCCATAGTCAAATGTTATATGTAGGAAGAGGTAGAGGAAGGAACTCAAGAGGAGGCTCGAGAGGAAGAGGAAGAAGCTACAACAACACAAATTTCAGCCAACACAACTTGGAGGACAACAAGGACAACTCAAATGACAACACACATGGAAGAGGTCGAGGAAGAAATAGAGGAAGAGGTTGAGGTTCATACAATCCTCATAAAGGTATAACATGTTATCATTGTTGTAAACTAGGACATTATGCAAATGATTGTTGGCAAAAGAATGGAAGGCTGAATGGAGGCAACCAAAGGAGCCAAAATAACTATGCAAGTACATCAAGTGAAGGAGACAAGCAAACCATGCTTGCCATGAAGCATGACTACAACAACTCGAGAAGTGATGACCAAAAATGGTTCATAGATTCAGGTTGCAGCAACCATATGACATGCCAAGGAGACTTCTTCACAAAGCTACAAGCTCCAAGTGGAAAAGGATGTGTGGAGACCGGCGATGAAACACAACACGCAATTGAGCATGTTGGAGATATCAAGCTTGGAGACAAGAAGGTATTGGCTGATGTTCTTCATGTTCCTACTATTGCAAAGAATTTGATTTCAGTAGGACAAATGGTAGAGAAAGGATATCATGTTATCTTCAATGAAAAAGGCTACTTTATAAAGAATCCAAAAGAAGGATTCAAGGTCATTGCTCAAGGAAGGAAAGAAGGAAGGATGTTCACTTTGGACATTCAACAACCGCATGGAAAGATGATGTATATTCAGTTTGGAAACAAGAGGATTGCTGAAATCGATTTGTGGCACAAAAGGTTTATCAACATTCCCAAGCTCAAGTACATGAGCAACCATGAAGTGGTAAGAGGTCTTCCAAGATTCAATGATGCCGGACTACATGAGTTTTGTGAAGCATGCCAACTAGGAAAGCAAACTCGACAACCATTCAAGAAAAGCAACTATGTGGCAAGGAATGTCCTCGACTTGATACACACGGATGTATGGGGATCATCACAACAACCATCAGTGGCTGGTAATAGATATTTTGTCACTTTTATCGATGATCATTCAAGAAAAGTATGGATGTTTTGCATAAAACAAAAATCAGATGTGTTCTCCATGTTCAAGAGATTTAAAGCACAGGTAGAAAAGGAAACAGGACGCTACATAAAGACCTTGAGGTCCAATGGAGGAGGAGAATATTTATCCAAAGAATTTTTAGATTTTCTTTATGAAAATGGCATCAAGAGACAATTTACATGTAGGTACACACCTCAACAATTCGGAATAGCTGAAAGGAAAAATCGACATATCACAGAAGTTGCAAGATGCATGCTCAATGAGATGAAGATGCCACTAAACTATTGGGCTGAAGCAGTACGACCGTTTATTTGATGAACAAGTGCACAACGGCTGGAGTGCATAATCTAACTCCCGAGGAGGTTTATTCCGGTAAGAAACCTGACCTTACACATCTCAAAGTTTTTGGATGTGTGTGTTATGTTCACATCCCTCAAGAACTAAGGACAAAGATGAAGGCAAAGTTCAAAAAATGTGTTTTTATTGGATATTCATCGGAGCAAAAGGGATATAAGTGCTACAATCTGGTGACAAAGGAGCTACGAGTCTCACGAGATGTGGTATTAGATGAGCTAAGACCATGGTTTGGAGACAAAGGGAAAGAAAAGATTCTTGAAGAAGATTGCAAAGATGATGGAGGTGCTGTCCAAGAAGAATTTCAGCAAACAAGCACTCAAATGTCAGGTCCAGAAGTTTCTACATCACTTGGAGAAAGCTCAACATGGAAGGGGAGGCTAAGGAGTCATTCCTCATCACCAACATCAGCCTATGAAAGATCCAAGGTTGAAAGTGCTGCCCAAAATAGTGATTCAAATGCAAATGAAGAGTATGAAGAGGTGATCACACCAAAGGTAAAGTTGAACCGGTTGAAGAAGCAATGTTCAAAAGGAAATGAAAGGAGGTCTTCAAGAGCAAGGTATCCAATTGAAAGGCTGAGCTGTGATAGTTTTATTGCAAAGCATTTTGCATATATGACACAGGTGGTCAAAGACAAAGAACCGGATGCATATGAAGAAGCATGTACACAAAAAGAATGGCAAGAAGCTATGCAAGAAGAGATGAAAGCTCTCAAGGACAATCACACATGGGAGCTAGTTCCAAAGGCTGAAGGTATGAAGATTGTTCCAAATAAATGGGTGTTTAAAATAAAGAGAAATGCTGATGGTTCTCTAGCAAGGCATAAAGCTAGACTGGTAGCAAAAGGATTCAAGCAAACTCACGGCATCGATTATGAAGAGACTTTCAGCCCGGTTGCAAAGATGGGAACAACTAGAACCTTGATTGCAGTGAGTGCAGCAAAGAGATGGCCATTGTACCAACTTGACATAAAAAATGCTTTTCTCAATGGTGAACTTCAAGAAGAGGTATACATGAGTCAACCGATTGGATGTGAAGACAAAAAGCATCCAAATTTTGTTTGTAGATTGAAGAAAGCTTTGTATGGGCTGAAGCAAGCACCACGTGCTTGGAATCAAAGATTGGTCGAGTACCTCACAAGGTGTGGGTATAGTCCAAGTAATGCAGATCCCTCTCTCTACATGAAGAAAGAAGAAGGCAAGCAGGTATATATTTGCATATACGTTGATGATCTCATCATAACAGGAAGTAATGTTACATGAATACAAGAGATCAAAAGGAAACTCGGTAAGGAGTTTAAAATTTCAGATCTTGGTGAGCTGAAATACTTTTTAGGCATTGAGATAGTCTATGGGAAAGATGGCATTTACTTAATGCAAAGAAAGTACCTATTGGATGTTCTTTTCAGATTTGGAATGAGTGAATGCAAACCACTCACTCAACCTATGGACACAAATGTGAAGCTATGCTCAAATGATGGAGAGAAGTTACATGATGTAACTACATACAGAAGTATTATAGGTTCATTGATCTATGCTACGATCACAAGACCAGATTTATGTTATATTGTTGGAGTTCCTTCTCAATTTATGCAAGCTCCAACAAGTGAACATTTAAATTCAGCCAAACGAGTGCTAAGATATGTGAAGCACAGTCAATCATGCTCTGTTTTATGGATATGATGAAGAATTGCAGGTAAAAGGCTTCAGTGATGCTGATTGGGCTGGTTCGAAGGAAGACAGAAGATCCACTTCAGGTTATGTGTTCATGATAGGTAGCAAACCTATCACATGGAGCTCAAAGAAGCAACCTACTGTTGCACTATCATCTACAAAAGCTGAATATAGAGGTTTAGCCTTTGCAACTTGTGAAGCTATGTGGATTAAGAAGCTCTTGGCTGATCTTGATGTGCAGGTCGAGACCATTCCAATTTATGGTGACAACATGTCAAGCATTCACTTGACAAACAATCCAATGTTTCATGCACGAAGCAAGCACATAGAAGTGCATTATCATTATGTTTGAGAAAAGGTTTTGAGCAAGGATGTGGATATAAAGTTCATTGGAACTAATGACCAGGTTGCAGACATGCTTACAAAGTCCCTAGATGCTTCTAAGCTCAAGAGGTTCAAGGACGACATCAACTTGCAGGATATGGCTGAAGGTGCAAGCTCACATGTGAGCTTGAGGGGGAGTGTTAAAAATAAAGAAGTAAGCTCGTATATATTTTTGCAAAAAGGATTTTCTTCAAGTAGAAGAAAAATACAAAAATGAAAAATAGAAGCAATTACTTCAGTAAGTAGTGGAGATCAAAAGAGAATTATTCAAAAGAATCAAATCCAAAAACTGAACTGTAAGAGGAGTGGCTGTCCAAAGTAGTGGAGAAATGATGGAGAAGAGCTCTCAAACTCATCATGAGATTTTTTGGTCACTTGGCTATAAAAGAGGCAAGGGAGGACACTCAAGCATAGAGGAAGAAGGCGTGGAAGCCCCCTTGTAGCTACTTCATTTGTTTTGAGTCATTTCGTTCAGTTCACTCTCATAGAGTATGTTCAGTCACACACCCATTTCTGGGTAGTCTACTTGTGAGAGTCATATCTCTCAACATATGTATCCAATTTTAGTGTTTAAGCATTCGTTGGAAAACTTATCTCAATTAATTCCTCTATCTAGAATAGTTTTATCAAATTCTTTATGGTCTGTGAGTTATTCAGGTTTTAGTGAAGTCCAGTTTTCAGCCTAACTGAGTGGACAGGTAGCCTGTTTTGTATCAAAGAGTTGCCAACCCAAATCTACTCCAAATTGAGTGTTTGATAGCTCATTTGAAAGCTCTAGGTGTCTAGTTTGAGTGACCAAAGTTTCAAGTTCATTTCATTGTTCAGTTGGTACCATTTTTTATTTGAGGGTTCAGCTGTTGGCAAGAGTCTTTATCCTGAGAAGGTCTTCTACACTTTCCGCTGCGATTAGGAGAGGAATTCTCCAACAATAGTCAATGCCATATTGTTGTGCATATCCTTTGGCAAACAATCTAGCTTTTTAGCAATCAATGCTACCATCAGAATCTCTCTTAATCTTGTAAACCCGCTTTGTACCAATCTCATTTTTTCTTTTTGGCAATTCACATAACTCCCAAGTACCATTCCTATGTATTTCATAGCACTCATGCATTGTGGATCATCACATGCATCTTCAAAAGTAAGTGGCTCTTCATTACCTGCTATTGCAATAAGAGAATAATCCACAAAATTACTTGATGCATGGTGAGAGCTTGATCTTGTTCTACTAAGTAAATGTGCACTCAATTTGTTGTCCTACAAAGTTTGTTTCAGCCACTTTGGCATAGTTTATGCACTCTTGATAGACATGCATTCATTATGTAATACATCATCAACATTTATATCATGTGTGGGCTGAATTTTATGCTCATTTTCAGCCATATTTTGGTGCAAATGTTTAGCCATATGTGGCTAGAAATTTCCAGCCGTTCCAACAATTTTTGGTCGAAAACTTTCAGCCATGTTTGGCTGGAAGTTCTCTGCATTTTCAGCTCTATTTTGCTAGAACTTTTCAGCCCTTTGAGCCTCAATTGGCTAGTCTACATGGCCATAGTTAAGCACACCATTTTGGAACAAAGGCATGAGTGTATTGAACACATCTTGTGAGCTAACAGTGGGCTGTTTTTTGCATTCAAGTAGAGGGAAAACTAAATTTTTAGCAAAGTCCACATCTCGACTCACTGTATTTGTGTTCATCAATGGATGATACAAATGATATCCCTTACATACATTTCTTTTCCTTGTCATCAAGTTTGTGATGTTGTTGTGATGGCACAAGAGCATATGCCAAACAACCAAACATGTGCATATGACTAACCATAGGCTTATGTCCATTCCAAGCCTCATGAAGAGTGATGAATCTCAATGCTTTTGTAGGGCAGCGATTCAACACATAGTTTGCACACATGACCACTTCCATCCAAAACTTATTAGGAAGGTGCATTCCTTTAACCATACATCATGCCATTTCAAGAAGAGTTCTATTTTTACGCTCTACAACACCATTTTGCTGAGGTGTATATGGCACAGTAAATTGGTGTGAAATACCTCTTTCATGAAGAAAAACATTAAACTCATGTGACATGTATTCATCACCATGATCCGTGCATAGAGTCAAAAGCTTTTGTGAGGAAAAAAATTCGGCAATAGCAAAAAATGCTTTGAAGCAAGAAAATACTTCATTCTTTGCTTTCATAGGATACACCCATGTATGGTGAGTAGCATCATCAATAAAGGTAACAAAATATACGTGCTTTCCAACAGATGGAGTCTTGACGGGACCACATACATCACTATGAACAAGCTGCAATTTTCTTGTAGTGTGTGCATGACTATCCTTTGGAAAAGAAGCACGATGCATTTTTCCAAGAATGCAACTTTCACATGCATGCTTTTCAATGGACTCAAGTGTTGGAAAATCAATAATCATGTCCTTCTTTTGCAAGTAAAGCAAACTATTGAAGTTTAAGTGAACAAAACGAGCATGGCAAAGCTCCATTTCAACCATAAAAGAAGTATGAGCAACCAAGGCATTTGAGGCAGCCCTCTTGTATGTATCCATGCGATACAAACCATTACATAATGTACCGGACATCACGATAATATCACCATTGCTAAAATCATGATACACTTATCATCAACAAAGTGTACATAAAGTCTAGCTTTGGCAATCATTGGAACTGAAATTAAATTCTTCTTGATACTAGGCGCATACAATGCATTTTTCAAGAGAATCACACCTCTATTTGCAGCTGTAAGCTCAATTTCTCCTAGTCCAATGATAGGATAAGAGGCATTGTTTGCACACACCACATGTCCTCCTTTGGGTGCATCTTTCTTGCTGAATTTTCAATAATAGACATGCCGGATTCTTTTTTGTTTTCATTGTGATTAGCAAGCTTTCTACACTCATCAATAGTATAGTCAGCCTTTTGGAAATATTTGCATCTCTTCTTTTTTTGCAAATCAACATCATTAGAGGAATGAGTGGAAGAGGAAGGTTGAGGCTTTGGTTTTGATGAACCCAAAGCTGAACCATACTTGCTTTTCCCTTTTTGTGAGATGCAAGTGCTTGTGTTCCCTCAATCAAACCATTCCTATTCACTCTAGATTGCTCTTCTTGCAAAAGACGAGACACAACCTCATCAAATGCATACATATTAGGATTCACTTTTGCAACCAAACGTAGTGTAGTAGAAACGCTTTGAAAAGATTTCAATAATACTTTCAAAAATGTAGAAATGAGTGATGCATCTAGAATAATCTGATCTATGTTTTCCAATTGCTCTTCCAAGTCCTTGATGTGGTTCACATACACATCCACCGACTCACTTTCAGCCATACATACATCCTCAAGTTGTTTCCTCAAGTATGCAACACGTGCTTCATTACACAGAGCATACAAAGAAGCAAGAGTGTCCCATGCGTGTCTTGATGTAGAACATAACCGAATGTGTGGAACTATATGATGCTTCAAAGAAAGTGCAATCAATGCATGAGCTTGAGCATCTTTTCCATCCCGTCTAAGCTGCTCCTATGTAGGTGGAGAAGGAGTAACCACTGTACTTGAAGAAGAAGCTCCATCTATGACAATAGACTATGAAATAGAAGAACCTGTGGGTCTTCGATCTACGTTTGCCACTATGTTCCAAAGTTTTTTTGCAACAAGAAGATGCTTCATCATGTAAGACCACGTCAGATAGTTGATCCCATCAAGCTTATCTTCCGCTTGACGCATGCCAAACAAGTCATTGTTGCCTACCATTTCACTAAAGAACAAGAATGTGACAAAATCTTCACTTCGATGAAAGCTGAAATGAATACTGAAATTTCACCTCACAAACCGTCACTCTGATGGTGATTCTGACTACATGAATGGCTACAAAATGGGGTTTAAACCCTAGTGCAACTGGTGGAAATGCTTCTTGGCTACTGAAATTCACTGTTCTATGCTCCGAAGTCAATTTGCGCTATTAAAACTACACGCGCACTATGATGCAAAAAATCAAATCTTGAGAAGGAGCTTAACTTGCTCTGATACCAGTGATGGGAGTGTAGAAATGTGAGAGACACATGAGAAGCACACACAAGGAGCACAAATGCAGCAAGACACAAATGTAGCTCTCTCTATTGACAGTGAATTGAATTGAAATAAGAGTTGAATAATATGCCTAAGTACAAAGTACCACCACATATGAGTGAATCATGTATGTGCTAACATGGGGAAAAAACCTCTAGCTAGTACTAGAGTAAAAAGTGCCCATGTATAGGGAAAAGGTTCACATCAAAGCTACTTGAGGAACACATAAGTGTAACAGAGGAAAGCTCTAAAAGGAGTTTTTCATCATCATTATTTGTCATCATCACCTTAGATTTTTTAACACATACAAGGAAATGCTAATGGTGTGCATCTCTTATTGCTCCTCTTAATTCCACATAACAAGCAAAGAGAATATAACTAGATTCTAAGCACTTTTGGGAAGGGAGCATGCTTCAAAAGTTTTTTTGGTCGGCCTCTTCATTTTAGGGGGGGAAGGCACAATTGCTAAAGGATACCATGATGGCTATGATGCTACTTATCTCGACTTGAAGTAAATTAGAGATCTATTGGGTCATGGTTATGAATGTGCAACATTTAGCTGATATGTTTGGCACATCTATTTTAGGGAGTCTCACGACTACTATTTTGAAGCTGATTAGAAATGAGTCCTCTTGATTTGAGTCTTCTGTGTAGTTATTGAAGCCTCTTCTTCCCCTATTGCCTCCTTGATAGTTTGAATGGTTGTAATTGTTGTGGTTGCCATGGTAATTGTTGAACCTTCCTCTTGAGTAGCCATAACTTCCTCTATTGTAGCCTCTGCCTCTTTGATTCCTAGAATTCCTAAAGCAATTTTCAATTGTATGATTAGTTAGTTTACAAATAATGCATGGATTAGAGTCTTGGGATCTCCCCCTGCCTTGTCTTCCTCCTCTACCTCTACCTCTACCATGTCTTCCTCTACGTGCATAATTAGCTTGATGTGTACCTGTCTTCATCATCCAATTTCTTTCCTCTTCCTTTGTTTTCTTTTGAATTGCTTTTATCAGTATACAAAGCTGAAGATTGATTACCTTTGGAGCTTTCTTCATTCTTGATAAGCTTTGCCTCTTGAGTAAATAGTTGTCCTATGAGTGTGTTGAAATCTAGCACAAGAATATCCATGTATAGATCCATAGCTGTGGTGAATGCTTCCCACTTGTCATCTACCTTCAAGCCATTGATGACCTGCCTTACAATTTGTTCTTTATCTATTAACTCTCCAATGCTTCCCAACTGATCTGCTATGTCCTTGAGCTTTGTGACAAAATCATTCACATTTTGTTTGATGCAAGTTGTGAAGTCTAGCCATAGTTGATGCTTCCTGGTCTTTGTACTTGAAGAGAAGAAGGCATAAAGTGCATTCCACACTTACTAAGATGTTTTACAACTTCTAATGTGAGGCAACAAAAAATATGAGATAGAGTTGAGGAGATAAGACCTTGCAAGTGCATCCTTGGAGCACCATGTGCTCAATCTTTCTTGATTTTCTTATGTTGGTTGACCTTTGTTCTTGAAACTTGGCATTGTTGATGACATGATTGCTCCTACTTCATCTACATTTGTATCCGCATGAGTGCATCTCCATTTTGTATCCAGGAGGCACTCCATTTCTAGTCTATTTCCATTTTATATTGTACTTCCTTTGTATTTGGGTACCTTGCCATGTGCTTCTACCAGTTGTATTCATTCTCATTTTAGGAGACTTATACCACATATGATGTACTTTTGAGAGCCCCTCCCAAATCTATATAAGGAGGGCCTCTCCCCTCATTTGTATTTGGTTAGAAGCTTGAGGATCCTAATCCATGCTCTTGGCAAGCTCATTTCTAATCCACATGAGTTTACCCATTTCATGGTCTACTCATTTTGTGTCTCACACATTCTTTGTTTTGAGAGAGTCCTTTACTTTTCATTTTGCTTCCGCATGCGTACTCTCTATAGGCATAACTTCATCTCTAGCTATATAACCATATAAATTCCTTCTGTGAAGATAAGACTCCATCCTTAATGACCAAGCTGAGTAGTTATCTCTATCCAATTTGTCAATTGATGAAGGAAATCCATCTGCCATCTTGTCCAACCTTGCTCTGATACCACTATGAAGAGATGGATTTGTAGTTGATGAAGATGAAGTGGTGCTGCAAAAACTTTGCACTACACCAGCAAAATAAACTTTAGAGATATGTGGTGGGCCCCTTTTTCTTTCCAAAGGATGTATTAGACACCCTATGTACCCTGGAAGATCACTCTCAAAAAGGTGAATCAAAACAGATAAGTTGAAGTAGATTCAAGAGCCAAAAACTTGCTATTTATGTTCATACACCTATCCAAAGTTTTGAACAATTCTCTGGCCACAGTAGCAATTGACTTGATTCCTTTTGGAGAACTCTAAGTAGCTTAATATGCTAACAATCAAGAGTTATCTCATAAAAAATGATGGACTACACAAGGAGAAAAGAACTTAGAAAGTCATAGGACCATCCCGATTTTCACGGGTTGTAGCAGTACTCAGACCTGTGAGCAAAAAAATGGCAATATCTCACGATTCAAGAATCCAATGCTTATGAAATTTTGTAAGCATATACTAGACAGTATGTTAATTGTAACACGCTTTGAATCATGGAAAAAGTGAAAAAAACACTGAGAAAAAGATATGAAAAATGACTATCCTGAGAGAGTGTTGAGAGAGAAGTAGAAAATGAAATGATATAGTCGAATTCAAATGAACATAGCTGACTATCAAAACATCCAATTGCAATGAAAATTTGTGAGTATGCAATAGAATTAGAGAGCTAACTTTATCAAGTTGAATCAGTGAAAACGACGCACCAAGCTCAGAGAAATCATCTTTGCAATCTGACGGAGAAAACTGAGAGGTATGGCAGTGAACAGTACACTTCACAAGAGGATGAAAATATGAACTCAAATGATCATGAAAATGAAAGTATATTGATTGTAAAATGCAACGGAATTACTAAGACATATGTGTGCTATGAAACCACACCTTCATATGGCATAAAGCTCATCTCATGGAGGTCTCCCAAAATGCGACTAGAAGGCCATGTATTTATAGTAATCTTTGGAGCCAAGATTTGAATTTGAATCTTGCCTAAAATCACTCTCCAATCTTTTGGTGATTGATTCTCCTACTCACCTAATCAAAATTCGTGGATTTTCTTTCCTTTTTCATCAAGTGGACTCAACCACTTAGATTCCTTTACTTCTACATCAAGTAAAGTCTTCAAAAATTACAAGAGGTAGTTCACAAGTGAACTCTACAAGGAGTTTACATTTCCTTTTAATTTCTAAGCCTTTTGATGACCCAAGCCATCACTTGGACTTGCCATGGACTTGTTCCAACACTATCCACTCATGCTTCTCAACTATCTTGAGGGTGGGTATCAAAAAATCCAATGGCAACACAACATTCTGACCAAATACCATCTGAAATGGTGTGTCATTGAGCACTTTTTTATATGCCACTTGATAGGCCCATAAGGCATGGTGTAATTGCTGATCCCAATCTGAATGCTTATTATACATAATCTTGGTCAGTATGTTGGACAAAATTTTGTTAGTACTCTGAGCTTGTCCATTGGCTTGTGGATGATACGGTGCAAATTTCTTGTGTAATACCATAAAATCCTATAATAAATATTCAATAATCTCGTGAAGAAAATGAGTAGCCCAATCACTTGCAAGCTATATAGGAAGCCCATACCTTGTGAAGACATTCTCAAACAAGAATTTTGCAGTCATGCGTGCATCATTCTTCTTTGTGGCCTTGGCCTCTACCCATTTTGTGAGATAGTCTGTGGCAACTATGACATACTTGGCATGGGAGTTCTTTGCAAGGGGGTCAATAGATCCAACAAAATCTATTCCCCATTTTGAGAATGCGCGCCCTCCCATCATGGGTCGTAGGGGCATCTCATCTCTGTGTATAGGATACTAAGCCCTTTGACATACATCACATTGTTTTACATATGTGTGAGTGTCCATATGGAGAGTGGGCCACCATAATCCTGAAAATAGTATGGCCTTAATAACACGGTCATTTCCAAAATGGCCTCCTACTGCACCTTGATGGGTAGCTTCCAAGAGGTTGAGATATTCTGTGTTGTGCACACATATCCTCAGATAACCGTCTCTCCCTTGTCTATACAGATTATCACCAATGAGCTTATAACCGTCTCTCCCTTGTCTACACAATTTATCACCATAATCTTGAAAATTGTATGGCCTTAATAACACGGTCAAGTCCAAATGGCCTCCTGCTGCACCTTGATAGGCAGCTTCCAAGATGTTGAGATATTCACTCTCGTGCACACATATCCTCAAATAACCATCTCTCCCTTGTCTATACAGATTATCACTAATGAGCTTATAATCTTAAGTCTTCTGCTCGAGACTTCATTTACGTGTCAGAGTCATGTCTTTTGGGAAAGTCTTTGTCCTCAGATAGTTAACCAAAGGTTCACTCCAATCTGGCATTAGGGCCACATGGTATAGAGTGGCGTCTTCTATCGGTGGTCTATTACAACACTTTGGACATTCATCGCAAAGTCATTGGACATCTTTTTCCATTGAGGGTCAATACACACCTAGCCTTTTCAAGTTCAGTAATGTCCCCTGTCTCAAATGATGTTGCCCTAGTGCACCTACATGTGCTAGTTATAACCAATTATCATGATCCTGTTCTTCTATATGACAAGCAAGGATATTCTGATGATCCTGCCTATAGATACTACCAACAAGGATTTGGAATCTGTGCGCTTTCACTACCTCCTTCTCTTGGGTTCTCACTTGGGAATTCTTAGGTCCATATGTCAATACTGGAACTAATGGCTTTGCCCATTCAGGAACAATCTCAACATTAAAAAGGTAAGCATCTGGTAGCTCGTGTGCTACTCTAATATCTGCTTCTCTTGAAGTTATCCTCGAGAGATGCTTTGCTCTCAAGTGCATTTTATCCTTCTTGACTATGAATTCAAAGTCATACTCCATAAATAGTAGAAACCAACATATTAACCTACCCATGTTGCAGGGTTTGTTCACTAAATACAAGAGAGTCTGATGGTCTGTAAAGAACTTAAACTTATTCACCAATAAATAGTGACGGAAGTTCTTGAAGACATAGACCATTCCTAGCCCCTCTCTCTCTGTCATGGTGTAATTTCTCTCTGTGGCATTCAACTGCCTACTGGCATATGCAATCGGTAAGTTAATATTCCCTTCGTCCATGGGTTGTGCTAACACACAACCTATGGCGTGATTAGAAGCATCTACATGTACATGAAAAGGTTTGTTCCAATCAGGCACAGCTAGAATAGGTGTAGAACACAATCATCGTTTTAGTTCACTAAAGGCACTCTTGCATTCTTTTGTCCACTCAAAGTTAGTTACCAGGTTGTATAGTGGTTTAGCAATGATTGCATACATATGTATGAATTTTTGGTAATATCCGCAATGGCCCATAAATGCTTGTACCTCCTTTACGTTCTTTAGCCTGGGTAATTCATTGATCACTCGTACCTTATCCTCATTGGTGGAAATTCCATTTTTTGAAACTATGTGACCAAGTATCTTACCTTCTCTTACCATAAAGATGCACTTCTCAGGGTTTAAACAGAGAGAGAGATCATCTACGTACACTTCTAAGTTCTTTCTCAGAAACTCTTTAGACACGTGGCACATCAACATTTGGAAAGTTGCAGGTGGATTTGTCAACCCAAAAGGCATCACATGAAATGCAAAGATACCCCATTCAATGGCAAAAGCCATCTTATGTTGATTCTCGGGGGCAATGGAAACTTGGTTATAGCCTGAAAATCTGTCAAGGAAGCTATACATTTCCTTGCCTGTGACTCTTTCTAATAGGTGTTCTATAATAGGCAGAGGGTAACTGTCCCTAATGGTGATGGCATTGACTTTCTTCAAATTAATACACACTCTCAAGTTACCATTCTTCTTAGGCACGACTACAATGGGTGATACCAATTTGGTATGTTCTATCTCGTATGAAGCTGGCCTCAATGAGTCTATCTCTTCCTTGATCTTCAATGCATAGTTATCATTATACATATAGGACTTTTGCTTGGTGGGTTTATCCTCGGCTATCATGGGTATCCTATGAGTACAAAGAGTTTGTTCCCCAATCTTGTACCACTTGCAATTGCCACATGAAAGGTCTACCTAGAAGCATTTCATATGCTTGATTCTTCCCAAAATTACATATCCCAAAGTGTGATCAAATTCTATCCTGCAAGTGGACAGGGTAATTCCTTCCAGTAGTCCTAAGGGTCTTTCTATGTGCCCTTCAGCCATCTGCAACTTCATCCTAGTAGATATAAGGGTTGGTTTACCCCAATGCTTCCAAAAAGAAGTGGTAGCAATAGCTACTCTTGCACTTGTGTCTAAGATGGCTTTGGTAGTGTAACCTTTGTAAGTGATAGGCAAATAAGCATTACCTTCCTCTCCTTCACTCACATCTCCCACTTTGTCTATGGGTATTTTAGGTACCTTTCCTCGTGCTCCTGGTCTAGAGGAAGTTGTAGCTATCTCTTGAGACTGGTTTGCTACATGTTTCCATAGTTTTGGTTTGATTTTCAATAGCTCCTCCAAAGTCAAATGGCATTGAACTCTGGTGTTCTTAATGGCTTCTATGTTTCTAGGAAGAACTGAGTTGTTGAAGCTCAAGGTCAAGGACAAAGCATAAAGACGCATTAAAGAAGTGGGCACTCAAGAAGAAGGGGCAAGTAGGGAGCTCCAAGAAGTACATGTCAAATTTTCAAAAGGAGTCCCTATAAAAATAGTGATTTTCATCACTAAAAGCCATTGTAAATACCATTTCATATTTTTGTAACTCCATTTTGTTCAAGCCGAGGAGTCCTCAAGCTTGAGGAGTATTAGAAGTATCATCCTACCAATTTTCATAATTTTTAGACTCCGTTTGACCCCTCAAATAAGCCCTAGAACCTGTTTTTTAATTAGGTTGGACACTAGGTCTAAACAGGGCCAAAACTAGTCCAAAAACTATAAAAAGAGCTAGAGACTCATTTTTGAGGTTAGCTGGTGAGAGAATAGAGCTTTTGTAAGAGATTTCTCTTGTAATCGAAGTCCTTCCATTGTTCCTCTCTTTGATCTTACCTTGTGCACGTGTGTGTATGTGTGTGAATGTTTGTGTGCTTTCATTCACGCACTTATGCCTTCACTTGCTCACGGTCTTCATACCGGTCCTCATGTCTCCACGGATTGACAAGTAAAGGAGGTGGTGCTTACACTTGAGCTACACCAAATTTTGGCATCGTTGCTAGGGAGAGAGCTTCGAGGATGAGCGTTGTGATGGTAAGATCGTAGATTTGCGACGTTGGAAGGTAAAAAAAACTATCATTTTTGTTCACTTTCTGATTTTTTTCTTCTTCATCTTCATCATCACCATCATCACCATCTTCATCCATCTTCATCTTCATAGAAATTTCTTGTTTTTTCATGCATTTTCATGATTTTCATACCATTTTCCATGCATTATTGTGCGAGAAGGAGTTAAGAGGTGCAAGGGAGAGCAAGCGCCTGTGTTTTTTCATGATTTTTTGCACATATGGAGCTCGCCATTGCTCGATGCTCAAAAAATTGAATTTCCCACCAAAAAATACGATTCTCACTAAAAATCGTGATTTTCATAAAATTCAAATTTTTTCAAAAAAATGTGATTTTCTATTTTCCGCATAAAATCTTTCTGAAAAGAACACGATTCTGAGGTCATTCTCAAAATCGCGATTCTCTAGTTGCATTCAAAATCGTGATTCTCTAAGTTTCTCAAAAACACGATTCTGAGGCAAAATTGCGATTTTCATATCAAGAGACACGATTATGTAAGACACGATTTTTAGTGGGCTCAAAATCGTGATTTTCACAAATCACGATTTTCAGCCAAAAACACGATTTTGGGGAAACACGATTCTCTGTTGGCTCCAAAATCGCGATTTTCACAAAACACGATTTTCAATCAAAATCGTGATTTTTTGGTCATTCTCAAAATCACAATTTTCTGGCCAAAAAAAACAGGATTTTGACCAAACACGATTTTGATTCAAAATCGTGATTTTCATGTCAAAAACACAATTTTGAGAAAACACGATTTTTGTTCAAAATCACGATTTTCTGATCATTCTCAGAATCGCGTTTTTCACGATTCTCAATCAAAATCGCGTTTTTCACGATTTTCAATCAAAATCGCATTTTTTGGGGATCCCTTAGAATCGCAATTTTCATAAGTGCTCAGCATTGCGATTTTCATGATTTCACAAAATCGTGATTTTTACGATTGTTCGACATCGCGATTTTCTTGATCCCTCAAAATCGCGATTTTCATAAGTGCTATCGCGATTTTCTCGATTTCATAAAATTATGATTTTTACGATTGCTCAGCATCGCGATTTTCTTGATCCCTGATTTTCATGAAAGCTCAACATCGCGATTTTCAAACCCTCCAAAATCACGATTTTCACACAAAATCGTGATTTTTTCCAAACGTCCTGTTTGCCTATTTTGACCCCTCAGGAGCCTGATTTGACATAACTTTTTCATCAAAAGTCCATTTTTTTGAGCTCTATAGCTTGTTGGAAAGCTCGTTTTGAATCCTACACGGCCTCAACTATTGTTTATAAGAATAATGCGTTGATTTTTAGATAGGATAATTTGAAGTTGACCCGTAGGTGGGACTACGAAACCAAGGGGACTCCAAAGGATTTTGAACCATACCAAGGGGAAATTTTGGACTTTCAACCAAATCTTATGAACTTGAGATCTGGTAGACACCTAGGCAAGGATTGACAAAGCAATAGATCTTCTGAGGCTAGTGTCAACCATACAGCTAAGTCTTGGGCACAACAACTAAGTGGTTATCCTTACATACTAAGCTCTGACTCAGAAATGTCTTTTAGCATGGGGAAACCTGCAGGTGGCTCAAGAACTGCCTATCTACAAATGCCAGAAGGTCCATATAAGACACAGTTGGAATATATTCGGACCAACCGATTACATGCTCACATCTATGAGGACGGCCTAAGGCGATCAGTGGTCCAACTCAAAAATCCAGATCAACCCTTTGGACTTGAACGCCCAGTAGTCAAGTTCAAAGAGGGTTCATACATTGATAAGGAAGGAACCGTGTATGTGGTCACCAACCTACCAGATAGGACATATGAGTTTGGAAATATCATTCGTGAGAATGAGATAGGAGACCTAGAACAAGGAAATGTAAGACAAGAACCCAAGACTCCTAGAGGTAACTCAGTTTTGACGAGAGTGATCACTCCAGATTGGATCCCTCAAGACAACAAAAGCATAGAATTATTCTTAAATAGAGAAAAAGAGGAAGCCTTTTGGAGATTCAAGCCAAATCAACCTAGCCAATTGGGCATAGTCATCATCTTTGAGTTCAAGGATTCGGAGACACCAGGCAAAGTTGTCTACCTGGATAACACGTCAGAGAAAATGTTTATAGTAACATAACATGTTCTTAGGATCCGGTGAATCAATACTCCCTAGATCCATAGAAGAGTGTGCGCGAATGTGCATAGACATAGAAGACAATTTGGGTGAGGAGTTAGGATTGTCCAAACTCTATAAGGATTCTGCCAGTTCTACTAGTCATACTTCGAGGATCTCCACGGAAATAGATGAGATAGCTGAGCAAGTTGCCAAGAAGCTAGGAGTCCAACATAGACAAACACCAAGAGTCACCTCATTGAACCGGTGTTATACTTGCGGAGGAGACCACATGGCTAACGTATGCCCAATGCAACACCAAAACATTAAAGAAAGGAATGCTCCATATTGCACTATTGAGAGAAAATACACAAACAACACGGCTCAAGATTGTCCTTACAACAGGCAGGCTGTTAGACATAATTATCATCAACCTTACCAACAACATAGGTATCAGAACCAATACCAACAGCCATATTACCGACCACAACCGCAATATCAGGCACCATATAGGCCACAACTAGTCCTAGGAAACCAACCACCAGCTCCTACCAATGTGATTCCAGTTAAGTATGTAAGGGCAGAAGAGAACCTTAATAGAGCTTTGGTGCCACTTGATAAAGAGTTTTAATCTCCAAAAGAACAAGCTATCCTTGACGTTAGGCCACCTCTATATCAAGAATAACTTTAAACTCCAACCAATTTTGGAAGACAAGTACCAAACTGTCAAAACTTTAGCTAACTGTGAAGAAGATGACTACACAGAAAGTCTACTACACATAACTCACTCATTGACTTATCAATTGTGTAAAGATTCTGATGAAATTTTGTAGGATGTGTTGCCTAAAGTTTGCACACCTCCTCCAAGTTAAAACACTTCAAAAGCTTAAGTAGATTATGAGAAATGATCCAAACAATCTACCTATGTTAGAAACTACCTTCTTGTAGAGTCGACTTTGACACCTATAACTTCTAACACATAGTTCTCCCAATCTAGAACCCATTTAAGTGAATGATTTTAGGCATAGATGGCTTATCTTCCAACTTAGATTTTGACTCCTCATTTGTGTAAAACTTTACACTGTGCACTGAGAACTGACCATTTCTTTGATCATCGGGATTGTGCTTGTTTCAGAAGACACTCAATACTTTCTCACATATAGATGTTCCTACACAAAATTCTCTCAGCCTGTTTGCAATTAGGCTCTTAAACTTTAACCATAGATAGATTAACTATAGATTTAGATGTCTACAAAAGGATTTTTGATATAATCAAACACAGAAGGAGAACTGGAGAAAAGTTCGACATGCAATTCTCTGAATATTGTTTCTATTCAACTCATCATACATCTGATGGATGATACACTCAATACTCATCATCTATTCTTCTCTATCTCATCTATATTTCATCTCACTTATCTAATACGACCATCTACATGTGTATATATATACATATGAGTATTGATTCGTCATTACTTCAAGTATTTTGAAGTATTTACAAAACTAATGTACATATGTTTAAAGAACTTTTCTTCCTGAACCTTCACTTCACTTCATGAAGTTGGACTTCAATCTTTTCTTCATATCTTTATTTCTAAGCTTCATATAATCACCAATTGTTGATTGTCTTGCTCCAACCGTTCCCCCTCAATCATCAATTGTGATTATCTGCATCTTCTTTATTCCTGCCATATCTTTAAACCTCGGCAACTTTGGTCCATCCAAACTCTTTGTCATCATATCTGCAAGTTGATCTTCTGTAGGAGTATGCATAACTTCTATTTCTTTATCAACAACCTTGTCTCTCAAAAAATGATACTGAATCTCAATATGTTTATTTCTAGCATGAAATACAGGATTTGCTGCCAAATATAAAGAACTCATATTGTCTCCACAAATGATAGGAGTACTCTGAACAATATCAAAACTCTTCATAAGAGTCTTTAACCATATTACTTCCTTTGCAGCTTCTACCATGCCTTTGTACTCTGCTTCTGTAGATGATAAAGCAACTCTATGTTGCTTCTTATAGCACCATGAAATTAGCTTATCTCCCACATAACACAAGTATCCATGTGTTGATCTTCTATCATCAGAATTAACTGCCCAATTTGCATCACTGTATATTTTGATTCTTGTATCTGAAGTAAATCCATAGTACAAACCTTCTTTAAGTGTGCCCTTGATGTACCTAAGTACTCTTTGTCCTGCAATCCAATGTTCCTTTCTAGGACAATGCATGAATTGAGATAGAACTCCAACTGCATATTATAAATCAGGCCTTCTTAATGTAGCATAAATCAAGCTACCCACCAAACTTTGATAAAGCTTCATATCTTTGAATTCTTCTCCTCCATATCTACTCAATCTATGATTCACCTCCATTGGAGTTGGAGCTATCCAACAATATTCCATTTTAAGTTTGGTTAGCAAATTTTTTAGATACCTTTCTTGAGTTACATATACTCCATGCTGAGTATATGAAATCTCCATTCCCAAAAAGAATGACAAATTTCCCAAATCACTGATTTTGAACTCTTTCTCCATCTGATTCTTAATCATGTGTATACCTTTGTCATCTGTTCCTGTAAGTATTATGTCATCAACATAAATACAAACATAAATAAATCCATCCTCACTTGCTTTGAGTAGCAAGCTACTATCTGCCTTTGATGCTTGAAATCCAAGTTCCTTCAAGAACTTTACAAGCCTATAATTCCATGCCCTTGGGGCTTGCTTCAAACCATACAAAGCTCTCTTGAGCTTACACACATGATTTGGATACATTTGATCTTTGAAACCATCTCGTTGTTCCATGTAGACTTCATCTGAAATATAACCATTCAAAAATGCATTCTTCACATCTAATTGAGATAATTTCCAACCTTTGCAAGCAGCAATTGCTAATTGCTATGAGAGTCCTTATGGTTGTCATCTTTGCAACAGGACTATAAGTTTCATCATAGTCCACACCATATGTCTATGCATATCCCTTTACAACAAGCCTGGCTTTGTACCTAGATACACTTCCATCTGCAAACCTTTTTGTTTTGTAAACCCATCTACATCCAATGATCTTCTGACTATTTGGTTTAGGAACCAAATCCCATGTCTCATTTTCCATTAATGTATCATATTCTTCCTGCATAGCTTTTTCCCAAGATCTTCATCTGCTTTTAACATTTAAGGATAATCTTTAGTAGTCAAGAATGAAGTATCATAGCTATACCTAGTAGGTTGCCATTTGTGCCTAGATGCTTCTGAGTTCTCCACTTCTTGAAGTTTCTGGTTCATCATATTCTCGATCAAACATTGTCATTTCTTCTACTTCAACTTGTCCTTCATTACTCTCTTCTTCATCACATATTTGAACCCTTGATTTACCTTTCTTCTGATTTAGAATATCTTCATCACCTGCATGAACATTAAGTGTACGTGCACACCAAGTACCTTGCTCATCAAATGTAACATCCTTAGACACAAGGAATTGCTTTGTGGATGGACTCCACAACCTATAACCCATCTGCGTATCATCATAGCCAATGAATACATACTTCTCTGCTTTAGGTTCCAATTTATGCCTCAATTGAGATGGCACATATGCATATGCCAAACATCCAAATATTTTACAATGATCCAATGTAGGTCTCTTACCCCACCAAGCTTCATATGGTGTCATACCCTGCAAGGCTTTACATGGTAACCTATTGGCCAAATATGTGGCTGTGTTTATAGCCTCAGCCCACAAATAATTAGGACATGTTTTCTCCTTCATCATTGATCTTGCAAACTCATCAAGAGTTTTGTTTCTTCTTTCTGCTACCCCATTTTGTTGAGGAGAGTACCTGCAAGTAACCTCTCTCTTTATACCTGCATTCCACAAATAAGCACTGAACTCATTGGAGAAATATTCTCCCCCTCCATCTGATCTTAACCTCTTCAATTTTTGTCATGTAATTCTTTCTGCATATGCATGATAGTGTTTGAATGTATTGAACACTTCTAACTTATCTTTGATCACATAGATTATGATCCACCTGGTAGCATCATCAACATATATGACATAATATCTTGAACCATTTATACTGAATTCCTTTGAAGGACCCCACACATCTGTATGTACCAATTCAAGTCTTTCTAAATACATAAAACCATGCTTAGAATAAGATTGCTTGTGAGCCTTACCTAATTGACATGCCTCACATCTGTATGTCATATGTTGACCTGCAATATTAGGCAATCCAAGCACTGAACCATTGTTAACCATATCTTTGATACCTCTTTCATTAAAGTGTCCAAGTCTTTTATGCCAAAGATCGAATTCAGACACCTTTTGCTCTCCATATGTGAACATAGCATGTCCTATATTACCTTGTATCTTTAATGTGAAGAGCCTTCCTTCCTTCTTTCCTGTAACAATTTGTTTATACCCTTGACTAGGGTCTTCAACATAAACTCCATCATTAGTGAACCTTAACTCATATCCTTTTTCCACAATTTGTCCTACAATAATCAAATTCTTTGGAATTGTAGGAACATACAAAACCTTACTCAAGAGTGTACTTCCATCTTTGGCTTTAACTGAACCAATTAACTTCACTTTGTGCTTTGTATTGTCACCTGTTTGAACTGTGTGATTAATTGCCTTATGATATAGATCAGTTATCAAAGCAATGTTTCCACTCAGATGATTGCTACACCCTAAGTCAATATAAAATACTCTCATGTCTTCATGTGAGGCTTCACATGTTGCATTCATAATAAGAGTTGAATCTGGAATGAATGTACCTTAGATTTGAAGTTTACCCCTTCTGATCCTTTTGATTGCCTTTGTGTGTCTCCCTTCAACTTTTCCTTCACACTTTATGCTTTTGAATCTTCAAAGTTTGAAATTTGTATATCTACAGCAGTCGGGGTCTTCCTTTTCCTCAATCTGATAAATCGTGCTCTGATACCATTGATGGAGAGTGTTAATCTCCAAAAGAACAAGCTATCCTTGATGTTAGACCACCTCTATATCAAGAATAACTTTAAACTCCAACCAATTTTGGAAGACAAGTACCAAACTGTCAAAACTTTAGCTAACTATGAAGAAGATGACTACACAAAAAGTCTACTGCACATAACTCACTCATTGACTTTTCAATTGTCTAAAGATTTTGATGAAATTTTGTACAATGTGTTGCCTAAAGTTTTCACACCTCCTCAAAGTTAAAACACTTCAAAAGCATAAGTAGATTATGAGAAATGATCCAAACAATCTACCTATGTCAGAAACTGCCTTCTTGTAGAGTCGACTTTGACACTTGTAACTTCTAACACATAGTTCTCCCAATCTAGAACCCGTTTAAGCAAATGCTTTTAGCCATAGATAGCTTACCTTCAAACTTAGATTTTTACTCCTCATTTGTGTAAAACTTTACACTGTGCACTGAGAACTAACCATTTCTTTCATCATCGGGATTGTGCCTGTTTCAGAAGACACTCAATACTTTCTCACATATAGATGTTCCTACACAAAATTCTCTCAGCGTGTTTGCAATTAGGCTCTTAAACTTTAACCATAGATAGATTAACTATAGAATTAGATATCTACAGAAGCATTTCTGATATAATCAAACACAGAACGAGAACTGGAGAAAAGATCGATGCGCAACTCTCTAAATATTCTTTCTATTCAACTCATCATACATCTGATGGATGATACACTCAATACTCATCATCTATTCTTCTCTATCTCATCTATATTTCATCTCACTTATCTAATACGACCATCTACATGTGTATATATATACATATGAGTATTGATTCGTCATTACTTCAAGTATTTTGAAGTATTTACAAAACTAATGTACATATGTTTAAAGAACGTTTCTTCCTGAACCTTCACTTCACTTCATGAAGTTGGACTTCAATCTTTTCTTCATATCTTCATTTCTAAGCTTCATATAATCACCAATTGTTGATTGTCTTGCTCCAACACCACTAACCCTTTGGTCTTTGACAATGACTCTCATGCTCATAGTTCAGACTACTCCCATGAAGGTAGTCCACATGCTTATTACACGGAATCACCTGAGAATAGTGAGATTTACTCATATCAATATGAGGCACCACCTATGGAACAAAATTGGGAGCCAGAATACTCGAATGTCATGTATACAAATCCTAAACCTAGGCCCCAGTTGAGACAAGTAAGACCACAAGTGCCTAGAGGACCATGTTTTAGATGCCAGGGTGACCATTTCATTCATGAATGTCCCCACTCACCAACTCTGGGTCAAGGACAGGCCATCAAAATACAAGCTTTTTGTCATGAGTGTGGCAAAGACCATCTCCCTAGAGATTGTCCAAGAAACCCCTCTAGTGCAACCAAGGTTACACCCATCAATGTGGTAGGCTTAGTGGTGGATTCAAGTGCTAGTATCAGTAATGTGGCTCCTATACAAGCAATTACTAGAGCACAAGTCTTCAAATAGGATAAACCAGTTGAACAATCAGAGTCAAGCGAATCTGGAGATCCTAAAACAAGAACATGGAAAGATACAAGGGAGAAGGCCAATCAGAAGTGGAATAAAAAATTATCAGAACTAGAAGAATGCCTGAAAGAAGCAAAAACAAAGATAGAAGACATTGCATCTCAAAGTCCCTCTCATGCCGAAACTCCATCCATGCCACCTCATCCCACCCCACCACCCACTATAAATAGACCGCAACCAAGGTCTGTTCTTGCAGATCCAACCCTAGAAGGCTTGGACATGATGTTCAAGGCCTACCAGGCTCAACTTCAAGATGGGCCAACAACTACAAACCTAGACAAGAGTTACCCTAGAGCTGACGTAGAGATTGAACAGATGAAAATGTGCATGAAAATGGTAGAACTAGCTCAGGCTATGCTCGAGACCAGTCAATCATTCAATCAGACAAACTCTGTCAAACCGTATTTGCATTTCCAGGGCTTACTAGAAAGATTAGATCAGTTGGTAAACAAACCACAAGTTTCTTTACCTCCACAGGCTCAACTAGTAGTTGAAAAAGGAAGCTCACTACCAACAAAAGCTTATGTTCCTAATTCTGTGGATGATGGAACACCTCTTTCAATCTAGCAATACTCTCAAGAGTTCTTGCAGGAAATACAAGAAGAGAAATGGGCCAAGGAGAAGGGTAATCCCCCTCCTATTCCTGAGATTGATGATCTTCATGACCAATTTCCCCAAGACATCTCGTCTATCTATGGAGACCAAACAGAGCATCAAGAAGATGAAAGATTAGATTTTGAATCTAATTCTTTACAAGAGTTGCCACAATTCACAGGCCCATGGGAATCTAAATCTCTTTAGATCAGAGCTCCCACAATATTGGTAAGAAATGAAGACTCAGTGGTTCCAAGGAACACTGATGTCGTGAAGAACACTAAGGTTCAGTGTCATCTTACAATAGAAGAGCTGCTCAAAGTAAAACCCAAACTATGGAATCATGCGAAGGATCAGGTTCCTGAACTTGATTCCAATATGCCAAAAGCAGGCTCTAAGCAAAAAGTCCCAGAGATACCTCTAGACAAAATAGGGCACATGTGTGAGGGTGAAGAAGATAATACTTATCTTCCAATCACCTACCAAGGTTACACAACCAAAGCAATCATAGATTCAAGTGCTGGTGTTACTATTGCGACCACCTTCTTGTGGAAGCAATGTGGCAAACCCACATTAAGACAAACTAGAATGAAGCTTCAAATGGCCGATGGTCATTTTGAAAGACCTCTAGGATTGCTAGAAGGGATAACTCTAACCACCTGTGGTGTAGATTTTGAACATACATTTGCTATATGTGACTTTGAGAAAAATAATGTCTATGAGATGATCCTAGGAAGACCCTTCCTATGACAGTTGCAAATAGTACGGAATTGGGGAACCAACTCCTTGCACTTACAGCACTTAGGGGTCACCACCACGATCAATTTGAAGGATTACACCTTTAGAGATGTACGACCCCTACAGTGGAATCCTATCCACAAAGCAAAAGAAGATTCAATCTCTGTGCATTCTGGAAGTTCACCTGATCCATCATGGCTACATGAAGATACTCACTTGTGGATGTGCAAGGTCGCAGAGGAAGAGGAAAAGCACCTAAAAGTGAGAGAGAAGGGACTTCTCAAGGAGATAGACTAGTTAAAGACCCAACCTATACACCCATGATATTTCCAGATGAGGAATTTGAGCCTCATGGTTAGGTAGAAATCTTAGCCACCATAGATATTGCTATCAACGAAGAACAGTGGACACCTCATTGTGATGAGGAGGGTTATGATATTTCAGTGTTCATGTGTCAGCCCTTGTTAGAAGAGTGTGACACTACTGAAATCATAGAAGAAGAAGAGGATGACGATGATCTAGAGTTCATTGTGATGGATAGTTGCTTTAACTCATAGGAGCACTATCTAGAAGACATAGGGCTATTTACCCAAAAAGAAGAACCTCTCACAAGTATCAAAACTGTAAATTCAAAGGATGGAAGTGAGAGCAGTCAAAAGAAAAAGAAAAGAAAAGCATTAAAACAAGAAGAGGAGGAATCATTGTTTGAAGTACCAGAAAACTTCAAAAAATATGAAGTTGAAGACCGAAAAATTTTGGTACGAATGCCTAAAAGAGAGGCCATCATAGGAGAATCATATCATAATAAAGAAAAGACCAAAACGATTGTTGTGACCATTGAGGAGAAAGAAGAGAGATGTACCTACATAGAAGATGACCTAAGTGTAGAAGAAGAAATGGAGCTCGTAGCTCTCTTAAGGGAATATAGGGACATGTTTGCTTGGAACTATAGAGACTTAAAGGGAGTAGATCCGAGAATATGCTCTCATACAATCCCCATGATTGCTAACGCCAATCCTACCAAACAAAAGCCCTACACATATAATGTCACTTATGCAGCTAAAATAAAAGAAGAAATCGACAGGCTGATTGAAGCTGGATTTATCTATGAGATTGAGCACACTGAATGGGTGTCCCCCATTTTAGTGGTGCCCAAGAAGAATGGGAATGTATTAACCTTAAAAAAGTTAATGCTGTTATGATCAAGGATAGCTATCTATTTCCAATCACTAAACATTTATTGGTGCTTGTTGCAAGCAAGGAAGTTTATAGCTTTCTTGATGGATTTTCAAGTTACAACCAAGTAGCCATTGCCCCAGAAGATCAACACAAAACAGCTTTTGCCACAGAATGGGGAATTTTTGCATTTCGAGTGATGCCACTTGGGCTCACCAATGTGTTGGAGCAAGTCTATGACAAGCCTAAGTATTGGCTTGAGTCTCACAAAGTCTTAGAAGAAGCTTTAAAAAGAAGACTATGTAAAGTTCACTTGTGAACTACCTCTTGTAACTTTTGAAGAGTTTACTTAATGTAAAAGTAAGAGAATCTTAAGTGGTTGAGTCCACTTGATCAAGAATGGAAAGAGGAGCCACGAATTCGTGATTTGTGGTAGGTAGAGAATCAAATCAATCATTGATTGATTGGAGAGTGATTGAGGGAAGTTAGCCTCCCAAACTCAACTATAAATAGATGGCAGTTTTGGTCGTGGTTAGAGAGACCTATGTGAAGACCTCCAAGAGCTGAGCTTTATGCCATATCAAGGTGTGATTACAAGGCACACATATGTATCAGTAAGTCATTGTATTGTACAAGAAATATACTTTCATTTTCATGATTATTTGGTTTCATCTTTCCATGTTCTTATGAAGTGTACTACTCACTACCATTACTCTCAGTTTTCTCAGTCAGCTTGCAGAGATGTTTTCTCTGAGCTTGGTGCATCATTTTCAGTGATTTAACTTGGTAAAGTTAGCTCTATAAGTCTACTATATGCTCATAAATTTTCATGTCATTTGAATGTTGCAATCTTCAGTTATGTTCATTTGAAGTCAACAGGGTCTGTTCATCTTCACTTCTCTGTCAGGTACCCGACTTTTTCACTCATCTTGTCAGAGGTGTTTCTCAGTGGTTACTTATTCAAATTCAGTGATTTAAAGCTTGTTGGATTCAGCTTACTGTCTAGTATAACCATACAAATTTTGCATAATCATTGGATTTCTACATTTGGAGTTATGGTGATTTTTCTGCTCACTGGTCTATTTTTGTAGCAGCCCGTGAAAATCGGGATGATGTCATCACTTGTTAAAACTCATTCTCAGTGTGTGGTTCATTATTTTTGATGAGATTACTCTTGAAAGTTAGCTCTTTAAGTTGCTTAGACTTCCCCAAGAGGAATTGAGCTAATTGCTGCTGTGATCAGAGAATTATGTAAAACACTGGGCAGGTGTATGAACCAAGAATAGCAAGTTTTCACCTCTGAGCTAACTCCAACTTATCTGTTTTGATCTATCTTTTTGAGAGTGATCTTCCAAGGTACATAGGGTGTCTAATACATCCATTGGCAAGCTAAAAGGGCCCACCATATACTCCTGGAGTTCATTTGGCTGGTGTAGATCAAGGATTTTGCAACACCTCTTCATCTTCAAGCACATACCTTTCCATCTCTTCAGAGTGGTATCAGAGCAAGGTTGGACAACATGGCAGATGGATTTCCTTCATCAATTGACAAATTGGACAGAGGTAACTACTCAGCTTGGTCATTAAGGATGGAAGCTTATCTCCAAGGTAGAAGTTTAGATGGTTATGTGGCTGGAGATGAAGTTATGCCAAGTTTCAGGAACAAAAGTCAACCAACACAAGAAGAGCAAGAAAGATTGAGCACATGGTGCTCCAAGGATGCACTTGCAAGGTCTTATCTCCTCAACTCTATCTCAGATTTTTTGTTGCCTCACATTAGAAGTTGTAAGACATCTCAGGAAGTGTGGGATGCACTTGAAGCTTTCTTTTCTTCAAGTACCAAAGCTAGGAAGCATCAACTATGGCTGGAGTTCACAACTCTCAAGAAGGCTCCCAAACAAAATGTGACTGATTTTGTCACAAAGCTCAAGGACATAGCGGATCAGTTGGGAAGCATTGGAGAGGTAATAGATGAAGAGCAAATTGTAAGGCAGGTCATCAATGGCTTGAAGGCAGATGATAAGTGGGAAGCATTCACCACAGCTATGGATTTGTACATGGACATGCATGTACCTGATTTCAACACACTCATTGGACAACTACTTACTCAAGAGGCAAAGCTTATAAAAAATGGAGAAAGCTCTAAAGGTAATCAATCTTCAGCTTTATACACGGATAAAAGCAAGTCTAAAGATAACAAAGGAAAGGCAAAGAAAGTGGATGATGAAGTAGGTACATATCAAGCTAACTATGCAGGTAGAGGAAGACATGGCAGAGGTAGAGGAAGAGGAGGTAGACAAGGCAGGGGGAGATCCCAAGACTCCAACTCATGTTCTATTTGTGGATTAACTAATCATACAACTGAAAATTGCTTTAGGAATTCCAGGAATCAAAGAGGCAGAGGATACAATAGAGGAAGTTATGGCTACTCAAGAGGAAGGTTCAACAACTACCATGGCAACTACAACAACTACAATCATTCAAACTATCAAGGAGGCTACAAAGGAAGGAGAGACTACAATAACTACACAGAAGACTCAAACAAAGAGGATTCATTATTGATCATGAACATGGCTATGCCACAAGGTAAATCTGATGAGCATGTTTTCTACATAGATTCAGGTTGTTCAAATCATGTGGCAGGAAATGTGGCACTCCTATCAGATTTAGAAGATCCAAGGAATAAGCATGAGGTACAAACAGGAGATGATACAAAACATCCTGTGGAGAAAATAGGCAATGTCAAAGCACCTGATGGAAACATCAACCTACTCAGTAAGGTACTCTATGTCCCTACCATTACAAAGAATTTGATAAGTGTTGGGCAGATAATAGAGAAAGGGTTGCAAGTCAGGTTCACAAAAGCAGGAGCATTTGTTGAAGATCCAAGTCAAGGATTCAGAAGAATTGCAAAAGGTGAAAAGACAGGTAGATTGTTCACATTTGAATTACAGGACACTAGAAACATTGCTCTCTTTAATTATGGTAGTCAGACACTCACAGAATTGGAAGTATGGCACAAAAGGTTAGCACATATTGGTGAAAGGTCATTAAAGCAAATCTGCAGGGACCAAAGTGTACTTGGACTTCCTAATTTGTCAAAACAACATATGATTTATAAGTGCAGTGCATGTCAATTTGGAAAGTCTCACAGGTTACCATTCATAAAGAAAGGTTATATGCATGGAGATCTCTTGGAGTTGGTTCATACAGATGTATGGGGACCTAGCAAGGAAGCTTCAATATCTGGATCAAGGTATTATGTTTCCTTTATTGATGATTGCAGCAGATGGACTATCCTATTCTTTATGAAACACAAAGATGAAGTTTTTTCATGTTTCAAAAGATATTTGGCTCTTGTGGAGAATCAAACAGGTAAATCACTAAAAAGGCTAAGGTCAGATGGAGGGGGAGAATACTTCTCCCATGATTTTGATTCTTTTCTTCAAGAAAGAGGAATCAAAAGAGAGGTAACTACAAGGTACACTCCTGAGCAAAATGGAGTGGCAGAAAGGAGGAATAGGACAATTGTTGAAGCTAAATGAAAAGCATTTACCTAATTATTTATGGGCTGAGGCTGTATCTACAGCCACTTACTTGATTAACAGGTTGCCTTCAAAATCCCTTGATGGGATGACTCCATATGAGGCTTGGAATGGAAGAAGACCAAGCTTAGATCATTGTAAAATTTTTGGATGTATTGCTTTTGCTCATGTTCCTTCACAGGTTAGAGGCAAGATGGATCCAAAGGCAGAAAGGTGTGTATTTATTGGATATGACAACAATCAAAAGGGCTACAGGTTATACAACCCTACCAACAAAGGATTCTTGGTAAGCAGAGATGTAGTTTTTGATGAGAACAATTCATGGTATGAAGATTCATGTAGGAAGGTCAATTTACCATATAATCTTGAAGAAGATTTTCCAAAGCTTGGTAGAGAACAACAGAAGATTGAAGAACAAGACACCTCAGAGGATGATGAAGAATCTCACATGGAAAAGATCAAAGCATGGAAGTCTAAAGGTAAAGCAAAATTGCAGGAACTTGGACATGAGGCATAATCATCACATCATGGCCTAAGAAGATCTATGAGGGAAAAGAAAAAACCAGAAAGGTATGGGTTTGACACCTCATTAGTAACTAAACATTCTATCTACATAGCACAGGACATAAACCAAGAGGAGCCATCATCATTTGAAGAGGCCAAAGCAAAAATAGAATGGAAGCATGCAATGAAGGAAGAGATTGAAGCACTTGAGGAAAACAACACTTGGGATTTGGTGCCCAAAACTTCATCCATGAAGGTAATAGGCTCAAGATGGGTCTATAAACTCAAGAAGAATTCTGATGGTTCAATTAACAGGTATAAGGCAAGGCTTGTGGCAAAAGGCTTTGCACAAACTCAGGGAATTGATTATGAGGAGACCTTCTCTCCTGTGGCAAAGATGCCTACTATTAGGGTTTTGCTTAGTATTGCCTCTTCCAAGAATTGGAAGATACTTCAACTAGATGTAAAGAATGCATTCTTGAATGGTTGGATAACAGAAGAGGTATATATGGCACAACCACCTGGTTTTGAGAATCAAGTTTATCCTGATTATGTGTGTAAACTTAACAAAGCATTGTATGGTCTCAAGCAAGCTCCAAGAGCTTGGAATTTCAGGCTTGTTTCATTCTTGCAGGACAAAGGCTTTCAACCAAGCAAGGCAGATCCTTCACTCTTTATTAAAAAGAGTAACTCTGAGGTCATCTACCTATGTGTATATGTAGATGATATTATATTGATAGGAAATGATGCAGATGGTATGAAGAAGATCAAAGATCAGATGAGAGAAGAGTTCAAGATAAGTGATTTGGGTTCACTTACCTACTTCCTAGGTTTGGAAGTTGTCTACAAAGATCATGGTTTGTTTCTCACTCAAAGGAAGTACATTAAGGACATGTTGGCAAAATTCAAGATGCAAGATTGTAAGATTGCAGGTACTCCAATGGAGGTCAATCACAAATTGAGCTCACATGAAGGTGAACTCATAGAGGACATCACATCATATCAAAGTCTAGTGGGTAGTCTCAACTATGCCACATTGACAAGAGTAGATATATGTTACAGTGTGAGTGTGCTAAGCCAATTTATGCACACACCAAGGAACCCACATATGGATGCTGCCAAAAGGATTCTCAAGTATCTCAAAGGAACCATAAATGAAGGACTTTATTATCCTTATGTATCTGATTTAGGTTTGAAGCTATTTTCTGATGCAGATTGGGCTGGCTCCAAGGAAGATAGAAGGAGCACTTCAGCTTATCTTACCTTTGCAGGTTCAAAGCTTATTTCATGGTCATCCATGAAGCAACCCACAGTTGCTCTCTCTTCTACTGAAGCTGAATATAGAGGTCTTGCCATAGCTACACAAGAAGCTATGTGGATGAAGACATTGTTCAAAGATCTTGGATTGGAGTTTGGAACTCCAACTATTTTTGGTGACAATATGAGTTCTATTCATTTGGCTGCTAATCCTATTTTTCATGCAAGGACTAAACATATTGAAGTTCATTATCACTATGTACGAGAGAAGGTTCTAAGCAAAGAGATTCAAATATCATATGTGTCCACTCATCAACAATGTGCAGATATTCTAACCAAAGCATTGGATGGTACAAAGCTTTGCAAATTCAAGGCTATGATAGGTTTGCAGGTAATCTTGGAAGATTGAAGACCTCAAGCATACTTGGCTTGAGGGGGAGCTGTTGGAGCAAGTCTATGACAAGCCTAAGTATTGGCTTGAGTCTCACAAAGTCTTAGAAGAAGCTTTAAAAAGAAGACTATGTAAAGTTCACTTGTGAACTACCTCTTGTAACTTTTGAAGAGTTTACTTAATGTAAAAGTAAGAGAATCTTAAGTGGTTGAGTCCACTTGATCAAGAATGGAAAGAGGAGCCAAGAATTCGTGATTTGTGGTAGGTAGAGAATCAAATCAATCATTGATTGATTGGAGAGTGATTGAGGGAAGTTAGCCTCCCAAACTCAACTATAAATAGATGGCAGTTTTAGTCGTGGTTAGAGAGACCTATGTGAAGACCTCCAAGAGCTGAGCTTTATGCCATATCAAGGTGTGATTACAAGGCACACATATGTATCAGTAAGTCATTGTATTGTACAAGAAATATACTTTCATTTTCATGATTATTTGGTTTCATCTTTCCATGTTCTTGTGAAGTGTACTACTCACTACCATTACTCTCAGTTTTCTCAGTCAGCTTGCAGAGATGTTTTCTCTGAGCTTGGTGCATCACTTTCAGTGATTTAACTTGGTAAAGTTAGCTCTATAAGTCTACTATATGCTCATAAATTTTCATGTCATTTGAATGTTGCAATCTTCAGTTATGTTCATTTGAAGTCAACAGGGTCTGTTCATCTTCACTTCTCTGTCAGGTACCCGACTTTTTCACTCATCTTGTCAGAGATGTTTCTCAGTGGTTACTTATTCAAATTCAGTGATTTAAAGCTTGTTGCATTCAGCTTACTGTCTAGTACAACCATACAAATTTTCATAATCATTGGATTTCTACATTTGGAGTTATGGTGATTTTTCTGCTCACTGGTCTATTTCTGTAGCAGCCCGTGAAAATCGAGATGATGTCATCACTTGTTAAAACTCATTCTCAGTGTGTGGTTCATTATTTTTGATGAGATTACTCTTGAAAGTTAGCTCTTTAAGTTGCTTAGACTTCCCCAAGAGGAATTGAGCTAATTGCTGCTGTGATCAGAGAATTATGTAAAACACTGGACAGGTGTATGAACCAAGAATAGCAAGTTTTCACCTCTGAGCTAACTCCAACTTATCTGTTTTGATCTATCTTTTTGAGAGTGATCTTCCAAGGTACATAGGGTGTCTAATACATCCATTGGCAAGCTAAAAGGGCCCACCATATACTCCTGGAGTTCATTTGGCTGGTGTAGATCAAGGATTTTGCAACACCTCTTCATCTTCAAGCACATACCTATCCATCTCTTCACACAATGCACCTGCAACATTCCAAAGGCTCATGTGTCATGTCTTCAAAGAGTTCTTGAGAAAGAGCTTAGAAGTATATGTGGACGATTTATGTGCTCATTCCCAAGAAAGAAGATACCACATCCTTGAGCTCAAACAAATCTTCAACAAGTGTAGAGAATATCGAGTGTGTCTGAACCCAGAAAAGTGTGTGTTCATGGTACGACAAGGTAAAATCTTAGGTCATATTGTGTCTAACAACGGAATATCTATAGATGAGGACAAAGTTAGAGCCATAGCAGAATTGCCAAGGCCAAGGAATGTTAAAGAGGTACAAGCCTTTATGGGCCATTGTGGATATTACCGCAGGTTTATCCACATGTATGCGATCATAGCTAGACCTCTTTATGCCTTATTGACAAATTTTGAGTGGAATGACGAATGTGAAAATTCCTTCAATGAACTGAAGAGACGTTTGTGCAAAGCACCAATACTGACCAATCCTGATTGGAATAAGCCATTCCATGTCCATGTGGATGCCTCCAATCATGCCATAGGATGTGTGCTAGCACAACCCACAGGTGAAGGAAATTTAGATTTACCCATAGCATACACTAGCAAACAACTCACCGTAGCTGAAGGAAACTATACCACAACTGAGCGAGAGGGCTTAGGCATGGTATATGCTCTGAAGAAGTTTAGACACTACCTATTGGCCAATAAGTTCAAGTTTTCCACTGATCATCAAGCTTTATTATATTTGGTCAATAAACCTTGCAGTACAGGACGCTTAGTAAGATGGTTCCTCTTACTAATGGAATATGACTTTGAAGTTGTTGTTAGGAAAGGTAGAACCCACCTCACGACAGATCACCTTTCTCGCATAACTTTAGGAGAGTCACCGCAAGGAGTGCCTGATGAATTGCCCGATGCTTATCTGTTCAATTTAGAAGTTGTTCCTAAATGGGCAAATAAGTTGGTACCAGTCCTAACCTTCAGACTCCTGAATAAGAATGTGAAAACAAACAAAGAGGAAATTGTAAGATCATAAAACTATCAAATATTGGTAGGAAGCATGTACAAACAAGATACTGAGGGTGTATTAGCTTGTTGTGTTGAGGAAGATGAACATAGTAGTTGTTTGCAACAAGCTCATGAAGGATTGCTAGAAAATCACTATTCTAAACAACAAACATTGCATAATCTAAAACATTTAGGAGTGTATTGGCCTACATGGACAAAGAAATACACGAGTGGATTAAGAATTGTCCAGTGTGCCAGGAAAACCCCCCAGTGGAGCATGCGACTCTTTATCACGTATCATTAATTCCAGATTGGAGTGCTCCATTGGTAGAATTTATGAGATCGGGAACATTACCCAAAGCGGCTAGTCTAGCAAAAAGAAGAAGCATGGAGCAAGAGGCTCAGGACTATGCCTTAGTAGGAGAAAACCTATATCGCAGAGGCAAAGATGGTTACTTAAGATTGTGTGTTCATGAATCAGATTATTTAAAAGTCTTAGAACTTCACACAGTGGTGTTTCAGGTGCAAACTTTGGTCCTGATCGAGTAATTAAGACAATTCTATTCTCAGGACTTTGGTGGCCCACTCTTCATATGGATGCACATACCTATGTGAAGAAATGTGACACATGCCAAGGTGCACAATATCCAATTAGGAAAGATGAGATGCCTTTGAGGCCAATGATGGGAGGGCGTGCATTTTCAAAGTGGGGTATAGACTTTGTAGGTCCTATTAACCCCCCAGCTAGAAACTCCCATGCAAAGTACATTATTGTAGCCACAAATTACCTTACCAAGTGGGTTGAAGTGAAAGCCACAACAAAGAATGATGCTCAAACTACGGAAAAATTCTTATTTGAGAACATGTTCACAAGATATGGATTACCAATAGAGTTGGTAAGCAATAGAGGTACACACTTCTTGAATGAAGTCATTGAAAATCTTCTTCAAGAATTCATGGTTGTACACAAGAAGTCTGCCCCCTATCATCCACAAGCTAAGGGACAAGCCGAGAACACAAATAAGATCCTATGTAATGTATTGACAAAACTGGTCAATAATAAATGCTCTGATTGGGACAAACAACTTCATCATGCTATTTGGGCTTATCGAGTTGCCTATAAAACGGTACTCAATGCCACCCCATTTCAGATGGTCTTTGTCCAGAACGCTGTGCTGCCATTAGATTTCCTAATCCTAGCTTTAAAGGTAGCACAAGAGCATGAGTGGAATGGACATGAGTTGTCCTCAAGGATCTTTGATCTAGAATGCTTAGGTGAGACAAGGTTACGAGCGGCAGCAGGCATCTATGCTGCAAAGAAAAGACAAAAGGCTTACTTTGATGCACACATCAAGGATAAGGGATTTAAGGAAGGAGACCTAGTTCTGGTTTATACACTAAAGCAACATGCCCCTAAGTTGGAAAAACGAGGATATGGACCCATGATCATTAATAGATTTCCACAAGCGGTGCAGTTCAATTGGCCACTTTGGAAGGTGACATCTTGCCAAACTATATTAGTGGATGCCGAGTCAAGCTGTATCAAGAACCTCTTACAGAGGATATGCTAATGAGACTCAACACTGCTAAGAAGCAAAAAGAAGAAGAGTTAAGAGTTAGAGAAGAGGCACAAGCAGAGGCTCGAGAGCGCATTAAGAAAAATAAGTTAAGGTGACTAGGCCTAGATGTCAACCCAAAAGCCCCAAAATATCACATGGACATGTGCCAAAAATTGGGCATAACTACTTCTCGAATAATCGACCGACGTCCCTTTGTGACGATAGAGGTAGGACAAGGAAAGAATGTAAGGATTGTGAGAACATTGATTGACTCAGGAGCAGCAACTAGTGCAGTTATATTTTCATACTGCCAAGACATGCAATTGAACATCAAACCCATAGAAGCCTATCTCATAGGATTGGGAGGTCTGGAAACCCCTTGTTTGGGTGAGGTGGAGCTTCCCATCTACCTTCGTGATGTCCCAATGAAAGTCAAAATGCTAGTGTGTCAAGATGAGGACCTCATAGAACCACTTGTCTTGGGTCAAGATTGGATCTATGACCATGCAGTCAACTTAAACCTAAGAAATCAAATTCTTCAAGTTTGGGTACATGATAGAATTAGATAACTACATGCTCACAAATCTAGGAATCACACATTCTCCTAGTTCTTCTAAGACTAATCTCAGTGAAGAGATGTTGTATGTGTCAAAAGCTCTATGATGCAGATGGAGTCAATCATGGAAGAACATGCTCAAAGACAAGCAGACTCCTCCTCTTGTGCAAAGACCAGTGTGGTCACAACAAATCAAGCAAAACAGCAAGTGAAACAGTACATGACAACTGCTATATCAAATAGGCAACAGGATTTCAAGAAGAAAGTAGTGCCGGGCATGAAACATATCTAGGTACGAAAAGGAGAGCAACCACTAGCTTTGCCACCACAATTCCCATCCAGGAAAGCCAACAAAACCAGAAGACGAATGAAGAAACTCGGCCAAGCTCAATCACAAGGTATCCGACAAGTTTGGGTGCCTAAGAAATTAGTTGCAGCTCAACAAGGACAATTACAAATATGGGTACCCGAGAAGCTCTTACATACACAACAACCTATGCTCTCCCACATGAGAAAAGTCTCAACAAAGAAGCCAAGGTGAGGCAAGGTTCAAAGCCAAACACTAAGACCAAAAGCAGACCAACTCACCTCTTCAACAAGAGTCAGAAGACCAACAACAATGGTATGGGTATGGAAGCCAAAAGCACTAGTGGCCCCCACAAAACTAAAGAACCAACCACGTAGGATACAAAATGTAAGAAACCAGCCAAGGATGAAAGGCCAAGGGTGATCATTACACAGTCAAAGAACGTTCTCAAATGGATACCCATAAAGAGGAAGGATCGGTTGTCATTCAACAATCAAGTGCTTACATCATTTCAAGATCCAAGGGATACCTCCAACAAAGATGACCTCAACATCCTCAAGTAACATTGAAAACCTCAACGAGCAAAAACCATGTGCTCCTTGCACAACCCTGTCTTTTGCACCGTTCAGGTCATGCATTTCCAAAGTATGCATTAACATAGGACCACATTACACGTCCGTGCATAGACACATTTGAGAGTCCCATGCACAAGAGCACATTGACATATGTCAACTATTTTTACTGATACTAACATATGTCTTCTTGTTTTGTGACATTGTTGCACAAAAAAAAAAGAAAAACAAAAAGAGAGAGAGGGAGAGAGAGCTTGTTCCCAGGTTTGGCGTAGTTGAAGGTGGCACCATTGATGAGTGGGCATATATGAGTTTTGATAGAAGTGTGTCTTGGCTAGTAGATGATATTATTGCTGCCTTATCTCGTAGATGTCAAGAACTTGGTAGGAATAGGGCATCCACAATTATTGTTTCCCCTTACCATGGTAGGAGGGAAGATCTCAAAGGTCCGCAGCTTGAGAGATGCTTAACTATTGTATGTCCGAGAGCATCCAAGGTGGTATCTGCAAGGGGTAGTTTGGTACCCTAAAAATCCTTGTTTGTATACTGGGTGAGAAGGCTCCTAATTATGGTGAGCTAAAGAGAATATGTGAAACTAAGCTTGGATTAGTTACCCAATGTTGTTTGTCAAGGAATATAAAGAAATTCAATTCTCAGTATTTCACAAATGTTACTTTGAAAAGAGGAGAGAGGACCAGGCACTCAAAAAATTTCATGAGTGGACCATCAACACAGACATTCATCGACAATGTTCCATCACAAATGCGGGGTGTACAACACGAAGAGATAAACATCGATCGACCCTTCACCATGGTAAGTATCCTTACTTTGGCAACACCATAACCATGATAGATTAGGAAATCTCTTCGTCGGCATACCCTTGAGCACTTAGCTCAAGCCCCCAATTTTTGCACCATACTTCTTCCAATGCATTTTCCAAGTAAGCATCCATAGGGCTACATTACAAGGCCGTGCACAAGGCATATATGTTCGTCAACCCATGCACGAACACAGTTACCCATCATTCATTATGGGTTATGAGTACTTGGCATAACTACTATGAACATCACCTTTGGATGGTCGAGAAGACATCACGAGGACAACATCAATACCTAGGATGCGATTCGTAGCCTGCAGTTGCTCCAACTCAACCTTGACAACCTCCTTTGAGCAACTACCAATTTGTGGAAGTTTACAACGACACATTCTCACTGGAATACAAGGACGAAGCACATACAAGGATGGACACTACCTCTCAAAGCGCTACATGGAACAACCACTACAACAAGGGTCTGTCAGGGACGACACACTCGAGAGGGGGGGGAGTGTTGAAGCTCAAGGTCAAGGACAAAGCATAAAAGCGCATCAAAGAAGTGGGAACTCAAGAAGAAGGAGCAAGTAGGGAGCTCCAAGAAGTACATGTCAGACTTTCAAAAGCAGTCCCTATAAAAATAGTGATTTTCATCACTAAAAGCCATTGTAAATACCATTTCATATTTTTGTAACTCCATTTTGTTCAAGCTTGGGTGACAAACAAGAACTCTCTAAACTCTACAAGGATTCAAAGTGTTCCACTAGTATCACATCCAAACCCATGACATCGATAGATGAACTTTCCAAACAAGTAGCTCAAAAGTTAGGAGCCCAAAATAGGAAATATCAGAGAGTCATCAGGGTGAATGCTACACTTGTGAAGGTGATCACACGGCAAATGTGTGTCCAATGCAAGCCCAAAAAAAATTTAAATGCCCAATACATCCCACAACATAGAAGAAGAGAAAGAGTCCTTGTTTCAAGTACCAAAAAATTTCAAGAAGTACGAGATAGAAGACAGAAAGATCATGGTAAGATTCCCAAAAAGAGAAGATCTCATGGGAGAAGCTTTTGACAATAAAGAACAAACTAAGAAAATTATAGTGACAGTTGAAGATGGAGAAGAAAGATGCACATACAAAGGACAGGATGTGAGTGAAGAAGAAGAGCAATAATTCTTAATTTTGCTAAGAGATTATAGAGATGTGTTTGCTTTGAATTACAAGCATCTGAAAGGAGTGGATCCAGACATATGTTCCCATAGGATCCCCACAACTTTATAAGTCAAGAAAATGAAGCAAAAGCCTTACACATAATGATACATAGGCAACAAAAACAAAAGAAGTAATCGATCGATTGATCAAAGCTGGATTTATCTATGAAATTGAGCATACAAAATGGGTATCCCCCATTGTTTTTGTTCCCAAGAATAATGGGAAATTATGTGTGTGAATTGACTTGAAGAAAGTTAATGCTTCCACTATACGAGATAGTTATCCACTTCCTATCACTGAACATCTATTGGATCATGTAGTGGGCAATGAATTTTATAGCTTTCTTGATAGATTTTCAGGTCACAATCAAGTAGCCATATACTTCGAGGATCAACCATCAAATGAGGAGTCTTTGCATTTCACGTGATGCCATTTGGATCACAATGCACTTGCTAGATTCCAAAGGCTGATGTGTCATGTGTTTAAGGACTTCTTGAGAAAGAATTTAGAATTCTATGTGGATGATTTATGTACTTATTCCCACATTAGACAAACTCACATCCAAGAGCTCAGGCAAATCTTTGACAAGTGTAGAAAATATCAAGTATCCCTAAACCCCAAAAAGTGTGTTTTAATGGTCAAGAAAAGAAAGATATTAGTTCATATTGTGTCAAAGAATGGGATATCAATAGATGAAGATAAGGTGAGCATGATCGCAAAATTACCAAGACCTAGGACGATCAAGGAAGTATAATATTTTATGGGCCACTGTGGTTATTACTGACATTTTATCCACATGTATGCAATCATTGCAAAGCCTTTGTAAAAAATTTTGGCTAATTTTGAGTGGAATGAAGAATGTGAGAAATCATTCACAAAGCTGAAAGGATGATTGTGTTCAACCCTTATTTTGACAACACTAGGAATAAGTCATTCCATGTTCACATGGATGCTTTCAATTTTGTTATTGGATGCATGTTAGCACAACCGATATGTCAGAGGAAGGAGATGAGGAAGAGAGCTTAGACACACACTCTCACACTCAAAGAGGAGCACATACACAGATTGAGGCAAGAAAGAATGATCTTCTTCTTCTTCTTCTTCTACTTATTCTTCTTCTTCTATTACATAAAATGAATGTACAAGAATGACCTAAAACAATAATACAACAAGTGCAATATATAAAGAACACTACATAAGGAAAATCCTAATGTCCACAAATGAGTGATCTGGCAAGAAAAAAATGTGCCATCACTCTTGATAGATAAATCTAATAAAGCTCAATGAAGTGTCCCTAACATATACCAACGTGACCACTATACATGTCAGAGAAATGAAAAATGATATGTATCATCCTTGATCATCACATGTTGAGCTTGATATCTCAACACTCCCCCGCAAGCTCAATGTCAGATCCTGTAATCCAAGCATCTCCAGAAACATCTTCAACTTCTAAACTCCAAGTGCTTTAGTGAAAATATTAGCAACCTGCTCATCTGTCCTCACATAAACAAGATCAATATCATCTGCTAATACATTCTCTCTAATGAAATGATAATGTACCTTGATATGCTTTATTATGGCATGAAAAATAGGATTCCGGGATAACTATATGCTTCTAAGATTATCACAATAGATGATAATAGGCTTTTGCACTTCCACACATAAATCTGCAAGTAGCATCTTAAGCCATGATGCTTCACATGATGCCATTGCAGCACCTCTATACTTAGCCTCTCTACTCGACAAAGCAACACTGGGTTGCTTCTTGATGCTCCATGTAATAGTTGCACTCCCAAGTGAGAATAAAAAGCCACTAGTAGATCTTCTATTTGGAATGCTACCAGCCCAATTTGAAGAGAGAGAAACTCGTGTGATAATCATGAAAAGTTTGTGTGATATCTTACACGTCAAAGTTTGTGCTCATTGGGCGTTCATCAAAATTTGAATTTTTCTCTTGTTCACGGGCCTATATAATGTGTGCTTATAAAATTTCACACTTTTTTACTCTACTTTCCATAGCAGGCCTGTTTCTCTCTTTCATGTCATTTTAGACACTTCGCGTCACTCTTCATAGCAGACCATGGACAACCTCAACCAAAACACTCTCACTGAGCTTTCAACCAGCCGAAATCATTGTGATAAGTTCCATATCAACATTGCAGTTAGTCATGAGTATGCAATGACAAGAAAGGTATTCGAAAGGGCTCTTCAACCTTTGAAGTGGATGTATTGCAAAAAGAAGGCAAAAAACATATCGACATATGGGCAGATGGATCTGTTTATCCAATTGATCCACAAATTGGAAGGTATCCCCCTTTTCATAATCTTCATGATCTGATCAGATTTGTAGGAGATGGTGAGGATGGTTTACGAGGCTATTGTTCAAGGCTCTGGGAGATTTCAATGAATTATGTACAATACATAAACTATTTACAAAACACACTACATCATAGGGAGTTAGAATACAAATTATCCACTTTATCTTCTTAGTTAGAATCTTTCAAAAAAAATGAAAGAAACTCCCATAGGTTTGAGAATGCGGTCAAAACGAGTAACACCTTTTCTAGATTTGAATGAAAAATCTGGCCAAAAGAAGGAAAGAATGAAAATTGTAAGAGATCATGTGACAAATGTTTTAGGTTTCAATATGTTGAATAGTTTTGAGCGTGTACATTTCAGTAATGAAATTATGAGCCAAAATGATGTTTTAAGATTATTGAAACTGAAAGAAAATACATGCTTGAAATGCTTTGTTTTCCAAAAACTCATGACAGACATGAATTTGCTACTAGAACCATTTCAAATTCAGGAGATTTGTGATGGTGTTGGAGTGAATAGGAAAGTTTATAGAGCAATTTCAAAAGTTTGGTGTGAATTTTTGAACTTTAACAAAGTTAAAAGCTGCCTAGACCCCATCATGTAGGAAAGTTTTGGCTTTGTTTGAATAAAAAGATCACATCAGTATTTGGTGAATATAAACATATTCATGGTAACATGCCTTACAAAGTAGGAAAACAAAAGTTACATTTCACTTACAATGCATTGAACAATATATGGATAGATATAATAAGACTTCAAATATACATGGTACAATTCTATAATATAAAATGTTGGGAAAGATGGATGGACACTCCAAGAAATGAGTTGGTACTGCTAATCCCTGCTCTGTACTAGCCCCCTTTCACTTCAGAGTTGAGTTGTAGGCCCTTTTAGCTTTCTAATGACACTAAAAAAGTTCCTATGTACTTTGGAGATGATCCATGTAATGATTGATCCAAAACAGATAACTTCTCAATTCACAAATCATCAAAAACCTTCTATTTTGGTTCACACACGTGCTGCTTGTTAAGCTCAGTGCTCCCAGCACACTAGGAATTAGAAAAGTTCCTTCTTGAAATATATAACTAGCTTAAAGAGCTAATGATTCCAAGTGGAATCACTTAAAATGATTGACTATACTCAGAGCAATCAATTTAGCAAGTGTAGCATCACTACCGATTTTTTAGGACCTCTATAGAGAATGACCAGTGATCGCTTCGAGCCACTTTTCTCCCAATCCACTAAATGCAATGTATTAAAAAATTGTGAGCATGTGACAAACTTAGAGCGGATTCTAACAAGCCATAGAACAGTGAAAATGGTGGAGTAACGACTGAGATATGAGCAAGACAAGAATACTGTTCTAAGTGACAATGATAGAGAGATCAACAGATATAAGCAATGATCTATTGTATTATATGACAATGTTGTACATGATCATTGGCATGATAATCAATGCCCAATGATAATGAGAAGTGTAGGCTATGAGGTGGGCCACACACTCTCTACAATGTGTTAAAAGTGCTTTCTGCTAAGCCCTTTTAATCTAGTTTCTGGGTTCTTGGGATGGATAGGGGTCTGATAGTACAGAGGCCCTTTTTAATTTTCCCAATTTAACATTCAGTAACAATTAACTACTTTTCAATTCCACACTTATCACTGTGCAATGCGTTTACCATGCATATTCAAGCACGTACAAATTTTTCACAGAACTGTTAAGGTTAATCGCAAGGTTATCGTAATTAATGATTAATTACTGAACTTAATAAGCAACATAGTACTCAGAGTTCTTCAAAAATCTGCAACACAGCATCTCTAGTGCTATGGCATAGACAGACAGTCTGGCGATTCCTCTTGCTCGAAGAATACTGTGCTTGCCTTTTCATTACTCAAAAGAGGGTTACATCTTTTCGCCACGCCTTTTCGGTGTGTGCAAATATAGAAAAATATATTACATAGAGATCCAATCCGGCGGCTAACACTGGCACGCACGGTGGACTTGAACCCAAAAATGAAAATTACATTAAGGCTCATCAATGATGCCCTGGATATATAGATTTCGAGCTAACTTAAAGGTTTGGGTAATCTTCTGTTTTAAGGAATCTAGCATATCTTTCAAAATGGTAGGCTTGATAAGTTGGGCATCAGTTGGAACCGAGCTGGCAGCGATGACTTGAGTCAGTAGCAATTCCGTTTGTGTCTGCAAAAATGCTTCCTGAAGGTAAAATTTGTTGACGATTGCAGCATCTCTCCTCAGCTTCATGTCAGCAACTTCTGCATCAATGCGAGAAAGCCTATCTGTGTGAAATCCCAACTGCTTTTCTCGTCTTTCCAACTCCTGAGCTTGATACTGGATAGTTTTATAGTAAGCATCTCGCTCCTTCTTAATAGCTTCCATCTCTTTCTGTAACTGAATAGCCCAGCCAATTTCTGCTTCTAATTCACGACTTTTGTGAAAAGGTGTGCGGACACTTTCTTTAAATCTTCAGTATTCTACATAGCCAGGTCTGCCATTTCCTATCTTTTCTGCGCTACCACAGCAAGATATGCACGAGTTTCCTCCAGCAGATTTCCTAGCATAACACGAGCATCTTCTTTGTCAGACACCATTTGTTTTAGTTGAACAATTTCTTCATCACGAGCAGCAAGAAGAATGTTCTTTTCCTGCAATTCAGTAAGCGCACTGTCCCGTTGAGCAATCAGATTGTATCTTTCGGCTAATTGTTCTTGAAGTTGTTGGAGCTGAGTTTGCAATGCATGATTTTCGGCTTTAACCGCAAGCGCTTCTTCTTGGAGCGGGGCAATATCTGCTTCGAGTAAGTCAACCTTAGTGTGCAACTCCTGCTGAATGTTCTGAGTTGCTATCTTCATATGCAGAGGCAATTGCTTGGAAAATTGGATTAGAAGTTGACCCATAGATGCCAGTTCCGTGAACATAACTGTTGGGGGGGGGGAGAGAAGGAGGAGGTTGTGATGATGAGGCAGATAGCAGATGAGGGGAGGATGGTGGAGAGTAATCGGGAGAGGATAATGGATGAGTTGATGCCTCGCAAATGGCAGTGGAAGGTGCACCAAGAAGAACTCCTACAGGATCAGGAATGGTAGTTAGCGGAGGAAGAGGGATAAGGGCGGTTCGTACCAAAACTATTCCGATCTCAATCTGGGTTTCCTCCACGGTAGCCTCGGTGAATGTCTCGGCAATTCCAGTCAATTGCGTGACTACATCTGCTTGGATAGTGATTGCATCTGCTTGTACCATGACTGCATCTGCTTGGACATGAGCGCTTGGTGACAAAAGAGATTGGCAGTCTGTACCCCCAGTAGCTTCTGCTATCTCCTTCACAGCCTCAGCATCCGGTTGATGAGATTCCTCCCGCGATGAGACTTCAACTACATCTTCCATGATGGCATCTTGATCTGGCTGTTTGAGAGAAGAAGACGGAAGCAGGACTCTACCTGTAGGGAGGTGGCAGTGTCATGGAAGACTTCAACTTCTTGGCCCGCATTGGAGCCCTGTACCTGGCTTTTGGATGGACTAACGCGTCTGCGTTTGGGGTGAAAAAAATGAAGCAAGTCTTCATCATCGTCATCTTCGACCATCCATGTAGATTCTTCATGTAACAGAATAGTATTGGGTGGGGGGGGGTTGCATGGCTTGTATCACCGGAAGAAGAAGGGTAAGGAGATGGGGTAACCGAGTGCAAGGAATATCATGCTCGGCTAACTGTTTTGTAACCGCTATGCATTCATGGTGAATGCGCCTAAAGAAAAAGGAGGTGAAATTAACGGGTTTGCGGGAGGCAATATCAATCATCGAGTAAAAAGGTTGGGAAATACCATATGTGCGTTTTTGCAGGTTTAACACTACGACAAGGAATTGTAGAGCAGTACGCTCTAGTTCAGATCGGCAAAGAATGACAAACTCATTGGATGAGTGTCGGGGAAACAATTCCTTCATGGTGACGAGAGGAAGGAGCGGTCCATTCTCCAACCCTTCCTGAGGGAGACGGAAGCCCTCAGCAACCGTGTTTAGTGTAACTACGACACGGGGGTGTAAAAACATCACTGGCCAACATTGCTCTGTAGCAGGCGTGGCAGCAATGGCAAAAAAGATCTACGCATGGAAAGGGTGACACTCCACTGAATGCCAAGGCAATTCAGTGAAGGCCAACAATCCCCGAGCATGTAAATACTCACTCACATCTGGAGTGAGACCCGCACGGAAGGTTGCTATGTTAGCCAGAGCTTCCATGGCGCACACAGTGATAAACGAAGATATAGAGTACGCACTGGTTGCAAACACACAAACACAATAGTGATTAACAGCTAAAGAAACAAGATTAAGTAAGAGCACGGGGAAAATTAGGTGGCAAGAACCCTAATCATAATGCAGTATTGGAAATATATCCTTCATAATGGTGACATGCATGGAGGAACAGAAGCAGTGACACAAAGGCGGCTATTAATCATGATTAGATCAGCAAAACTGAAGGATTACGGTAGTTGGTCAACCCAAACACTGGGGGTAGAAAAGAAAATCAAGTGACAAGCGAAAAAGAGGAAAACTACCGAGTACACCTCATGAGTTAGTAGATGGAGGGTGATATGGGTGAAGCTTTGAACCATTAATCACTTTAGGGAGAAGGTGACCAGCCAAAGTAGACAGGTAAGAGCTAGTCCCATCGTTCCATATACTCCAAGATCAATTTTCGGAGAATATTCAGCAGAGTCTTATTAGTGCTCTCAGCAAGACCATTCGCGCGTGGATAATAAGGGGAGCTGAATTTATGCACAATCTAGAAAGTTTGTGTCAGCACTTGCATTACACTTACCAATACCTTGATGGTTGGCATTTTGGCCACAAGCGAGAAGGTTTCTTCATAATCAACTCCTTGGGTTTGTGCAAAACCCTTAGCCACAAGTCTAGCTTTGTATGTGCTTATTGATCCATCTGAATTTCTCTTGATCTTGTAGATCCATCTAGAACCAATTACCTTCATAGACTCCTTCTTTGGCACTAGCTCCCAAGTATCATTCTCCTTGAGTGCTTCAATTTCTTCATCCATAGCTTCCTTCCATTCTGCCTTGGTCTTTGCCTCTTCATATGATAATGACTCTTCAAGTGATAAATCTTTGGCAAGATAAATAGAATGCTTAGTAACTAAAAAAATGTCATACCCATATCTGATTGGCTTCTTGCTCTCTCTTTGTGATCTTCTGATTTGCTTGGTTGGATGATTCAGGTATGTCCTCCAACTTCTTCATCTTGACTTTGCCTTTTGATTTCCATGCCTTGAATTCTTGTAGGTTGATGATGTCCTCATCATCTGATTTGATGTCTTCAATTTGGTTTGTCTCCTCCTCGGTGAGGCTTGGAAACTCCTCTTCCAAGTCATATGGCAACTTGATTTTCCTGCACTCACTTTCAAACCAAGAGTCATTCTCATCAAACACAACATCTCTACTGACCATGAATCCCTTGTTGGATGGATTATAAAACTGGTATCCTCCAAATCATACCCTATGAAGATGCACTTCTCTGCCTTAGGGTCTAGCTTACCTCTGATTTGAGATGGGATATGCACATAAGAAACACATCCAAAGATCTTGCAAGGATCAAGTGAAGGTCTTCTACCATGCCATGCTTCATATGGGGTCATCCCATCAAGTGATTTAGATGGAAACCTATTAACAAGATAAGTGGCAATGGATACACTCTCCGCCCACAAATAATTAGGTAATTTTTCCTCATTTAGCATTGACCTAGCTGTTTTAACAATCAATCTATTTCTCCTCTCTGCAACCCCATTTTGCTCAGGGGTATACCTTGTTGTGATTTCTCTTTTGATTCCTCTATCCTACAAGAATGCATCAAACTCATTTGAGAAGTACTCACCTCCTCCATCTGATCTTAGTCTTTTTAGGCTTCTTCCTGTTTGGTTTTCCACAAGTGCAAGATACTTCTTAAAACAAATGAACACTTCATCTTTGTGCTTCATACAATATAAGATAGTCCATCTACTGAAATCATCAATGAAAGATACATAATACCTTGATTTGAGGGATCCTTACTTGCTCCCCATACATCTGTATGGACAAGCTCCAAGTAATCCTCATGCATGTAGCCTTTCTTGGAGAAGGGTAACTTGTGAGATTTTCCAAACTGACAAGCACCACATTTATAGATCATGTGTTGCTTGGATACATTAGGTATCCCAAGCACACATTGATCTCTACATATTTTCTTTAAGTTTCTCTCACCAATATCCCTAATCTCTTATGCCAAATTTCAAGCTCTGACAATGTTTGATCTTTGTAGCTATAAAGTGCAATATTCTTTGTATCTTCAAGTTCAAATGTAAATAACCTACGTGCCTTTTCTAGCTTTACAATTCTATTGAATCCATGTTGGGGATCCTCCACAAATGATCCATATTTGTTGAACCTAACCTGCAAACCTTTTTCCACAATTTTCCCAAGACTCATCAAATTCTTGGTGATTGTAGGTACATATAGAAACCTGCTCAACAGATTTCTATTTCCATTAGAGGTTTTAACATTTCCTACCTTGACCACTGAGTGCTTGGTGTCATCACTTGTTTGTACTTGGTGCTTTCCCTTAGGTTCCTGAAGATTAGAGAGAAGAGCTACATTGCTTGCCACATGGTTTAAACATCCTGAGTCAATGTAGAAGAGATGGCATCATTCATACCTTGCTTTGAAGTCATATTCATAATTTGAAGGGAATCCTCTTGTTCCTCTGTGTAGTTGTTGTAGTCTTTCCTTGATTTGTATCCTCCTTGGTAGTTGTTATTGTAATTGTTGTTGTAGTTGTTATTGTAGCCTTGATGATGGTTGAACCTTCCTCTTGATTGTGTGTAGCCACCTCTTTGGAAACCTCTACCTCTCTGATTCTTGAAGTTCCTATAACACTCATCTGTAGTGTGATTTGAAAAACCACAAATATTACATGGGGAAGAGTTGAAGGGTCTCCCCCTACCTTTGTTACCTCCTCTACCCCTTCCTCTTGAGTTTCTACCTCTCTCGACATAGTTAGCTTGAGACGTTGTACCTTCATCCTCAATCTTTTTGCTTTTCCCTTTCTCTTTAGACTTGCCTTTATCTGTGTATAGAGCAGAAGAGTTGTGACCTCTTGATAAATCTCATTTTTTGTTGAGCTTGGATTCATGCATAAAGAGTTGCCCCATGAGTGTGGTAAGATCTGGAATCTGCATGTCCATGTACAAGTCCATAGCAGTTGTGAAGCTCTCCCATTTGTCATCTGCCTTAATACCATTGATTACTTGTCTCACAATTTGCTCCTCTTCAATCTCCTCTCCTATGCTTGCTAGTTGGTCAGCTACATCCTTGACTTTGGTCACATACTCTAAGATGCCTTGCTGGGGTTGCTTTCTTTGAGTGGTAAACTCAATCCACAATTGGTTCTTCCTAGCCCTTGTGTTGGAAGAAAAATAGGATGACAATGTATCCCAAGTCTCTTGGGATGTCTTACAGTTCCTAATGTGTGGAAGAAGAAAGTCAGAGATAGAGTTAAGTAAGTATGACCTTGCTAATGCATCTTTGCCACACCATGAATTGAGTCTTTCATGCTCCTCTCTTGTAGGTTGTCCTTTACTTCTGAAAATGGGCATCTCCTCATCTCCTAAGATGTATCCATAGAGAATCCTTGCTTGCAAGTATGTCTTCATACTCAATGACCACGCTTGGTAGTTGTTCCTGTCCAATTTATCAATGAAAGAAGGAAAACCATCTCCCATTTTACCTTAGCTTGCTCTGATACCATTGTTGGGAAAAATGGATGGACACTCCAAGAAATGAGTTGGTACTGCTTATCCCTACTCTCTACTAGCCCCCTTTCACTTTAGATTTGAGTTTTAGGCCCTTTTAGCTTTCCAATGACACTAAATAAGTGCCTATGCAGTTTGGAGATGATCCATGTAATGATTGATCCAAAACAGATAAGTTCTCAATTCACAAATCATCAAAAACCTTCTATTTTGGTTCAGACACCTGCTGCTTGTTAAGCTCAGTGCTCCGAACACAGTACGAATTAGAACAATTTCTTCTGGAAATATCTAATTAACTTAAAGAGCTAATGATTCCAAGTGGAATCACTTAAAATGATTGACTATACTTAGAGCAATAAATTTAGCAAGTGTAGCATTACCCCTGATTTTTTAGGACCTTTGCAAAGAATGACCAGTGACCACTTCGAGTAGATTTTCTCCCAATCCACTAAATGGAATGTCTTCAAAAATTTTCAGCATATGGTAGACTTAGAGCTGACTCTAACAAACCATAGAACATTGAAAATGGTGGAGTAATGACTGAGATATGAGCAAGACAAGAACACTATTCTGAGTGACAATGATAGAGAGATCAACAGATATAAGCAATTATCTATTGTATTATATGACAATGTTGTACATGATCATTGGCATGTTAATCAATGCCCAATGATAATGAGAAGTGTAGGCTATGAGGTGAGCCACACACTCTCTACAATTTGATCAACTAAAGGCTCAAAAAATGGAGAGGTACCCCGTGAGATTTTACAACTATCTTTTATGGATGCTTTGATCAAATTTGAATTTGAATTCAAATTTGGCTCTCACTAAAAAGTGATCCATTAATCTAGGAGATATTCTCTTTAAATGAAGTCGTAGCTTTTCATTCTATCTACTTCCATGAATTTAGTGTCTTTTACAAAGATCCTTTTGATGTAAATGTCTTTTAGAAAAGATAAAAGGGAACAATCCATAAGCAATGGTTCTCATGGGTCTTCAATCATTTGCACATTCTTATGCCTAGCTAAATGTGTAGGCTTGGCACTTGCACCAACATAAAAGAACATGAATGTTATGGTCTATTGAAATTTTTAATCAAACTTGATGACGTTGAACTTAAAAAACATCAAAAGATGGAGAGAATAAGCATTGCACTGATGAACAGAGCTTTGGACTATAACTTTGGGAAATTGGATACTCCATCCCTCAAAATACAATCAGAAATGGAATTATGGTGGGTTGGCTGTGCTCAAGTTCCATTTGAGAGCCGTAAAACACTTAAATGGTTATTCTCACAGACAAACATTCCAAATGTTGTTCAGAGGCATCATGCAGGAGAATTATTGAATGTCAACGACTAGAGAGAATTTAAAGTTGAGTGGCATTTGAGTGGAGACCTAAATACGCTCCAATGCATGTTTGTATAAGTGGGGGAGAAATTCTAAGTACCCTTGCTTGTATTGCATGCAAAGTCCAGGCACAAGAGGATGGATTGCTAGACCTGAGGCTGAAGCAGCTCCTTCCAGATAAAATGTTATTCTTCATAACTACTCATCTTCTACCATGATTTGGGATCCCATACTTCCAATAGCATTGACAAATGTACACATATTTACACTACATGCAGAGTTAACAATCATTGACAAATTGGTCCATCTCCACTTGGATTATGCATATCCTATCAATTCTACAACTCTTTCAGATGAGTGCATAAAAAAATGTGAATCTCTACTTTCAGAAATGGGATTTCATGGTGGTGATGTTCATCTAAGAAAAGATCCAAAGCTTTCACAAAATACACGTAATGTACTATAGGATGTCTCAATGGGAGGTGCAAAAGCAAGGAGATTCTTCAGCAACCATGATGACAAACAACTAAATGCCATGTGGAATTGCTGGAAAGAAATTTGTGAGTTCACGACTAATGTAAAAAGCAAACCAGAAATAGCAAAAAAGATAATGGAGGTGTGGGTCAAACTAGATAATTTTTTAAAGATCATGAGGCAGTAGGTAACATCAAATAGCCATGTGACAGATTTCAGAAAGGCGACCACAAAGCTTATAGAAACCATCATAGAGGCATGGAGTGCCAAAGACATAACATACTACTTGGTGAGTTTCAAAGATAATTTACTCGATTTATTTTTCTTTAATTGAAATAAACATTTGATGAAACTCTTATGTTCTTCTAGCATATTCTTCTTGTGCATGGTGCATTCTTTGCAGAAGAGGACACACTTGCCACATGGAACACCCAAGGCATGGAAAAATCTCATTATGAGACAAGCTTCTTTAGTGCATAAGGAAAGGAGGAGGAGTAACAAAAAGTAATGCCTTCAAATAGCTTTTTGATTGGCTCTTTAGAAGACAATTACAAAGGAGCTCATGCCAAATATTGTCATCAAAAGATTAGGACTATCACCAGACAAAAACATCATGGATCAATATCACAAAATGGAAAAGATTACATTCCAAAGGAAGCCATAATATTTGCAATGTCTTTAATTTCATTGAGAATTAAACATGTCTATGTATGTACATTTCATGATGTAATAAGCTTTGAAATGAAATTTCTATGCAATGTCTTTTTTGAGTCTTCTAAATGAGCTTCAATTTGGCAAATTTGCCTTCAAAGAGCTTTTTGATTGATTCTTGAGAAGACAATTACAAAAGAGCTCATGCAAAAGAGAAAAACAGATCATGGATCAATAAGGATTAATATTAGGACATGGATCAATTACACAAAGAAGGTTACATGCTTCATATTTGCAATATCTTGTTTATCTTTGGGAAATAAATATGTGTATCTATGTACATTTCATGAGTAAAGCTTTGAGAAGAAATATATTTAATCCTCCTTGAGTCTTTTAAATGAGCTTGGCTGTGGCAAATCTCCTCTGTATCTGAGGTACTCTTTTCTCCTGTTGCCAACAATACTTTTAACATCTGAGACCCTTGCAGCCATTGGATAGCTTGAGTAACAAAGGAAGTAGCTTGCTCTTGAAGCACTGAATCCTAGGGCATATCCAAAAATTCTAAAAATGCAGCTGTTCTTGCAAGTAGCAAAACTTTGTATGCATTAAAGGGTATTGAAGTAAAACCCATGTATCTTGAAAGAGTCCTCAAGGAGAATAGTGCAAAATCTGGCTCTTCACTATAGTTCTTATGAATAACAAAGAATAATTCTCGATTCAATTTTGGAAGATAGTGGATCACTGAATGAATATCCACCTTTGTCTTTCCTTTGTCCTCTATGGTCTTCCTTGTTCCCTTCCCCTTGCCAAGATAGTTGTCTTCATCCAATATCGATAATTGTGGAAAATATTAAAAACCTAGGTCAGAAGAAGCCCAATGAAACTTTTAAAGTCATAGAAATAATTGGAAACGCAAGCAAAAGCAAAGCATGAGACACGACCAATTCAAACAATTAGTGTCATCAGAGAATATCGGATGGGCTAGATTGCTTGCATTGGTCGTGTTCAATTATTCACCCTAAACTTTATACAAACATATAACTAATGTTGAAAGTAGTATTTTTACACACAATTAGATGTTTATTATCAATGTTGCATTCAACTCATAGAGACGACCAATTCCAACGATTAGAGTCATCAAAGAATATCAGATGGGCCAAATCACTTGCATCGGTCGTGTTCAATTATTCACCCTAAAATTTATACAAACATATAATTAATGTTGAAAATAGTATTTTTACACGCAATTAGATGTTTATTATCAATCCTGCATGCAAGTCATAGACACGACCGATCCAAGCGATCAGACTCATTGGATATTCTCCGATGACCCTAATTGCTTGAATCAGTCGCCTCTAACACACCTTTGTTTTACATACCTTTACCTCATCTTCCTCCTCAATGAGCTCTTTTGAGTCAATAGATATGGTTCCTTTTTCCTCAACAACGTCCAAAAATGAATAGCCGCACCCAAATGAGTATATACCAAGATCCTTTTGATGCTAATCAAAGTCTTCATCAGCAAGTGTTGGCTTCTCTAAAATCACTCTTTCAAAGCAGCTTGAAAGAGCTTCTGATGAATCTTGGAATTCTTCATTTGACAATGCTAAATCCAGATGCAGAAGTTCTTCTTTTCTTTCTCCCTTCTCATTAATAAATCTCCTTGCAACTTCCTCTGACTCAGCTATAACAGCAAGGCAGTAGTCTTCCCTTAGGTTGAAGAGTTCCTGAATGTAATAGAGTGGAATAAATTCCTTTCCAGAGATGAAATAAAATGGTAAATTTGGGTGAAGAAGGGACTTCTCAAAAACTTTCACATCTTCAGTTGGCTCCCTTATTGCAGTCTCTGGTTTAAAAGTAGCAACATCAAAATTCTTGACCTGCTCTTCTTCTGCTTGGATGTTGATCTCTTCAACAATCTCCATGACACCTTTCATACTTTTTGAGTTTCCCTCAAGTGCCAGCTCAAGGAATGGCTCTTTCTCTTCAACATGAACACATTCTTCCTCCTTGTCATTTGACATGTGATCAAGCCATATCAAGAAGCCAATGCTCAAGGGGAGCAAAGAGCAGTCCTTTTCATGCTCTGGGCATAAATCTAGCTTTCCTAGAAAAGGGGATATCCTTTTGCACTTTCTAGTGATTTTTGCCCTATCCAATGGATTCTTTCCAAAGATGTGTATTGATATAGGCTTTTCTAGAAACAATAAGCTCCTTTCCATTGACCACACTCAGGAAGCTCTCCCATTCATCCCTCATAAAGGTTTTTGTTTTCTCCAAAGGTACTTCAAAATCTATGTTTGGATTGAATATCCTCATTGCATCTGGAAAATAATCCACTCTTAAACCCTCTTGAACCATGAAATCCAGTAGTTTCTTAGATGGAGAAACACTTAGGATCACATTCTTTTCCTCCATCTCAGATCTAGTTATTCTAGTGTGCCCTATTGGAGAACACGACCGATGCAAGCAAAATAAGCTAGTCAAAGGCCGGTCAAATGTGTGTAATCGCTTGTATCGTTCGTATCGGTATCAAGCACAAGTACGTGGGGTGATGAAGAGAGAAATTCTATGAATGTTGAAAGTGTGAAATGGTGAAGGGGACTAGTATTTATAGTGAAGGAGGATCGGTAACGGTCCCATGATGTGGACCAATCAAGAAGTGCCACTTGGCAAATGTTATGTTGGGAATCGCAATGGGTAGATGATGTGGCCCACTCAAATGATGCCACATGGCATTGTACGTTGTGATTCACAATAGCTAGATGATGTGGAACAATCAGAGCTGCCACGTATCACCAACTGTCATCTCATTTCACAGACCTATTTAAGCTACTCTATCCATTTTTTTTCATTTCTTTTGAGGTATGATGGATCATAAGAGCTTTTACACGATTGATCCAAGTGATTAGGGGCATCGAGAAGTTTCGGATGCCCCTAATCACTTGGATCTATCATCATAATCAACTATTTTACAACACGACCAATACAAGCGATTAGGGACATCCGGGGATTTCTGGATGACCCTAATTGCTTGCATCGGTCATGTTTCTTGAGTGCTAGAGTTTTGAAATTAGTTTTTTTCTTTTCAAAATTTTTCCTTTATCAACCATTTACAACACGACCGATACAAGCCATTAGGGACATTCAGGGATTTTCAGATGACCCTAATCGCTTGCATCATTCGTGTCTCTTGAGTGCTTTGTGAAAGGTTCTTTACATTAGTTTCTTTCTTTTTAAATTTCTTCCATGATCAACCATATTACAACACAACCGATACAAGCGATTAGGGACATCTGGGGATTTCTTCATGACCCTAATCGCTTGCATCGGTCGTGTTTCTTGAGTGCTTTGTGAAAGGCTTTTTACATTAGTTATTTTTCTTTTTAAATTTCTTCCAAGCTTTAAACTGTTTCCAATTATGCAGCTTATGGCTAGGACAAAGAAGACAGCAAGGAAGTTGTACTCGCAAGATCAAGAGAAAAATTGCCAAAATCAAGATGACAAGGGACCTTCTCCCCAAACAACTAGACAAGGCCTTGATACATCGGAGAAGTCTTAAAAAAAAGGGTCCATTACCATGTTAAGTCTTTGAGGGAGATAAGAAGGGCTCAAAAGTCTATGGGACTCCTTATCCCCATACTTCCTTTCATGAGAGTTGTCAAGCAAATTTCAATGAATCTCTATTCCATGATGAAGACCACATCCTTCATAAACGTGAAGCGGCAAACTCAAGCTCTTTTATGCTTGCAAGAAGCTGGAGAAGAGTTTGCAATCGACTGCATGAATGATGTTTACTTATGTGCAGCTCAATTTCATAGGGTGACATTGATGGCAAAAGATTATGTGATTGTATCAAGGCTCAGATATAAGTTTGATAAATCTATTGCACCTATTGATGATCAAAAGTTCTTTGATATTCTCAATATACCTCGAGCACGAGCACCTAAGTCATCAATTGTAATTGAAGAGGTCCACCCTCAAGTCCCTCATGATCATGAAACAAGAAATGCAGCAAATTGTGAGGAGAAGAAAAAGCAGGGTTTGTTGTCAGAGGAAAATGTTATCCTGAACCAAATTCAGAAGCTACAAAAGGCAAATAAAGAACTTCTTAAAAAAGGAGATGGGCAGGTGATAATAAATGCTGCAATGCCATGGCAAGAGGAATATATGCTTGATATAAGACCAGAAGACAACAAAATGTTGAGAGACTTCAATGTTGAAATATGTGATAGTGAAGTCAATATTGCACTCAGGTATCATCTACAGGCCATAAAATGCTTATGTTTTCCTTAATTTGGTATTTCTTATATTGAATTTATATTTCTTAAATTCTAGGCTCCTTCTACAAAAATGTGAGGAAGCAGTTTCAAGAAAAATTTTCATCATAGATCCTCTTGTGACTCAGTGCTTTTTGAATAAGCAGGTTGATCTTTTGTAGGAGTATGCATAACTTCTATTTCTTTATCAACAACCTTCTCTCTCAAAAAATCATACTGAATCTCAATATGTTTAGTTCTAGCATGAAATACAGGATTTGCTGCCAAATATAAAGAACTCATATTGTCTCCACAAATGATAGAAGTACTCTGAACAATATCAAAACTCTTCATAAGAGTCTTTAACCATATTACTTCCTTTGCAGCTTCTACCATGCCTTTGTACTCTGCTTTTGTAGATGATAAAGCAACTCTATGTTGCTTCTTAGAGCACCATGAAATTAGCTTATCTCCCACATTACACAAGTATCCATGTGTTGATCTTCTATCATGAGAATTACCTGCCCAATCTGCATCACTGTATATTTTGATTCTTGTATCTGAAGTAAATTCATAGTACAAACCTTCTTTAAGTGTGCCCTTGATGTACCTAAGTACTCTTTGTCCTCCAATCCAATGTTCCTTTCTAGGACAATGCATGAATTGAGATAGAACTCCAATTGCATATGATAAATCAGGCCTTGTTAATGTAGCATAAATCAAGCTACCCACCAAACTTTGATAAAGCTTCATATCTTTGAATTCTTCTCCTCCCTTGGAGTTGGTGCTATCCTGCAATCTTCCATTTTAAATTTGGTTAGCAAATTTTTTTCTCCAATCTATGATTCACCTCCCTTGGAGTTGGTGCTATCCTGCAATCTTCCATTTTAAATTTGGTTAGCAAATTTTTTAGATACCTTTCTTGAGTTACATATACTCCATGTTGAGTATATGAAATCTCCATTCCCAAAAAGAATGACAAATTTCCCAAACACTGATTTTGAACTCTTTCTCCATCTGCTTCTTAATCATGTGTATACCTTTGTCATCTGTTCATGTAAGTATTATGTCATCAACATAAATACAAACATAAATAAATCCATCCTCACTTGCTTTGACTAGCAAGCTACTATCTGCCTTTGATGCTTGAAATCCAAGTTCCTTCAAGAACTTTACAAGCCTATAATTCCATGCCCTTGGGGCCTGCTTCAAACCATACAAAGCTCTCTTGAGCTTACACACATGATTTGGATACATTTGATCTTTGAAACCATCTGGTTGTTCCATGTAGACTTCATCTGAAATATAACCATTCAAAAATGCATTTGCAAGCAGCAATTGCTATGAGAGTCCTTATGGTTTTCATCTTTGCAACAAGACTATAAGTTTCATCATAGTCCACATCATATGTCTGTGCATATCCCTTTACAAGAAGCCTGACTTTGTACATAGATACATTTCCATCTGCAAACCTTTTTGTTTTGTAAACCCATCTACATCCAATGATCTTCTGACTATTTGGTTTAGGAACCAAATCCCATGTCTCATTTTCCATTAATGCATCATATTCGCCCTGCATAGCTTTTTCCCAATTCTTCTTCCCTTTGGCTTCATCATATGTGGATGGATCTTCATCTTCTTCTAGCATATAAGCATAATCTTTAGTAGTCAAGAATGAAGTATCATAGCTATACCTTGTAGGTTGCCATTTGTGCCTAGATGACCTTCTGAGTTCTTCACTTCTTGAAGTTTCTGGTTCATCATATTCTGGATCAAACATTGTCCTTTCTTCTACTTCAACTTGTCCTTAATTACTCTCTTCTTCATCACATGTTTGAACCCTTGATTTACCTTTCTTCTGATTTAGAATATCTTCATCACCTGCATGAACATTAAGTGTACCTGCATACCAAGTACCTTGATCATCAAATGTAACATCATTAGACACAAGGAATTGCTTTGTGGATGGAATCCACAACCTATAACCCATCTACTTATCATCATAGCCAATCAATACATACTTCTCTGCTTTAGGTTCCAATTTATGCCTCAATTGATATGGCACATATGCATATGCCAAACATCCAAATATTTTACAATGATCCAATGTAGGTCTCTTACCCCACCAAGCTTCATATGGTGTCATACCCTGCAAGGATTTACATGGTAACCTATGTGGCTGTGTTTACAGCCTCAACCCACAAATAATTAGGACAATTTTTCTCCTTCATCATTGATCTTGCAAACTCAACAAGAGTTTTGTTTCTTGTTTCTGCTACCCCATTTTGTTGAGGAGAGTACCTACAAGTAACCTCTCTCTTTATACCTGCATTCCACAAATAATCACTGAACTCATTAGAGAAATACTCTCCCCCTCCATCTGATCTTAACCTCTTCAATTTTTGTCCTGTAATCCTTTCTGCATATGCATGATAGTGTTTGAATGTATGAAACACTTTTGACTTATCTTTGATCACATAGATTATGATCCACGTGGTAGCATCATCAACATATATGACATAATATCTTGAACCATTTATACTGAATTCCTTTGAAGGACCCCACACATCTGTATGTACCAATTCAAGTCTTTTTGAATACATAAAACCATGCTTAGAATAAGATTACTTGTGAGCCTTACCTAATTGACATGCCTCACATCTGTATGTCATATGTTGACCTGCAACATTAGGCAATCCAAGCACTGAACCATTGTGAACCATATCTTTGATACGTCTTTCATCAAAGTGTCCAAGTCTTTTATGCCAAAGATCCAATTCAGACACCTTTTGCTCTCCATATGTGAACATAGCATGTCCAATATTACCTTGTATCTTTAATGTGAAGAGCCTTCCTTCCTTCTTTCCTGTAACAATTTGTTTATACTCTTGACTAGGGTCTTCAACATAAACTCCATCATTAGTGAACCTTACCTCATATCCTTTTTTCACAATTTCTCCTACACTAATCAAATTCTTTGGAATTGTAGGAACATACAAAACCTTACTCAAGAGTGTACTTCCATCTTTGGCTTTAACTGAACCAATTGACCTCACTTTGTGCTTTGTATTGTCACCTGTTTGAACTATGTGATTAATTGCCTTATGATCTAGATCAGTCATCAAAGCAATGTTTCCACTCAGATGATTGCTACACCCTAAGTCAATATAAAATACTCTCATGTCTTCATGTGAGGCTTCACATGTTGCATCCATAATAAGAGTTGAATCTTCTTTCTGGTCTGATGCATAATTGTAGTAGGTGTCATTATAGGATTGATTTTGGAAGTTTCTTCCTCCACTTCTTCCAAAAGAATTCCTACCACCTCTACCTCTGAAGTTTCCTCTCTGATATCTACCACCTCTTCCTCTTTGATTAAATTTTTGATTAAAATTGCCATTGCTTTGATTATTATGCCAACAATCATGAGACAGATGATTGGTCTTACCACATACCCAACAAGCTCTAACATTGTCTTTGTTATTTCTGCCTCTTCCTCTATTTCTGCCACTTCCTCTTCCTCTTAGGAAGTTCGCTTGACTCGGAGTACCTTCATCTTCAAATGATTGTTGCTTTCCTTTGCTAGCTTTCTTCTTGTCTTTAGAATACATTGCATGAGCTGCACTCTTATCAACATCTCCTTTGATACCATTCTCAAAAGTTAGCATATGTCCTAACAATTGATTCAAATCAGGAGTGAAATGATCTAATGAAAGTTCTGTAGACAATATAGAAGGTTTCCACTTCTCATCTCCTCTTAGCCTTGTGAGAATTTGTCTTACCAAGTTATCTTCTTCAATATCTTCATCAACTGCACCTAAAGAATCAGCCATGTCTTTCATCTTTGTCACATAATCAGATATTGATTGTGAAGCCTTCTTCTTGAATGTAGTAAACTCTACCCATAATGAAGCTTTCCTTGATTTAGTTGTGTTCTGAAAATGTTCTTCCAAAGCATTCCATATGTCACTTGCACTTTCAAGTCCTCTGATATGAGGAAGCAAATAATCATTCACTGCCATGTAGATTATGCTCCTTGCTTGAGCATCCTTCTTCATCCAAATCTTTATTTCACTACTTTATCATCCAATTTTCTACGATTTTGTTCAAGCAGTAATGCATTTGCCAAACAACCAAAAACACGCAAATGAGCAACAGATGGCTTGCAACCATGCCAAACCTCATATGGAGTGATAGACTACAGTGCTTTAGTGGGACACCTGTTAAGTACATATGCTGCACACATAACAGCCTCAAGCCAAAAACTATGTGGTAAAGCCTGACTCTTGACCATACACCTTGCCATCTCCATGAGTGACATGTTCTTCCATTCATAAAATCCATTGTATTTATGTTTATATGGCACTATACATTGATGTTTTCCCACGTTCAACCAAAAATGCATTAAAGGTAGAAGACATATATTCCTCCCCTTGATCAGAACAGAGGGTGCCTATTTTACATGCTGACATATTTTCAGCCAAAACCAAAAGCTGTTCAAAGCACATAAACACTTCGGACTTTGCTTTGAGTGGATATACCCATGCATGCCTAGAAAAAGCATCAATGAAAGTCACGAAGTAAAGATAGTTTCCAAAAGAAGGTGTCTACATAGGACCACAAACATCACTATGTACAAGTTGCAATTTCTAAGTAGCCTAAAATGAACCATCTTTTGGAAAGGAGGAACGCTGCATTTTTCCCAAAATACAACCTTCACATACATGTTTACCAGGTGCCTCAAGTTTGGGCAAAGAGGGCACCATTTCAGATTTCTGCAGGCATAGCAAACTAGCAAAATTCAGATGACCAAAGCGTGCATGACAAAGCTTTGCATCTGACATAGCCTGAGAATGATGTACTGCACATGTTGAATCATTCACAGATTTTTCATAATCTATGAGCTTATACAGTCCACGAGATAAAATGCCAGAAGCAATAATCACATCACCATTTGATAGATCATGAACTGTACATCTATCATCAACAAATTTCACAACCAAACCAATCTTGGCTAAGGCCAAAACTGATAATTTATTCTTCTTGATCCCTAGCACAAATGAAGCATCTGACAATGTAAAAGAACTACCATCAGTAGTAGTCAGAATGATCTTACCAACTCCCATAACAAGATAAGAGGAGTTGTTGGCTCATGTAACAATATTCCATGTAGGGGCAGGCTCAAGTGAAGAGAAGAAACTGCGCTATGAGATAATATGTTTGGTCACCCCACTATCAAAGTACCAAACATATGAGTCTACTGCAGACATGCACTACTCATGAGAAGATGGGTCAAAATAGTAAACACCCATTCTTCATCTTGCACAAGATTAGCAGACTCTGTTTTTGGTGTAGAGGCCTCTACAACAACCATTCGAGGCTCTTTCTTGTTTGCCTCTTTAGCAGCTAGTTTTGGACAACTCTTAATGACATGATCATTTGATCATGAAGTAGATCTCACAAAAGGACTCTGTTTCAAAGACCAAAAAATTGCCACTGATATCATCCAATGTTATGTTGATGACCTTGCACCACAAGGGTAAGTAGACAGGGAAGTCAAAGGGGAAGAGGCAAAGAATAAGGCCTCAAAAAAAAAGTTATCTTTTATAAAATAGTGATTTTCATCACTACATCCATTGTATATAATCATTTTTGACACTTCCAACTCCATCTTGTGCAAGACGAGTCCTCGAGTTTGAGGAGTATCAATATAGACTACATTTAAAATTTTATAATTTTTTGGAGCTTATTTGAGCCCTTGAAGTAGCTTAGGATATTTTTTAACTAGGCCAAATACTTGATGGAGAGTGTTAATCTCCAAAAGAACAAGTTGACCTTGAATTTAGATCACCTCTATATCAAGATCAACTTTAGACTCCACCAAACTTAGAGGACATTCACCAATTTATCAGAAAATTGATTATTCTGAAAAATTCAACTTCTCAGAAAAGTCTGCTGCAGATTAATCACTCATTGACTAATCAATCCTGTAAAGTTTTTAACAAAACTTTGCACAATACTTTGCGTTGAGATTGCGCAACCTTTCCAAGTTAAATTTCTCAAAATGATTGAGTACACACTGAGAAATGTGTGAAACACTTTACCTATGTCTAAAATAGCTTCTCTGTAATGGCGACTTTGACACCTACAACTTCTTAGCTACAGCTCTCCCAATGTCGAACCCGTTTGATCAAGATCTTTTAGCCATAGATGGCTTACCTTCCAACTTAGATTTTAAGCCCTCACTTGTGTAAAACTTTACACCACACACTGAGTAATGTTCATTTCTCTGAACATGAAATCTGCGCTAGTTTTGTCGACTCTCAGAACATCATTACATATGAATGTTCCTAAACTTAATTCTCTCAACCTGACTACAATTAGCCTCTCAAATTCTAGCCATAGATAGATTAGCTATGGAATTAGATACGTGCAGAAGGATTTCTCAAAAGATTAAACATAGAAGGAGCAGACAGCAAAACATCGGGTGCAAGTTTTTCTTGATTTCTCAGAAAATTACAATTGAGTGAAGTTGATGTATTCAACTCACTTCTCATGTGTCTAATGACACTCTCTACTACTCCTTTCTCTCTTCCTATTCTCTATTCTCTTCTACATACTTTGCCCCGACATTTTCAACAACATTTATAGGCAAATATATACAAGCTTATGACTAATCAAAAGTATGAGTCAGCTATATCTGAAGTAATGTACATTTGTGTACATAGTTTTGAATTTCTGAATATGTCCTTCCTTCAACCTTCTGAATTTGTTCTCTTCTTGATTCCTTGACTTCATTTCTTCATAAACCTTCAATTTATGATTGTCATGCACCAACAGCTCCCCCTCAATCATTAATTGAGATTCTTCTCTATCTTCTTAATTCCTGCCATATCCTTGAATCTTTGTAGCTTTGGTCCATCTAAACTTTTTGTCATCATATCTGCAAGTTGATCCTTTGTAGGTGTATGCATAACTTCAATTTCTTTATCAATGACCTTCTCTCTCAGAAAGTGATATTGTATTTAAATATGCTTAGTTCTAGCATGAAACACAGGATTAGCTGCCAAGTATAGAGAACTCATATTGTCTCCACAAATAATAGGAATACTCTGAACAACATCAAAACTCTTCATAAGTGTCTTTAGCCATATTACCTCCTTTCCAGCTTCCACCATACCTTTGTATTCTGCTTTTGTAGATGACAAAGCAACTGTATGTTGCTTCTTAGAACACCAAGAAATCAATTTGTCTCCTACATAGCACAAATATCCATGTGTCGATCTTCTATCATCCATATTACCTGCCCAATCTGCATCACTATAAATCTTCACTCTTGTATCAGAAGTAAATCCATAGTACAACCCTTCTCTGAGTGTACCCTTGATGTACCTAAGTACTCTTTGTCCTGCAATCCAATGTTCCTTTCTAGGACAATGCATAAATTGTGAAAGCACACCAACTGCATATGACAAATCAGGCCTTGTTAATGTAGCATAAATCAAGCTACCAACCAAACTTTGATAGAGCTTCATGTCTCTGAATTCTTCTCCTCCAAATCTAGACAATTTATGGTTCACTTCCAATGGTGTAGGTGCAACCTTGCAATCTTCCATTTTAAATTTGGTTAGCAAATTTTTAAGATACCTTTCTTGGGTCACATATACTCCATGTTGAGTATAAGAAATCTCCATTCCCAAGAAGAATGATAAGTTCCCCAAATCACTGATTTTGAACTCCTTCTCCATTTGCCTCTTGATCATTTGTATTCCTTTATCATCTGTTCCTGTAAGTATTATGTCATCAACATAAATACAAACATAAATGAATCCATCTTCACTTGCTTTGACTAGCAAGCTACTATCTGCCTTTGATGCTTGAAATCCAAGATCATTCAAGAACTTTACAAGCCTATAATTCCATGCCCTTGGGGCCTGCTTTAATCCATACAAAGCTCTCTTGAGCTTACACACATAATTTGGATTCACTTGATCTTTGAATCCATCTGGTTGCTCCATGTAAACTTCATCTGAAATGTAACCATTCAAAAAAGCATTTTTAACATCTAATTGAGATAACTTCCAACCTTTGCAAGCAGCAATTGCTATGAGGGTTCTGATTGTTGTCATCTTTGCCACAAGACTATAAGTCTCATCATAGTCCACTCCATATGTCTGTGCATACCCTTTCACAACAAGTCTAGCTTTGTACCTAGACACACTTCCATCTGCAAATCTTTTTGTTTTGTAAACCCACTTACATCCAATGATTTTCTGGCTATTAGGTTTAGGAACCAGATCCCAAGTCTGATTCTCTATCAATGCATCATACTCCTCTTGCATAGCTTCTTCCCAATTTCTCTTGCCTTTGGCTTCATCATATGTAGATGGATCTTCATCTGCTTTTATCAAATAAGCATAATCTTTAGTAGTCAAAAATGAGGTGTCATAGCTATACCTTGTAGGTGGCCATTTGTGCCTAGATGACCTCCTAACTTCTGCACTTCTTGAAGTCTCTGGTTCATCACATTCTGGATCAAACCTTGGCCTCTCTTCAACTTCAACCTGTACTTCATTAATCTCATTTTCATCAAGTAATTGAATCTTTGCTTTACCTTTCCTTTGATCCACTACTTCTTCAACATCTGCATGTACATTATATTTACCTGCATACCAAGTACCTTGCTCATCAAATGTAACATCCTTGGATACAAGGAATTGCTTTGTGGATGGACTCCACAATCTGTATCCCATTTGTTTATCATCATAACCAATGAATACATACTTTTTTGCCTTAGGTTCCAACTTATGCCTCAATTGAGATGGCACATATGCATATGCCAAGCATCCAAATATTCTGCAATGATCCAAGGTAGGTTTCTTACCCCACCAAGCTTCATATGGTGTCATACCTTGCAAAGCTTTACAAGGCAATCTATTGACCAAATATGTAGCTGTATTTACAGCCTCTGCCCACAAATAATTTGGGCAATTCTTCTCTTTCATCATGGACCTTGCAAACTCAACAAGAGTCCTATTTCTTCTTTCTACTACCCCATTTTGTTGAGGAGAGTACCTGCAAGTAACTTCTCTCTTTATACCTGCATTCCACAAGTAATCATTGAATTCATTTGAAAAATACTCCCCCCCTCCATCTGACCTTAGCCTCTTCAATTTTTGACCTGTAATCCTTTCTGCATATGCATGATAATGTCTAAAAGTATTAAACACTTCTGACTTTTCTTTAATCACATAAATTGTGATCCATCTGGTAGCATCATAAATGACATAATATCTTGAACCATTTATACTAAAGTCCTTTGAAGGACCCCACACATCTGTATGCACTAACTCAAGTCTTTCTGAATACATAAACCCATGCTTGGAATAGGATTGCTTATGAGCCTTACCTAATTGACATGCTTCACATCTGTATGTCATGTGTTGACCTGCAATGTTAGGCAACCCAAGCACTGAATCATTGTTAATCATTTCTTTGATACCTCTTTCATTGAAGTGTCCAAGTCTTTTATGCCAAAGATCCAATTCTGACACCTTCTGCTCTCCATATGTGAACATAGCATGTCCAACATTTCCTTGTACCTTCAATGTGAAGAGCCTTCCTTCTTTCTTTCCTGTAACAACCTGTTTATACCCTTGACTAGGGTCTTCAACATAGACTCCATCATTGGTGAATCTTACCTCATATCCTTTTTCCACAATTTGACCTACACTGATCAAATTCTTTGGAATTGTGGGAACATAAAGTACCTTACTCAGAAGAGTGCTCCCATCTTTAGCCTTGAATGAACCAATTGACTTTACCTTATGCTTTGTATTATCACCTATCTGAACTGTATGATTAATTGCATTATGATCTAGGTCAGTCATCAAAGCAATATTTCCACTTAAATGATTACTACATCCTGAATCAATATAGAACACTCTCATGTCCTCATGTGAGGTTTCACATGTATTCATAATGAGAGTCGAGTCCTCCTTCTGATCTGATGCATAGTTGTAGTAGGTGTTATTATAGGATTGATTTTGAAAGCTTCTTCCTCCACCTCTTCCAAAAGAATTCCTACCACCTCTACCTCTGAAATTTCCTCTCTGAAATCTACCACCTCTTGCTCTTTGATTAAAGTTCTGATAATTACCATTATTCTGATTATTGTGCCAACAATCATGAGATAGATGATTGGTCTTACCACATATCCAACAAGCTCTTGCATTATCTTTGTTGTTTCTGCCTCTTCCTCTACTTCTGCCATTTCCTTTTCCTCTTATGAAATTTGCTTGGTTTGAAGTACCTTCTTCTTCACCTGATTGTTGCTTCCCTTTGTTAACTTTCTTCTTGTCTTTAGAGTACATTGCATGACCTGCACTCTTATCAGCATCTCCTTTGACATCATTCTCAAAAGTTAGCATATGACCTAACAATTGATTCAAATCAGGAGTGAAGTGATCTAATGAAAGTTCTGTAGACAAAATAAAAGGCTTCCACTTCTCATCTCCTCTTAGCCCTGTGAGAATTTGTCTTACCAATTTATCTTCTTCAATATCTTCATCCACTGCACCTAGAGAATCTGCAATGTCCTTCATCTTTGTCACATAATCAGAGATTGATTATGAGGCCTTCTTCTTGAAGGTAGTAAATTCTGCCCATAGTGAAGCCTTCCTTGATTTGGTTGTGTTTTGGAAATGCTCCTCCAAAGCATTCCAAATGTCACATGCACTTTCAAGTCCTCTAATGTGAGGAAGCAAATAGTCATTGACTGCCATGTAGATTATGCTCCTTGCTTGAGCATCCTTATTCATCCAATTCTTCAAGTCTGCAAGCTCCTCTCTAGTTGGAACACTAGGATCTCTAAATTCTGGCTTTTCTTCATCTCCTGTGATGTATCCTATCAGATCTTTGCTCATAAGATGAGCTTCCATCCTCATAGACCAAGCTGGATAGTTCTCTCTATCCAATTTTTCAATTTGGAGACTATCTCCCATCCTTGCTTCACCTGTAGTCTCAAAACTTTAGACTTTACAAAGAATAAATGTACCTTAACTTCAAGTATTGCTTCTTCTGATCCTTTTGATAATCTTTGCGTATCTCCCTTCAATCTTTCTTCAACACTTTATCCTTCTGAACCTTTGAAATGTAGAACTTGTATGTCTGCAGCAGTCGGAGTCTCTTTTTCCTTAATTTTGACACAACCTGCTCTGATACCACTGATGGAGAGTGTTAATCTCCAAAAGAACAAGTTGAACTTGAATTTAGATCACCTCTATATCAAGATCAACTTTAGACTCCACCAAACTTAGAGGACATTCACCAATTTATCAGAAAATTGATTATTCTGAAAAATTCAACTTCTCAGAAAAGTCTGCTGCAGATTAATCACTCATTGACTAATCAATCCTATAAATTTTTTAACAAAACTTTGCACAATACTTCACCTTGAGATTGCGCAACCTTTCCAAGTTAAATTTCTCAAAATGATTGAGTACACACTGAGAAATGTGTGAAACACTTTACCTATGTCTGAAATAGCTTCTCTGTAATGGCGACTTTGACACCTGCAACTTCTTAGCTACAGCTCTCCCAATGTCGAGCCCGTTTGATCAAGATCTTTTAGCCATAGATGTCTTACCTTCCAACTTAGATTTTAAGCCCTCACTTGTGTAAAACTTTACACCACACACTGAGTAATGTTCATTTCTCTGAACATGAAATCTGCGCTAGTTTTGTCGACTCTCAGAACATCATTACATATGAATGTTCCTAAACTAAATTCTCTCAACCTGACTACAATTAGCCTCTCAAATTCTAGCCATAGATAGATTAGCTATGGACTTAGATACGTGCAGAAGGATTTCTCAAAAGATTAAACACAGAAGGAGCAGACAGCAAAACATCGGGCGCAAGTTTTTCTTGATTTCTCAGAAAATTACAATTGAGTGAAGTTGATGTATTCAACTCACTTCTCATGTGTCTAATGACACTCTCTACTACTCCTTTCTCTCTTCCTATTCTCTATTCTCTTCTACATACTTTGCCCCGACATTTTCAACAACATTTATAGGCAAATATATACAAGCTTATGACTAATCAAAAGTATGAGTCAGCTATATCTGAAGTAATGTACATTTGTGTACATAGTTTTGAATTTCTGAATATGTCCTTCCTTCAACCTTCTGAATTTGTTCTCTTCTTGATTCCTTGACTTCATTTCTTCATAAACCTTCAATTTATGATTGTCATGCACCAACAATACTAACTATGAAACAAGCCAAAAACTAGTAAAAAACTATAAAAATAGCTAGAGAGCTCATTTTTAGGGGTTACCTAGTAAGAGAATGAGCTTGTTCTTGAGCATTGTAAACATTTCTTGAGTTCTAAAATAGAGGATCCCATTGTTCCACTCTTTTTTGTGCCTTGTGTATGCATGTGCATTTCCTAGTGCTTCTTAATCATTCATCCGTGCTCACCTATCGCTCATAATCATCATATCATCCTTAGGTCCCCATGGATTGACATTTATGAGGTGGATCTTCACCACGGTACTATGCTAGAGTGAGAGTGGTGTGCAAAAAGTGTGGTGCCTAAAGGAACACCCAAACAACCACTTGAAGGAGCTACAAGGGTCCTATAGGACCCTCGTAAGGAGGAAAAAAGGAGGAGAGCCCCCTAGTCAATGGGTGGCTAGAGGAAACTGACCCCTTGCCTACCCATACACCTCTTATAGGTGTGAAAGTGCACAAAGAAGAGCTCTCCCTCTTTGCTTAAGGTTGAGAGCTACACGAAATGGAATCTTATCTTATACCCTTCCCAAGAGCCATCCCACATCATATTTAGGATAAATAAGCCCCCTTAAGGAATCATTTTGGTAGCTTGTGAATTTTCTCCCATCTCTCTCCCTTAAATTCATTTCTCTGCATAATTTAGAGAGCATTGAGAGCTATAAGACTATTTTGGAATGCATTTTGTAGCACTTGTTCAAATCTTCTTTACCCAAAATTTTCATAATTGAGAGATCATGTTTTGTACTACCCTCAAAGAGTTTTTCCAACCATTTTTCAAGTGAATAAGACAACTTAAAGTTGTTCCAACGAAGTCCTCGAGTCGTGTTTTGCAAGACCTTCTTCCATGAAGGGTAGAAGCTCCTAAAGATTGGCAATTGGAGACAAATGCAGGCCCATCCACTATAGTCATGTACGTTTTTTTTGGAGTAAAGGCTTGTCTAGAGGCGATCCAAGCTGACCTAAAATAAGAAGTGAAGCTTGAAAGAAGGATTAGGGAAGTAATCCATTTGCATTATGTCTTTCCCTCCTTTTTTGAATTAGGAATGGTTATTTTAATATCTTGTTTCAAAGTATTCATGGGGAGAAACCCGTTTAATAATAGCAATATGTTATTAGACATTCCTAGGTAGGAAATAGATAGCATGCCGAGAAGAGGGGTTAGAGAAAGAGAAGGGTATACCAGAAACACATGAGATTAGCATATACCAAGAGCTTAATGGTTTGGATGTAGAAATGAACAATATCTAAGTGGATATGTTCATGGTTAAGGAAATCCAAACATATGCGAACCCTACACACTTCTATAAATGGTGTGAAAGGGAAAATGGAGCAAATACTAGATATGTTCTACCCAACTCAACCTCTTCTTGCAAAAACGGGATGCTTGTCAATTTGACCAAGGAACATTTTGATGAGTAAAGGAATCGAGGTTCCATTACCCATCCAAAGCAACATATCACTTAGACATAAAGCTAAGGATTCGATAAAAAGTCCTCCACATATTACTTCCTTAAGATCTAGGAGTCTTTCTTTCATAAAAGACTTAAAGCTACCTTAGTTATGTGGAGAGGATAAAGAACAAAATGAGGATATAGTCTTGACTTTTCTAGAGAAATGGCAAGAGGCATCAACTCAAAAACACTCCCTAGCAACAAGCTTATCCCTTGGGCCAAAGGACTACAAGTGGTGGATGAGCTTGAAGGAATCTTAGAGGACTCTTGAAACTTGAACTAGTTTAAAGAGCTCTTTAAAAAGAGTTCTTTTTGAAGAATGAGGAAAAATGTAATTGGGAAGAGCTTGAAAAGATCCTTCAATGAAGACATCACCTCTCCTTATACATTTCTCATTATAAAGAAATAGTGTCCAAACTCCAAAACTTGGATGATTTCTATAAATTAAAGGGCTTTATTCGTGGCCTCGATAAGCAAATTAAGCATGAAATGGAGAAAAAGTGCCCCTAAAAGTCTGGAAGATGCAATAAAGTTAGCACATATTTATGAAGATCATGCTAAAATTCAAGCGCAACCACTTCATCCTATGGGGAAGAATATAAGCTTTAAAAGAAATAAACATTCAAGAGAGAGGAATTCAAGAATCCTTGACTTTCATGGCCAAGACTTGAATCTAAAGTCTGGGAGGACACAAAGAATGAAAATCTTTGCTTCAAGTGCTTAAATCCAAGACATTTAAGAAAAAACTATACTGCTAGGGTAGATTAAAAAGCTACTTGTGAACAAAAAGGGAAGGAAAAGGTAGAAGTCCACTTTTTCCAAACTTTAAATGTTTGTTGGCAGCAGCCAAGGCACCCAAGGACTCACAAGACAAGGAAGCCACAGAAGGGAGTCAGAGCAAGGATCAAGCAGGCAAAGTAGTCAATGCAGATCTGGCAAATAGGCCCTTAAATTTTTCCAAATAGTTCCCAAACAGTGATTCTAATCACTCCACACCATTATAAATACCATTTTCACATTTTTGTAGCTCCATTTTGTGCAAGCCAAGGAGTCATTGAGCTTGAGGAGCATTAGAAGTACCTACCTATCAATTTTCATATTTTTTAGACTCCGTTTGAGCCCTCAAATAGGCCCTAGAACCTAATTTATAACTAGGCCAGACACTAGGTCTGGACAGGGCCAAAGCTAGTCAAAAACTATAAATAGAGCTAGAGAGCTCATTTTTGAGGTTAGCTTGTTGTAGAATTGAACTTGTAAGAGCCCTTTTGAGTAATCTAAATAACTCCATTGTCTCTCTCTTTGTTCTTGCCTTGTGTGCACGTGTGTGTGTGCATGTTAGTGTGCTTCTCACCCACTCACTTGTGCCATCACTTGTTCGAGGTCTTCATACCATCCTCAGGTCTTCCCAGATTTACATTAAAGGGGGTGCTACTCATCAATAAGCTACACCAAATTTTGGCACCGTTGCCGGGGATCGAGCTTTGAGGACGAGCGTGTGATGGTAAGACGTAGAGTTGAGACGTTGGAGTCATAGGTATTTTCATCACTTTCATCTATTTCCTTATTTTCTTATATTTTCATCACCATCATCGTCATCATCACCATCTCCCACCTCCATCTCCATCATCACAAAAATTTCAATTTTTTGGTCATATCATCATACCCATACCATTCCCCTCATTTCACTTGTGAGAGAGAGCGAGAGAGCATTTGCATGCTTGTGCATTTCTGTGTTTCTTGAGATTTCCTGCAGGAATCAGCATCCCCAGCAGCTGTACCAGCTCCAGTAGGTAAATTTTTTGAATGTGCAGGTCCCTGTCAATCGTGACCGACAGAAAAAGTGATCCTTTTGCTAAAAAAAGTGCATAGATCTGATGTGTAGGCCTAGAGCATCTTGAATATGTGTTTGAAATTTTAAAATTCCTCAGTTTTTTGTCAATTGGGATCAACACGTCAATCGTGATTGACAAATGACAACAGACACTTGCCAACGGATCTATCAATCACGACCGACATGTCGATTGCGACCTATAGAGTCAACGACCGACTGACCACGACCAACAGACCCCACGCGTACCACGTGTCAATCACGATCGACTCATCAATCGCGATCGACCCATCAATCGCGACCGACAGTCCCGATGGACCTGTCAATCATGACTGACCCAGTCAATGACTGTTTGACCACGATTGACAGACCCCACGTGCCATGTGTCAATCGCAATCAACCCATCAATCGTGATCGATAGAGTCAATGATCCTTTGACCATGATTGATAAAATTTTCAGGCCACGTGTCAATCACGATTGACCCATCAATCGCGACGGACAACCACGACAGACCTGCCAATCGCGAACGACACGTCGATCGTGACTGACACATCAATCGCGATTGAGAGACCACTCGATCATGATTGATGGTGTCGCGAAGGGCTCAGTTGGGTGGATCAGGCCAACTGCTAGTGTTCCAAATAGACGGTACACGCAGGGTGCTTCGGGCAACTTAAGAGGTAGAATTCAAATATAGATGCTCACAAATAATCATGAGACCATGAATCAAATCACACATACAATTCATTAACATCATAAGAGAGTTTGGAAAGGAGAGAGATGTGAGGAAATTGGAGAGTCAATTAATTCATAATAATGTGTTCGTACAAATATAATGCAGATAACGGAAACACATACAAGTTACCAAAACATCATAGATAATGATGTCCTCCTCAAACATGTGAGCAGAACCTCCACACAAAGATGTGTGCCAACACTCCTCAAGAGTGTGAGAACTCCTCCTCCAAGAGCTTCAGATAATCTTCAGTTCATGCCCAGATGATGTCCTCCTCAATCATGTGAGCAGAACCTCCACACCAAGATGTGTGCCGACACTCCTCAAGAGTGTGAGAACTCCTCCTCCAACTCTTCCTCCAACTCTAGATCTTTCAGTGAGTCCATATACAAGGAGCCAAGGGCCTTATTATATAGTTGTTGAGTATCCATGAAAAGCTGTACTAAAAGCTACCTTCGCTAAAATAAAAGCTACGATAAAATTTGATCGCGTTCGACAATAAACGCAGCCCGTCCGTGTGTTTTTCCTAAAAACAAAGAACTCAAAAACTTGTCTTCGCGCTGCGCCCGACGGGAATTGAACCCGGGTGGATTGGGAAGCTTTTGGAACTCTTGAGTTAGACCAACTGCGCCCGTCAGCTTTCCATAGGCGTATATAGATTGGAATCTATATATCAGCATTCCGTTCGCTTGGAAGATTTATATAGAGATACAATTGTTGAATTTAATTGCTGGACCAATGAGGACATTGACTTCCAACAATCCCTCCTTCAATGTCATATTGGTACAAGATTCAGTAACTTGCAAATCTTCTCATGACTATCTCTAGTCAATGCTTTGGTAAAATATCTGCAACGTTCTCAGTAGAAAATTATTCTTTAGATTTGGATTATTCAAACACTGGATATGTAGAGATGTGGATATGTAGAGATGTAAATCTCTACGACATTGGGCAAATTCGGCCAATTTTTTAGGGCAAAGACACTGGGTCTATTTTTGGCTAATAGTTGGGAAACACTAAGGGTTATTAGAGCATTGCAAGGCCACCACACAAGTAATTCGAGAAATCATGTCTGCCTGTTAGCCTGTTTTAATCCTGTTTTAGCCCCAAAACCTTGAACTGGCATAACTTTCTCATACGAAATCCGTTCGCTATGATTATTACATATAGTTTTTTTAAATTGACCATACCTAGGGGGAAGAAAATTGAGGGATCTTTAGGATTGTTTTTTATAAAGCCAAAGAACAGTTTGATCTCTAAATTGCATGAATGAAGATGACTGGTTGTGTCAATTGAATTTGAATATTGAGCTAACTTTGGGACTTTTACAGGTCCATTGAGAGCATTGAAGGGCATTCTAAGCAAGAGTAAGTGCAAGCTTGGGAACATGCCTCCTGGGCACACACGGGCAACCAAGGAGAGAAACTAAAGGTTGGAAATTCTCAACACCCTCTGTCAATTCCTAGCTTAGGCTAAGTACGGATAGAGGTTTTGATTCATTAGGGTTACGTTAAGCACGATCAAATCCAAGAACTCTAATCACTCAAGTGCAAGTACAAGGAAATTCCATTTGCGAAACAACCTAAGGGAAAAGAATTTAAATCAAGTGACCAAACTCAAGTACGATAAAACCTAAGTGTTCCTTGTGACGAAGATTGATTGGACAAGAAGTGACACCCTAAGAAAAATTAAAAAGAACAAGCGACTAATACAAAAGAACTCAGCAACAAAATTGTACTTGGGAAATTTGGGATTATTCAATTGGGCATATGAACCTTAGATTAGGACGACACCTAGGAAGAGATAGATAGAGTCTTAGGTCTTTAGAGGCTAGTGTTAATCATACTGCTAGGTCTTGGGCCGAGCAGTTGAGCCATTATTCACACTACCCTAGCTCTGAAACTAACGAGTCAGAGATGTCTGATGGTATGGAGAGACCCACGGGAAGTTCAGGCGTACCATACTTACAAAGGGTCCAAGGCCCTTACAAGACACAACTTGAATACCTTAGGACCAACCGATTAGGTGCTTGCATCTATGAGGACAGCCTAAGAAGAGCTGTGGTTCAAATTAAAAACCCTGACAAACCCATGGGACTCGAACACCCAACAGTTAAGTTTGAAAATGGTGCATACATAGACAAAGAAGGAAACATGTATGTGGTCACCACCTACCCAGATAGGATAGATGAATTTGGTAATGTGATCCCTGAAACGGACATAGGTGACCTAGAGCAAGGGAACATGGGTGGAGAACCTAAAACCCCTTGAGGCAAATTAGTTCCCACTAGAATTATCACACCAGAGTGGATTCCCGAGGACAATAAGAGCATAGATCTACTCATATACTGAGAGACAGATGAAGCCTTTTGGAGGTATAAGCCTGATCAACTGAATGAGGTAGGAACGATCACAATATATGAGTTCAAAGATCTTGATAGCCCAGGCAAGGTGACCTATTTAGACAATACTTCAGAGAGGATCTTTGTGGTCTCAGAACATGGTAGGCATGCCTACACTTGGAAGGGTGAATTTATTTTTCCCCAACCAAGATCTAATGTTTTGTATGGCCACCAAGGAGCTGGAACATCCCAAGCTTATGGGGCTCAGAGGGACAGAAGTAGAGATAGGCCAGAGGTAATTTTTGTCAATCCCTTGGGAAGAGAAAGGATGAGAACAGAGACGGATAGAGAAGAAACCGAGAGACCTAGAGCCCCAAGGAACCTAAGAAATGCTGATGATTTTCCTTTGCCAAGGCCTAGATAACACAATAGGAGCTTGAGGCCAACTCAGCTGGTTAAGTTCATGAAAAATTACTTTGATGGCACAGGAGACCCATACAATCATGTGGTCGAGTTTAGGCAAGTCTTGAGAGTTGAACAAGTTGAGGACCTATTCACGCAGTACAATGCTTTTGGTCTAACCCTTAGGAACAAAACCCTTACATGGTTTCAACCATTGAATGAGAGACAGTTTAGGAGCATAGACCAACTTCTAGAGGCTTTCATCACTGAATTCTCTAAGAGTGGTATAAGGCATAATACTTCCTCACTGATTCATAGCTTCAAGCAGACCCCCCAAGAGACGGTTAGACTTGCAGGAAGAAGATTTAGGCAATACCTAGAGAGATGTCCTATTCTTGAGTTACCCATGTTGATATATTTAGGTAGTGATGTGTGTGAACACTCTAGGACCGCCGGGGCACTTTTTTCCCTCTTTAGGAGGTTTTTTTCCCCCGGCTTGTATATACGCCTATTGCCCTAATGGGCTACTTATCTTTGTACATTCTCTAGTAATACATTCAGTCTTGTGTGTTGTGCTCCAAGCTTCTTCTTCTTCTTCCTTGTGCTGTTCGCGTGCTTCCGCAGACGTCTAACTCCAACAATTGGTATCAGAGCAGGTCGTTGCTTCTTCTAGGGCGCCGTCGACACTCCTCCGTTTGCAGTCTCAGATTCGCACAAAATTTGGTGAGCATACTCAGGGTGTTTCCGAGATCAAAACAGCTTCGCTGTATGGTGCCGAAATCGCGATCTGAGCTCGTTTCGGCCTCCGAACGCACTATCGCAGTGCTTGTGCAGGCTATTTCGTCCTTTTGTGCCAAAGGTATATACCAGTTTCTGTTCGCCAGTTTAAGCGTCTCGAAGTCTGCTACAGGTCTAGCAGAACTCGTGTGGGCAGTTCTGTTCAACTTTTTGAGATACAGTCAATTTTCTGCATCAAGGTATTTTAGTCACCGGCCATGGCTGAAAGCAGTGATGTATTCCGTATGTTGGCGGTTGAGGATAAGTTGGATGGTACCAACTACCCATTATGGGCTTATATGATGCGACATGTACTGGTTGCAAAAGGATTGTGGAACATTGTGCAGGGTGTTGAAAGACGTCCTGTTACACTTGTAACGACAGGTACTGCAAATACAGGTGTTGGAGCTGATGAAGATGGTGTCGAAGATGATATTCCGCAGATTCCTGTTCGTGCTGCTGTTTCTGTTGCACCTACTGCAGAGCAGATTCGATGGGATGGCAGAGATGCCCAGGCACATGCATTGATAGCTTTGTCTGTCAAACGTGCCATTATTCCTCACATTCGCTCTTGCAGAACAGCAAAGGATGCTTGGGATACACTTACCACTTTGTACCAGGCTAGGAATGAGGCTCGTGTTGCTTACCTCCGAAAACAGTTGGAGAGTGAGCACATGAATGAAGGTGATTCGATGGACAGTTTTCTTACAAAGATCAAAGACCTGAAGGAACAATTGATTTCTGCTGATGAGGTTATACTAGATAGCTCACTTGTGCAGACCGTTCTGAATGGCCTTCCTGATTCATATCAGAGTTTTGCCTCTACTCTTCGATTGATGATGAAAGGCAATCCGAATGCCTTGTCATTTGAGGAATTAGTCTCTGTTCTGTTGCAGGAAGATCAGTCCAGGCAGAACAGGTCCATTATGCGTGTTGCAGATCAAGCTTTCCTGGCTAGTCAGAAGGGCAAAGGAAAATGGAGCTCTTCTACTAGTAAGCAGAAATCTGCAAATGCTGCACAATCGAAGAACCAGGATAAAGATGAGAAGAAATCAGAAAAGCAGAAATTGTTCTGCAAGTACTGTAAAGGAAATGATCATATTATAAAGAACTGTCCAAAACTGGCTGCTAAAGAGGCAAAGAAGAAAGAGGTTGGAATGGTTGTTGCAGAGGCCTCTACACCAAAAACAGAGTCTGCAAATCTTGTGTAGGAAGAAGAATGGGCGTTTACTACTGTCTGCAGTTTTGACCCATCTTCTCATGATCAGTGCATGTCTGCAGTAGACTCAGATGTTTGGTACTTTGACAGTGGGGCGACCAAACATATTACCTCGCAGCGCAGCTTCTTCTCTTCACTCGAGCCTGCCCCTACAGGGAATACTGTCACATGCGCCAATAACTCCTCTTATCCTGTTATGGGAGTTGGTAAGATCATTCTGACTACTGCTGATGGTAGTTCTTTCACTTTGTCAGATGCTTTATTTGTGCCAGGGATCAAAAAGAACCTGTTATCAGTTTCTGCATTAGCCAAGATTGGCTTGGTTGTGAAATTCATTGATGACAGGTGTACAGTCCATGATCTCTCAAATGGCGATGTGATTATTGCTTCTGGCATTTTATGTCGTGGGCTGTATAAGCTCATAGACTATGAAAGATCTGTGAATGATTCGGCATGTGCAGTTCATGATTCTCAGGCTATGTCAGATGCAAAGCTTTGGCATGCACGCTTTGGTCATCTGAATTTTGCTAGCTTGTTACGCCTGCAGAAATCTGAAATGGTGTCCTCTTTGCCCAAACTTGAGGCACCTGGAAAACATGTTTGTGAAGGCTGTATTTTGGGCAAAATGCAGCGTTCTTCCTTTCCAAAAGATGGTTCAGTTCGGGCTATGCAGAAATTGCAGCTTGTACATAGTGATGTCTGTGGTCCTATGCAGACACCCTCTTTTGGAAATTACCTTTACTTCGTGACTTTCATTGATGATTTTTCCAGGCATGCATGGGTATATCCACTCAAAGCAAAGTCCGAAGTGTTCATGTGCTTCAAACAGTTTTTGGTTTTGGCTGAAAATCTGTCAGCATGTAAAATGGGCACCCTCCGTTCTGATCGAGGGGGGGAATATATGTCTTCAGATTTTAATGCATTTCTGGCTGAACGTGGGATAAAACACCAGTGTACAGTGCCGTATACACCTCAACAGAATGGAGTTGCTGAACGAAAGAACAGGTCACTCATGGAGATGGCGAGGTGCATGGTCAAGAGTCAGGCTTTACCACATAGTTTCTAGCTTGAAGCTGTCATGTGTGCAGCATATGTACTGAACAGGTGTCCCACCAAAGCGTTGCAGTCTATCACTCCATATGAGGCTTGGCATGACCGCAAGCCATCTGTTGCTCATCTCCGTGTTTTTGGTTGTTTGGCATATGCATTAGTGCCTGAACAACATCGCAGAAAATTGGATGATAAGGCAGTAAAATGTATTTTTGTTGGGTACAGTTCTGAAAGTAAAGGCTATCGTCTGTATCATCCACAGACTAAACGCATTCTGGTTAGCCGTGATGTTGTCTTTGTGGAAGATGCTATTCAGCCATTGCTTTCATGTACTAAGGAGACATCTGTTAGCTCCAAAGACATGTATGATACTTTGATGCCTCTTTTTACAAGTGGACAGGCTAGCGCTGGTCCTAATGAGGCAACTTCTCAGCCTTTGCAGGTTTCATATGATGATGCAGATCATTCCATTTCTGATGCAGATTTACATGATGCACTTGTTGATGAGAGAGCTGATATTGAACAGGCAAAAACTATGCCAAAATGGTTGGTGCAGACTTTGCGTGACAGCAAATTAGATGCACCTTTGTCATATCGTACTCGTTCAGGCTCTCATAGTACCTCCTTTGCATCAGATTGCTATGCTATGGCTGCATCTAGTCTCTGTGATGAGAATGAGCCTGTTTCTTTTGATGAAGCACAAAATTCAGAAAATTGGATGGCTGCTATGCAATCTGAATATGATGCTATAATGAAGAATGGTACATGGTCTTTATGTGACTTGCCTCCTGGCAAGAAGGCCATTGGCACTAAGTGGGTATACAAGCTGAAGCGTAAACCTGATGGTACAGTTGACAGGTATAAGGCTAGGCTTGTTGCAAAGGGTTATGCGCAGGAAAGAGGCATTGATTTTGATGAGACCTTTGCACCTACATGCCGTATGACTACTGTTCGGAGCATTTGTGCACTTGCAGCCCATCATGGTTGGAATGTACATCAGTTGGACATTAAAACAGCATTTCTGAATGGTGACTTGCATGAAGAAGTGTATGTTTTTCAGCCCCGTGGCTTTGTGCAGAAAGGGCATGAAAACCAGGTGTGCAGGTTAAAGAAGGCGTTATATGGTTTAAAGCAAGCACCACGTGCTTGGTATGAGAAAATACATGCCTATCTGATTGCACATGGTTTTGAGAACAGTCCAACTGAAAGCACCTTATATGTTAAACGTGCTAATGATGTGCTTCTGATCATTGTTGTCTATGTAGACGACATGCTGCTCACTGGTCCTCTTGAGAAGCATATTGCTGATTTCAAGGCTGATTTGCATGCCTCATTTGAGATGTCTGATTTGGGGCATTTGCATCACTATTTGGGCATTCAGTTTATGCAAGTTGATGGTGGAATGGCTTTGTGTCAAACAAAATATATTGACACATTATTGCAGCGTTTTGGCCTTGAAGACTGTAAGCCTATTGCCACTCCTATGGAGACAGGTTTACGATTGAGTCTTCATGATGCTGGAGATGCATTTGATGCTGTTCTCTATCAGCAGGCTGTTGGATGCTTGATTTACTTATGCATTACTCGGCCAGATATTCAGTTTGCTGTCTCACAGATGAGCAGGTTTATGCATTGCCCAGGAGTCACGCATTGGAAAGCGGTTAAGCGCATCTTTCGCTACTTGAGTGGTACTCGGCTACTTGGGTTGTTTTATCCCAAGGGGGGATCACTACCGCCAGATTTGCATGCTTTTTCTGACTCAGATTGGGCTGGTTGCTATGACACTCGTGTGTCCACCAGTGGTTTTTGCTTCATGCTTGGTAGCTCATGTATATCTTGGTTGAGCAAGAAGCAGCCTACTGTGGCCACTTCCAGTTGTGAGGCTGAGTATAGGGCAGCTTTCACAACGACTGTTGAGTGTGTGTGGCTCAGACGCCTTATGGCTGATTTGGGTGTTGGCCAGTCTTCTGCCACCACCATCTTCACTGACAGTCAGAGCGCATTGGCAGTTGCGAGGAACCCTGTGTTCCATGCTCGCACTAAGCACATTGAGGTGCATTATCACTATGTCAGGGAGAGGTTCTCTGCTGGGGAGATCAGCTTGGCATATGTGCCCACGCATGAGAACATTGCAGACCTTTTCACGAAGGCTCTGCCTAGGGAGAAGTTTGAAGCTTTCCGCAAAGCTTTGGGCTTACTTCCTTTTGTGGAGTGATTTCCACATAGCTCGGCACTTCCTTATACATGAGTGCCAGCTCCTTGTTCACCGCATCACTCCCAGGGGGGATTTGTTGATATATTTAGGTAGTGATGTGTGTGAACACTCTAGGACCGCCGGGGCACTTTTTTCCCTCTTTAGGAGGTTTTTTTCCCCCGGCTTGTATATACGCCTATTGCCCTAATGGGCTACTTATCTTTGTACATTCTCTAGTAATACATTCAGTCTTGTGTGTTGTGCTCCAAGCTTCTTCTTCTTCTTCCTTGTGCTGTTCGCGTGCTTCCGCAGACGTCTAACTCCAACAACCCACACCAGCCAAGCAAGTGGCTTTATTCCTAAATGGATTGCTAAGTACCAAATTGAGATCATACGTGTACTTGAAGGACCCTAGGACCATAGAAGAGTGTGTATGCATGTGCATAGATATAGAGGATAATCTGGGGGAAGAATTGGAGCTTTCAAAAATCTACAAAGATTCAGATAGCTCTACCAGCATCTCTTCTAGACAATCCATGTCTGGAGGAACTTGCAGAGAAGGTAGCTCAGAAGTTAGGTGTCTCAAGCAAACAGATACCCTGATTTACCTGAGTGAGACGATGCTATACCTGTGGAGGTGACCATTTGGTGAATGTATGCCCCATCATGGCTCAACCCCAAGTGAATCCTAGTAGCTAGTACTGCACCATAGAGCGGAGATACACCAACTACACCACACAAGAGTGCCCCTATAACAAACAAACTGTGAGACAAAATTACCCTCAGCCATATCCACAACAGGGTAGGTACCAGAACCAGTATCCAATGCAGCAGTATGGTAGGCCCCAGCAGTCCTATCAGCCACCCTATCAAGGGCAGCAGAGACCTCAGCCAGTTCTAGCACAACAACCCCCTGCTCCAGCTAATGTGATTCTAGTAAAGTATGTAGCTGCAGAAGAAAATCTAAATAGAGCCATAGTCCTAGTCACTCCATTGCTTTCAGAAGGTGACCCAGTGATCAAAGTTTTGATTTTACACATATTGAGAGCCCCCAGGCCTACTACATGTAGTCATGTGAGCGTAGTAAGTCCTACTATTGTGAAGAACCAAGTGAACCTAGTTGGGATCTAGAGTATGCAAATATCATGTACACAAATCCCAACCCTAGACCTCAACCTAGGCAAGTAAGACCCCCATTCCCTAGAGGACCATGCTACAGATGTCAAGGAGATCACCTCATTCATGATTGCCCCATGCCTGCACCTACACAACCCCAGTCAGTAACAATCTAGGGCTTTTGTCAAGGTTGCGAAAAAGAGCATCTCTTACGAGACTGCCCTAAGAATCCCAACAATATGCTGAAAATCACTCCTATCAATGTTATTAGACTAGTAGTAGACTCTACAGGAAGTGTAACTTCTACTGCACCAGTACATGTGGTCACTAGAGCTCAGGCATTGCAGTAGAACCAAGGTTTAGGCCAAGAAAAGAGCACCCAGGTTAGTGAAACTGAGAGCGTAGCCAAGAAACGGATGAGAGCCTGGAAAGATAGCCAAGAGAGGATGAAAAGACAATGGTCTAAGAAGATGAACGAATTAGAAGAAAGCATAAGAGAAATAAAAGCCAAAACTGTTGAGCTCACCTCTCAAACAAACTCGCACATACCACCACCACCTTCAACCCTATCATCATCTAATCCACCATCTTTCAACCCACCTCATACAATTCCACCACCCCCTAGAGTAGGATCAGTATTGGCTGACCCCACTCAAGAGGACATAGACATGATGCTTAAAGCATATCAAGCCAGAATCCAAGAAGGGCCAAATGTTACAGATCATGACAGGTGCTACCCTAGAGCTGATCTAGAGATAGAGAGAACCAAGCTTTGTGCTAAAATGGTAGCATTGTCTCAGACCATGTTTGAAGCCAATCACCTCTTCAACTAATCTTGCTCAACTAAGACAGTTGCACTTTGATGGACTGTTGGAGAAGCTGGAGAGTATAATTGCAAGATCTCATAAGGAAGCCATATCCCAAGGAAGAGCCAAGGCAAGCGAAAGAAGAAGCATTCCTCCCCAGGAAGCTTATGTGCCTAATTCCACTGAACCAGACACATCTTCTTCTGTGAATCGGTATTCACCAAAATTCCTACGAGAGATTCAAGAAGAGAAATGGGCTAAAGAGAGTGAAGTCCCTCCTCCCATTGAACTTGTGGATGACGCACATGATCAATTCCCTCAAGACATTCCTTCTATTTATGGAGAGCAGGAGAGTACCCAATCTCAAGAGAGATTATACTTTGATTCTAATTCCTTACAGGAGCTACCCCATTTCACAGGCCCATGGGAAGCTAAGTCTACTTGTAGGAGAGCACCCACTGTCATGGTAAGAAACGAAGACTCAGTCATCCCTAGGAACACAGAGGTAGTGGAAAACACTAAAGTGTAGTGCAATCTCACTTTAGAAGAGCTACTCAAAGTTAGGCCAGAGCTATGGAAACACGTAGCCAATCAAGTTCCAGAAGTAGCAAAACCTCATTCCCAGGAAGGTTCTCATAGAACGGTGCCAGAAATACCTTTGGACAAGATAGGAGACATGAGTGAAGGAGAAAAAGGAAACACCTATCTTCCCATTACCCATCAGGGGTACACTACCAAGGCAATTTTGGACTCTGGTGCAGGAGTTGCAATTGCTACCACTTCCCTATGGAAGCGTTGGGGCAAGCCAGCACTCAGGCCAACGAGAATGAAATTGGAGATGGCCGATGGTCACATAGAGAGACCTTTAGGACTGCTAGAAGGAATAACCCTCACTACATGTTGTCACATAATCCTAGTAGGAGATGGTTGAACCATGGCATTTGGGGCAAGTGGTTAGCCCATCACACTCCTAACCAGGAGGTTGTGAGTTCAATTCCCAACATTGGTATCAGAGCCTAGTTGAGAAATTGGGCAAGACGGAGGTTCGCGCCTCATTTGTGGACAGTTGGAAAAAGCACTTATCCGTGGTGAGTGTGAAACTGGCCTTGGATGAAGGCGCATGGGCATTTGGGCACCCACGGAGGGTGGGATAGGTCCAAATTTGGTCCATGTGCTGGAGTTTGAGGTTGGTGGAAGCACTCATGCATGGAAAGTGGGTCCAAGAGTTAGACGCGTCCACAAGTGAGCATTGAGGACAATGCTCATTCTAAGGGGGAAGGAATTTCACATAATCCTAGTAGGAGATGTTTGAACCATGGCTTTTGGGGCAAGTGGTTAGCCCATTACACTCCTAACCAAGAGGTTGTGAGTTCAATTCCCAACATTTAGTGTCACGCATTGGCGTGAACCCTCTTTTTGGTGTTGCCTCCATTGCTTCGCACACAGAGATCTATTCATATGGTTCACCCCCCACCCGTCAAGCTTCTACTTGCGTGAGTATCTCATAAAGAGTCCCTTAATATAAAGACTCTCTCCTCTTTTATCTTCTACCCCCACTATATCATATGGTAAAATAACCATGTGACTCATGTGACATTTCCTTCCCCTTGAAAGCATTTTCGTCCTCGAAAATGTAGACGAAATGTCTGTAATGGTAGAAGAAAGTGTTCAAACTCCCCTGAACCCCATGTACTCTATGTACATGGTCATCTCTGTGTGCTGTTTCCCCATATCCTTCCCCTGAGAAGTCTCATATGAGATCATCTCAAAGGTGGGATGCATCCATGAGGATCCTGATCCTATGGAATGCACTGAATCTATATCGTCCTTGGCTATATGGATGGGATTCCATTGGATGGGGGGACATCTTGATGAGAGTAATCCTTGAGCTTAGCTTTGGTCATGACACCTAAGTGTTGCAAATACAAGGAATCGGTTCCCCAATCCTGTACCACTCGCAACTCCCGCATAAATGGTCTTCCCAGAATCATCTTATAGGCTTGATTTTTGCTAAAGTCACATATAGCAAAAGTTTGCTCAAACTCTACACCACATGTGTCACATGAGTCACATGGTTATTTTACCATATGATATAGTGGGGGTAGAAGATAAAAGAGGAAAGAGTCTTTATATTAAGGGACTCTTTATGAGATACTCATGCAAGTAGAAGCTCGAGGATTGGGGGGTGAACCATATGAATAGATCTCTGTGTGTGAAGCAATGGAGGCAACAATGAAAAGAGGGTTCACGCCGATGCGTGACACTGGTAACAGAGCAAAAAAGATACTGGTCTATCCTATAGGTTGCAGACCATGGAAGCGTATCTGTCGTTTGCTATTCTCGTTATCATATTCCTGTCGTCTGTGTATTTTCTGTGGAAGCACCACCCCACTTATGAAGGAAGCCCGGGTGCTCCTTCATTTCCGCTCATCGGATGTCTGCCTATGTTCCTCCTTAACAAACACCGCTTCCATGAATGGACGTGTGATTTGTTTAGCAAGTCGCTCTCTCTCACTCGCTGTCTCAGGCTTGGCTCGGATGTCCTTTTATTCACCATCGATCAAGACGTGATCTGCCATATTCTTAAGGACAGTTTCACCTCGTATCCAAAGGGTCCTATCTCCTATCCATACTTCGAGGAACTTCTCGATCAGGGCATATTCAACTTTGATGGCCCCCTATGGTAGTTTCAGCAGAAGATCGCAAGCCATCTGTTCACTTCCAATTCCCTGAGAAATTTCATCCTTTCCATCTATGACACAGAGATCTCGGATTGGCTATTGCCTGCGCTCGCTTCGGTTGAGCGCATGCCGATCAATTCAATTGATATGCAAGACATTTTGATCCGTTGCATCTTCGATATAATATGTCAGGTAACTCTTGGGGCAGATCCAGTTTGCTTGAAGTCTTCGAAACTAGAAAAAATGGATCACAGAATCGCGACTTACACTAATATGGATGGTACTCTTGAAGAACTTGATGAAGTCCATGAACTGAGCGAAGTGCTTGATGAAAATCATAGCGTTCATGGAGACTCGGTAAAAACTTCCCTGCCGTCACCGAAACCAAAGGTGCCTGACTATCTCGTCCAAGTTTTTGTCCAAGGTTTTCAAACTGCTACTAGAATCTGCGCTGAAAGGTTTGTGGCTCCAAGATTCTTGTGGACAGCGAAAAAGTTTTTGAGGATCGACAACGAGAGGGAGCTGTTGCATGCCCTTAAACCAGTGAATGAGTTCACAAACTTGATCATTAGACAAAGCGAGAAAGAAATCGGGAAGGTAGGGAAAGATCTTCTTGCAAGATTTCTTCAGCTCTCTAAAGAAACTCTGGGAACTATGGCATGTGAGAGCACCGACATTAACGCCTGTATAAACGAGGAAAATAATTCTGAGATATTGGATTCTTTTTTGAGAGATATCCTGCTAAGCTTCATCCTCGCTGGGCTTGACACCATTGCTTCAGGGGTTACATTTAGCTTGTGGCTCATATGTACTTATCCTGAAATTGAGAGGAGGGTCCTAACAGAAATTAGATCTGTACTGGCCGACCGGGAATTAAATGATGCAAGAGAGGATGATGCCAGAAAATTGCGAACATTTACCTATGAGCAGTTGAGAAAAATGGATTATATGCAGGTTGAGTCGATGAGGTTGTACCCTCCGGTCCCAATGGACTGCAAGTATGCAGTTGAAGATGACATTCTTCCTGATGGGACGATAGTTTCTGAAGGTTACAGGATAGTGTACATGGTGTTGGTGATGGGCAGATCGCCTAAGGTCTAGGGAAAGGATTGCTTAGATTTCCGGCCTGAGCGATGGCTTGATCGGAATGGAAAGTTTCAGCCATGATCCGATGTTTTCGGACACTTCAAAGCTTATATTAGGACCTAAGGAGGAAGGTGCAGAGGTCTCGAAGCTCATCGAGAAGAACTGGATGCATGCAACTCCAATACAAAATTATTCAGGGACGTATGCTTTATGCTTTCAAGCATTTTATTTATGTTATGGCATGTTCTGAATGTACATGCATAGATTGGATTGCATACATCAAGATTTTGATCATTGTTTAAATTCTAAAAGTATGGATCAATAGGCAAGAAATATACCTTTTGATTGTTTGCAGGAAAAAGGATTGTAGAAACTACATGGCTATGCAACACAGAGAATTGTTTCTAGCATTTGCTTTTATGTTTTTGTACGTTATGGAGTCCATATATGATTTTATGGCGTGCATGCCATGGGCCTGTCAAGCCCTATGTTGTGGGGTGGCCTGTGTGCCACTAAGCTTATGGTTTAATTTTTTTTCGGATTCCATTTCCTGGAGAAATGCTGTCGAAAATTTTCCCTCCTCATGGCGTTATATACGCACTTACCTTTAGGTAAGAATGTTATGGCATGGTAACATGCCTTTTCTGCAAACATCAATAAGATGTAGGCATGCTTCTAAGCATGTATTTGATGGACTTAGTACCATCAGAGTAGTATAGATAAGGCAACTTCAGTAGAAATAGGATCCCTACACATAATCCTTATGGATTTTGGACCATTGGATTGGTAAGGGGAAGGAGCTATACCTTCACCATTAGTAATGTGCACAAGCAATCCTATAGGGTTTAGGAAGTTGCATACAGGCATGGGAGATACATTTATGATAATCTCCAAGGTAGAGAAGATTTACTTATCTTCATAAAAGTCTCACACTAGGATTAGGAGACTATGGGGTATTATCAGGAATACTCGAAGAGTGACTACTTTCACTCATGCACATAACTTGACCAAGTAGTGAAGCAATTCTACTTCACTACTAAGGAAACCAATTAGATGGGATCAGAGATGGGTTTCATGAGAGAGCATCGACGGGTGTTATGTGATTCAAGTGATGATTACGAAGGCCACAGACATCGCACTAGCTCTATGATCTTGAGCATAGATCCCTTAGTTAAGAGTGGTTGGGTACCCAATACATATATGTATGTTGGGATCTATAGAGAGGTATTCAGACCTAGTCTTGGTACCTAGGAACAAGTTGGTTTGGAACAGAAAGGGATATCCATTGTCACATATTGACTAGAACCAAACTAACTAGTTCGAGGACATGGGACTCATTTGAGTCCACTGACATGACTGTTGGATATGGGATTCATTAGAGTCCACCTATATATTCCATTACATATGTTTGGAATATATATTTGGTTTAGTGTAGCTATGACACCGTGAATTGGAAGAAGGTTCCACTGGTATGGGACGGTGGAAACGACTTCCCTTTGAGCACTCTTCTTCTATGGCCAGGGAGAAAAGGACTCATCACACATGGCGTCATGTCTCACTAGATCAGAGGAGAGCTCTTAGTAGACATCTCCTTAGAATTGGGAGTTATCCTTCATAGTTTAGGGAAGATTTATTCTTCCAGTAGAGAATGTGATAGGTGATTTTATCACCATTGATATCACATACTCGTTTTCAAGTTTTTCAAGAAGGATAATTCCATTAGTTTGATTGGATTGTATAGATCCATGCATAGAGTATGGTTGGCATAGATAGTTCTTTATTATGGATACACGTTCACGGTATCATGTCATATCATTGCTGACCATTTTAGTAGAGGGCTTTGACCCTTATTAGGAATTTATTTTCTCCACTCTTCACTACATACACCTTCATTGGGTAGGGGAGATTTGTTCTCCATCTTCATAGGAATATATGTAATCAGGCATTATGCATTAGTATGGAAGACAGGAGCAAATGAATTCATGAGTTTCTCTTTTAAGGAAAGGAGAAAGTGGGAATCAACTTAGAGATCCATGAGAGATCTCACTTTAGTTCAGTGGTCTCACTTTAGCTCCTCCTCTTTGAGAGAGAAAGAAGGAAAGGAAAACATGATTTCTTCATACGAGAAGCATAGAGTATGTTTTCCTTTAGACAGAAGAGGTGTTTGGGAAACATCTCTTATTCTTTATTTCAGAAGGAATTCATTTACTCTACTTTTCAATATAATTTTCCTTCACATGGGAGTCTCGTTCTCCACTATTTTGGAAGGAAAAAACATGGAGAACTTATGTGCATGTTCTCAGTTATGGATGAGTATAGTAATTGGATTCAAAAGTGTCTCTTTCAAAGGGAAAGGGAAAGTGGAATAGATTCCACTACCAGAGCTCTTTTCCTTAGAGGAGTTTACACAGAGAGACGTAGAGAGAGTTTCACTTTCTCATTGTGGTTGTCTTGTTAGGAGTGGCACTCTTCTATCAAGGCAAAAAGGAGATCAGTTAATCATGATGGTTAGATTGAGTCTCACTTTTAGACTTTAGAGAGAAGCAATCATGTTTATTTCCAGTGATGGTCCTTGACTAGATGAGATGATCTAGTTATTGACATTACTGAGACTCGGAGTAGATATATGACTCTTCTCTTTACGGTTTATAGGAGATAGATATATATCTAACCTATTAGGTTACCAAACTCTTAGTTGGTGTTACATCATGAGTATGATGAGTAAACATCAGTTAGGAGGATGGGTACTTAGGGATTATCTGAATCTCAAAGGGAATGCTTTCTACATTCATATGGCAAACTATAGGGAAGAGAAATATTACAGTTTCCACAAGTGCCGATAGATGCTCTTCCAATAGAACTTAGTCCACAGGTAATGGACGCAAAACCACAGACTTCTTGGTTGGTGAAATGTAGAGATTTCATTTTACCACCATGAGCTCGATGCTGGATTTGCACAGTTCACAAGATAGTTAAGTTAAACTATTACTTGTGATTACACTCAAGGTTAGGAAGACCTAGAGTCGTATGAGAGCAATCTATCATTTAGTCTTAGATGGGTTTGACGTCACTTGATATGGGACTTTGTTCTATACTTCAGAGGATTCTATGGTTTACTATCTCCATTATGATATGGTCAAGCCTATAAGCTTGGCACCTTACACTTGCTTGTCTTACTATTACTCCATAGAGGAAACATCATATGGACTTAGGTCATTTGGATGATGTTATATGTTATGGGAGTGATAGTTTGGAAGTGGTGAGTACATGGGAGATAGTAGGCACCATTTAGACGGTAACACTCACTTGTGGTTGTGTAAAGTGGCAGTAGAAGAGGAGAAGAGAGAAAAAGCCAGAGAGATAGGTGCGAAGGAAACCCATAGATTGATGGAGAGTGTTAATCTCCAAAAGAACAACCTACTCTTGAAATTAGAGCACCTCTATATCAAGAGTAAGTCAAAACCTTCACCAATTTAGAGGATTAATACTCAATTATAAGAATCCTGAAAAATTTGTGAAGAGGATGATTCTACAAAAAGTCTGCTGCACTTATCTTTCTCATTGACTAAGCAAATGTGTAAAGGTTTTTATAAAACTTTGCACGAGGTGTCGCCTAAGGATTGCGCACCTCCTCCAAGTTGAATTAATCCAAAAGATTTAGTAGATTTTGAGAAATCAACTTGACAAGTCACCTATGTCTAAAAGTGTACTTCTGAGAAGTCGATTTAGACACCTATAACTTCTAAGACATGGTTCTCCAAGAATAGAACCCGTTTAAGCAAATGCTTCTAGCCACAAGTAGCTTACCTTCCAACTTAAAGATTGAGTGCTTGCTTGCTCAAAACTTTAAACTGTGGAGTGAGAAATGATCAAATCATTGACTTCGAATTTTGCGCCTGTTTCAGGAACCAGTGAACACTTCTTCACATACAAATGTTCCTACACATAATTCTCTTAGCTTGATGACAATTGGAAGCTAAAAATTTGTACAGAGGTCGATCATCTATAGACTTAGACTTGTACAAAAGCGTTTCACAAAAGATCTGACACACGAAGAGAAAACTCAGAAACATCGGGTGCAAAAAACTTTCATTTCTGAAGGAGTTTACAACTGAATGATGAGAGAAAGTTCAACTAACTTCTCATATGTCTAATGACTCTTACAGCTTCTCATTTCTCTATTCTCGTGCTCTCTTCCATTTGCCCCGACACTTTCATAGCATATATATACAAAAATTTACAACCTTATGACTTCTTAAGACATAATTGAACTATCTGTACATATGTGTACATGTCTTCCTCTTCTGAATGTATACTTCTTCCTTGCTTGAATCTTTCCTTCAAATCTTGACTTCATTTGCATGTCAAAACATCAATTGGTGATTGTCGTGCACCAACAGCTCCCCCTCAATCATCAATTGAGGTTTTCTCTATCTTCTTTATGCCTGCCATGTCTTTGAACTTCTGTAGCTTTGGTCCATCCAAACTTTTGGTAAGCATATCAGCTATCTGATCTTTTGTTGAAGTATGTATGACTTCAATCTCTTTATCCATCACCTTCTCTCTCAGAAAGTGATACTGAATCTCAATGTGTTTAGTCCTGGCATGAAAAACAGGGTTAGCAGCTAGATACAATGAACTCATGTTATCTCCATATATGATAGGTGTACTCTGTATAGTGTCAAAACTCTTCATCAGAGTCTTAAGCCATATTATTTCCTTTGCAGCTTCAACCATGCCTTTGTACTCTGCTTCTGTAGATGATAAAGCAACTGTATGTTGCTTCTTTGAACACCAAGAGATTAACTTATCTCCCACATAACACATGTATCCATAGGTTGACCTTCTATCATCAGGATTACCTGCCCAATCTGCATCACTATATACTTTGATGTTTGTATCTGATGTAAAACCATAATACAAACCCTCTTTGAGTGTACCCTTAATGTACCTCAACACTCTTTGACCTGCAATCCAATGTTCTTTCCTAGGACAATGCATGAATTGGGATAAAACCCCAACTGCATATGATAAATCAGGCCTAGTTAATGTAGCATAGATAAGACTACCAACCAAACTCTGATATAACTTCATATCCTTGAATTCTTCTCCACCATATCTGCTCAATTTGTGATTCACCTCCATTGGAGTAGGTGCTACCCTGCAATCATTCATTTTAAACTTGACTAACAAGTTCTTCAAATACCTTTCTTGAGTCACATACACTCCATGTTGAGTGTATGAAATCTCCATGCCCAAGAAGTATGACAAATCTCCCAAATCACTCATTTTGAACTCTTTCTCCATTTGCTTCTTTAGGCTTTGAATGCCTTTCTCATCTCTACCTGTAAGAATTATATCATCAACATATATGCACATGTAAATGAACCCATCATCACTTGCTTTAACAAGCAAGCTACTATCTGCCTTAGATACTTGAAATCCAAGTTCCTTTAAGAACTTTACAAGCCTATAGTTCCATGCCCTTGGGGCCTGCTTCAAGCCATATAAAGCTCTCTTGAGCTTACACACATGATCTGGATACCTTCCATCTCTGAATCCTTGAGGTTGCTCCATGAAAACATCATCTGAAATATAACCATTCAAAAAAGCATTCTTCACATCTAATTGACACAATTTCCAACCTTTACATGCAGCAATTGCTATGAGTGTTCTGATGGTTGTCATCTTTGCTACAGGACTATAAGTCTCATCATAATCAATACCGTATGTTTGAGCAAACCCTTTCACAACAAGTCTAGCTTTGTACCTAGACACACTTCCATCTGCAAACCTCTTTGTCTTGTAGACCCACTTACATCCAATGATCTTCTGGCTATTTGGTTTTGGAACCAAATCCCATGTTTGATTCTCCATCAATGCATCATATTCTTCCTGCATAGCTTTCTCCCAATTTTCTTTACCCTTTGCCTCTTCATATGTAGAAGGGTCTTCATCTGCTTTTATCATGTAAGCATAATCTTTGGTAGCCAAAAAAGAAGTATCATAGCTATACCTTGTAGGTTGCCACTTGTGTCTTGATGACCTTCTAAGTTCTCCACTCCTTGAGGTTTCTGGTTCTTCACACTCAGGATCAAATCTTGGCATTTCTTCAACTTCAACCTGCACTTCATTATTCTCCTCTTCATCAAATATCTGTACCTTTGATTTACCTTTCCTTTGACTCACAACTTCTTCATCACCTGTATTAATATTGATAGTACCTGCATACCAAGTACCTTGCTCATCAAATGTAACATCCTTAGATACAATGAATTGTTTTGTGGATGGACTCCACAACCTATATCCCATCTGCTTATCATCATAACCAATGAACACATACTTTTCAGCTTTAGGTTCCAACTTGTGTCTTAATTGTGATGGCACAGATGCATATGCCAAACATCCAAATACTTTGCAATGGTCTAATGTAGGTCTCTTACCCCACCATGCCTCATATGGTGTCATACCCTGCAAGGCTTTACATGGTAGCCTATTGACCAGATAAGTGGTTGTATTTACAGCCTCAGCCCACAAATAATTTGGGCAATTTTTCTCCTTCATCATGGATCTTGCAAACTCAACAAGAGTCCTATTCCTCTTTTCTGCTACACCATTTTGTTGAGGAGAGTACCTGTAAGTAACCTCCCTTTTTATACCTGCATTCCACAAGTAATCACTGAACTCATTAGAGAAATACTCTCCCCCTCCATCTGACCTTAGTCTCTTCAATTTATGACCTGTAATTCTCTCTGCATACACATGATAATGTTTGAAAGTATTGAACACCTCTGACTTATCTTTGATCACATAGATAGTGATCCATCTGGTAGCATCATCAACATAAATCACATAATACCTTGAACCATTGATACTGAAATCCTTTGATGGTCCCCACACATGATCTTATGTCCTCCATAAGTGAACAAGGCATGACCAACATTACCTTGAATCTTCAATGTGAATAATCTTCCTTCTTTCTTCCCTGAAACAATTTGTTTATACCCATTGCTAGGGTCTTCCACAAACACTCCTTCATTAGTGAACCTCACTTCATAACCTTTTTCAACAATTTGTCCTACACTTATCAGATTCTTAGGGATTGTAGGAACATACAAGACCTTACTCAATAAGGTGCTACCATCCTTGGCCTTTACTGATCCAATTGACTTCACATTGTGCTTTGTATTGTCTCCTGTTTGAACAACATGATTAGTCACCTTATTTTCCAAATCAGTCATTAATGCTATGTTTCCACTCAGGTGATTGCTACACCGTGAGTCAATGTAGAAGACTCTTTGGTCTTCACTTTGCCTTTCACAAGTTGCATTCATTATCAATGTTGAATCCTCCTTCTGATCTGAAGCATAATTGTAGTAGGTATTGTTGTATTGTTGACTTTGGAATCCTCTACCTGCATTTCTTCCAAAGTAACCCCTACTACCTCTACCTCTGAAATTACCTCTTTGATTTCTGCCACCTCTTCCTCTTGAATTAAAATTCTGATTATATCCACCATTACTTTGAGTATTATGCCAACAATCATTAGCTAAGTGATTAGTCTTACCACAAATCCAGCAAGCTTTGACTCCATCTTTGTTGTTCCTGCCTCTTCCTCTACCTTTGCCACCTCCTCTTCCTCTTAGGAAGTTGGCTTGACTAGTTGTGCCTTCATCTTCATTTGCTTGTTGTTTCCCTTTACTAATTTTCTTCTTATCCTTTGAGTACATTGCATGACCTGTACTCTTGTCACCTTCTCCTTTGACATCCTGCTCAAATGTTAGCATGTGACCTAGCAACTGATTTAAATTAGGAGTGAAATGATCAAGTGATAACTCAGTAGACAAAATGAATGGCTTCCATTTGTCATCACCTCTCAAACCTGTAAGAATTTGCCTTACCAATTTATCCTCCTCAGTGACTTCATCAACAGCTCCTAATGCATCTGCAATGTCTTTCATCCTTGTTACATAATCAGAGATGGATAAAGAGGCCTTCTTCTTGTAAGTGGTAAATTCTGCCCACAAAGATGCCTTCCTTGACTTTGTGGTATTTTGGAAATGCTCCTCCAAAGCATTCCATATATCACTTGCACTTTCAAGACCTCTGATGTGAGGTAGCAAGTAGTCATTGACTGCCATATAGATAATGCTCCTAGCTTGAGCATCTCTCTTCATCCAATTCTTCAAATCTGACAATTCCTCCCTAGTTGGAACACTAGGATCTCTGAATTGAGGCTTTTCTTCTTCACATGTAATGTAAGCTATCAAGACTTTGCTCATAAGATGAGCTTCCATCCTCATTGACCATGCAAGATAGTTCTCTCTATCCAATTTCTCTATCTGAAGAGAATCTCCCATCTTTTCTTCACCTGTGTATTGAATTCTTCAATCTTTATAAAGTATAAGGTTACCTTTACTTCGAATGACACTCCTTTTGAGTTCCTTGATATCGTATGATCTCCTTCTCAAGCTTTATCCTCAAGCTTTCACCTTTTGAACCTTCAGATGTTGAATTCTTTGCACCTGCAGCAGTTGAGATCCTCCTTCCTTCAATTCTCATGCTTCCTGCTGTGATACCACTGATGGAGAGTGTTAATCTCCAAAAGAACAACCTAATCTTGAAATTAGAGCACCTCTATATCAAGAGTAAGTCAAAACCTTCACCAATTTAGAGGATTAATACTCAATTATAAGAATCCTGAAAAATCTGTGAAGAGGATGATTCTACAAAAAGTCTGCTGCACTTATCTTTCTCATTGACTAAGCAAATGTGTAAAGGTTTTTATAAAACGTTGCACGGGGTGTCGCCTAAGGGTTGCGCACCTCCTCCAAGTTGAATTACTCCAAAAGATTCAGTAGATTTTGAGAAATCAACTTGACAAGTCACCTATGTCTAAAACTGTACTTCTGAGAAGTCGATTTAGACACCTATAACTTCTAAGACATGGTTCTCCAAGAATAGAACCCATTTAAGCAAATGCTTTTAGCCACAAGTAGCTTACCTTCCAACTTAAAGATTGAGTGCTTGCTTGCTCAAAACTTTAAACTGTGGAGTGAGAAATGATCAAATCTTGTGAACACTTCTTCACATACAAATGTTCCTACACATAATTCTCTTAGCCTGATCACAATTGGAAGCTAAAAATTTGTACAGAGCTCGATCATCTATAGTCTTAGATTTGTACAAAAGCGTTTCACAAAAGATCTGACACACGAAGAGAAAACTCAGAAACATCGGGCGCAAAAAACTTTCATTTATGAAGGAGTTTACAACTGAATGATGAGAGAGAGTTCAACTAACTTCTCATATGTCTAATGACTCTTACAGCTTCTCATTTCTCTATTCTCATGCTTTCTCCCATTTTCCCCGACACTTTCATAGCATATATATACAAAAATTTACAACCTTATGACTTCTTAAGACATAATTGAACTATCTGGACATATGTGTACGTGTCTTCCTCTTCTGAATGTATACTTCTTCCTTGCTTGAATCTTTCCTTCAAATCTTGACTTCATTTGGATGTCAAAACATCAATTGGTGATTGTCCTGCACCAACATAGATCAATTCAAGACCCAGCCTATGCACCTGTATTATTTCCTGATGAAGAATTTGAACCTCATGGCTTGGCAGAAATTCTACCAACAATGGACGTAGCCATCAATGAAGAACAATGGACACCCCACTGTGATGAGGATGGCTATGACATTTCAGTCTTCACAATAGAGCCACTCATGGGAGATTCAGTTATTGAAGAATGTGAACCTAGCACTGATGCATTCGAGGATGCAAGTGACTCCGATCTAGAGTCAATCATTATGGACCCACCTTTTGCATCAGACGAAGAATACTTCTATGAAGTAGAAATTCACCCTCAGAGACACGAAGAGCTCACAAATGATGTAAGGTTAACCACACAAGTGACCCCTAAGGATGAAGGAAAGAAAAGAAAGAAGAGAGAAGTCACACCTGAGGAGGAAGAATCTTTGTTTGAGGTCCTTGAAAACTTTAAGAAGTACGAAATAGATGATAGGAGAGTCGTGATAAGAATGTCAAAATGTGAGGCGCAATCAGGGGAGGCCTATGATAACAAAGAAACTACCAAGAAAATAGTTGTAGCCATAGAGGAAGGAGAAGAAAGGTGCACCTACATAGGACATGACCTGACGGAAGAAGAAGAGCAGGAGTTGATAGCCTTGCTAAGGGAGTATAGAGATGTATTCGCTTGGAGTTACAAGGACTTGAAGGGTGTAGACCCTGACATATGCTCACACACTATTCCCATGACCTCAGATGCCAAACCCTCTAAACAAAAGCCATACACATATAATGATAACTATGCTGCCAAGATTAAAGAAGAGATAGATCGCTTGGTTGAAGCTGGATTCATCTATGAAATTGAGCACACTGAGTGGGTATCCCCATCGTAGTGGTGCCCAAAAAGAATGGAAAGTTACGTGTATGAATTAACTTGAAGAAGGTTAATGCCGCCACTATTTGAGATAACTATCTGCTTCCTATCACTAAGCATCTATTAGAACGGGTAGCAGGCAAGGAAGTGTACAACTTCCTTGATGGATTCTCTGGCTACAATTAGGTAGCCATTGCTCTAGAAGATCAGCATAAGATGGCTTTTGCCACAGAATGGGGCATATTCACCTTTAGGTTAATGCCATTTGGACTTACCAATGTGCCAACCACTTTTCAGAGGTTGATGTGTCATGTGTTTAAGGAATTCTTGAGGAAGAACTTGGAAGTCTATGTTGATGATCTCTGTGCCCATTCCAACATTAGACAGACACATATACCTGAACTCAGGCAAATCTCTGACAAATGTAGAGAATATCAAGTCTACCTGAACCCAGAAAAGTGTGTTTTCGTGGTCAGGCAAGGCAAGATCCTAAGACACATAGTGTCAAAGAATGGCATATCCACGGATGAGGAGAAAGTGAAAGCTATAGCAGAGCTACTTAGGCCAAAGAATGTCAAGGAAGTACAAGCTTTTATGGGGCATTGTGGTTATTACCGATGCTTTATACACATGTATGCCATCATTGCAAAGCCTCTGTACCGACTTTTGACCAATTTTGAGTGGACTGAAGAATGTGAAAACTCCTTCAATGAACTTAAACGGTGATTATGTTCAGCACCAATCTTGACCACACCAGATTGGAACAAGCCATTCCATGTTCATGTGGATGCATCCAATTATGCTATTGGATGTGTGCTTACACAACCTACTGGTGGAGGTAATATGGATCTTCCAATTGCCTATGCGAGTAGACAGCTGAATGCAGCTGAATGCAACTATACGATCACTGAACGAGAAGGATTAGGCATGGTATATGCAATTAAAAAGTTTAGACACTATTTGCTTGCAAATAAGTTTAAATTTTTTTACTGATCATCAAGCTCTGTTGTACTTGGTAAACAAGCCATGCAATACAGGTAGATTAGTAAGATGGTTTCTCTTACTAATGGAATAGGACTTTGAGGTAGTGGTGAGGAAAGGCAAAACTCATTTGAGAGCATACCATCTCTCTAGGCTCACATGTAGAGAGGCCCCACAAGGAGTTACAGATGACCTCCCTGATGCTTACTTGTTTAATTTGGAGATGATACCTCAGTGGGCTAAGCCATTAGTGCCAATATTGACATACGGGCCTAACCACCCAATAATAAACACACAGGACATGGAAGTAGTAAAAGCCCAGAAGTACCATATCATGGCAGGGAGCATGTACAAGCATACTGATCAAGGGATATTAGCTTGTTGTGTGGAAGAGGATGAGTACGCAAAATGGTTGCAATTAGCACATGTGGCTGCATTAGAGCAACACTACTCAAGGCAAAGAACCTTATAGACATTAAGGAGACTTGGAGTGCATTGGCCGACTATGGAAGCAGATGTACATAAGTTGTGTAAGGAATGCCCAGTCTATAGCATTAAACCACCAGTGGAACATGCCACTCTTTATCGAGTGTCTTTAGTGCCAGATTGGAGTGAACCATTAGTAGCCTTTCTGAGGATGAAAACATTCCCTCCAGACATGACTTTGGCTAGGAAAACAAGTTCAGAACAAGAAGCCCTAGAGTACTCACTCATTGGTGATAATCTATACAAGCGTGGTAAAGATTGTTACCTCAGATTATGTGTCCATGAGAGCGAATACCTCAAGATATTGGAAACTGCTCACCAAGGTGTAGCAGGAGGACATTTTGGACCAGACCGGGTGATCAAGGCAATATTATTTGCAGGACTTTGGTGGCCAACCCTTCAAATGGATGCACATACCTATGTCAAGAGGTGTGAGGTTTGTTAGCGAACTCAGTATCCTATACGCAAAGATGAGATGCCATTGAAACCTATAATGGGTGGACGTGCATTCTCTAAGTGGGGAATAGACTTTGTAGGCCCTATTAATCCCCCAGCCAAGGGTTCACATGCTGAATATATCATTGTTGCCATTGATTATCTGACTAAATGGGTAGAAGTAAAAGCTACGACAAAGAATGATGCTCAGACGACTGCTAAGTTCTTATTTGAGAATGTGTTCACTAGATACGGGCTACCTATCAAGCTAGTAAGTGATAGAGGCACTCACTTCTTGAATGAAGTTATTGAAAATCTTCTCCAAGAGTTCTTGGTAGTACACAAGAAGTCTGCCTCCTATCACCCACAAGCTAATGGGCAAGCCGAAAGCACAAATAAGATTCTATGCAATGTGCTCACTAAATTGGTGAATAATAAATGCTCTAATTGGGACAAACAACTACACCATGTTGTTTGGGCATACCGAGTTGTCTATAAAACGGTACTCCAAGCCACTCCCTTTCAAATGGTATTTGGCCAAAATGTAGTGCTACCATTGGACTTCTTGATACCTACATTGAGAGTAGCACAGGAGCACGAGTGGATATGCCATGAGCTCTCATCTAGAATCTTTAACCTGGAACGATTAGGGGAAACAAGATTAAGAGCAACAACAGGAATTTATGCAGCCAAGAAAAGATAAAAAGCATATTTTGATGCACACGTGAAGGATAAGGGCTTGCCTGTAGACAGAGTTGAGAGAAAAACACAGGCAAAGATAGACGGAGACTGAGAGATAGAGAACTCAAATTCTCAGATTATCGAGCATAATGCAATTACAATGATGGTGTTGTCCACCCGTGCGCTCCCACTGTGGAGCTTAGATGGCGATCTAGACAGACTCTAGATGAAGGGCTTACTAGTGCGCAATGCTATGTAAAGCTCAACCTGGGCCGTGCTTATATAGCTTTTACAAGGCGGTTCGGTATAGATAAACGTAGTCAGGAGATACAAAATAGTCAGTAAAATATATGATCTGACAATATCTCCATGACCAGAAGTCCTACCGTCTCGGCACTGCCCCCATTAAGATTCTATGGGGAAATCGCACGATGCCACAGGGCCTTTATTTTCGCCTTAAATGGCAACCCAATGGCCTGGAAGTTTATGCCGTACCTAACCTAACGGCTAGGCTCACAAAGATCATCTACAACCATTAACAGTCACACATAGACCTCATCTAACTTGGAAGTTAGGGTTCCACAAATGTTCGGGCTCTCATAATGGATTCTCCTCATAATGGGGGCCTTACAACTTAGAGCACCATGGATCATTTGTGGTCACATGAGGGTGGAGTATTGAGCATATCTAACACCCCCCCTCAATGTCCACCCGATGGTGAACTACCTTCTTGGTCCAATCCCAAGATTTGGAAAGTGTCGAAGAAGTTGCTCTCTCCCAAGAGCCTTGGTGAAGATGTCTGCTCCATTTTCTTCAGTAGGGCAATAGGTTATCTCCATGACCCCCTCCTCAATCAACTCATGCACATAGTGATACTAGATTTCTATGTGCTTGGTACGTGCATGGAAAACAGGATTTTTGGCGATGGCCATGCAACTTTGGTTGTCATACTTCAACTCTATAGCCTCCTGTCCTTGTATTCCTACGTGCCATAGGATCCTCCTCAACCATACTGCTTCACATGCTGAAACACATGCAGCTTTGTACTCAACTTCAGTAGAAGATAATGCTACAGCCGGTTGCTTCTAACTAATCCAAGAGAAAATCCTTGATCCTAAAGAAAAGCAATATCCAGAAACTGATTTTCTGGTATCCATATCTCCTGCCCAATCTGAGTCAGAGTATCTGACTAGAGATGATCCTTCTTCATAAAGAATACCATAATCAATGGTTCCTTTCACATACCTGAGTATCCGCATGCTTGCCTTCCAATGAGTTTGGCAAGGCTTATTAGAGAACCTGCTTACTACTCCAACAACATAAGAGATGTCTGGTCTGCTATTGCACAAGTAGATGAGACTTCCAACTAATTTCCTGTATCTTCCAATATCCATTGGAGGTGAAATATCTTCAATAGCTAATTTTGTGTTGACCTCCATAGGTGTAGAAATTTCCTTGCAATCCTCCATGTCGAATGCCTTCAGTACCTTCCTTGCATACTTTTGTTGAGAGATGAAAATCTTCCCTGGTTCTTGCGAAACTTCAAGACCTAAGCAATAATGCATTAAGCCCAAGTCTGTCATTTCAAATTCTGAACTCAAGGCATCTTTTGTTTGTTGAAGAAGAGCATCATCATTTCCTGTAATCACAAGGTCATCTACATAGAGTACAAGCACAGTTGTCTTCCCTCCTTTCTATAGAACATACAAATTAGCATCAGAAGCACATCTTTTGAACCCTAGATCCAAGAGATACTTATCTATCCATTGATACCATGCTCTAAGGGCTTGTTTTAGCCCATATAATGCCTTCTTCAGCTTACATACCTTGTTCTCTGAATGGGGAGCCTCAAACCCTGGTGGCTGAGACACATATACCTCCTCCTTGAGATCTCCATTCAGGAACGCTAATTTAACATCCATGTGATAGACTGGCCAATGCTTATGTGCAGCCACAACTAGTACTACTCGGATAGTAGTCATTCTTGTAGTCGGGGCAAATGATTCACAAAAGTCAATGCCTTCAACTTGTGAGTAGCCCTGTGCAACAAGTCTTGCTTTATATTTTTCTAGAGTACCATCAGCCTTGTACTTTAGCTTCCAAACCCACTTGGTGCCAATGACTTTACGCTTAGGGGGTCGATCCATTAGCTCCCAAGTTCCATTCTTTATGATATTGTTGTATTCTGTTTGCATGGCAGCCCTTTTGTGGAGTAATTTCCACATAGCTTGGCACTTCCTTATACATGAGTGCCAGCTCCTTGTTCACTGCATCACTCCCAGATCGGATTTGTTGATATATTTAGGTAGTGATGTGTGTGAACACACTAGGACCGCCGGGGCACTTTTTTCCCTCTTTAGGAGGTTTTTTTCCCCCGGCTTGAATATACGCCTATTTCCCTAATGGGATACTTATCTTTGTACATTCTCTGGTAATACATTCAGTATTGTGTGTTTGTGCTCCAAGCTTCTTCTTCTTCCTTGTGCTGTTCGAGTGCTTCCGCAGACATCTATCTCCAACAAGAACAAGTCAACCTAGTAAAAGAGATGATATGCCATTGATACCACTCATTTCAGCCAGAGCATTTAGCAAGTGGGGACTGGATCTCATTGGACCTATCCATCCTCCTGCAATACATTCTGATGCTGAATATATACTTGTAGCTATAGATTACCTGACCAAATGGGTAGAGGCTAAGGCTACAAAAAGAAATGATGCTCAGACCACTGCACAATTTCTTTATGAGAATATTATCATCAGGTTTGGTTTACCAATTGAGTTGGTGAGTGATAGGGGGACCCATTTTCTAAATCAAGTAATTGAAAATATAACTAATTATTTCATGATTAGTCATGGAAAGTCAGCCCCTTATCATCCACAAGCAAATGGGTTAGCAGAAAGCACTAATAAAGTGCTTTGCACTGTCTTGTCGAAATTGGTAAATACAAATAGGTCTGATTGGGATTTACAACTTAATCATGTTCTATGGGCATATAGAGTGGCATACAAAACTGCTATTGGTAAAACACCATTTAATTTGGTCTACGGACAAATGCAATTTTGCCATTAGAATTTTTCATACCTACATTAAAGGTGGGAAATCAATTAGAATGGACTAGACATGAACTATCTGAAAGAGTGGTAGAATTAGAAAAACTTGGAGCTTCAAGACTTCAAGCAAATATAAGTATCTATGCAGATAAAAGGAGATAAAAAGAATATCATGATATTCATATTAAAGATAAGGATTTGCAAGTTGGGGACTTGATTCTATCATATACCTTGAAAGAACACCAAAAGAAACTTTAGAAGAAAGGACATGGGCCTCACATTATCAATCAAATTAGCAATAGTGGAGCTGTCCAATTAGCCCATATAGATGGAGAAATCATGCCAAATTTCATAAGTGGATGTAGAATAAAAAGATATGATCTTCCATTGACAACTCTAGAATGGAGAAGGATACATCAAGCTCAAAGTAGGAAAAAAAAAGAGGAGAAAATTAGATACGAAGCCCAACAAGAAGCTAGAGAAAGAATTAGGAAATCCAAAGAAATCAGAGAAGTTTTCATATGTGACAGACCTTTAGGGGAGGTGTGTACCTAAGTCAAAAGTCTTAGGGATTTGTGCCAAAGAGACTAAATCTCATGTGCTACACAAGTGCGTATAGTGGGGAATTGACACACACTTATTTGTCACTCTGAAGAACCGATCTAGCCAAGTGTATGAGGACTTGTGCTCAGGTAATGGAATATGAAGTGGTTCAGCTCACATGCATGAGAAAAGACTAATCTACCTCTCCAACTCACTTAATCACTGAAAGTGTCTGTCGCGATACCACTTACAGTAGTTTTCACTAAATCGAGGATTTCTCCTAGCTCCAAACTCCGAATATGGCAATAGTGGGTTTGTTTTGAAGATCTCGATGAGATGCATCTATTGGAGGTACTTTCACTTGATTCTGACAATCGTGCTTCAAGTTATGACCAAAATGTGAATGGTGGGAAGCACACACACTCACTCCACAACTCATATTAGCTCTCACACACACTACAGTAGCTCAAAAACAGTGGGGAGGGGTAGACAACAGTCCTACACACACATTCCAAGCATTACACACACATAGTAGATCAAAGAGAAGATGAAAATCTGCAAGAAAGAAGCAAATTCGAAAATCAAGAGCTCCCCTTCTTCACAATGGCAAAAAGTCTCTACAAAGAGTCACAAAGTGACTTATATACAAGTGCCCTAAAAATGGTCCTTTCACACAAGAGACCGGCACTTTATTAACAAAAAGGTGAATTTCCTACTAATTTACAAGGAATATAATACAATGATTTGGGATTATGCATCTAGAGGACTCCTCTAGTGCATTTACATGGTATCTCTTTTGTAACTCCTGTAGTTGTTCTTTTAATTTTTCATTTTCTGTCTCCAATGTTCTGCATTGCTACTTAGCCTCGTGAACTTCGTTCTCTTTAAGTGCTATTTGTTCGTGTGCTAAACTCAGTTGGACGGAAAGGTTCTTACCTATTTCTCGAAGTTCATGCTTTTCTTGCATCGCTTTATCATAGTCAGCATCAACCTCAAGCATCAATGGTTGTGTATCCATATTAGTTTTGATCATGTGTTGAACTACTGGCTTGAGCTGAGCGACGTCAACATTCAACCATGTTTTTGGAATGCTTGGAGCTTCTCTTGTTTGGACATCCTTTCCATGCTCCACATGGATAGTCTCGTTATGTGGTTGTCTGATTTGTAATTGGACTTCTGGTTCTTTTCTTGCTTCGTCTAGATTGATAATGTTTGTGGCACTCCCTTGAAATGTAACATCCATGGGGGAGGGTTCTGCCACAACCCTTATTGTAGTGAAGGGTTCTGATTCTTCCACCGTAGCTTCTTTTGGTTCTTCCTTTGGATTCTTGAATGAACCTTCTCCCGTAAGCTTAGTCTCTTGGATTTGAATTGTTGAGGTCTCATTTATTTTGATGATATGGATTCCTTCTTGGGGTACCTCTTTGCTTGCAGTGACTTGATTGGGGTCGCAATGTCAACCCTATAGTGAACTACCTCCTTGATCCAATCCCAAGCTTTTTCATTCACCTTCATGGCATCTTCTTCTGCATTGTAGTTTACTTCATTTAATTCTTCCCATTGTCCATCGTCTTTGGATTCACTTCGAATGTCTGTATTTAATAGGGAGGTGTCAGGCTCTTCGTGTGTATCAAAAGAGGAGCTTGAATTGACCAACCCTAATTCTTGATATTGATGTACCTTGGTTAACCTCTTTTTTACTTCCATGTCTTGTTGGGCCTACTGGTAATGGTGCCCTTGCACTAGTAGATTAACTTGACCTTCCGTATATTGGTGTGTGTCTTCCAGGGCTTTTGTTAATTCCTCTTTTGTAATTGGTCGGTGCTCTTCAATTCTTGTCTTTGGGAGCACGAGTGCCCTTTTTGTAGCTGGAACTTCAGCTTCGACTTGCATTACCTCCCTTAATCTCTTTGTACCTCTCATTTTGGGTTGAGAGCTAGTTTCCTTAATCTCTTTGTACCTCTCATTTTGGGTTGAGAGCTAGTTTCTGCCTCCTCAATGATCGTGACTCCTTTTTTCTTTCTTGGGACTGTGGCGACCTTGGCATATTTAGCCATGGCTTTTGAAGATGGCATTTCTTGCAAGTGCTCTCTAATGCCCAAGGCATGATATATCAAGATGGTCAGAGCTACACTTCCATTCAGGAACTTCTTGTGGTTCCACTGCTTCTTAGCCTTAAATAGCCTTTCTTGAATATAAGGAGTCATATTAATTTGGTTCCGAGTTTGTTTAATCGCATGTGACAACATCTGTACTATGATTTTCTGAGGGGCAGTGTATCTATGCATGTTAGGGAAACAAAAGTGCTGGTGAATGAGTCTTACTTCCTCCTCTATGTCAATTTGATTTATGTCACTAAAGGTCCTGGTCTTTGCCCCTCGACTTTCTTCTTTCAATACTGTATTGCCATCCTTCTCCCATCCAAAAGCTTCTTTTAGTATATCATGTGTAAATTGGATTATGACCCATTTGCCGGCTGCATCCATGACTCTTGCCTCTAGCACCAATGGATCATGTAGCACTGGTTGTAAGGTATTCATAACTTGCGTGCACCTTTGAAAGTCGGCTTTGTAGATTGGCAATTCAAAATATTTGTGTATACCCGCTTTTTTCATGATGTCAATGGTAGACGAAAGCTCATGCACCACTTTAAAATCTTGGGACATAACCGGGAATTGATGATCCGTATCCATGATTTTGATGGTCACCAGGAAGAGATACTCCCCAGCTGGTTGATCTTCTCTAAACCAGTGTCCCTTTGCTTTAGTCACGCTTATTCCAATACTTCTTCCTGAATAGTTGCTTTAGAATCTTAGAAGCCATATGCACTTGTATTGAAAATAGTGTTAGCTTCAATAGAAGGCATAGCATTAGTGTTGTGTGTTGTAGTGACATATCGTTCGATGCATCACTCCGTTCCCCTAGCTTGCACAAGTAAGATCTCTTACCGCATGTTTTTCTTTTCTTTTCTAAAAGAAAACAAGGATTAGTAAAGCCGAAGCATTTATTTATTTACATAGTAGGTCCATTCCTAAGGAAGTTGAAGCTATGAACTATTCCCCATTGGAGGATGTGCACCACTGATTCTATTATGTACATCAAGTGCCGAATGCTTGGCCTCGTAATGTGGCCCTATTATGCATACTTTAGGTGATATCCTTTACTTTCAGAACTGTACCCAACAAAAATACATTTTACTGCTTTATCATCCAATTTTCTGCGATGTTGTTCAGGCACTAACGCATATGCCAAACAACCAAAAACACTTAGATGAGCAACAGATGGATTGCGATCATGCCAAGCCTTATATGGAGTGATAGACTGTAGCGCTTTAGTAGGACACGTGTTAAGTACATATGGTGCACACATGACAGCCTCAAGCCAGAAACTATGTGGTAAAGCCTGACTCTTGACCATACATCTTGCCATCTCCATGAGTGACATGTTCTTTCGTTCAGCAACTCCATTCTGTTGAGGTGTATACGACATTGTACACTGGTGTTTTATCCCACGTTCAGCCAAAAATGCATTAAAATCAGAAGACATATATTCCCCCCCTCGATTAGAATGGAGGGTGCCCATTTTACATGCTCACAGATTTTCAGCCAAAACCAAAAACCGTTTGAAGCACATGAACACTTCGGACTTTGCCTTCAATGGATATACCCATGCATGCCTGGAAAAACATCGATGAAAGTAAAGAAGTAAAGATAATTCCAAAAAGAAGGTGTCTGCATAGGACCATAGACATCACTATGTACAAGCTGCAATTTCTGAGTAGCCCGAACTGAACCATCTTTTGGAAAGGATGAATGCTACATTTTTCCCAAAATACAACCTTCACAAACATGTTTTCCAGGTGCCTCAAGTTTGGGCAAAGGGGATACCATTTCAGATTTTTGCAAGCATAGCAAACTAGCAAAATTCAGATGACCAAAGCGTGCATGCCAAAGCTTTGTATCTGAGATAGCCTGAGAATCATGTACTGCACATGTTGAATCATTCACAGATCTTTCATAGTCTATGAGCTTATACAGCCCACGACATAAAATGCCAGAAGCAATAATCACATCACCATTTGACAGATCATGAATTGTACACCTATCATCAACAAATTTCACAACCAAGCCAATCTTGGCTAATGCAGAAATTGATAACAGGTTCTTCTTGATCCCTGGCACAAATAAAGCATCTGACAAAGTGAAAGAACTACCATCAGCAGTAGTCAAAATGATCTTACCAACCCCCATAACAGGATAAGAGGAGTTGTTGGCGCATGTAACAGTATTCCCTATAGGGACAGGCTCAAGTGAAGAGAAGAAACTACGCTGCGAGGTAATATGTTTGGTCGCCCCACTGTCAAAGTACTGAAACATGTGAGTCTACTGCAGACATGCACTGCTCATGAGAAGATGGGTCAAAACTGCAGACAGTAGTAAACACCCATTCTTCTTCTTGCACAAGATTAGCAGACTGTTGGCAGTAGCTAGAGGCATAGAAGATGCGGAAGCATGTGAAGACAGAGCATAATGAAGAAGCAGTGAGTCAGTCGAATCAATTTTTTCAAAGAATTATGTTTTATAAATACTTTTCAAAACCTCCAACAGTGATTTTCATCACTTTTGTAGCATATGTTACATAGAAAAACACTTTTGTAATTTATAGCTCCATTTTTTACAAGCCGAGGAGTCCTCGAGCTTGAGGAGCTTAGGTAGAATGAGTGTACCAATTTTGGTTATTTTTAGATACCGTTTACCCTTTCAAATAGCACATAGAACCTATTTTTTAACTATGCCGGTCACTAGATTTGAAATTGGTCAAAACTAGTCTAGAATCTATAAAAAGAGCTAGAGAGCTCTTTTTTTAGGTTAGCTTGTGTGTACCTAAGTCAAGAAGACTCAAGGACTTGTGCCAAAGAGACTAAACCTCATTTGCAACACAAGTGCATATAGTGGGAAATTGACACACGCTTATATGTCAATCCGATCAAATGACCTAACCAAGTGTATGAGGACATGTGCACACATGATGGAGAATGAAGTGGTTCAGCTGATATGTGTGAGAAAAGACTAATTCACCTCTCTAACTCACTGAAAGACTGAAAGTGTCAGCCGTGATGCCACTTATATCAGTTTTCAGTAAATCAAGGATTTCTCCTAGTTCCGAACTTCGAATATAGCTAATAGGGTACTCGTTTCGAAGCTCTCAATGAGACACATCTATTGGAAGTGGGTCCACTGGATTCTGACAACCCTGCTTCAAGTTATGACCAAAATAGTGAATGGCGGGAAGTACCCACACTCACGCCACAACTCCTACAAGCTCACACACACACTACAGCAGCTCAAAAACAGTGGGGAGGGGTAGACAATAGTCTTACACGCACATTCCAAGCATTACACAAACATAGAAAATCAAAGAGAAGATGGAAATCTGCAGGAAAAAGGCAAATTCGAGATTCAAGAGCACTCCTTCTTCATAATGGCAAAAAAGTCCTTACAAAGAGTCACAAAGTGACTTATATACATGTGCCCTAAATTTGGCCCTTTCACACAAGATACCGGCACTTTATTACTAAAAAGTGAATTTCCTACTAATTTACAAGGGATATTTTACAACAAGATGGGATTATGCCACTAGAGGACTCCTCTAGTGTATTTACATGGCTTGAGGGAATTCTCTAAGACTTTGAAGAAGAAAAATCATGCCCATTAATTTGAAAATTTTGGGGCCCTTCTCTTGTGCTTCTTTGCTCTGCAACACTCTCCCCCGCTTTGTCTCTGTCGTCCCTTGATAGGCTTTACTTCTTATCCTCAACTTGTTCAAGAGTTCTGAATACACGCACCCAGCGGTCGAAGCGGCCACAACGACTGTCAGACAATTGGTTATCTTATCCGAGGTATGTCCTTTGCTTCAGTTTGCCCCTTGGTATTTCTTATATCACAAGTCTGGGTTGCTGTATTCAGTTGGGCTGCCACGCATGCCACCAGTGACTAGGAATGTGCTGTTCTTCGTCACTCGCTTCAACTTTTTCAGCCTCTACCTCTTTCTAACTTTTGGTCTTGTGATTTGTCTTTGTCTTCACACATCTGACCTGTTGTATTGCTTTGAGCCTATTTACTTTGTTAACAACGCACGCTATCAGCGGAAGGATTACTACCTGCCAAATATTGTCTTGCACTTCTTCATGTATAGTTCTTGGCCCTTGTGCGTCCTTCCCATGAAATGTCCTGGTTCTGATGTTCTTTAATTCCATTCCTCAGGACCTGGCTGTTTCGCGTTGTTGCCTGATGCGTGCCCCTGCGGGGCTTTGGGCAGAGGGCAGTTCTTTCACTTTATGAGCTTCCTTCTTTATTGAGCCGTTCTTGACTTTGATCTTCTTCTTCTTTTCTTCTTGCTCGATTCCCCTTCCACACGTCCCTCCTCCTGAACTCTGTCGTCCCCGACATGCCTTTTTGTGGCGACGTGAATAGGTCTATATGGCTGCCTGCTCTCTTTGATTCAGCAAATTAGCGTGACATAACATAAATTTTTTCCACTATTGTGACTTGACGCCATCCTCTCGTGCTTATCGGTGATCTGCAAAAAAACTTGTTTCATATGCTACCAATTGTGCATTTAGGTTTGAAGTCATCTTGACAAAAATTTCCAAATCTATTTCAAAGAAGCCAGTGAAAAATGCTTCTTTGAAGTCTGCATGTATGTTGACGGCAAAAACATAAGTCTTGAATAATACACCATCAGGGTTAAGCGGCTCGGAATAGTAGAGAGATAAAAAACGAGCGCTTCGGATCCTTGTGTAATGCCGATGAAATTCAAAAAAGTGTACTTTGCATGCTGGAAGACTTTAATTACAGTTAATAACATGCTGAAAATCTTATTGGTCATTTTAACTGCTAAGTCCAGGACAGTTGCATATCGTGCAATCCAAAATTCCATTGTTTTGACCATATATTCTTCCATTGGTAGGTAATTATGTGGTGGACTAGGTAACAATGGGTAATTCAGCCATTGATTATTAATGCTTCCCAGTCGCTGTCCTTCCCAAGATTGCGGCCAAGAGCGTCTGCGGGGTACTGGACAAAATGCTGGATTCACCTGAAGCGCGTATGGTGATGCTTCCCATTGTACCCGCAATGTAGGATTCTTTTCCAAAGCTTTGCGTCTCCATATGGGATCAGCTTTTTCGAATTCTTCCTGAGTGTACTTGAATGTATCTTGGCTGAATTGGAGGTTGTGGTCCGGATCCTTATTCGTCGTAGTCTTTATATATTGTCGCGTTTGTTCTTTAAGTAGTCCATATGGTACATTGAAAGGCTTCAAAATTTGATCCAGATTTTTGCTTTCGATTTGGGCCTCCTTCAGTACCTGGATTATCTGATCTTCGAATTCAGCAGTAAGCTGGGACACCAGTAGTGCCCTTTCCGGTCGGCTCAGTTCTGCAATGTCCTGAGTATTATGTTCAATGTGGACCTCCTGTTCCTCCCTTATTGGCAAATGATACAAGGGGGGAGAGAGAGGACGTACCTCAGTCTCCTCAGTAGCCTCTGCGGATTTTGGAACTACTGGTGTCCCCTCAATTTCCTTGTGTGCTAGTTGATCCTGTAGTTGCTTTATCATTTCCTTCTTTTGCTTAATTTCTTCCTGTGCCTGCAAAATTGTTTCCTTATTTTTCTGTATTTTCTCTGCCACTATTGCGAGTTGATCTGTGTCTTCTTTACAATGCAGTAGGTATCTATTCTTAGCTTTTTTCCATTTTTTGCCCTAAGAGCCATAGTGTCTTCCATGTACCTCTTTTCCCATTCAACAATGGTGGTCTGTTCCTGCTTGATCTATTCTTCATGCTTAGATATCTTTTCTTCTAATTCTTTGATATCCTTTTCTGGTCTTCCCTGAATTTCAACGGGCTGATCACTTAGCAGAGCTGTCATGAGCTCCTTGTTTCGGTTCCTTAGGTTTTCTACCTCTTCCATATATACCTTTATTTGTGATTCTAGTACTTTACTACGGCATGCATTCGTGCCTTCTCAGCCTCGCTAGCTTCATATTTCTTCATTAATTCCTGGAGTTGTTCTTTTAATTTTTTTGTTTTCTGTCTCTAACTGGTTGCACTGCTTTTTGGTTTCTTGGACTTCCTTTTCTTTATGTAGTATTTGTTCTTTTGCTAATTTTAATTTTGCCGAAAGATTCTTACCTTTTTCTTGAAGCTCATGCTTGTCCTGCATCGCTTGATCGTAGTCTTCATCAGCCTCAAGCATCAATTGTTGTGTATCCATGGCGGTTCTGATCATGTCTTGCACTACTGGCTTGTGTTGAGCGATGTCGACATTCAACCATGTCCTAGGTATGCTTGGAGCTTCTCCGGTTTGCACATCTTTTCCTTGTTCTACATGGATGGTTTCATTGTGGGGTTGTCTGATTTGTAATTGTATTTTTGGTTCTTTTTCTTCTTCATCCAAATCAAGAGCTTTTGTGGCACTCCCTTGAAAGGTGACGTCCATGGGGGAGGGTTCTGCCACGACCCTTATTGGTGTGAAGAGTTCTGCTTCTTCTACTGTCGCTTCTTGAGGCTCTTTCTTTGGTATCTTTATTGACACCTCACGCGTAGGTGTTGCCTCCTTGATAAGAATTTGGAAGTCTCATTGATTTTGAGGACATGTGTCCCTTCTGGGTTTGCTTCCTTGTTTGCGGTGTCTTGAGTGGGGTGGACAGAGTTGTCATTTACCTTTGTTTCTTCGTCTGCTTCCTCGTAGTTGACTGCATTCAACTCTTCCCATTGCCCATCATCCTTTGATTCGCTTTGAATATCCACATTCAACAATGAAGTATCGGGTTCTTCTTGTTCATCCGAAGACGAGCTTGAGTTATCCAACCCTAATTCTGTATATCGGTGTACTTTTGTGCGCTTCTTTTTGGCCTCTATCTCCTGTTTGGCCTATTGATAATGGTGCCCTTGCACTGGTAGATTGACTTGCCCTTCTATATATTGATGTGTATCCTCGAGGGCTTGAGTTAAATCTTCCCCTGTAACCGGCCTTTGCTCTTCAATTCTTGTCTTTGGAAGCACATGCACTCTTTTCGTTGCTGGAGTTTCCTCTTCCACTTGCTTTACTTCCCTCAATCTCTTTGTGCCTCTCATTCTGGGTTGAGAGCTAGTTTCGGCCTCTTCCACAATCTTGACTCCCCTTTTCTTTTTAGGAACTGTGGCGACTTTGGCATACTTAGCTATGGCGGTCGAAGGTGGCATTTCTTGCAGGTTCTCTCTAATGCCTAAAGCATGGTAAATCAATATTGTCAGTGTGACACTTCCATTTAGGAACTTCTTATTATTCCATTGCTTCTTTGCTTCAAATAGTCTGTATGTAAGGAGTCAGATTAATTTGATTTCCAATCTGTTTGATCGCATGTGAGAGCAGTTGAACAATGATCTTGATTGGAGAATTTCCTTTCTGCTATCCTTATTGATTGAATGTTGTGGGCCATGGGTGAGTATAGGAATTAATTTCTCTGCCCACTTTGGACAAACTTCCAGATTAAACAAATAAGTGTCTAGCAGATCATCGGGTACTCCACTTGGTGGTTCTCTGTGTGTTAACCTTGAAAGGTGATCTCCTCTTACATGGGTATTTCCTTTTTTTACTATCACTTCAAAGTCGAACTCCATTAATAGTAGGAACCATCTTACTAGTCTTCCCGTGTTACAAGGCTTATTGACTAGGTACAATAAGGCCTGATGGTCTATGAAGAACTTGAATTTGTTGGCTAAGAGATAGTGTCTAAATTTCTTCACTGCATAGACCATTCCTAATCTTTCTCGCTCGGTAGTGGTATAATTCGGTTCAGCTTGATTTAGTTGTCTGCTTGCATAGGCAATCGGATGATCTAATTTTCCTTCATCGGTTGGTTGGGCTAAGATACATCCTATTGCGTAATTAGAAGCATCAACATGAATATGAAAAGGCTTGTTCCAATTTGGCGTTTTCAGAATTGGAGCCGTGCTAAGCCTCTTCTTTAACTCATTGAATGCCCTCTCACATTCCTCTGTCCAAGTGAATTGAGTTAATAGCCCATACAGAGATTTGGCTATTATGGCATACATGTGGATAAAGTGACGGTAATATCCACAATGTCCCATAAATGCTTGCACCTCTTTCGCATTCTTTGGTCTAGGAAGCTCTAATATGACCTTAATCTTGTCCTCATCTGTGGATATTCCATTACTAGAGACTATGTGTCCTAGGATCTTTCCTTGTCTTACCAGGAAGACACACTTCTGTGGGTTTAAACAGACTCTGTACTGTCTACATTTATTAAATATCTTCCTCAACTCATGAATATGATCGTGTCTTTGATTGGAGTATGTACATAGGTCATCTACATATACTTCCATGCTCTTTTTCAGGAATTCCTTGAAAACATGACACATCAATCGTTGGAAAGTAGCTGGTGCATTCGTGAGTCCAAAAGGCATCACTCGGACAGCATAGACTCCCCATTCGGTCACGAATGTGGTCTTATGTTGATCCTCAGTAGCAATAGCTACTTGATTGTATCCTGAGAATCCATCTAAGAAGCTATAGACTTCTTTTCCTGTGACCCTTTCCAACAGATGGTCAGTGATGGGTAGTGGGTAACTGTCAGGTATGGTGGCTATGTTCACTTTTTTCAAGTTAATGCACACTCTCAGTTTTCCGTTCTTCTTAGGCACAACTACTAGTGGCGATACCCACTCGGTGTGTTCTATCTCATATATGAATCCTGCCGCTAGTAATTTGTCTATTTCTTCCTTAATTTTAGCAGCATAGATCTCATTGTATGTATAAGGGCATTGTTTTGATGGTTTCGCATCTGCTGTCATTGGTATCCTATGAGAACAAATCGAGGGTTCCACACCCTCGAGGTCCTTATATGTCCATGCGAATACGTCTCGATATTCTCGGATCAATTGTATGAGTTCTTCCTCTTCTACTGATACATCTTTGCCTATGTATGTGCATCTTTCGTCTCCGTCCTCTACTGTTACCATAATTTTTTTTGTTTGTTCTTTGTTGTCATATGCTTCTCCGTCTCGAGCCTCTCGTTTAGGCATTTGAATAGCTATCTTTCTCTCTTCTACTTCGTATCTTTTAAAATGTGCAGGAACTTCAAACAGATCTGGGTTTGGTCCAATTTTACTCATTTCTGCTTCTTGTTCTAGTACTCTGGGAGCAGCTTCTATTGCCAAGATCTTTGTCAGTTCCTGTCTCACTTTGGTTCGAATGGTGTCTAGATAGCTTTCTTCGGAATCCAATTCTGGTTCCATTTCTATACTCTCATATTTGTCTTTCCATTCTTTTTCTAAGATTTCCCCTTCTTCTACTTCTTGAAGGACAACCATATAAAGATTTACATCATAGCCTTCCTCATCTATGCACTTGTTCATTGTCAAGACTTCTTCATTTACACACACGTCTAAGGTTGCTAGGATTTCCATCCATCCATGCGGTTCAAAGGTTTCATCAGGAAAGATTTGAGGCATGTACCTTGGGTCCTCTATAGGTCGGTAGTTAGGATGTCCTATTGGCCACGCCTGTCTTTTACTGTCCTCTTTCTTGGCTTCTTTGCACATCCATAACTGGGCATCCTCGTGCATCCATGATTGGTCACTTGTTCCAGCACTATGAATAGATAGGCCGTCTTCCACCTTGTGTATGGGATTCCATTGTAGTGGCAGGACATCCCGATATGCAAATGTATGCAAGTTTATCTTGGTTGTATTTCCTTGATGTTGTAGGTACAACGAATCTCTTCCCCAGTCTTGTACTACTCACATTTGTCTCATGAAGGGTCGTCCTAATATCATCTCGTAATTATTAGCCTTTTCGAACTTACAAATTGCTAGTGTGTGTTCAAATTCAACTCCACAGGTAGTCAATTTGATTCTTTCGAGTATTCCTAAGGGTTTTTCCACGTGACCATACCAAAAAGTGAGACGATACGATACTTGGGAACTGGACGATACGATACCAAATACTATGAATATACGATACCACAATTGGTGCATGATACGATACCAATAGTTAGGTGATACGATAACATCAAACCGCACGATACGATATTAGTATGGTATCGCGATACTAGGCAGGACTCGAGACGATACGATATCAAAAGTGGATCGCGATACGATACCACTTTGGTAAAGTGCGATCGCGATACCCGGGCTGGTAACGGACGATACGATACTTCGGCGAGTATCACGATACAAGGGAATTTTTGGTATCACGATACCAAAAACTCAACCAATCGCGATACTCAAGCCAAAATACCTTCAAATGCAAAAATTTTTACACCCCCTTGGTCCTCTCTCACCCCTCCTCACTTCTAGCCAACTGTCTCTTTCAAGAAAGCTCAAAAAACACACAGTCCCTCCCCGCGATAACGGTTGTGCAACTAATCACGTTTTGGTGCACTTTTAATGTGTTTTTGCCAAAGAAATCTTGTGGAATCTCACCTTTGTGATGTCTTGCTTGCACCTTGAGCTCAATATCTAGCTTTGATGGCCTGAAATGCACGATACCTCATGCGCGATACCGATCGCTGGCTCTCAACGATACTATTCTCTACCAAGTGAGAAATGACTGGAATTTTTTGGTTTTTATACTTTTTGATGACTGAACCTGAACTACACTAATTTTGGCAATTTTTTGGAGCTTTTTGGTGATCTTGGCCTACTTCTACTTCACTTCTCTTCTCCTCTCCTCTCCTTCTATCCTAACCCTAACTCTTCCTTCTACCCTAAACCTAAAAACGCATTACGCACACCTCCGGGATGTGAAGTAATAAGTGTTGAATTGATTGACTACTTGCCACTGAATGAGTTCACTTCTACAAGTACAATTTCATCACACTTGATCTATAACCATCACGAAGGCACCTTGGCTGAGTGTTCCCCGGCAACGGTGCCAAAAACATGTGTACCTAAGTCAAGAAGACTCAAGGACTTGTGCCAAAGAGACTAAACCTCATTTGCAACACAAGTGCATATAGTGGGAAATTGACACACGCTTATATGTCAATCTGATCAAACGACCTAACCAAGTGTATGAGGACATGTGCACACATGATGGAGAATGAAGTGGTTCAGCTGATATGTGTGAGAAAAGACTAATTCACCTCTCTAACTCACTGAAAGACTGAAAGTGTCTGCCGTGATGCCACTTACAGTAGTTTTCAGTAAATCAAGGATCTCTCCTAGCTCCGAACTCCAAATATAGTCAATATGGTACTCATTTCAAAGCACTCGATGAGACGCATCTATTGGAAGTGGTTTCATTTGATTCTGACAACCTTACTTCAAGCTATGACCAAAATAGTGAATGGCAAGAAGTACCCACACTCACGCCACAGCTCCTACAAGCTCACACACACAGTACAACAACTCAAAAACAGTGGGGAGGGGTAGACAACAGTCTTACACGCACATTCCAAGCATTACACACACATAGAAGATCAAAGAGAAGATGGAAATCTGCAGGAAAGAGGCAAATTCGAGATTCAAGAGCTCTCCTTCTTCACAATGACAAAAAAGTCCTTACAAAGAGTCACAAAGTGACTTATATACATGTGCCCTAAATTTGGCCCTTTCACACAAGAGACCGGCACTTTATTACTAAAAAGTGAATTTCCTACTAATTTACAAGGGATATTTTACAACAAGATGGGATTATGCCACTAGAGGACTCCTCTAGTGTATTTACATGGCTTGAGGGAATTCTCTGAGACTTTGAAGAAGAAAAATCATGCCCATGAATTTGAAAATTTTGGGGCCCTTCTCTTGTGCTTCTTTGCTCTGCAACAGCTTGTTTGAGTAGAGAATAGCTTAGAGCTATATTGAGCTTGTAAGAGTGTTCTTGAGTAATGGAGTTGATTTCCTACCTTCCATTGTGTCTTGCTTGTCTTTTCGTTGTGTGTGTGTATGTGTGTGCATCTCTATGCTTCTCACCTTCACTCTCACTTCATCTCACATTCACGATCTTCATATCACTCCTATCTCTTCTGCGGATTGACATTAAGGAGGTGGAGCTTCTTAATGTGGTTCTCACCATTGTGCTAGAGCAACACCAAATTTGGCGCCGTTGCTGAGGATCAAGTCTAGGACGAATGTGTGATGGTAAGAGTATAGCAAAAAGTGGCGTTGGAAGGTAAAAATTTCAGTTTTTGTTGTTGTTTTTACTTAGTTTTTAGTGTTTTTCACCTCCCCTACACTCCTTCTTCACCACCGCATCATCATCTTCAACTCCAAAAAAATCAGAAAATTCACCATATCCACCCATTCTCCTCATTTCCCCTCATTTGTGCATGAGAGAGAGAGAGAGCTTTTGTGCTTGCATGTGCTATTGTGTTTTTGAGTTTTCTTGCAGGTACAGTGCTCCAGTGCATCAGGAAGGCTTGCAAAAGGTAAAATTTCACTTTCTGTCAGAAATCTGCCGTGTGTGTAAGACCATCGTGATGGTTTTCCAACTTCGGCATTTTTGGTGAGCGACCACACCACAAGGTAGGTGACACAAGCGCATACATGAATCCACGCTTGCATTCAAACAATTTGCATTTTGGTGGACCATCGTGATTGGCTCACACCATTGCGATTGTGTCACACCATCGTGATTGGCTTACGCCATCGCGACGGCTCGACCGGACCATCACGACGGTCTCACGCCATCGTGACGGTTCACTTGAACCATCGCGATGGTCCTTGACCATCGCGCCCATCCCGTCGACTCCATGCCATCGCGTCGATGTTGCCATGTGGCAAGCTAGACCATCGCGATGATACCCTTAGACCATCGCGACGCCTCGCAATTTGAACCATCACGATTGGCTCAAGCCATCGTGCCTCATGACCATCGCGACGGGCTCACGCCATCGCGATTGCTCTCCAAATAGACCATCGCGATGGTTCATTGACACCATCGCGATCATTCACTTTAGACCATCGCGATTACTCGACTGACATGCCATCGCGACGGTTCATTCACGCCATCGCGATTGCTCACTGTTGCTCTAGCACAATGGTGAGGACCACATTAAGAAGCTCCACCTCCTTAATGTCAATATGCGGAAGAGATAAGAGTGATATGAAAATCGTGAATGTGAGATGAAGTGAGAGTGAAGGTGAGATGCACACACTTATACACACACACAACGAAGAGACAAGCAAGACACAATGGAAGGTGAGAAATCAACTCTATTACTCAAGAACACTCTTACAAGCTCAAGATAGCTCTAAGCTCTTCTCTACTCAAGCTAACCTCAAAAATGAGCTCTCTAGCTCTTTTTATAGATTCTAGACTAGTTTTGACCGATTTCACATCTAGTGATCGGCATAGTTAAAAAATAGGTCTTAGATGCTATTTGAAAGGGTAAACGGTGTCTAAAAATAACCAAAATTGGTGCGCTCATTCTACCTAAGCTCCTCAAGCTCGTGTACTCCTCGGCTTGCACAAAATGGAGCTATAGATTACAAAAAGGGTTTTTCTATATCACATATGTTACAAAAGTGATGAAAATCACTGTTGGAGGTTTTGAAAAGTATTTATAAAATATAATTATTTGAAAAATGATTTGACTGACTCCCTACTTCTTTTTTATGCTCTGTCTTCACATGCTTCCGTGTCTTATATGCCTCTAGCTACTGCCAACACCCCCCTCCCTCTCGCTTCTATTGTCCACGACAGAACCTTGTTGTGAGGTCTGTCGGATATAGTTCTGGAGTAGTTCTTGAGCGAGGGTGTGTTCTGATATACGAATGCCTCGAGCCAGATCTGCCTCGAGTTTCTCCCAATCAATGGGTTGCGGTTCATCAGATGGTGGTAGTCGATAATGCGTGGAATACACCATCTGTTCACAGGCAAATAATTGAAGTAAATGCGTAGGCCTGCTGATGAACACTTCTGAATGGTATTGCCAGAAACCAGTTGTGAACATTTCTTCGAAGGTCTGCTTGTAGCACGCCGGTAAGTATTTGATTCTGCAATGCCAGGCATAACACACCCGGAGTGATGGTGTTGTACTCATATCATATGCAAGATCTAAATTGCCATGCTCGAAACCCGGGGTGTTTACATGGGGTGCCTTGATGCGATGGAAGACTTTGAAAACCATCTGCATCATGTCAAATATTTTGACAGTCATGTGCGCTACTATATCGTCCATATGTTTTAAGTGAGGGAGCCAGTGGCGAATCGTGGCCATCATGTATCCAACTGTTGGTAATTCTATGGGTGGCCTGAAATATGGGTAATTTAGCCAATCCTGGCATTGCTTGTTATTCTGTACTTTAATGGCAAAGGCCTTCCAGAAGCGGCGATGTGGCACTGGTCCCCAAAGTGTAGAGGTGCCTTTACCCAAGTACTCATCATCTCTAGATAATTTTGTAAGAGATCCTTATGCCAATCGGGTTGATAGATCTCTCCTTGCTGCGCATCTAGTGGAAAATTCTCCCGCTCAAATTGAGTTGCATGGGAGCCAAATGAGCAAAATAAGGAGACTGTAAAATTCTTTCTTCAATCATTGCCATGGCGTGTAACTGCGCCTCTACCCTTGCTGAGTGGGTTGTTCCGAGTTCTTCAATTGTCTTCATCCATGCGGGAGTTGGAAGTTCGAAAGTCGTCTGGCCTTCGGCCGTGACTCATACGCCTGGGATGGGTTGAGGTTCATATGCTTCTTCGAAAGTTTCCTCCATCGGAATAGTCACTGTTTCTTCCTCTGCTGGTAGTTCCGGTGGGGAGTCTAGCCTTGGTGGTGCTTCATATACTGCTATCTGTGATTGAAGGGTTAATACCTGGGCCCGTAATGCGTTGAGTTCCTCTAAGATGTCAAGAGATGGGTCCGCAAGAACTGGTAGTCCTTGTTGTATTGTTGCTCTTAGCTGGAGTAGTTTATGATCTTCTTTTAGCTTCTGATATTCCTCGTTAATTCTGTCGTACTCATCTAGCAATCTAATATGATCATCTAGCAACATCTTGATAGACTCTGAGGGCACGGCATTGAAGCGACTGGGGCTCAACAGTTGGTCTGGTTGATCTAGGGCAACTTCTAAATTTTCTATGTTTTGTTCTTGTAAACGCTGGTTCTCTTCTTTCACTGCTTCCAAATGTCGTCTGAGTAAGCCCATGTTTCTTGTTAATGTTGCATTGTGAATAGTCTGTGCCCTTAACAAGTTATCGATATCTGTGATAGCATCTTTCATCTTTTCTTCACTTTCTAGTTCAAGTTTATGATATGCCTCTTGTACTTCTTGATAGTGGGTGTTCAGTGAGGCATTCTCGATGGTCACTGAATTGAGTTGCGACTGTAAGGCGTTGGTTGTCTTCTGCAGCGTCTCATAATTATTACCAAGAGATGCAAACTCATCTCTTACTTGTGTCATACATGTGAACATCTGTCGGAATGCAGTGTCTATGGTGGGTGATAATATTAGTGATGGAGTGAATGCAGTTGCGGTGTGTGTGGGTGTCGATGCAAAGGGTAAGGGAAATGGGGATGGGAATGTTGATGCAGTGGTGACAGTTGATGGAGAATGTTAATCTCCAAAAGAACAACTTACTCTTGTGATTAGAGCACCTCTATACCAAGAATAAGTCAAACACTCCACTATTTTAGAGGATCAATTGCTAATTATCAAAAGATTAACAAATCTGTGAAGAAGATGAAACACAGAAAAGTCTGCTGCACTATTTCTCTACATTGACCAATCAAACGTGTAAAGTTTTTGATGAAACTTTGTACGAAGTATCTCCTAGAGAATGCACATCTACTCCAAGTTGAATCCCTTCAAAAGATTAAGTATAGCTTGAGAAATCAACTTCTCAAGTTACCTATGTCAGAAACTGTCATCCAGAACAGTCGACTTTACACCTGTAACTTTTAAGACTTGGTTCTCCTTGAATAGAACCCGTTTTACAAAATGCTTCTAGACATAAGTAGCTTATCTTCCAACTTAAAGATTAAGCCCTCACTCATGCAAAACTTTAAACTGTGCTAGGAGAAATGACCAAAACATTGACTTCGAAATCTGCGCCTGTTTTAGGAACCAGTGAACATACTTCACATATGAATGTTCCTACATTTAATTCACTCAGCCTGATTACAATTGGAAGCTAAAACTTTGCACAGAGGTCAAGCAACTCTCAACTTAGACTTGTACAAAAACATTTCACAATTGATCTACTGTAGAAGGAGAACACACAGAAACATCGGGCGCAAATATTTTTCTTTACTCAGAAGAATTACAACTGAGTGATGAGAGCTAACTCAAAATCACTTTCCTCTATCTCATAACTTCTATCTCCCTCATTCTCAACTTCTAACTATTGTCACATATGCTCTCATACATGCCCCGACTTTTCTCAAAGTATTTATAGATAATTTGTACATGATTCTTACTGAACAAAAGATCTAAGTCATCTATGACTATACTAATGTACATATGTGTACACTTCTCTTGTCCTCTGAATGTAACCTTCTTCCACACTTTAGAAATTGATTCTTCCTTTATCATTTGATCCTCCAAGCCTTCAATTGGTGATTGGTATGCACCAAGAGCTCCCCCTCAATCATCAATTGAGGTTTTCTCTGTCTTCTTTATACTTGCCATGTCTTTAAACCTTTGTAACTTAGGTCCATCCAGACTCTTTGTCATCATATCTGCCACTTGTTCTTTTGTTGGAGTGTACATCACTTCAATCTCTTTATCTAGTACCTTTTCCCTCAAGAAATGATACTGAATCTCTATATGCTTGGTCCTGGCATGAAAAACAGGGTTAGCTGCCAAATACAAAGAACTCATATTGTCTCCAAAAATTATTGGAGTACTATGATCAATCTCAAAACTTTTCATCAAGGTCTTCAACCATATCACTTCCTTTGCAGCTTCTACCATTCCCTTATACTCAGCTTCTGTGGATGATAAGGCAACTGTGTGTTGCTTCTTTGAACCCCAAGAAACTAACTTATCTCCAACATAACATAGATATCCATGAGTAGATCTTCTATCATCTGAGTCACCTGCCCAATCTGCATCACTAAACACTTTGATTCTTGTGTCAGAAGTGAAACCATAGTACAAACCTTCACTTAAGGTTCCCTTGATATATCTGAGTACCCTTTGGGCTGCAATCCAATGAGTCTTCTTTGGACAATGCATGAATTGTGACAACACACCTACTGCATATGATAGATCTGGCCTTGTCAAGGTAGCATAGATTAGACTACCTACCAAACTCTGATATTTCTTCATGTCATTGAATTCTTCACCTCCATACCTGCTTAATTTATGATTTACCTCCAATGGTGTGGTTGAGGTCTTGCAATCTTCCATGTTAAACTTGACTAGTAGATTCTTCAAATATCTCTCTTGTGAAACATATACTCCATGTTGAGTATACACAATCTGCATTCCTAGAAAATAAGATAAGTTTCCCAAATCACTTATCTTAAACTCCTTCTCTATTTGTCTTTTGAGTTCATTGATTCCTTGAGCATCTGTTCCTGTAACAATAATATCATCAACATAAATGCACATGTAAATGTATCCATTTTCACTTGCCTTCACTAGCAAGCTACTATCTGCCTTTGATGCTTGAAATCCACATTCATTCAGGAACTTGACCAATCTGTAATTCCAAGCTCTTGGGGCTTGCTTCAACCCATATAAAGCTCTCTTGAGCTTACACACATAGTCTGATCCAATTGACTCCATGAAGCCTTCTGGTTGCTCCATATATACTTCATCTGCAATGTATCCATTTAGAAATGCATTTTTCACATCCAATTGTGATAATTTCCATCCCTTGCAAGCAGCAATAGCAATCAATGTCCTAATTGTAGACATCTTAGCAACAGGACTAAAGGTTTCATCATAATCTACCCCATAAGTTTGGGCATATCCTTTGACCACAAGTCTAGCCTTATATCTAGACACCTTACCATCTGCAAACCTCTTTGTTTTATATACCCACTTGCATCCAATGACCTTCTGATTCTTTGGTCTTGGTACTAGTTCCCAAGTTTCATTTTCAAGTAGAGCATCATACTCTTCTTGCATTGCCTTCTCCCAATTCTGTTTACCTTTGGCTTCTTCATAAGTGGTTGGATCTTCTTCTGTTTTAACAATGTAGGCATAATCTTTTGTTGTTAGGAAAGATGTATCATAACTATACCTTATAGGTTCTTTCCTTTCCCTTGTAGATCTTCTGATTTCTGCACTTCTTGAAGTTTCAGCCTCATTTGATTCTGGATCAAATCTTGGCCCTTCTTCTACATGATCCTGCACTCTACATCTAGAGTCAACTTCATCAACAATTTCTTCACAAACTTTTACCTTTGCCTTTCCTTTCCTTTGAATTTCTTCAACACCTGTATACTCATTTGGTGATCCTGTATACCACATATTTTGCTCATCAAATGTCACATCTTTAGTAACAAGAAATTGCTTTGTGGATGGACTCCACAACCTGTAACCCATCTGTCTATCATCATATCCAATAAACACATACTTCTCTGCTTTTGGTTCTAGCTTATGTCTTAATTGTGAAGGAACATAAGCATATGCAATACATCCAAATACTTTACAATGATCAAGACTAGGCTTCTTACCCCACCATGCTTCATAAGGGGTTCCTCCATCCAAAGCTTTGCAAGGCAACCTATTCACAAGGTATGTTGCAGTGTTAATGGCTTCTGCCCATAAGTAATTTGGACAATTCTTTTCCTTCATCATGGCTCTTGCAAACTCTACAAGAGTTCTATTCCTCCTTTCTGCTACTCCATTCTGTTGAGGGGAGTACCTGCAAGTTACTTCTCTTTTGATACCTGCATTCCACAAATAATCATCAAACTCTTTAGAGAAATACTCTCCCCCTCCATCTGATCTTAACCTCTTTAGCTTTTGTCCTGTGATCCTTTCTGCATAAGCATGAAAATGTTTGAATGTCTTGAAGACTTCTGATTTGTTCTTGATTACATATAAAGTAATCCACCTGGTTGCATCATCAACAAACAACACATAATATCTGGATCCATTTATGCTATAGTCCCTTGAGGGTCCCCATACATCTGTATGAACCAATTCAAGCATATTTGAATACTTGTACCCTGATTTATTGTAAGAACTCTTATGTGCTTTACCTAATTGACAAGCTTCACACTTGTACACCATATGTTGCCCTTCAATATTTGGCAACCCAAGCACCACCTGATTCTTTGACATCTCCTTTATAGCTCTCTCATTGAAATGACCTAGCCTTTTATGCCATAGGTCTAATTCAGATACCTTTTGACCTCCATAGGTAAACAATGCATGTCCCACATTACCTTGAACTTTGAGAGTGAACAATCTTCCTTCCTTTTTACCTGCAATTATGGTTCTATATCCCTGATTTGGATCTTGTACATAAACACCATCATTTGTGAATCTTACCTCATATCCTTTCTCCACAATTTGCCCTACACTTATCAAATTTTTAGGAATAGTAGGAACATAAAGTACCTTGCTCAGAAGTGTACTTCCACTCTTTGTCTTCACTGATCCAATGCTCTCCACTTTATGTTTGGTATTATCACCTGTCTGAACTGTATGTCCATTCACCCTTGCTTCCATATCAGTCATCAAAGATAGATTCCCACTCAGATGGTTGCTACACCCTGAGTCAATATAAAACACTCTTTGATCTTCTCCCATTGATTCATGAGTTGCATTCAAGATAAGAGTCATGTCATCCTTCTGATCTGATGCATAATTGTAATAATTGTTGTTGTAGGACTGAGATTGGAAGTTTCTTCCACCTCCTCTACCATATGATGTCCTACCACCTCTTCCTCTGAAATTGCCTCTTTGGTTTCTGCCTCCTCTACCTCTATGACTATAATTCTGACTATTGCTTCCACCATTTTGATTGTTATACCAACAATCATTTGCCAAATGATTTGTTCTGCCACAAATCCAACAAGCTTTAGCATTATCTTTGTTCTTACCTCCTCTTCCTTTACCTCTGAAATTTGTCTTCTCTTTTGTGAAATTAGCTTGACTTGAATTCCCTTCATCATCATTTGATTGCTTTCCCTTACCATTCTTTTTCTTGTCTTTGGAGTACATAGCTTGACTTGTACTTCTATCATTGTCTCCTTTAAGATCCTGCTCAAAGGTTAGCATGTGTCCTAGCAATTGATTAAGGTCAGGAGTAAAGTGATCAAGTGACAATTCTATGGACAATATGAAAGGCTTCCACTTCTCATCTCCTCTCAACCCTGTAAGTATTTGTCTTACCAACTTTTCTTCTTCAATGTCTTCATCCACTGCTCCCAAGCTATCTGCAATATCTTTCATCCTTGCCACATAATCTGAAATTGATTGTGAGCTCTTCTTCTTGAAAGTTGTGAACTCGGCCCATAGTGAGGACTTCCTTGACTTAGTTGTATTTTGGAAATGCTCTTCCAAGGCATTCCAAACATCTGTAGCACTTTCCAAACCTCTGATGTGAGGTAGAAGATAATCATTTACAGCCATGTAGATGATACTCCTTGCTTGAGCATCCTTTCTCATCCAAGTCTTCAACATTGCAAGTTCTTCCCTAGTAGGAATACTTGGATCTGCAAACTCAGGTTTTTCTTCATCTCCTGTAATAAATGCTATAAGATCTTTGCTCATGAGGTGTGCTTCCATCCTCATGGACCATGCTGGATAGTTCTCCCTATCTAGCTTATCAATCTGCAAGCTTTCTCCCATCTTGTATCAACCTGTGTATTGAAATCTTCAAGCTTTACAAATAATGTATGTACCTTTACTTTGAATTGAACTCCTTTTGCCTTTCTTGATGTCAAATAGTCTTCTCCTTGAGCTTTGACTCCAAGCTTTCACTTCTTAGTCCTTCAAGTATTGAATTTCTTGAATCTGCAGCAGTCGGGATCCTCCTTTCTTCAAATTGATGTCTCCTGCTCTGATACCACTGATGGAGAATGTTAATCTCCAAAAGAACAACTTACTCTTGTGATTAGAGCACCTCTATACCAAGAATAAGTCAAACACTCCACTATTTTAGAGGATCAATTGCTAATTATCAAAAGATTAACAAATCTGTGAAGAAGATGAAACACAGAAAAGTCTGCTGCACTATTTCTCTACATTGACCAATCAAACGTGTAAAGTTTTTGATGAAACTTTGTACGAAGTATCTCCTAGAGAATGCGCATCTACTCCAAGTTGAATCCCTTCAAAAGATTAAGTATAGCTTGAGAAATCAACTTCTCAAGTTACCTATGTCAGAAACTGTCATCCAGAACAGTCGACTTTACACCTGTAACTTTTAAGACTTGGTTCTCCTTGAATAGAACCCGTTTTACAAAATGCTTCTAGACATAAGTAGCTTATCTTGCAACTTAAAGATTAAGCCCTCACTCATGCAAAACTTTAAACTGTGCTAGGAGAAATGACCAAAACATTGACTTCGAAATCTGCGCCTGTTTTAGGAACCAGTGAACATACTTCACATATGAATGTTCCTACATTTAATTCACTCAGCCTGATTACAATTGGAAGCTAAAACTTTGCACAGAGGTCAAGCAACTCTCAACTTAGACTTGTACAAAAACATTTCACAATTGATCTACTGTAGAAGGAGAACACACAGAAACATCGGGCGCAAATATTTTTCTTTACTCAGAAGAATTACAACTGAGTGATGAGAGCTAACTCAAAATCACTTTCCTCTATCTCATAACTTCTATCTCCCTCATTCTCAACTTCTAACTATTGTCACATATGCTCTCATACATGCCCCGACTTTTCTCAAAGTATTTATAGATAATTTGTACATGATTCTTACTGAACAAAAGATCTAAGTCATCTATGACTATACTAATGTACATATGTGTACACTTCTCTTGTCCTCTGAATGTAACCTTCTTCCACACTTTAGAAATTGATTCTTCCTTTATCATTTGATCCTCCAAGCCTTCAATTGGTGATTGGTATGCACCAACAACAGTGGAAAAACTTGAGGTGCCTAAATATGGTGGTACCATGAAGGAAGTGAGTGGTGGTGCAGTGGGCAGTGATATATCCATGTCATTGGATGTGGTATCAAGTGCGGTGACTGTGAATAAGGGCGTGAGAGTGGGTGCGTGTGTGGGTGTAAATACAGGGTTTACAAAGGTTGAAGAGTAATTTACAAAAGGGGTCTCTTGGACTGCTTGGTGGAGAGAAGAAAGAGGAAAGGCTCTTGGGCGGGGAGGTGAGACTGGGGAGAAGGTTAATGGAGGTGGGAATGGGAAAAGGGGCCTTGGAGGTGTGGGGAAGGATGGAGGAAAATTGGGCTGGATAGAAAGGTGGATGTTCGAAGAGGAAAACTAGGTTGGGTGGGTGCGGGAATTATCGGATGAATGGATGTAAGGAAGGCTTCTGCTACAGCGCTATCCAAAGATGTGGATGGTCTGGAAGAGATCGGATGTACAGGGGAGATTGGAGATACGGGAGGTGAAAGAGGAGCGGTTGGGGTGGCAGGTACTTCGGTTACAGTGGTATGTATAGTAGTAGTCTGGGGCAGGGAGTCGACGAGGATAGCTTAATCTGCCAATGATCCTTGAGGGACGAGACGTGCTTCCCTGGCCTGTTCTGAAGATTGTGCTCCTGTTGGTACACAAATGTATTCACCAAGTTTGGTTAGTAAGCGAACTCTACGAGGGTCATACTGCGGTAATGGTTTCCTCTGCAAATACCTTAAGGTTTCGGTGGATCCCACTGATTTAACAAGTTCCCTGAAGCCTCTGATGTATACTTCTTCGAAACGGCCTGAGACAAGTTCCTGTTCTATAAGTGCTTGGCTCTCTTCCTCCGTTAACTTCTTATGTGCCCAAACTTTTTCCATAGTTCGATATAACTTTTTGATGGCCAACGTATAAGCTGGTGCTTCAAATTTTTCGTCTTCATGCGTACTGGTGTCACCTTGGGTGTCAGTCTGTTGTCCTTGTTCATCTGTCTGTACATTTTCTTGGGATTCATGATTGCCCTGGCTGGCTTCATCATCTTCATCGGTTTTGGTTCTTTCTTCCTCGGAACTAGACACTACTTGTCCTTGTGGTTGATCCGGGGGAGTGGTTGGGTAGCTTGGACGTTCATATTCTTGAAAAAAGATTTGTCCTTCTGAAAACTTAAACTCACTTGAAAACACATCTTGCATCTCGAAATCAAATGTTGTGTCCATCGGTTTTGGTTCCAAGTTGACTATCGGAAAAGAAAAAGCTTCCATACCAATAGTGGTGGGAACTTGTGCTGCAGTGGTTGTAGGTTCCTGGACTGATGTAGCCTGTGAGGTCACTGCATTGGTAGTGCCTTCTGTAACAATAGGTCGTGATAAGCGTATACGAATGGGTTGTACAGTTACAGGGGCTTCAGTAGGAGACTGTTTTGGAGAGGGTTGCAGTGAGGGTGATTCTGGGACCTGTAGGCATGGAGTGGTTCCTCTCATGCGCTTTCCTGCTCTTCCTTTGCTTGCCTTCCTAGCTTTCTTTGTTGTTCCCTTGAATGCTTTCAGCTCCTCACTTGTCATTGCACGCTCGATAGGTAAATCGTATGCCAAACACATATATACAATGCGTGTGAGAGCGCAACATCCATTGATTACCTTCTTTCTTTCCCATCTATGTTGGGCTAAGTAGAGCTGATCAATTATCCAGCTAGCCAGATCAACTGTTTGAGGTCCAATACATGCTAAATATATTCAAACCAGATGTGCTTGTGGGGCATGGTGAATCTATCCTGAGCGGGGAGAGCGAAATGTTGCATGCATATCCTCAATGGCTTAGAGAGCTCAGGTGTGATTGCTGAAATATCTTCCCACTTAGTAACATCTCCACGTTTCATTGGCTCTAGAATTAGCCTTTCTCATTCTGTCGGCATATGCGTTCCATGTATCTTAATACCATCTCTAATCAAATCTTTAGACAGATAAAACTTCTTATATGGCGGATCATTTACCAAAGATGAAAAAATGAATGTTCCTGGCAAATCTTTGTTCTCTGAAGCTGTCAATGTGGTTATCAAATAGTAGCATCGGTAGAAATCTGGTTTAGGCAACGGATCACTGAAATATTCAATGAAGTCTGCTCTTGCCCAAACATGTGTTAAGTCTTCTGTGTTCTGTAGTCCTTCGAACTCTCTTGAGAAAAATTGGTACTTGGCCCATGTACGGTGATCAAACGCCGAATTGGCCTAAAAAATGAAATCTGCATCCGCTAACGATCCTACTAGACCTTGAAACCAGTAAGAATTGCGATGAATCTTCTCAGTATATCCTCTAGGAGGTTCGTCGATCGGCATGGGTCTTGGAAATCCTTGGAATTCTGGTGGTTGATCTGTAGGATGTGGTTCCGCGAGTAGTTCTCCAATATTTGCCATGGGTGCACTGGTGCCAGCTTCAGATGGTCCTTCTGCCCACATGATCAGTGATGCGGGTGTGTAGAAGATCTCCTACAAAAGATTAACACATTAGTATGGAAATTAATCATGATCCCATTAAAGTGAGACTGCAATCCCTTTCCATAACCGATGTGTAACCCGTGTAGCCGAGTGTCGTGATGTGGTTTATGGAATGATTGTTGCAAAACTAATGCAGGTCTCTAGACACCTACATGCTTCAAATGATGCATACATTTCTTGATGAGGTGTTATTACAAGTGATGTTGGGTTATAGTGTGTGGATTTGTACAAGGTTCAATCCTGAATGAGTTATTATAAGGTTGTAGATTAGTCGGGGTGGGAGTTATGCTAGATAACGGGGTCGTAGAGGGCGTCTCGATACGTTTCGGTATCCACTTCCTAAGAGTTTGTGAGCGGGTGATAGTTTTCTGCTGCGGGACAAAAGATGATATCAGATTTGGTGGTATTGAGGGTTGAAGAGATTTCTCAGGGGGAGAGTTCTGAGGGGTATATATTACATGGCTTGAGGATTGAGCTATAATACACTGTTTGGGTACCCAAATCTGCGTGGGTGTGGGTCGATTTGTAAGGTACTTCTTGGCGATCCAAATCTGTCGAATGTTCAAACTGGTAGAAGAAGGTCAAGGAGATGTTGAATACTGACTTTGCTTCTGCCTTGACTTCTTCTTATCGTTGTCTGTACTGTTGAAATCTGTCGGTGCTTTCTGTCCTTTTGGCACCCATATTTGTCCTGTGCCTCTTGCTTTGTGATACTGATACTGCTGCTTTCTTTGGGTTGTCTAATATTGTCATCGGTCTGGGTTCCTTTCTCGTGGTCGACTCCTTAGTGGTTGAGGTTAAGATGTTAGATGGACACTCTGCTTTGGAAAAGAAGGGAGGTCCAACACTTGTGAAACTTGCCCATTAGGAAGTGAGGCATTCTGTACCACATATCTAGGCCAGTCCGCAGTAAGTGTGGAAGGATGGGCACTGCAGGGTGTTTTGCCCATGTGGACGCTGATGAAGTCCACCTGACCTACAATCGTCCCCATTTTTCCGCTGATGTAACCCACCTGACCGCTGATTGTGTCCATTTGACCAAGCGGTTGGGCGGTTGCCCCTTATAGTTTGTAGGAAGCCCAAGGGAAAATCTCCTAACGTCCTTCTGATTGACAATTGTCCATTGCCAAGCCCGTGTGGGTTGGTGTAGATGTAACGTGACTCATCTGACCAAAGATCTTTCGGTCCTCCTTCGCATGTTGTTCATATGGTCTAGGGTTACATACCTCAGTCGGAATGCCGTTAGGGAAGTCAAGCGGTATCACTCCCTTCTGATCTAAGGTTCCAATCTGTAAGGAGCCTTGTCTAAGATTTAGGTCCACTGAGTGATCGTATAGCCAATCTTGGCCAAGGATTAGGGGTTCTATCAGGTCCTCATCATGGCACACTAGTAGCTTCACTGTCAAGGTCACTTCGTTTATGAGGATAGGAAGGTCCACCTCACCCATGCAAGGGGTTTCCATGCCTCCTAGCCCTATGAAATATACCTCAATTGGCCGCATTTCTATTCCTGAATCCTTATAGTGGGACCATCTAATCGCACTAGTTGCAGCACCTGAGTCAACTAAAGCCCTGAGCTCTCGGCAATGGTTGCCATGCTCTAGCCTGACTGTAATGAATGGTCTCATGTCCACTATGCTAAGATGTGTACTTGACTTTGCTTGGCACATGGCCATGGGGTATCTGGGTGTTGTTTCCAGATGGTTATAATGTTCTCTCCCTAGTCCTTGTCTTCTTAGCTTCATGCGCTTCATGCGTTCTATAGCTTCTGCCTGAGCTTCAGCTCGTATTCTATTTTCTTCCTCCTTATGCTTCTTTGCCAACGTGAGTCATCTAAGCATATCCTCAGTAAGAGGTTCTTGATATAGCCTGACTCTATAGCCACTAATGTAATTAGGCATTATGTCTCCTTCTAAGGTGGCTAATTGTACTGCTCCACTTGTCAAGAGTCTATTAATGATCATAGGTCCATAACCTCGCTTTTCTAACTTCCGTGCGTGTTGTTTCAACATATATAGTAGGACTAAATCTCCTTCTTTTAAGCCTTTGTCTTTCACACGTGCATCAAAATATGCTTTTTGTCTCTTCTTTGCTGCGTATATTCTTGCTGCTGCTTTCAGCCTGGTTTCTCCTAATCGTTCCAATTCCATTAGTCTCGCTGATAATTCATGGCCGGTCCACTGATGTTCTTGTGCAACCTTAAGGATCGGTATCAAGAAGTCCAAAGGAAGCACAACATTCTGACCAAAAACCATCTCAAAGGGAGCTGCATTGAGTACGGTCTTGTAGGCCACTCGATATGCCCAAACAGCGTGGTGTAACTATTTGTCCCAATCTGAACGTTTGTTGTTCACGAGTTTCGTTAGTACGTTACAAAGGATCGGTGCTTTCAGCCTGACCATTGGCCTGAGGATGATATGACGTGGATTTCTTGTAAATCACCATAAAATCTTGTAACAAATATTCAATGAATTGGTTTAGAAAGTGAGTTCCTTGATCGCTCACTAACTCTATAGGCAACCCATATCTTGTAAAGACATTTTCAAATAAGAATTTTGCAGTCGTGTGTGCATCATTCTTTTTTGTGGCTTTTGCCTCTACCCATTTTGTAAGATAATCAATCGCAACAATAATGTATTCAGCATGTGTACCTTTTGCAAGAGGGTTAATGGGTCCTATGAAGTCTATACCCCACTTAGAAAATGCACGTCCTCCCATCATGGGTTTCAATGGCATTTCATCTCTGCGAGTAGGAAATTGAGTTCTCTGGCACACATCACATCTCTTTACATAGGTATGTGCATCCATGTGAAGAGTGGGCCACCATAATCCTGCAAAGAGGATGGCTTTGATTATCCTATCGGGTCCAGAATGACCTCCTGCAACACCTTGGTGTGTAGTCTCTAGTATGCTCAAATAATCGCTTTCATGAACACACTGTCTTAGGTATCCATATCGCCAATAGATTATAGATTATCGCCAATAAGTGAATAGTCATGAGCTTCCTTCTCTAGACTTCGTTGTCATGCTAAGGTCATTCCTTGTTTGTATAGATTATCGCCAATAAGTGAATAGTCATGAGCTTCCTGCTCTAGACTTCGTTGTCGTGCTAAGGTCATTCCTTGAGGGAATGTTTTCGTCCTTAAGTATGTCACTAAAGGTTCACTCCAGTCTGGTGTGAGAGACACGTGATATAATGTAGCATGTTCTACTGGTGGTCTTTCCCAACAAACATGGCATTCTTTACACAACTTGTAGACATATGCTTCCATCGAAGGCCAATATACTCCTAGTCTATGCAGAGTCTGCAATGTACGATATTTCGAATGATGTTGCTTTAATGCACCTACATGTGCTAATTGCAGCCAATTTGCATGTTCTGATTCATCTACACAACAAGCAAGAATCTTTTGATTATCTTGTTTATATATACTTCCTGCTATGATTTGATATCTCTAAGACTTGGTAATCTCTCCTTCCTTGATCCTTATCCTAGGATTCTTGGGTCCATATGTGAGAATAGGGACAATAGGCTTAGTCCATTCTGGTGCTATCTCAAGGTTAAACAGATATGCATCGGGTAATTCATCCACTATTCCTTGAGGAGCTTCTCCTGAGGTTAATCTTGAAAGGTTGTCAGCTCTAAGATGTGTCTTTCCTTTCCTGACTACTACTTCAAAATCATACTCCATGAGTAATAGAAACCAACGTATTAGTCGTCCCGTATTACATGGGTTATTGACTAAGTACAATAACGCTTGATGATCTGTAAAGAATTTGAACTTGTTTGCCAACAAATAATGTCTGAATTTCTTTACTGCGTAGATCATTCCTAATCCTTCTCGTTCCGTAGTGGTATAATTTCTTTTTGCTGCGTTCAACTGTGTGCTCGCGTAAGCTATGGGAAGATGTATATTACCTTCATTCGTGGGTTGTGCTAACACACATCCTATGGCATAGTTGGATGCATCCACATGTACATGGAATGGCTTACTCCAATCCGGGGTTGTCAATATAGGTGCTGAGCACAAACGTCGCTTAAGTTCATTGAATGAATTCTCACACTCATCTGTCCATTCTAAATTGGTCAAAAGAGAGTAGAGAGGCTTGGCTATGATTGCATACATGCGTATGAATCGTCTGTAATAATCGCAATGTCCCATAAATGCATGTACTTCTTTTATGTTATTGGGTCTAGGTAGTTTTGCAATTACTTTCACCTTTTCTTCATCTGTAGAGATTCCATTTTTTTGACACAATGTGTCCTAGAATTTTGCCTTGTTTGACCATGAAAACGCACTTTTCTGGGTTCAAACAAACTTGATATTCTCGACATTTGTCAAATACTTGCCTTAACTATATGTGTTTGTCTCACATTCGAATGAGCACATATGTCATCGACATAGACTTCCAAATTCTTGCGTAAGAATTCCTTAAAAACATGACACATGAGTTGCTGGAAAGTGGCAGGTGCATTTGTTAAGCCAAATGGCATCACACGAAATGCAAAAATGCCCCATTCTGTGGCAAAAGCCATCTTGTGTTGATCTTCTGGAGCAATGGCTACTTGATTATAGCCTGAAAATCCATCAAGAAAGCTGTAAACTTCCTTGCTTGCAACTCTTTCCAATAAATGTTTCGTGATAGGAAGAGGATAACTGTCTCTAATCGTGGCGGCATTAAATTTTTTAAGGTTAATACACACGCGCAATTTTCCATTCTTCTTGGGCACTACCACAATGGGGTATACCCATTCGGTATGCTCAATTTCATAAATGAATCCTGCTTCTATCAAACGATCTATTTCTTCTTTAATCTTTGCAGCGTAGTTATCATTGTACGTGTATGGTTTCTGTTTCGTGGGTTTTGCATATGGAATCATAGGGATTCTATGGGAACATATATCTAGATCTACTCCTTTCAGGTCTTTGTAACTCCAAGCGAACACATCTCTATATTCGCGCAATAGGGAAACTAATTCTTCTTCTTCTTCATTCGTCAAATCATGCCCTATGTATGTACATCTCTCTTCTTCTCCTTCTATGGCAACTATTATTTTTTTGGTTTTCTCTCGATTATCATATACTTCTCCAACGTCAGCTTTTCTGTTAGGCATTTGTACCATGATTCGTCTATCTTCCATTTCATACTTTTTGAAGTTCTCAGGTACCTCAAACAACGCTACAAGAAAAAGAGGGGCATAGCGACGCCCCCAAATTGGAAAAAAAACGGGAAGCGTCGCTTATGTCGCATAAGCGACGGTCAGAATTTTGATTTTTTTTTTCCCGACCCTCGTCGCATAAGCGATGCTAGCGTCGCTTATGCGACGTTAATTAAAGAGTGTCGCTAATTTTGTCGCTGCCTAGCGACAGTGGGAGCGATGTTGGCAAACTGTAGAGCGTCGCATATGCAACGCTCTGGAATGTTAAAAAAAAAAATTGATTTCTCCCGGCACATTTGTGACGGGACTTGGACGCGAGCAAGAAGAGACCGAGAGAGAGAGAGTGAGAGAGAGAGAGCACACGAGAAAGAGAGAGGGCCGCACAAACTAACAGCAAGCAGGTATGCGCACACACACACACACTTACATACACATACATATGTACACACACACATATACACACATAGACACACACACACATACACATACACACACACATACACACAAATTCACACACATATACACACATACACAAATAAGGTTGCATACACACATGCACACATAATGCATACACATGCACACACATATACACATACATATACACACACATACACAGACACATACACACACCACACATACACACACACATACACACACACATACACACACACATACACACACACATACACACACATACACACATACAGACACATATGCATACACACACACATAGAGAGACATGCACACACATACACATACATGCATACATAATGCATATGCATATGCGTACATCCATACATACTTACATGCATACACACACATATGCATACATAATGCATATGCATATGCGTACATACATACATACTTACATGCATACACACACATATGAATGCATAATTCACATGCATACATACACATACATAATGCATATGCATACATACACATACATAATGCATACACACACATATGCATACATAATGCATACACACACATACACACATATGCATACATACACACATAGACACATACACACATAGACACATACACACACATAGAAACATACACACACATAAACACATACACACTCATAGACACACACACATACACATAGACGCGCACACACATACACACCCATATACACACACATAGACACATACACACATAGACACATACACACATAGACACATACACATACACACATAATGATGCATTCACACACATACACATGCATACACACATAGACACACATATACACACACACATAGACACACATATACACACACATATACACATATACATACACACTCATAGACACACATAATGATGCATTCACACACATACACATGCATACACACATAGACACACATATACACTTACACATCCAAACATACACACTCATAGACACACATTCATACACACACACATCCAAACATACACACTCATAGACACACACACATACACACAGACGCGCACACACGTACACACACACATACACACATAGACACATACACACATAATGATGCATTCACACACATACACATGCATACACACATAGACACACATATACACATACACATACACACATACACAAATACACACATACACACACATATATGCATACACACACACACACATAGAGAGACATACACACACATACACATACATGCATACATATGCATACATAATGCATATGCACATACACACACATAGACACATACACACACATAAACACATACACACTCATAGACGCATAGCGACACATACACATAGACACACACACATACACACACATATACACAAACACATACACACATAGACACATACACACATAGAAACATACACACATAATGATGCATACACACACATACACATGCATACACATGCATATGCATACATACATGCATACACATACACACATAAACACATACACACACATAGACACATACACACTAATAGATACACACATACACATAGACACACACACATACACACACATAGACACACACACATGCACACATACACATGCATACACACACATACACATGCATACACACACATACACATGCATACACACATACAGACACATATACACACACATACACACACATATATGCATACACACACACATAGAGAGACATACACACATAAACACATACATGCATACATATGCATACATAATGCATATGCATATGCATACAATGTACATACATACTTACATGCATACATAATGCACATGCATAGATACATACACACACAGACATGTTGAAAGTTTTTCAAGCTCAAGAGTGTGGGAACATGCCCCAAATTGAACCTTCCACATCATCCACAATCAAAGGAGGCTGATTTCCACGAGTTGGAGGCATCCAATTATGCCCATAATGGAAAGAAGTTGATTAGAGAAGATTTAGCTCACCTCTTGATGTGATTGGACCTCACTTTTGACATGTATATGCTTTTGATTGGTTAAAGAGGTTAGTATGTGGTCTTTAAAACCTCTAATGAGTTGTATTATGACTTAGAGTCGTGGAAATACGTGCCCAAGATGCCCCCTTGCTTAAGCACACCCCCTACTAGCTGTTCTCTGCATATTTTGCAGAAATTTCACTTTTACACACTCTATCTATCTAGATGTTTTTGGCAAACCCCCCGGTCTTGTAACTGTTGTTTCTCCTTCATCCGGAATCCATTTGCAATGATTTTTGTCTTGTTGGAAAGCTTATAAGTTCTACTTTGTCTGGTATAAGTCTCAGGTTCAGTGCCTGCACATGTGCAGAGAAATGTCCAGAACAGTGTCTCTCTAGTTAGCTCATACTCTGTGAAGAGATCAAGTTGTCTGTTTTGTTGCAGCTGGTTGAGGCATCATCCAGTATCCAAATGGAGTGATTTTACTCTCATTTGAAAGCTCTTAAACTCTAGCTTATGCCTGCAAGATTTCATTTTCAGTATTTGCATATACTCAGAGAAACTCAGAAAATACAGAGCCTATGTCTGAAAAATTTCAGGATCCTAGGAGGGTTCATTTGCTTTTGTTGTGCACATAGGAGTGTTTATCCTCCAACAGTGGTATCAGAGCTATAAGTGGAGTATCAAAGAGAGAAGAAGGAGCTACTGAAGTGAAGTGAAGACTTCATCAAAGTTTGAAGGAAGCAAAGAACGGGCACGTCAACAACAAGGGGAAGCAAATACATCATCAAATCAAAGATGAAGCTTCATCAAGAGGAGTTGCTCTATTTTTTGAGGTAAAAGACATCCTTTTCAACTTCATTGCATCAAGGGGGAGGTTCAAAAGATTTAGGAGGCACCATGGCTGATCTCAATGCTCAGATTGAGAAGCTCGAAAAAGGAAACTACCAACCGTGGCGATTTAGAATAAGGAATTTTTTGATGGGGAAAGGTTTGTGGGGACTTGTGAGTGGTGGAGAGCCAAAACCCTACATAGATGAGGTAAATCCAACCAATGACCAGAGAAGAGCAGTAAGAGAGTGGGATGAAAGGGACAAAAGGGTCATTTTCATTTTATCTCAGCATATTAGCAACTCTATGGTAGGGCATATTCAAAATTTGGATACATCGAAGAAGGTGTGGGAGTGCTTGGAGAGATTGTATTCAACCTCCACAAAAGCTAGAAAAGTTCAGCTCAAGAATGAGCTAAATAATCTTAGGAAAAGCCCCTCTCAAGGTGCTAATGATTACATATTAAAGGTTAAAGAGCTTGCAGATGCACTAGGGTCAATCGGTTGTGCCCTAGATGATGATGATCTTGTCGCCCACACCCTAAATGGACTTAGGGATGATGAAAAATGGAGGGCTTTCACAACTTTAGTGTATGTAAGGGACTCTCTTCCTGATTTTGATCAACTAATCACTCTCATGGTGACAGAGGAGATGAACCTTGGTGGTCATAATGCCAAGGATAGCCAAGGGCAATTGTTGTATGCAGGTAGAGGAAGAGGAAGACACAACCGAGGTGCTACAAGAGGAAGAGGAAGATATCAAAGCAACCAAGGAGGTCAAGGAGAACAAGAAAATGCAGGTCAAAGAGGTGGAAGAGCCACAAATAGAGGATTAGGTGCAAGATTTGGTGGAAGAGGACAAGCCACTTCAAATGGATGCTTTGTATGCCGTAAGCCCGGTCATTTTGCAAATGAATGCTATCATAGAGCTCAAAGACAAGGGAATCAAAGCAACAAAAACAATTATAGAGGGCAAGGTAATTATGCAAACACATCATCCAGCCAAGGGAATGATTATTTACTTGCCATGAGGTATGGTGAAGATACAACTCAAGCTAGTGAATATGTATGGTATGTAGACAGTGGATGTAGCAATCATATGTCATGTCGAAAGGATTTTTTTAGTAATTTGCAGGTCCCAAAGCATCAAGGGCATGTGGAAATAGGTGATAACTCAGAGCATATCATTCAACATGTGGGAGATATCAGTTTGGAAGGAAATCAAAGAGCAAAGTGCTTATCAGAGGTATTACATGTCCCTACTATTACCAAAAACTTGATTTCGGTAGGCCAAATGGTAGAAAAAGGCTATCAAGTTAGGTTCAATGAAAGAGGATGTTTTGTTGAGGATCCAAGGGCAGGTTTCAAGCTCATAGCAAAAGGAAAAAAGCAAGGGAGAATGTTCACAATGGACATAAATCAGCCACACACCATTCAATGTATGTCACATATGGAGACAAGAGGATAGCAGATTTGGATCTATGGCATAAACGAATAGGTCACATCAACCTACAAAAGCTCAAGGACATGCAAAGGAGGAGCTTGGTAAGAGGCCTACCAAATTTTACATCTAAAATGCTGCATGAAATTTGTGTAGCTTGCCAACAAGGAAAACAATCAAGGCTGCCCTTCAAGAAGAGTACCTATGTAAGTGCAAATGTTTTAGACCTCATTCACACGGATGTTTGGGGTCCAACAAGAGAAGCATCCCTTGTTGGAAATAGGTATTTTGTAACCTTCATTGATGACTTTTCAAGGAAAGTGTGGTTGTATTGCATTAGAAACAAATCAGATGTGTTCCACTACTTCAAGAAATTTAAAGCACAAGTGGAGAAGGAATCTGGCAAGTTTATCAAAACTTTGAGATCCGATGGAGGGGGAGAGTACTTCTCCCATGAATTTTCTGAATTTTTGTAGGTCAATGGCATCAAAAGACAATTTACATGCAGGTATACCCCTCAACAAAATGGGGTAGCAGAGAGAAAGAACAGACACATAGCAGAGGTAGCAAGGTGTATGCTCAACGAAATGAATATGCCGCATTGTTATTGGGGAGAGGCTACATATACAGCCACATACATCATGAATAGATGTCCTACATCAGGTATACATCATCTAACCCCTGAGGAAGCATGGAGTGGAAGAAACCTTGCATTTCACATCTTAGAGTCTTTGGTTGTATATGCTATGTACATGTACCTCAAGAGTTGAGGTCAAAGTTAGATGCCAAATCTGAAAGATGTATTTTTTTTGGGATATTCTATGGAACAAAAGGAGTATAAATGCTATAATCCCATCACCAAGGAGCTGAAGGTAAGTAGGGATGTTGTCTTTGATGAGTTGAAGCCTTGGTATGCATGCACGAGTCCATTGCAGGTTGAAGACATAGGTGAGACAAATTTGAAGAATGATGATAGAGTTCAAGAAAGCATGGATTTAAGTGGTCCAAGCAACTCATGCAACACAAGGACACCCTCACCATGGAGTGGAAGGCTTAGGGAAAGAGAGACCAGCTCTGAAGAAAGCAAAGTCAAAGGCAAAGAGAAGATTTTAGTTGAAGAAGGAAGCTATGTGGACGAGAGCATGTTGGAAGATGAAGAGATAGAAGAAAATCAAACTCCAGGAGTGGCAAAACAAAGAAAGAAGATGGCAACCACACCAAAAGGAAGTGAAAGAAGGTCTTCAAGAGTAAGATATCCAGTACAAAGGTTAACATATGATAATTTCATTGCAAAGCATTATGCATACATGACTTAGGTAATCAAGGACAAAGAACCAACTAGTTATGAAGAAGCTAAGGATTGCAAGGAATGGCAAGAGGCAATGAAGGAAGAGCTCAAAGCACTTGATGAGAACCATACTTGGAGCTTGGTACCAGCTCAAGAAGGCATGAAGGTGATAGGTAATAAGTGGGTTTACAAAATTAAAAGAAATTCAGATGGTTCCATTGCTAGGTACAAAGCAAGGTTGGTGGCGAAAGGATTCTCCCAAAGCTACGGGATAGATTATGATGAAACTTTCAGCCCCGTAGCCAAGATGCCAACAACTAGGACTTTGATTGCAGTGGCCACATCAAGGAAATGGAGCTTATATCAGTTGGATGTGAAGAATGCCTTCCTCAATGGAGAGCTTGAAGAAGTAGTCTACATGAGCCAACCTCAAGGATTTGCTAGTATGAGGTACCCAAATCATGTTTGCAAGCTAAGGAAAGAATTATATGGACTAAAGCAAGCCCCAAGGGCCTGGAATGAGAGGTTAGTGGATTATTTATCAAGTTGTGGATACAAAGAAAGTGTTGCAGATCCATCACTTTACATGAAGAAGCAAGGAGACAAGACGGTATACATATGCATCTATGTGGACAATTTGATCATCACATGAAGTGATATTGCAGGTATTAAAGATATCAAATCAAAGCTAGGAAAGGAGTTCAAGATATCTGATCTTGGAACACTAAAGTACTTCTTGGGAATAGAGGTAATCTATGCACACAATGACATCTTCTTGATTCAAAGAAAATACTTGTTGGATGTGCTATACAGGTTTGGTATGAGTGGTTGTAAGCCACTTTCTCAGCCCATGGAGCCCAATACAAAGTTGGTTGCAAGTCAAGGAGAGGCTATACAAGATGTTACACTATATAGAAGCATAATTGGTTCATTAATTTATGCTACATTCACTAGACCTGATCTTGCATATGTAGTAGGTGTTCTCTCTCAATTTTTGCATGCACCTACTCATGATCATCTTATGGAGGAGTTTCCTCTTTATGGAGACAACATTTCAAGCATCTATCTAGCTAACAATCCCATGTTTCATGCAAGGAGCAAGCAGATAGAGGTTCATTACCACTTCGTTAGAGAAAAGGTGATGGCAAGAGAGCTAGATATAAGGTATGTGAACACTAAAATGCAGGTTGCAGACATGATGACAAAGTTTCTTGAAGGTACAAAGCTTGGAGGATTCAAGGAAGCTATCAACATAAGAGACATAGGCTGAAGCAATGAAAGGAAAAGACTTGAGCTTGAGGGGGAGTGTTGAAAGTTTTTCAAGCTCAAGAGTGTGGGAACATGCCCCAAATTGAACCTTCCACATCATCCACAATCAAAGGAGGCTGATTTCCACGAGTTGGAGGCATCCAATTATGCCCATAATGGAAAGAAGTTGATTAGAGAAGATTTAGCTCACCTCTTGATGTGATTGGACCTCACTTTTGACATGTATATGCTTTTGATTGGTTAAAGAGGTTAGTATGTGGTCTTTAAAACCTCTAATGAGTTGTATTATGACTTAGAGTCGTGGAAATATGTGCCCAAGCTGCCCCCTTGCTTAAGCACACCCCCTACTAGCTGTTCTCTGCATATTTTGCAGAAATTTCACTTTTACACACTCTATCTATCTAGATGTTTTTGGCAGACCCCCCGGTCTTGTAATTGTTGTTTCTCCTTCATCCGGAATCCATTTGCAATGATTTTTGTCTTGTTGGAAATCTTATAAGTTCTACTTTGTCTGGTATAAGTCTTAGGTTCAGTGCCTGCACATGTGCAGAGAAATGTCGAGAACAGTGTCTGTCTAGTTACCTCATACTCTGTGAAGAGATCAAGTTGTCTGTTTTGTTGCAGCTAGTTGAGGCATCATCGATTATCCAAATGGAGTGATTTTACTCTCATTTGAACGCTCTTAAACTCTATTTTATGCTTGTAAAATTTCATTTTCAGTCTCTGCATATACTCAGAGAAACTCAGAAAATACAGAGCCTATGTCTGAAAAATTTCAGGATCCTAGGAGGGTTCATTTGCTTTCGTTGTGCACATAAGAGTGTTTATCCTCCAACAAGACACATACACACATAGACACATACACACACACACAAACACATACATACTCATAGATACACACACATACACATAGACACACACACATACACACACATACACACACATACACACACATACACACACATACACACACATACACACACATACACACATAATGATGCATACACACACATACACATGCATACACACATACAGACACATGTACACACACATTCACACACATATATGCATACACACACATAGAGAGACATACACACACATACACATACATGCATACATATTGCATATGCATATGCATACATACATACTTACATGCATACATAATGCACATGCTTACATACACATACATAATGCATACACATACATACACACATATGCATACATAATGCATATGCATATGCATACATACATACTTATATGCATGCATAATGCACATGCTTACATACACGTACATAATGCATACACACACACATACACACATAGACACATACACACATAATGATGCATACACACACATACATATGCATACGCACACATATGCATACATACATGCATACACATACACACACATAGATACATACACATAAACACATACACACTCATAGACACACACACATACACATAGACACACACACATATACACACACACATACACACATAGACACATACACACGTAATGATGCATACACACATACACATGCATACATAGACACACATAATGATGCATACACACACTTACATATGCATACACACACATATGCATACATACATGCATACACATACACACATAGACACATACACACACATAGATACATACATACACATAAACACATACACACTCATAGACACACACACACACATAGACACATACACACATAATGATGCATACACACACATACATATGCATACACACACATATGCATACATACATGCATGCACATACACACAAATAGATACATACACATAAACACATACACACTCATAGACACACACACATATACACACACACATACACACATAGACACATACACACGTAATGATGCATACACACATACACATGCATACATAGACACACATAATGATGCATACACACACATACATATGCATACATACATGCATACACATACACACATAGACACATACACACACATAGATACATACATACGCATAAACACATACACACTCATAGACACACACACACATACACACATAGACACATACACACATAATGATGCATACACACACATACATATGCATACACACACATATGCATACATACATGCATACACATACACACACATAGATACATACACATAAACACATACACACTCATAGACACACACACATACACATAGACACACACACATATACACACACACATACACACATAGACACATACACACGTAATGATGCATACACACATACACATGCATACATAGACACACATAATGATGCATACACACACATACATATGCATATACACACATATGCATACATACATGCATACACATACACACATAGACACATACACACACATAGATACATACATACACATAAACACATACACACTCATAGACACACACACACACATACACACATAGACACATACACACATAATGATGCATACACACACATACATATGCATACACACACATATGCATACACACACATATGCATACATACATGCATACACATACACACACATAGATACATACACATAAACACATACACACTCATAGACACACACACATACACATAGACACACACACATATACACACACACATACACACATAGACACATACACACATAATGATGCATACACACACATACACATGCATACACACACATATGCATACATACATGCATACACATACACACATAGACACATACTCACACATAGATACATACATACACATAAACACATACACACTCATAGACACACACACATACACATAGACACACACACACACATATACACACACAAACACACATAGACACTTACACGCATAATGATGCATACACACACATACACATGCATACACACATACAAACACATATACACACAGACATACACACATATATGCATACATACACACATATATGCATACACACACATAGAGAGACATACTCACACATACACATACATGCATATATATACATACATAATGCATATGCATATGCATACATACATACATACATGCATACACACACACATATACACATACATACACACACATATACACACACATACACACATAGATACATATACACATATTGATGCATACACACACATACACATGCATACACACATACACACATATACACGCACATACATACACACACACATGCATACATACACATACTTAATGCATACACACTTACATATGTACACGTATATAGATTGATTTCTAACCATTTTGTTTTATATGTTAGGTATTATGGATCCCAGTAGAGAGAGAAAGGCGAAACGCACTCTCATAAAAAGTCTTATGAGAGCAAGAGTTCCGTCTGATACTCTAGGGGCCATAATGCGTGATTACTCAGAGATGTCTGATGAGGAGCTGGATTATACGATCAAGATGCTTACCCAGCAATCAGACGAGGGCTCTTCTGCGGCTCCACATGCAGGAAGAGAGCTAGCTGCTCATAGGTATGTTTTGTTTTCATAAACTTTTTTAATGATATTATAACACATATTTTTATTTATTTCTATCTATCTATTTTCAGGACACCTATACCACCTCCAGCAGGTGATAGTAGAGCAGATTTGCCTATGAGGACATAAATAGGCACCTTAGGATTAGAGTGCGACATAGAGCCAGAGGGGAACATTGTGTATATAGGGAATGGATTGGAGTTCAAGAGAAGAATGCGGGCACTATGCGACTCTTACCTGCGCTTTATCCACTTACCGTGGAAGTAAGTAAAAGTTTTACATATAAATTGAAATATATATCTTATGTTTTATTTACATTATGTTTTTTATTTTTGGAGTGAGCATGATGAGAGGGATAAGAAATATGTGCTTAGTTCACTTGAGATAGAGTTTGGGACAGGATGGTCCCTTAAGTGGTGTTTAAAAGAGATGCGGACACTTATGGCTCATCGTCGCGACAATGCACGGTATGCACTGCTTTTATGTATATATATGTGGATATGAGTATGTGTGTTTATGCATGTATGTATGTATATGAGAGAGAGAGACTAGAGGTATAAATACACACATACACACACATGCATATATACACACAAAACACATGCATATGCACATATAGATACACATACATACACAACACATGCATACACATAAATAAATAAATGAATAAATAAATAAATAAATCCTATTTCAAAAATCCTAAATTGAAAACACTAATTTCGATATTAGGGTTTTGAAATCCCTAATTTAAAAACTCTAATTCAACTTTTTAGCCATATGTTTGAAGTATATGTACACCTCTGACGTCCTACTAGAGAGATGTCTCTCCTCCCAACCTTATGCCTCTATATATAGCTACTCGAATCAACGAGGATCATAATATATGTAAAGATATATACACATCATGTAGATAGGATACATAAATATAAAATGGAGTAGATATATTATGCATCACACATATATGCCTAAATGCACACATAAATATATATATACATACTAACATATTTACATGTACACATTTACACATAGACATATATACATATATACATGTACACATCACATATACATGCCTACATGCACACATAAACATATATATACATGCATACATATTTACATGTACATATTTACACAGACACATATACATATATACATGTACACAATTATAAACACTTGCATATATTACATGAATGCATGAATATTTTACATAAATGCATATGCATATATACACATATGCATATTTAACACATGTATACATATATCACACACATGCAAACACATACATATACATGAAACACATATATATGCATACTAACATATGTATACATATAATACACATGAATACACACACATATGCATACATACATGATAAAAATTTGCTCCTCGAAGATAAAGCTATATATAAAATAATTAGGCATACCCCCGAGCTTCATGTTCTAACTTAGAAGAACATGATTTCATCTCTCTAATAGGATTCATCATTATTCAAGTTAATAGAAAAAACCTATTATCTGATATCTATTCAGAAGCTTCAAGTTATTGATCGATAACTAGAGTACAATTTACTATCTAATCTACTCATATGTTTTCATTATTGCCATCATATTGGTAAGACATCAATATAGTCTCATCTTCATTATCCTTATTGATTTCATTTATTTCTTCTATTGTTAAATCTATGTTCTCATGAATCACATCATCTATTGATGGATTAATATCTATTTCTGGTAATTCCTCTTCCTCATCAGCAGAATCAACATGTAGAGAATTATCCTCTTCATCAAAAAGATTAGTATCATTATCACGTATAATGATTCTAATTTCTATTTCAGATGTTGATGTATCAATATCTGATGCTGAATCATCAAGAGGACTTTCTTCGATCTCTCTAACAATAAACTATTCAAACAATGACCTACCTCTAGGTTGCACATGAATGACTTGCCACCAAGGATGAGCATCTGGGTTTTTATAAAAAAATGCTTGTTCAATATGCCTAGGAAGAATATATGGTTCTTTAGTAGATCGCATTACCTTGGAAGAATCAATTGCCCAAAACCCAGATAATTCCTTTCTTAATGTAGAATTACTACCTTTATACTCCGCTCGAAACCAGTCAACCTTCAAAATGACCTATCAAAATATATAACAACAAAAGCCCATTATTAGGTGCTTAAAAAAATAACTAACTCTAAAAAAAATATATAAACTTTTTTCTACCTGTTTGAATGTACGAAATGAAATTTCGTAGATACCAACAATAGTTCCTACATAACCAAGTTCGCTATCTATAAGGTTCGTGTCTTTTGAGCTAGCACGTGATAGTTGCTTGAAAGAAGCAACAATACTAGAATCCTCTATTTTACGTAAAGAATCAATGGCTTTGATTCTAATATGCTATCCAAAAGCCCACATATTAGTAAACATTCGAGCCTGCAAAATAAATTCAATAAGTAAATAGAAACTAACATACATATATGAAAAAAAATAAAATATTATTTTAATAAAATTACCTTTCGTTCACAACCTATCATTAACTCTCTTTGCTCATCTGAGATTTCTTCATTATTTGCGTTGGTGCGTTGCAAACGACTATATAGCCAATCCGTGAAAGAAGGTATATCTGTAATCTCATTATTATCGAGATTACATCTAGATCTTTTGTTTTTTTGCCTTTTACTTTGGAGACTTTGAAGTTCCTCATACTCACTAAGGAATGCTTGCATGCATTCGCTATTATATGCTACAAAAGTAGAAACATCATTTTTTTTCTTGAAATGTAAATAAGAATGGAACCCCCTTACCTGATAATACCTCATCTGTTATTTTTGAAGAAGACTCGTTGGTCCATGCACGTGGAGCTTCTTCATGAACTCTTTCAAGGTACTCACTAACGTAATACATGCACTCTTCAAGCATCCAACCCTTTGCCATGGATCCTTCTGGTTTTGCTCTTTGTCGCACATAACCTTTTAGTATTCCCATAAATCGCTCGACCCAAAACATCAATCGAGTGTTGACAACACCTGCAATCTCTATCTCATCTACAAGATGGACTAATAAATGAACATGAATATCAAAAAATTCCATATCGTGTAGGAGTCTTAATCAATTGAATTCTATTGTTGATAGTCTGTATCTCTTTTGTTGTAAGTACCCAAGGAGCAGATGCATAAGTCGTTTCTTGTCGATGTTTATCAAAAACTAGCCATAACTTTGGTTTGGATTTTTTATCTTTCAAATCATTCCTTGATGTTGTGGTATCTTTTAGTCCAAGAAGATGCTACCATAGTGAATAACCAATATTTTTGAATATATGCATAGGATCAAGAAGATGACATACTTTTAACTCTTTCCAATACTCCAAAGAATACCATATTGATATGTTCTCAGCGAGTGCCAATTTTCCTTTACCTCTGTTCACATACTCATTATCTGAATCATCACTGAAGATTTCTGCTTCTGGATCTATCAGAGGTCCATCTGTCCATTTTTTATACCAATCCATAGGCATCATAGGTTTTGGATACTGGCCTGTTTCAAGCTTTCCATTAAAATGTATCGCTTCTCTTTTAGATCTTAATGGATGATCATCAGGCAAGAATCGTCGATGTCAAAGATAAATATTTTTGTTGAGATTCTTACTATAGATTGATCTCAACCAATCACCACAATATGGACAAGCTTTATAACCCTTAGTAGATATTCTTGCATCATGAAAAATGATAAAAATATAATTAGATTAAATCATATTTATTTACATGCATATTGAATAAAAAAATTACATCAATACCTGAACAAACGCCATATCCAGGAAAATCGTGAATAGTCCAAGCCACAATACCACGAACCGTAATATGTCTTTCATTGATGCTTTTCGATACATCAATGACATTAATACCTCTCCATAACTCTTGAAGATCGTCAATGAGAGGAGCAAGATATACATTCATATCTTTAACTTGTCTTTTGCCTGGGATTAAAAGTGAAAGCATTAAATGTTCCTTTTTAATGCTAAGATATGGCTGAAGATTGTAGTTTATGACTACCACTGGCCATGTTGACCATTTACTGGATTTCATGGAGAATGGATTAACCCCATCTAATGCAACTCCTAACTTTAGATTCTGTGGATTTTGTGCAAATTCAGGCCATGTAGAATCAATATGCTGAAAAGCAACACTATCATGAGGAATTATGATTATTCCATCAGTACTTTTGTGATCATGTCCCCAAGTCAAAAGCTTTGATAATTCGGGGCTTTGAAACATATGTCTAATCCGTGGAGCCAATGGAAAATGTCTCAATACCTTTTTTGGGATTTTACCTTCTTCACCCTTATATCGAGGAGCTTGACATTTGGGACATGTCAAAGAGTCTGCATATTCACCTCTATATAAAATACAATCGTTAGGACATGCATGTATACATTGATAATCTATACCAAGATTGTTGATTATCTTCTTCATTTCATCATGTGAGGTAGGAAGAATATTCTGACTTGGTAAAAACTTTTCAAATAATAACCTGTAAGTTTATTAAAAAATGAAAATTATATCTTAATAGTGTCGAAACAGATACATTACTCCATCCAAAACGATTTTGAAGGTTGAGAATAAGTAAGCTCGCACTTAGTCGTGTCAAATGACTTCCTTCATATACATGCTTTAGACATTCCTCTCGAAGATATTTCTCATTTTTAGAAATATCAATGCTCTCACTGTCATTTTGATACCAATCCTCAATAAAATCTGCCATGCCATCATCTTCATCATTGTCACACAAATCTTGTACTTTATCATCTTTTGAATATAGATCTTTCAACTTTGCATATTGAACATGATTAGTTTTGCGTAGCCTCCTCATGGAAGCTTCTGATAATCGTGGTCTTACTGGTAATTGTGAATGCTGTGGACGAATATCATCAACATCTTACGTTGGAATCTACACATATAAATAAAACTCATTAGTATTCCATAAATGAATCAAAAGTAAACTTCAAATATAAAATTAAGTATATAACTTATTAAATATGGATAGAAAATTTTTATTCTCTCTAGTTAAAAGGTGCTCTTGGAGGTCTACGCCATCCATAATTCACTAAGAGTTCATCACCAGCATGTAATGTAGTAATAGCATTGACAACTCTGTATCTTGATACATCTCTACTCATGTATGGTGAGACATGAATATTTTCATGCTCCTCAAATGTGCAATTAGTCCTTGAACTATTATGTAACCCTCGACTACTATTTATTAAACTCGCTATATTTCCATGTGTGTAAGGTCTTCCATCAATATATAATCTTTCATTTTCTGCATGTAAAATCCTTCTACTAGTAAGGGATGTTGCATTCAAGCATATTCCATAAGTACTCATGCTTTGAACATGACGTGAAAGTCGATGCCAATCTCCCCATCCATATATAGGACCACAAAATGACATAAGAGTGACTTCAGAGTTCGGGGGCACATACAAATCCTCTACAATAAAGAGACCATGACCAGCATTAGTAATAGTGGATGGAGCAATCATATAGCGATTACCCCAAAACTTGAAAACCTCTCCATCTAAAGGAAGTGGTCCTCTATTCCATCCTCCATATCTTCTTCTATCATATATTTGTACTAAAGAACGATCACGAGCTGGCAATGGATAATCTCCAGCCGTTTCATTCTCTAAACCAAGAGGTAGAGGATTTCTAGAAACCTCTGCTTGTAATTGATGAACAGCAAGTCCATGACGTGTACGAGGTATATTAACATTATGAGAAAAATCATCATCATCATCATCATCGAGCAAGTATTCCTGTATATCAACAATAATTTGATTTTATATATGGTTTTTAAATAAAATAATGACATTAATATATATAGAAAATACATACCCAAGCATTATCACGTTGACTAGGTGATGGTGCACGCTCAAAAGTACCATACTCTGCCTCATGTTCAATACATTCCAATCGTGGTCTTCGATACGTGCCATAACAAGAGTTACACCAACATATAATATGCTCTTCATAGTAAAATTCATCATAATTCCTATCGGAGGACACATGTGAAGCCGTTGCATGGGTAGGAGGTGGTGGAGTACCCTCTGATTGATCAGAATCTGCACATAATAAGAAACATAAAAAAAATATAAGTTATGTATCCATGAAATATATTTTAAATTAAATATTTCATATACTTACAGTATAAAGTTGTTGCACGAAGAGGAGACGGTGGTGGAGTTCCATCTGATTGATCAGAATCTACAAATAATGATATTTGATATTAATAATTTGATTATCTACATAAACAAAAAATTCACATATACATATTTACACATACACACATATTCACATATACGCTTTTACACATACACACATATTCACATATACACAACTACATATTATTGTGGGATAAATGCATGTATTTTGTATGAATGAGTGTATATGCATGCATGTGTGTGTACCTATATATGTGGATATGTATATATATGTTTATGTTATATGTATGTATATGTGTATATGTATACATATATGCATGCGTATATGTTTGCATGTATATGTGTATGTGTATGTGTATGTGTGTGTATATATGTGTATGTATTCTGACTTTTTTTTCTGTTTGAGATTAAATTAAGAGGAGATATTATATGGTCGAAAAAAATAAGAGGCGAGCTAGCATACCACCTGAGTCGTGGTAGTTTTTTCGTAGACAGCTACGTCTTCAGGAGTTATTTCCTCAGCAGAAGGTACACAAATCAATAGTTTGTATTTATAATTTTTATATATTTTAGTAATTTTTTACATTTAATTTATGTATCTTTTTCTTGAATAAACAGGCTGCTGCAAAGAAGAGAGTGGAGTCAGGCCACACATCGCACCTAGGCCAAATGGGCCATAATGGTTTTGTAGCTACGTTTGTAAGTATATGTGTTATTGTGAGTATATTTTTTATTTTAGTTAAAATGCAAGCAACTAATGTTTTTTATGTTTTTCATTGCAACAGAAGGATTATGGCTGATATCCTACGAAAGAGGAGATCGAGTATGCTACACATTTTGGATATCAGCGTTTGAGCGAGTATATGCAAGATCATCCTGATGCCTTTGTGAGTATTTTTAAATTTTATATAATTATTTTGTTTTTATGAATGTTTTAATTATTTTATTTATTTATGTTTGATGATGATCATGATGATGATGATCATGATGATGATGATCATGATGATGATCATCATGATGATGATGATTAGGATTTTAGTTGATTATGACATTGGATTATATGTATTTACATTGATATATATATATATATATATATATATATTTTATTTCAGTTATGTTTTGAAATGTGTGTATGGTATTAAGTAATGAAGAGTTTTGTTCTATTGATTGTTATTATTGTTTATATTAGGCATGTGTTTTAATACTTTAATTATGTATGTGTGTGTATATGTATGTATGTGCATGTGCATGTGTATGTATATGTATGTATGTGCATGTGCATGTATAAGTGTATATGTGTGTATGAGTATGTGCATATGCATGTATATGTACGTATGTGTATATGTATATGCATGTATATGTATAACTCTATGTGTATATGTGTGTATGTGCATGTATATGTGTATATGTAGGTATGTGCATGTGTGTGCATGTGTATATGTGTTTTAATACTTTAATTATATAATTCATTCATATGTGTGTACCTAAGTGTATATGTATGTGTGTGTATATGTATGTATGTGCATGTGTATGTGCATGTATATGTATGTATGTGCATGTGCATGTATAAGTGTATATGTATGTATCCATATGTGCATGTTCTTGTGTATGTGTGTGTATATGTATATGCATGTATATGTATACCTCTATGTGTATGTGTGTGTATGTGCATGTATATGTGTATATGTAGGTATATGCATGTGTGTGTGCATGTGTATATGTGTTTTAATACTTTAATTATAATTCATTCATATGTGTGTACGTATATGTATGTGTGTGTATATGTATGTATGTGCATGTGTATGTGTGTGTATATGTATGTATGTGCATGTGCATGTATAAATGTATATGTGTGTATGAGTATGTGCATGTTCTTGTGTATGTGTGTGTATATGTATATGCATGTATATGTATGTGTGTGTACATGTATATGCATGCATATGTATATGTGTGTCTATGTATATGTGTATATATATGCATGTGTATATGTATGAAACATGCATGTGTATGTGGATGTGCATATACATGTATTTGCATATATGTTAATGTGTGTATGTATATATATATATATATATATATATATATATATATATATATATATATATATATATATATATATATATATATATATATATATATATATATATATATATATATATATATATATATATATGTATGCATGGATGTCTTTTTATGTGGTTGTAGGAATGTTTGTGCATATGCATGTGTATATGTGTGTATGTCTAAGTGTATGTGCACATGTATCTATGTGTATATATGTGTGTGTATGTGCATGTGTATATATGTATATGTGTGAAAGTGCATCTTTATCGTGTATAAGTGTATGAGTGCATATCAATAAGTGTGAGTATGCTATGTAATGAAAATAACACAATTCAAATGATCTACAAGGAATAGAAATTGTACTTACAATTGTTAGCCATACTTTTTGCTTGGTTAGCTTCTTGAATAACCTGCAATAAAGAGAGAAAGAAAAGAGAGAGAGAGAGAGAGAGAGAGAGAGAGAGAGAGAGAGAGAGAGAGAGAGAGAGAGAGAGAGAGATCTAGAGAGAGAGAGATCTAGAGAGAGAGAGAGATCTAGAGAGAGAGAGATCTAGAGAGAGAGAGAGAATTCAAAGAGAGAAAGATGTAGAAAGAGAGAAACAAAGACAGAGGGAGACAATAAGAGAGAGCTTAGGCAAAACAACAATTTTGCATATACTTGCTTCAGCTCGTAAGCGCAGCGCAGTTGCGAACGTTGGAGAGCTCTTCGATCGGATGCGTGAAAATGCCGATCGCAGAGCCTCCAACGTTTTAATTTTTGTTCGTCAACAGATCGTCGTGTAAGCGATGCTATTCGTCGTCGAATAGGGGACAATTTTACCGTCGCTTATGCGACGGCAACTAACGTCACCTAAGCGACACAAGAAAGCGTCGCTTATGCGACACTTTTAAATTGCGTCGTTTTAGCGACGTTTTATGGGAACATCGCAATCCCGTCGTGTCACAAGTCGCAAATACCGTCGTTTAATCGACGGTCGACGTGCGACGCTAATTACGACGCAAGTTGCAATTTTATAGCGACGAAATTCTGTCGCCTTAACCGTCGCTATACGCCCATATTTCTTGTAGTGCAAAGATTCTTCTTTTTCTGACATGGTTTCTTTCTTCTTTCTTTTCTTACCTTTACTTTTGACAGTCACTTGTGTAGCTAACCTCACATCATTCATAATTTCTTTGTGCCTCTGAGGGTAAGTTTCTACTTCGTAGAAGTATTCCTCTTCTGATGCAAAGGGTGGGTGTTGCTCTAGCACAATGGTGAGAACCACGTTAAGAAGCTCCACCTCCTTAATGTCAATCCGCGGAAGAGATAGGAGTGATATGAAGATCGTGAATGTGAGATGAAGTGAGAGTGAAGGTGAGAAGCATAGAAATGCACACACACATACACACACACTACGAAGAGACAAGCAAGACACAATGGAAGGTGGGAAATTAGCTCTATTACTCAAGAACACTATTACAAACTCAAAAGAACTCTAAGCTCACACTAGCCAACACTAACCAACCTGAAAAATGAGCTCTCTAGCTCTTTTTATAGTTTCTAGACTAGTTTTGACCGGTTTCACATCTAGTGACCGGCATAGTTAAAAATTAGGTCCTAGATGCTATTTGGAAGGGTAAACGATGTCTAAAAATAACAAAAATTGATACGCTTGTTCTACCTAAGCTCCTCAAGCTTGAGGACTCCTCGGCTTGCACAAAATGGAGCTATGGATTACAAAATGGGGTTTTCTATGTTACATATGTTACAATAGTGATAAAAATCACTGTTGGAGGTTTTTGAAAAGTATTTTTAGAACATGATTCTTTGAAAAAAGATTTGACTGGCTCCCTGCTCCGTTGTTACATGCTTCCGCGTTGTCTGTGCCTCTGGCTGCTTCCAACACCCCCCTCCCTCTCGCTTCTGTCGTCCCTGACAGAACCTTGATGTGAGGTCTGCCGGATATAGTTCTGTAGGAGGTCTTGAGCGAGGGTGTGCTCGGAGATACGAATGCCTCGAGCCAGGTCGGCCTCGAGTTTCTCCCAGTCTATTGGTTGTGGTTCTTCCGGTGGCGGGAGCTGATAGTGTGTGGAATAAACCATTCGTTCACAGGCAAATAATTGTAATAAATGTGTAGGCCTGCTTATGAATACCTTTGAATGGTATTCCGAGAAGCCGGTTGTGAACATCTCTTCGAACGTCTGCTTGTAGCACGCCGGTAGGTACTTTATTCTGCAGTGCCAGGCATAACACACCCGTAGCGATGGCGTTGTACTCATATCATATACCAGGTCAAAATTGCCATGCTCAAAGCCCGGGGTGTTGACATGTGGTGCCTTGACGAGTCGGAAGACTTTAAAAATCGTTTGCATCATGTCAAAGATTTTGACAGTCATATGCGCCGCTATATCATCCATATGCTTTAGTCTAGGGAGCCAGTGGCGAATTGTAGCCATCATGTAGCCTACAGTTGGTAACTCAATGGGTGGCTTAAAATAGGGGTAATTCAACCAGTCTTGGCATTGCTTATTGTTTTGTACCTTAATAGCAAAGGCAGTCCAGGAGCGGCGTCGTGGTACTGGTCCCCAACACGGGTTATACTTCAAATGCAAAGGTGCCTTTACCCATGTACTCATCATCTCTGGATACTGCTATAGTAAATCTTTTCGCCACTCTGGCTGATAGATCCTTCCTTGTTGTGCATCTAGTGGCAAATCATCCGCCTCGAATTGAGTTGCATGCGATGGTTTCTTACCTGTCTCTTTCTCAATGGCTAACTGGTATTCGGCCATTAACATGAAATATGGTTTATACTGTAGCTCATGCCTAGATATGTATCGTCGCGGGGCCAAATGAGCAAAGAATGGAGACTGTAAAATCCTTTCTTCTATCATCGCCATGGCATGTAATTGTGCCTCTACTCTAGCTGAGTGCGTTGTTCCAAGTTCCTCAATTGTCTTCATCCACGCGAGGGTCGGAAGTTCGTACATCATCTGGCCTTCAGCCGTGACGCGTCCGCCTAGGATGGGTTGTGGCTCGTATGCCTCTTCAAACGTTTCCTCCATCGGAATGGTGACCGTTTCTTCCTCAGCTGGAAGCTCAGGTGGGGAATCTGGCCTTGGTGGTGCTTCATATACTGCAATCCTTGATTCGAGGTTCGATACCTGGGCCCGTAATGCGTTGAGTTCCTCTAAGATGTCAGGAGAGGGGTCCACAGGTACTGGTACGTCTTGGTGTGCCGGTTCTCGTAACTGGAGTAATTTGTGATCTTCTTTGAGTTTCTCTAACTCCTCATTCATGCGGTCATATTCATCTAGCAATCTTACATGATCTTCTAGCAGCATTTTCATCGAGTCTGAAGGAATGGCTTTGAACCTGCTAGGACTGAGTGGTTGGTCTGGGTGGTCGAGCGCTGCTTCTAAGTTTTCTCGGTTCTGATCCTGTAAGCGCTGGTTTTCTTCCTTGGCGGCTGCTAGGTGTCTTCGTAGTAAGCCCATGTTTCGTGTTAGTGTTGCATTGCGGACTGTCTGGGCTCTTAATAAGTTATCCAGGTCAGCAGTTGCTTCCTTGGTCTTTTCTTCGCTTTCTAGTTCCAATTTGTGATAAGCCTCGCGTAATTCCTGGTATCGGGTGTTCAGAGAGGCATTCTCAATAGACAATAAATTAAGCTGCGATTGTAAGTCATTGGTTGTCCTCTGCAGCTGCTGATAATTATCACCAAGAGATGTGAACTCATCTCTCACTTGCGTCATACACATGAACATCTGTCGGAATGCATTATCTACAGTGGGTGATAGTATTAATGGGGTGCTAAATGAAGATGCAGTTGGTGTAGATGCAACGGGAATGGGGAATGGGGGTGGGAAGGTGGATGATGTAGTGATTGTTGAAAATTGTGATGTGCCTAAAAATGTTGGTGCCGTGAGTGAAGTGAGTGATGGTGCAGTGGGTGGTGAGATGTCCATGTCAGTGGACGTATCTAGTGCGGTGACCGTGAATATGGGTGTGATCGTGGGTACTCGTGCTGGTGTAAATACGGGATTTACAAAGGTTGAGGGGTAATTTACAGGGGGGCTGGCTGGAGCAGCTTGGTAGAAAGGGGAAAGAGGGGTTACAGTGGGTCGGGGAGGTGACACGGGGGAGAAGGTTAATGGCGGTGGGAATGGGAAAAGGGGTCGTGGAGTTGTGGGGAAAGATGGAAAAGATTGATGAAGGAATGGGTTGGATAGAAAGGTGGGTGTGGGAGGGGGTAGACTAGGGCTAATGGGTGCGGGAATTGTGGGGTTAATGGTCGTGAAGACAATTTCTGCAACACCACCGGCGAATGAAGATGTTGGTCTGGGGGAAGGAGGGTGAAGAGGGGAGGCTGGATGGACGGGCGGTGAGAGAGGAGCGGTTGGGGTGGTCGGTACTTCAGTGACTACTGAGGTTTGTACAGCTGTAGCGCGGGGTGGGGAATCTACAAAGATGGTTTCTACAGCCAACGAACTTTCGGGGACGAGGCGTGCCTCCCTGGCTTGTTCAGAAGACTGTGCTCCTGTTGGTACACGAATGTATTCGCCGGGCTTTGAAAGTAGTCGCACTCTGCGGGGGTCAAACTGTGGTAGTGGCTTTCGTTGCAAGTACCTGAGGGCTTCGTTGGAGCCTACTGATTTGACTAACTCCCTGAATCCTTTGATGTATGCATCTTCGAATCTGCCTGTGACAAGTTCTTGTTCTATTATTGTTTGACTCTCTTCCTCTGTCAGCTTTTTGCGTGCCCAAACTTTTTCCATAGTTCTATACAGCTTCTTGATAGCTAGTGTGTAAGCTGCTGCTTCGTAAGTTTCATCTTCATGGGTACTTGTATCACCATGTGTGTCTGTTTGTTGGCCTTGGCCATCTGTCTGTTCATGTTCTTGGGATTCCTGAGTTCCCTGGCTAGCTTCATCGTCTCCTTCGTCGTCATCGGTTGCTGTTCTTTCGTCATCAGAGCTGGACACGATCTGTCCTTGTGGCTGATCCCTGGGTGTGGTAGGGTAGCTAGGCCTTTCAAATTCTTGAGAAAACAATTGTCCTTCTGAAAACTAGAACTCATTGGGGAATGCATCAGGCATCTCAAAATCAAAAGTTTCGTCCAGTGGCTCTGCTTGTCCTGCTTCTAAATGGGGTATTGGAAAAGAGAAAGCTTCCGCACCAATAGTGGTGGGAAGTTCAGCTGCTATGGTGATAGGTTCTGTGGTTGTGGCTGCTTGGGGTGCAACAGTACTGGTGGTGCCCTCCGGCGTAACTGGTCTTGATAACCGTATACGAATTGGTGGTACCGTGGGAGTGGCTGCTGTTGGTGACTGCTCTGGAGATGGTTGTGGCGAGGGTGATTCTGGGACTTGTAGGCACGGGATAGTACCTCTCATCTGCTTTCCGGCTCTCCCTTTGCTAGACTTTCTAGCCTTCCTAGTGGTGCCTTTAAATGCTTTCAGTTCCTCACTGGTCATGGCACGCTCAATTGGTAAGTCATACGCCAAGCACATATATATGATCCTGGTGAGGGCGCAGCATCCATTGATTACCTTCTTTCGCTCCCACCTATGTTGTGCCAAATAGAGCTGATCAATTATCCAGCTGGCTAGATCAACAGTTTGAGGTCCAGTACATGCTAAGTACAATCCAAACCAGATTCTCTTGTGAGGCATGGTAAAACGATCCTGAGCTGGGAAAGCAAAGTGCTGCATGCATATCCGTAATGGCTTGGAGAGCTCAGGTGTTATAGCAGAAATATCCTCCCACTTAAGTACGTCACCACGTTTCATCTGCTCTGGGACTAGCCATTCTCTCTCCGTCAGAGTGTGTGTTCCATGTATTTTCAGAGCTGTGCGAATTAAATCTTTAGACAAATAAAACCTTTTGAATGGAGGATCATTTACCAAGGATGGTAACATGAATGTGCCAGGTAGATCCTTGTTTTCTGAAGCTGTTAAGGTGGTTACCAAGTAAAAACATCTGTAAAAATCGGGTTTAGGCAGAGGGTTGCTAAAATACTCTGTAAATCCCGCTCGTGCCCAAACGTGCGTTAGATCTTGTGTATTCTGTAGTCCTTCAAATTCTCTTGAAAAGAACTGGTACTTGGCCCATGTGCGAAGATCAAATGCCAAATTGGCCTCAAATATGAAATCAGCATCTGCTAATGGTCCTGCTAGGCCTTGAAACCAGTGAGAATTACGATGAATCTTCTCAGTATATCCTCTAGGAGGATCATCGATTGGCATGGGTCCTGGAAAACCTTGAAACTCTGGTGGTTGCATCGTCGGATAAGATTCCGCTAGTAATTCTCCAATAGTGGCCATCGGTGCACTGGGGCCAGCTTCTGATGGTCCTGCTTTGGTTTGCATGATGACTGATGAGCTAATGGAAAAGATCTGCTACAAAAGATTAACACATTAGCATGGAAATTAATTATGATCCCAATAAGGTGAGACCGCAATCCCTTTCCATAACCGATGTGTAACCCGTGTAGCCAAGTGTCATGAAGTGATTGATGCAATGATTATTTGCAAAACTAATGCAGGTCTCTAGAAGCCTACATGGTCAGATTATGCATACATTTCTTGATGAGCTGTTATTATGCATGATGTGGGGTTATGGTGTGTGAATTTATACAAGGTTTGGTTGAGGGTGAATTATTACAAGGGTGGAGTTTAAACGGGGTGGGAGAATTGTTAGATAATGGGGTACAAGAAGACGTTTGGATACGTTTCGGTATCCATTTCCTAAGAGTCTTGGAGTGTGTGGTATGTTTCTGCTGAGGGACAAAAAGTGGTATCGGGTTTGGTGGTATTGAAGGATGAAAAGATTTCGGAGGGGTATATATTACATGGCTAGAGGGTTGGGCTATAATACATTGTTTGGGTACCCAAATCTGCATGGGTGTGGGTCTATGGATAAGGTATTTCTTGGCGATCCAAATCTGTCGAGTATTTGTACTTGGGAAAGAAGATCGAGGGGACTTTGGATGCTGACTCTGCTTCTGTTGAAACTTTGTCCTGTTCCCGTCTGCAGTGTTGCCAATAGCCTGTGGTTGCTGTCCTTTTGGCACCCATATTTGTCTGGTGCCACTTGTTTTGTGATGTTGATACTGCTGCTTTCTTTGCCTTGTCTGGTGTTGTCGTCGGTCTGGGTTCCTCTGTCGTGGTTGACTCTTTCGAGGTTCGGTTTGAGAGGTCCAATGGACGCTCTGCTTTGGAAAAGAAGGGAGATCCAACACTTGCGTGACCTGCCCATTAGGAAGTGATTCGTTATTTATCTTTAATCTAGGCCAGTCCGCAGCAAGTTTGGAAGGATGAGCACCACAGGGTGTTGTGCTCATTTGGCCGCTGATGCAACCCACCTGACCGCTGATTGTGTCTATCTACCCTAGCGGTTGGGTAGCTGCCCCTTCTAGTTTGCAGGAAGCCCCAGGGAAGATCTCGTGTCGTCCTTCTGATTGACAATTGTCCCTAGCCAAGCCCGAGTGGGTTGGTGTAGACGTAACATGACTGGTCTGACCCAAGATCTTCCGGTCTTCCGTCGCATGCGTTTCATAGGGTTTAGGGTTAGAAACCTCAAGCGGAATGCAATTAGGGAAGTCAAGCGGTATCACTCGCTTCTGCTCTAAGGTTCCAATCTGTAAGGAGCCTTGTCTAAGATTTAGGTCCACTGAGTGATCGTATAGCCAATCTTGGCCAAGGATTAGGGGTTCTATCAGGTCGTCATCATGGCACACTAGAAGCTTCGCTGTCATGGTCACATCCTTAATGAGGATAGGAAGGTCCACCTCACCCATGCAAGGGGTTTCCATGCCTCCTAGCCCTATGAGGTATGCCTCAATTGGCCGCATTTCTATCCCTGAATCCTTATAGTGGGACCATCTAATCGCACTAGTCGCAGCACCTGAGTCAATTAAAGCCCTGAGCTCTTGGCAAGGGTTGCCGTGCTCTAGCCTGACTGTAATGAATGGTCTCCTGTCCACGATACTAGGATGAGTGGTTGACTTTACTTGACACATGGCCATGGGATATCTGGGTGTAGTTTCCAGATGGTTATAATGTTCTCTCCCTAGTCCTTGTCTTCTTAACTTCATGCGTTTAATGCGTTCTATTGCTTCTGCCTGAGCCTCCGCTCGTATTCTATTTTCTTCCTCCTTACGCTTCTTTGCCAACGTGAGTCGTCTAAGCATATCCTCAGTAAGAGGTTCCTGATATAGCTTGACTCTACAGCCACTAATGTAATTAGGCATTATATCTCCTTCTAAAGTGGCTAACTGTACTGCTCCACTTGTTGAGAGTCTGTTAATGATCATAGGCCCATAACCTCGCTTTTCTAACTTACGTGCGTGTTGCTTTAGCGTATATACTAGAACTAAATCTCCTTCTTTTAGGCCTTTATCTTTCACATGTGCATCAAAATATGCTTTCTGTCGCTTCTTCGTTGCGTATATGCCTGCTGCTGCCTTTAGCCTGGTTTCTCCTAATCGTTCCAAGTCCATTATTCTCGCTGATAATTCATGGCCGGTCCACTGATGTTCTTGTGCAACCTTAAGGGTCGGTATCAAGAAGTCCAAAGGAAGCACTGCATTCTGACCAAAAACCATCTGAAAGGGAGTTGCATTGAGTACGGTTTTGCAGGCCACTCGATATGCCCAAACAGCATGATGTAACTATTTGTCCCAATCTGAACGTTTGTTGTTCACGAGTTTCGTCAGTACGTTACAAAGGATCTTATTAGTGCTTTCAGCCTGACCATTGGCCTGAGGATGATATGGTGCGGATTTCTTGTGAATCACCATAAAATCCTGTAACAAATATTCAATGACTTGGTTTAGAAAGTGAGTGTCTCGATCGCTCACTAACTCTATAGGCAGTCCATATCTTGTAAAGACATTTTCAAATAAGAATTTTGCAGTTGTGTGTGCATCATTCTTTTTCGTGGCTTTTGCCTCTACCCATTTCGTAAGATAATCTGTGGCAACAATAATGTATTCAGCATGTGTACCTTTTGCAGGGGGGTTAATGGGTCCTACAAAGTCTATACCCCACTTAGAAAATGCACGTCCGCCCATCATGGGTTTCAATGGCATTTCATCTCTGCGAGTAGGAAACTGAGTTCTTTGGCACACGTCACATCTCTTTACATAGGTATGAGCATCCATGTGAAGAGTGGGCCACCATAATCCTGCAAAGAGGATGGCTTTGATTATCCTATCGGGTCCAAAATGACCTCCTGCAACACCTTGGTGTGCAATCTCTAGTATGCTCAGATAATCGCTCTCATGAACACATTGTCTTAGATATCCATCTCGTCCTCTTTTGTATAGATTATCGCCAATAAGTGAATAGTCTTGAGCTTCCTGCTCTAGACTGCGTTGTCGTGCTAAGGTCATTCCTTGAGGGAATGTCTTCGTCCTCAAGTATGTCACTAATTGTTCACTCGAGTCTGGTGTGAGAGACACATGATATAATGTAGCATGCTCTACTGGCGGTCTTTCACAACAAACATTGCATTCCTTACACAACCTGTAGACATCTGCTTCCATCGTAGGCCAGTATACTCCTAGCCTATGCAGAGTCTGTAATGTTCGATGATTTGAATGATGTTGCTTTAATGCACCTATGTGTGCTAATTGCAACCAATTCGCATGTTCTGATTCATCTACACAACAAGCAAGAATCTTTTGATTATCCTGTTTATATATGCTTCCTGCCATTATTTGGTATCTCTGAGACTTGGTAATCTCTCCCTCTTTGATCTTTATCCTAGGATTCTTGGGTCCGTATGTCAGAATAGGGACTATAGGTTTAGCCCATTCTGCTGCTATCTCAAGGTTAAACAAGTATGCATCTGGTAGATCATCCGCTACTCCTTGAGGAGCTTCTCTTGAGGTTAATCTTGAAAGGTGGTCAGCTCTAAGATGTGTCTTTCCTTTCCTGACTACTACTTCAAAATCATATTCCATGAGTAATAGAAACCAACGTATTAGTCGTCCTGTGTTACATGGTTTGTTGACTAGGTACAATAGGGCTTGATGATCTGTAAAGAACTTGAATTTGTTGGCCAACAAGTAGTGCCTAAACTTCTTTACTATGTAGATCATCCCTAATCCTTCTCGTTCCGTCATGGTGTAATTTCTTTCTGCTGCGTTCAATTGTCTACTAGCGTAAGCTATGGGGAGATCTATGTTACCTTCATTCGTGGGTTGTGCTATCACACATCCTATGGCATAATTGGATGCATCCACATGTACATGGAATGGCTTACTCCAATCTGGGGTAGTCAATATAGGTGCTGAGCACAAGCGTCGTTTAAGTTCATTGAATGAATTTTCACATTCCTCTGTCCATTCAAAGTTGGTTAAAAGAGAGTACAAAGGCTTGGCTATGATTGCATACATGTGTATGAATCTCCTATAATAACCGCAATGGCCCATAAATGCTTGTACCTCTTTGATGTTCGTCGGCCTAGGTAGATCTGCAATCACCTTCACCTTTTCTTCATCCGTAGAGATTCCATTTTTTGACACAATGTGTCCTAGAATTTTGCCTTGTCTGACCATGAAAACGCACTTTTCTGGGTTCAAACAAACCTGATATTCTCGACATTTGTCAAATATTTGTCTTAACTCTGGGATATGTGTCTGTCTTACATTTGAATGTGCACATAAGTCATCGACATAAACTTCCAAACTCTTGCGTAGGAATTCCTTAAAAACATGACACATGAGTCGCTGGAAAGTGGCGGGTGCATTTGTTAAGCCAAATGGCATCACACGAAATGCAAATATGCCCCATTCAGTGGCAAATGCCGTCTTGTGTTGATCTTCTGGAGCAATGGCTACTTGATTATAGCCTGAAAAACCATCAAGAAAGCTGTAAACTTCCTTGCCCGCAACTCTTTCCAATAGATGTTCTGTGATAGGAAGAGGATAGCTATCTCTAATCGTTGCGGCATTAACTTTTTTAAGGTTAATACACACACGCAATTTTCCATTCTTCTTGGGCACAACCACAATGGGGGATACCCATTCGGTATGCTCAATTTCGTAAATGAATCCTGCTTCTATCAAGCGATCTATCTCCTCTTTAATCTTCGAAGCGTAGTTATCATTGTACGTGTAAGGTTTCTGTTTCGTCGGTTTTGCATCTGGAGTCATAGGGATTCTATGAGAGCATATATCTGGATCTACTCCTTTCAAATCTTTGTAACTCCACGCAAAAACATCTCTATATTCGCGCAATAGGGCAACTAGCTCTTCTTCTTCTTCAGTTGTCAAATCATGCCCTATGTATGTACATTTTTCTTCTTCTCCTTCTATGGCTACGATTATTTTCTTGGTTTTCTCTCGGTTATCATATACTTGTCCGTCATTCGCCTTTCTATTAGGCATTCGTACCATGATCCTTCTATCTTCGATTTCATATTTCTTGAAGTTCTCGGGTACTTCAAACAAAGATTCTTCTTTTTCTGACATGGTTTCTTTCTTCTTTCTTTCCTTGCCTTCACTCTTGTTAGTCACTTCTGTGGCTAACCTCACTTCATTCGTAATTTCCTCGTGTCTCTGAGTGTGAGTCTCTACTTCGTAGAAATATTCTTCTTCTGATGCAAAGGGAGAGTCCATGATAATTGATTCTAAATCAAAATCGCTTGCATCCTCAAATGCATCAGTGTTAGGTTCACATTCTTCTAAAATTGCATCGCACATGATTGGCTCTATCGTGAAAACTGATATGTCATAGCCATCCTCGTCACAGTGGGGTGTCCATTGTTCTTCATTGATGGCTACATCCATGGTTGCTAGGATTTCTGCCCAACCATGGGGTTCAAACTCTTCGTCTGGGAATACTACAGGTGCGTAAGCTGGATCTTGAAGGGTTCATGGATGTTGTTCTGCACCTAAGGTCCTGGCTTCTAACCTTTCTTCCTCTTGTTTGGCTACTTTACACATCCATAAATGAGTATCCTCATGCAACCAAGAAGGATCTGATTCTAATGAGTGCACGGATTCCGTCTCTACTGGTGTCTTATGGATGGTATTCCATTGTATTGGGGGTACGTCTCTATGTGAATAGTCTTTGAGATTGACTTTGGTAGTCACTCCTAAATGTTGCAAGTACAAAGAATTAGTTCCCCAATCTTGTACAATTTGCAACTGACGCATGAATGGTCGTCCCAATATCATCTCATATGCATGATTTTTTGCAAAGTCACAAATGGCAAAGGTATGCTCAAATTCTACACCACAAGTGGTGAGAGATATGCCTTCTAGTAAGCCTAATGGTTTTTCTATGTGTCCGTCAGCCATTTGCAGCTTCATCCTGGTGGGTCTCAATGCTGGCTTACCCCAACGTTTCCATAAGGCGGTGGTAGCTATGGCTACCCCGCCTCCTGAATCTAAGATGGCTTTCGTGGTGTAGCCCTGATGGGTTATCGGAAGATAAGTGTTACCTTCCTCTCCTTCGCTTACATCTCCGATCTTTTCTACGGGTATTTCTGGTACCTTATTTTGTGATCCTATTTGTGACGGAGTAGTAGCAAGCTCGGGGAATTGATTTGCTACATGTTTCCACAATTCTGGTTTTACCTTTAGCAACTCCTCTAGAGTGAGATTACATTGTACTTTGGTTTTCTTGATCACTTCCGTGTTTCCAGGGATTACTGATTCTTCATTCCTCACTATTATCGTGGGTGCTCTCATACTAATAGACTTTGCTTCCCAAGGTCCTGTGAACTGAGGTAATTCTTGTAAAGAATTAGATCCAAATCTTGTGTTTTCACTCAGTTGTTCTTCCTCTACACCATCGTAAATAGAGGGAATGTCTTGGGGAAATTGTTCTTGCAAGTCATCTATTTCTTGAATAGGAGGATGGGTTCCTTGTTCCTTTCTCCATTTCTCTTCTTGGATCGCTCTCAAAAATTCATGTGAGTACCTATGTATGGAAGACAGGTTGTCTTGACTTTCTGAGTTGGGTACTTGAGACAGGGATGGTGCATTCCTTTCCTGTGTCTCTGGGACAATAGGGTTCCTAGGCTGATCTTTTTTCTCTTTGCTCTCTATCAAGTATTCTAGCCTCTCCATTAGTCCTTGAAAATGTAATTCCGGTTTTGCCATGTTATTCCAATTAAGATATCTAGAGGCTTCGAACAAAGCTTGTGCTAGTTCTACCATCTTCATGCAAACTTTAGTTCTCTCAATTTCTAGATCAGCTCGAGGGTAGTTTTTGCTCATTTCAGCTACCTGAGGTCCTTCTTTTAATCTAGCTTGATATGCACGAAACATCATGTCTAGATCTTCTGGTATGGGTTCCGCTAAAACTGATCCTGATTTCTGAGCTGGATTCTCTTGATTCAATTCCTGTGAAGTCAATTCTAGGATTTTGGCTCTAGATTCCTTTAAACTTCCTTCCAACTCAGTTATCTTTTTACTCCATTTTCTCTTAATTCTTTCTCTAGAATCTTTCCAAGATTTTGTTTTTTTACTGCTAGATTCTGCAACTTCACTGGTGCCAGCTACTTTTTCCTGATTAAGCTGTTGGTTCTGTAAGAGCGCCTGGGCTCTTCTGATAGCTTGGATAGGCACGTATGTAGGGTTGGATCCATCTGCGTTATTTACAATACCTATCACGTTGATCGGTGTCACATTTGAAGCATTAGCAGGGTTCTTAGGACAATCTTTTATGATGTGCTCTTTGCCACAATCGGCACAAAAGCCTTGGATGTTATAGTACTGTGATTGTCCTGTTATCGGAGAATGTGGACAATCCTTTATGAAATGATCTCCTTGGCACCTAAAACATGGTCCTCTAGGGCCCTGTGGTCTTTGTTGTCTTATTTGGGGCCGTGGATTTGGGTTTGTGTACATCACATTAGCATAGTCTGGCTCCCAACTAGGTTCCACTGGTGGACTATCATAATGATATGTTTCTACGTGTTCTGGTGACTCTGTGTAATATGCGGGTGGACTATCTACCTGAGTAGAGTCAAAACTGTTCGAATTCGGGTCACCCTCTGTGATCAAAGGTGAAGAAGGCACTAAAGCTCTACTTAGATTCTCTTCTGCACCAGCGTATTTGACTGAGATGACATTAGCTGGTGGGGGTGGCTGCTGAGCTAAGACAGGTTGAGGTCTCTGTTGAGCCTGGTATGGGTAGTTCTGAGGAGGCCTATAGTAATAAGGCTGAGCATTGTATTGGCCTTGATACCTACCTGGCTGCGGGAATGCTTGCGGGTAGTTCTATCTCACGGTCTGTTTGTTATATGGGCAGTCCTGAGCCGTATGATTCGTGTATCTTCTCTCAATTGTACAGTATTGGCCACTAGGGTTGGCTTGTGGTTGTGGTGCATTGGGACACACATTTGCCATATGGTCACCACCACAGGTGTAACAACGCTTGTTCATTAGCACCCTAGGTTTACTAGAAACTCCTAATTTCTGGGCCACTTTTTCTGCTAGGTCTTCTATTGAGCTAGGCAATTTTGTGGATGCTAGAGATGAACAGTCTGAGTCCTTATAAACCTTTGAGAGTTCCAACTTGTCTCCTAAGTTGTCCTCAATGTCTATACAAATTCTTACACATTGCTCTAGCGTTCTGGGTTCTTTTAGGTACACGTAGGAGCGTAGTTTAGAGCTCAACAAGCCATCTAAAAACAATGACACTTGCTTGGCTTGTGAGGGTAGCTCTTGCATTGGACATCGTTCAACATATTGTCTAAACCTACATCCTGCCAGTCTAACTGTTTCCTGAGGGGTCTGTTTAAAGCTATGAATCAACGAAGACGTGTCATGTCTAATCCCACTTTTAGAGAATTCAGTGATGAATGACTCTAAAAAGTGATGGATGTCTCTAAATTGCCTCTGTTGCAATGGTTGGAACCAAGTTAAAGCTGTATTCTTTAACGTTAGTCCAAATGCGTTGTATTGCGTGAACATGTCTTCGACTTGTTCTGCTCTTAGTACTTGCTTGAATTCTGCGACGTGGTCATAGGGATCTCCTGTCCCATCAAAGTAATTCTTCATTGATTTTACTAATTGAGTGGGTCTCAGTATTCGTGCATGTTCATGTGGTCTAGGTAGAGGAAAATCATCTCTACCACCTGGTATTCCATGATCTCTTTGTCTATCCGCTCTATTAGTGTCCGTGGTTGTTCTATCTCTCCCTATGGGGTGATTAAAGCTTACTTCCGGTCTCTCTTTATTTCCCTCTCTTTGATTTCCATGGGCTGAGGATGTTCTTGCCCCTTGTTGACTTGTATTCATGTTCGTCCTAGATGGAGGGAATACCAATTCACCTCTCCATGTGTATGTGTTTTTAGCGCGGTCAGGTACCACAAAGACTCTTTCTGAAGTCTCATCCAGGTATACAACCTTTCCAGGTGTATCCGGGTCTTTGAACTCGTATATAGTGATGATTCCTACCTCACTAAGTATTTCGGTCTTGTATCTCCAAAAGGCTTCATCCGTTTCTTTATTTACAAACAACTCTATGCTTCTGTTGTCTTGAGGGATCCAGTCTGGGATTAGTACTCGTGTCAGTACAGATTTCCCTCTAGGTGTTCTAGGCTCTTCTAATGGTTCTTTTCCTTGAGATTTTGCTTCCGTCTCTAGTTGAATCACGCCAAACTCATTGGTATTGTTTGGCTGCGTACTTAATATGTACATCGTTCCTTCCTTGTCTATGTATGCGTCTCTCTCGAATTTCACCACTGGATGTTCCAATCCAATGGGTTGATCGGGGTTGTGCATTTGCACCACTTGCCTTCGCAAACCATCCTCATAGATGCGAGCACCTAATCGGTTGGTTCGGAGAAACTCTAGTTGTGTTCTATAGGGTCCTTCAGGTTTTTCTAAATAGGCTACATTCGACCCTCCTTCTGGTTTTTCTGTGCTAAATGCCATTTCTGATTCGCTAGTATCTGAGCTCTCGTAGGGATAACTAGTGTTCAATTGTTGAGCCCACGATCGTGCAGTAGTTCTTACACTTGCCTCTGATGATCTAAGGCTTCGCCGGTCTGCCTTACCTATATATTTGCCCGATCTAAGGTTCATTAATTTTCTTCCTTGCACACTCAGTACACGCTCAGATCGTCAATGATTCTTTGTTATTACTTTCTTGATTCTTTTTAAATTTCTTTAGATTCTTGTCTTAATGTATGCGTCAGGAATTCGACTTTCCGTGAGTCCTAGACTCGATCCCCGGCAACGGCGCCAAATTTGGTGTTGCTCTAGCACAATGGTGAGAACCACGTTAAGAAGCTCCACCTCCTTAATGTCAATCCGCGGAAGAGATAGGAGTGATATGAAGATCGTGAATGTGAGATGAAGTGAGAGTGAAGGTGAGAAGCATAGAAATGCACACACACATACACACACACTACGAAGAGACAAGCAAGACACAATGGAAGGTGGGAAATTAGCTCTATTACTCAAGAACACTATTACAAACTCAAAAGAACTCTAAGCTCACACTAGCCAACACTAACCAACCTGAAAAATGAGCTCTCTAGCTCTTTTTATAGTTTCTAGACTAGTTTTGACCGGTTTCACATCTAGTGACCGGCATAGTTAAAAATTAGGTCCTAGATGCTATTTGGAAGGGTAAACGATGTCTAAAAATAACGAAAATTGATACGCTTGTTCTACCTAAGATCCTCAAGCTCGAGGACTCCTCGACTTGCACAAAATGGAGCTATGGATTACAAAATGGGGTTTTCTATGTTACATATGTTACAATAGTGATAAAAATCACTGTTGGAGGTTTTTGAAAAGTATTTTTAGAACATGATTCTTTGAAAAAAGATTTGACTGGCTGCCTGCTCCGTTGTTACATGCTTCCGTGTCGTTTGTGCCTCTGGCTGCTTCCAACAGTGGGTCCATAATAATTGACTCTAAATCGAAATCGCTTGCATCCTCAAATGCATCAGTGCTAGGTTCACACTCTTCTATAATTGAATCACACATGATTGGCTCTATCGTGAAAACTGAGATGTCATAGCCATCCTCGTCACAGTGGGGTGTCCATTGTTCTTCATTGATGGCTACATCCATGGTTGCTAGGATTTCTGCCCAACCATGGGGTTCGAATTCTTCGTCTGGAAATACTACAGGTGCGTAAGCTGGGTCTTGAAGGGTTCTTGGATGTTGTTCTGCACCTAAAGTCCTAGCTTCTAATCATTCTTCCTCTTGTTTTGCTACTTTACACATCCATAAATGAGTATCCTCGTGTAACCATGAGGGATCTGACTCTAGTGAATGTACCGATTCCGTTTCTACCAGTGTCTTATGGATGGTATTCCATTGTATTGGGGGTGCATCTCGATGTGAATAGTCTTTCAGATTGACTTTAGTAGTCACTCCTAAATGTTGCAAGTACAAAGAATTAGTTCCCCAATCTTGTACGATTTGCAACTGACGCATGAATGGTCGTCCTAAAATCATCTCATAAGCATGATTTTTTGCAAAGTCACAAATGGCAAAAGTATGTTCAAACTCTATACCAGAAGTGGTGAGAGATATGCCTTCTAGTAAGCCTAATGGTTTCTCTATGTGTCCATCAGCCATTTGTAGCTTCATCCTGGTAGGTCTTAATGCTGGCTTACCCCAACGTTTCCATAAAGCGGTGGTAGTGATGGCTACTCCGGCTCCTGAATCTAAGATGGCTTTCATGGTGTAGCCCTGATGGGTTATTGGAAGATAAGTGTTACCTTCCTCACCTTCGCTTACATCTCCGATCTTTTCTACGGTTATTTCTGGTACTCTTTTGTGTGTTCCCGCCTTTGAGGGAGTAGTAGCAACCGCAGGGAATTGATTTGCTACATGCTTCCACAATTCTGGTTTAACCTTCAACAATTCCTCTAGAGTGAGGTTACATTGTACTTTGGTATTCTTGATTACTTCCATGTTTCTAGGGATTACTGATTCTTCATTCCTCACTATTATCGTGGGTGCTCTTATGCTAATAGACTTAGCTTCCCAAGGTCCTGTGAACTGAGGTAATTCTTGTAAAGAATTAGATTCAAAACCTGTATGTTCACTCAGTTGTTCTTCCTCTACATCATCATAAATCAAGGGGATGTCTTGGGGAAATTGCTCCTGCAAATCATCTATTTCTTGAATAGGAGGATGAGTTCCTTGTTCTTGTCTCCTCTTTTCTTCTTGGATTTCTCTTAGAAATTCATGTGAGTATTTAGGTATGGAAGACAGGTTGTCTTCACCTTCTGTATCTGGTACTTGAGACAGGGATGGTGCATTCCTTTCCTGTGTCTCTGAGGTGATAGGGTTCCTATGCTGATTCTTTTTCTCTTTGCTATCAATCAAGTATTCTAGCCTCTCCATTAATCCTTGAAAGTGTAACTCCGGTTTTGCCATGTTATTCCAATTTAGATATCTAGAGGCTTCAAACATAGCTTGTGCTAATTCTACCATCTTCATACAAAGTTTTGTTCTCTCAATTTCTAGGTCTGCTCGAGGGTAATTCTTACTCATTTCTACTATCTGGGGTCCTTCGTTTATTCTAGCCTGATATGCACAAAACATCATGTCTAGGTTTTCTGGTATGGGTTCCGCTAAAACTGATCCTGATCTCTGAGCTAGGTTCTCCTGATTCGATTCTTGTGAAGTCAATTCTAGGATTTTGGCTCTAGATTCCTTCAAACTTCCTTCCAACTGAGTTATTTTTTTACTCCATATTCTCTTCATCCTTTCTCTAGAATCTTTCCAAGATTTCGTCTTTTTACTGCTAGACTCTCCAACTTCACTAGTTTCGGCTATTTTCTCAGCGTTAGGTTGTTGATTATGTAAGAGCGCCTGGGCTCTTGTTATATCTTGGATAGGCATGTATGTAGGGTTGGATCCATCTGCGTTGTTTACAATACCTATCACGTTGATTAGTGTCACATTTGAAGCATTAGCAGGGTTCTTAGGACAATCTTTTATGATATGCTCTTTACCACAATCGGCACAAAAGCCTTGTATGTTATAATATTGAGACTGTCCCACGATCGGAGGATGTGGACAATCCTTTATGAAATGATCTCCTTGGCACCTAAAGCATGGTCCTCTAGGGCCCTGTGGTCTTTGCTGTCTTAATTGGGGCCCTGGATTTGGGTTTGTGTACATCACATTAGCATATTCGGGCTCCCAACTGGGTTCCAATGGTGGACTATCGTATTGATATGTCTCCACATGTTCTGGTGACTCTGTATAGTATGCGGGTGGACTATCTACATGTGTAGAGTCAAAACAGTTTGAGTTTGGGTCACTTTCTGTGATCAAGGGTGATGAAGGCACTAAAGCCCTACTTAGGTTCTCTTCTACAACAGCGTATTTAACTGAGATGACATTAGCTGGTGGGGGTGGCTGCTGAGCTAAAACAGGTTGAGGTCTCTGTTGAGCCTGATAAGGATAGTTTTGAGGGGGCCTATAGTAATGAGGCTGAGCATTGTATTGGCCTTGATACCTACCTGGCTACAGGTATGCTTGCGGGTTAGTTCTGTCTTACCGCTTGTTTGTTATATGGGTAGTCTTGAGCCGTATGATTCATGTATCCTCTCTGAATTGTACAGTACTGGCCACTGGGGTTGGCTTGTGTTTGTGTTGCATTGGGACACACATTCGCCATATGATCACCACCACAGGTGTAAGAACACTTGTTTGTTGTTAACCTTGGCATCTATTTGCTAGAAACTCCTAGTTTCTGGGCCACTTTTTCTGCTAGGTCTTCTATTGAGCTAGACAATTTTGAAGATGCTAGAGATGAATAGTCTGAGTCCTTATAGACTTTTGAGAGTTCCAACTCATCTCCTAAGTTTTCCTCAATGTCTATACATATTCTTACACATTGCTCTAGCGTTCTGGGTTCCTTCAAGTATACATAGGAGCGTAGTTTAGAGCTCAACATGCCATCTAGAAACATTGACACTTGCTTGGCCTGTGAGGGTAGCTCTTGCATTGGACATCTCTCAACATATTGTCTAAACCTACGTCCTTCGAGTCTAACTGTTTCCTGAGGGGTCTGTTTGAAACTATGAATCAACGAAGACGTGTCATGTCTGATCCCACTTTTAGAGAATCCATGATGAACGACTCTAAAAAGTGATGGATGTCTCTAAATTGCCTTTGTTGCAATGGTTGAAACCAACTTAAAGCGGTATTCTTAAACGTTAGTCCAAATGCGTTATATTGCGTAAACATGTCTTCTACTTGCTCTGCTCGTAGCACTTGCTTAAATTCTACAACGTGGTCATAGGGATCTCCTGTCCCATCAAAATAGTTTTTCATGGACTTTACTAGCTGAGTGGGTCTCTATGTTCTTGCGTGTTCACGTGGTCTAGGTAGAGGAAAATCATCTCTACCACCTGGTATTCTAGGTTCTCTTTGTCTATCCACTCTGTCCGTGTCTATGGTGGTTCTATCTCTCCCTATGGGATGATTGAAACTTACATCCGATTTCTCTTTGTTTTTCTCTCTTTGATTACCATGGGCTGAGGATGTTCCAGCCCCTTATTGGCTTGTGTTTACGTTTACTCGAGTTGGAAGGAATACCAACTCACCTCTCCATGTGTAGGTATTTCTAGCGTGGTCTGGTACTACAAATACTCTTTCTGAAGTTTCATCCAGGTATACAACCTTTCCAGGTGTATCTTGGTCCTTAAATTCCTAGATTATGATGGAGCCTACCTCACTAGGTTGTTCCGTTCTGTACCTCCAAAATGCTTCATCTGTCTCTTTATTCACGAATAATTCTATGCTTCTATTATCCTGAGGGGTCGACTCTGGGATTAGTACTCTTGTTAGTACAGATTTCCCTCTAGGTGTCCTAGGTTCTTCTAACGGTTCCTTTCCTTGGGCTTTCGTTTCCGTCTCTAACTGGATTACACCAAACTCATTTGTATTGTTTGGCTGAGTACTTAAGATGTACATCGTTCCTTCTTTGTCTATGTATGCATCTCTCTCAAATTTTACCACTAGACGTTCCAATCCAATGGGCTGATCAGGATTGTGCATTTGCACCACTTGTCTTTGCAAACCATCCTCATAGATGCGAGCACCTAAGCGGTTGGTTTGGAGAAACTCTAACTGAGTTCTATAGGGTCCTTCAGGTTTTTCTAAATATGCTACGTTTGACCCTCCTTCTGGACTTTATGTGCTAAATGCCATTTCTGATTCACTCGTGTCTGAGCTCAACTCGTAGGGATAACTTTTATTCAACTGTTGTGCCCACGATCGTGTAGTAGTGCCTACACTTGCTTCTGATGATCTAAGGCTTCGTCGGTCTGACTTACCTATATGTTTGCCCGATCTAAGGTTCATTAATTTACTTCCTTGCAGACTCAGTACACACTCAGATCGCCAATGATTCTCTTTTCTTACTTTCTTGATTCTTTTTAAATTCCTTTAAGTTCTTGTCCAATTGTATGCGTCAGGAATCGACTTTCCGTGGTACTTTTGAGTTCTCGTTCCGTCAGACTTAAGTTCTTTTTCCTTTAGGTTTTCGTATCACACACCTTTACTTTAGTCTTGGACTTGAAAATGTTAAATATCTTGAACTTGAGGCGTTCCTATCGTTGTTACTCTAATCCACAATGCTACCATTTAGCCTAAGCTAAGAATTGACTGAGGGGGTTGAGTAATCTTCCAACCTCGAGTCAGCTTTTCTGGTTGCTCTAATGCCCAAGAAGCCGCGCTTCCCAAGCCCTGCGTTCTGCACTGCCTTGCCTTGATTGCCCTTGATTGTCCTTGCTAGACCTAGAAAAATCCAATATTAGACCAATTTCACAAATGGATGATCAAGCACTTGAGTATATACACCCTTAAAGGTCCTTTCCCTTTTGCCCAAAATTTCAATGCCCCCTGGCTTTCTAGTCCCAACTATCTCAACCTCAAATTAGCTTATAAAAAAATCAACGTATTCTTTATGAAAAAAACAGTCGAGGTCACTTAGTACTCGTCAAGAGCTTTCTAACGAGCTATAAATCTCAAAAAACAGACTTCGGATGAAAAAGATATGACCGTTCAGTCCCTAGGGGGTAAAAACTAACAAACAAGTTTTTCTCCAAATATGAGCTAAGGGGTCTCCTATGAGTCTAATCACCCAAAAATTTTCTAAAAATAGCCCCAAAATTGGTCAAAAAATCAAACCTTAAAATTGGCGCTTGGGGTGGACAATCGCGATAGTCTGGGACCGTCGCGATGGTCCAGGTGAACCGTCGCGATGGCATGGCACAATCGCGATAGTCCGAAGGTGCGAACTGTTGCGATGGTCTGAAATGTGAGCAGTCGCGATGGCGTATCAGTCGAGTGATCGCGATGGTCTAAAGTGAACAATCACGATGGTGTCAATGAACCATCGGGATGATCTAATCGGTGAGCAATCGCGATGGCATCAATCAATGGTCAACGGGACAATCGCGATGGCGTGAGACCATCGCGATGGTCACAAAGTGCGATGGCGTGAGCCAATCGCGATGGTTCAAATGTCGAGGCGTTGCAATGGTCTAGCTTGCCACGTGGCAGAATCGACGTGATGGCATGAGCCAATCGCGATGGCGTGGGGTCGACGAGATCATCGCGATGGTCCAAGACCATTGCGATGGTTCAAGTGAACCGTCACGATGGCGTGAGACCGTTGCGATGGTCTGGCCGAGCCGTCGCGATGGCGTGAACCAATCGCAATGGTGTGACACAATCGCGATGGTCTGAGCCAATCGTGATGGTCCACCAAATAGATGATTTTGCAAATGCGTTTGTGGATCCATTTAAGCGCTAGTGTCGCCTACCTCTTGGTGAACTCGCATACCAAAAATGTCGAAGTTGGCAGACCATCGTGATGGTCTGACACCCACGGCAGATTTTTGACAGAAAGTGAAATTTTACCTTTTTGCAGCTTTCCTGGTGCTCTGGAGCACTATACCTGCAAGAAAACTCAAAGACACAATAGCACATGCAAGCACAAAAGCTCTCTCTCTCTCATATGCACAAATGAGGGGAAATGAGGAGAATGGGTGGATATAGTGAATTTTCTGATTTTTTTGGAGTTGAAGATGATGATGCGGTGATGAAGATGGAGTGTGGGGGAGGTGAAAAACACTAAAAACTAAGTAAAAACAACAACAAAAGCTGAAATTTTTACCTTCCAACGCCACTTCTTGCTATACTCTTACCATCACACATTCGTTCCACGGAAGAGATAGGAGTGATATGAAGATCATGAATGTGAGATGAAGTAAGAGTGAAGGTGAGAAGCATAGAGATGCACACACACATACACACACACAACGAAGAGACAAGCAAGACACAATGGAAGGTGAGAAATCAACTCTATTACTCAAGAACACTCTTACAAGCTCAATATAGCTCTAAACTCTTCTCTACTCAAACAAGCTAACCTCAAAAATGAGCTCTCTAGCTCTTTTTATAGATTCTAGTCTAGTTTTGACGGGTTTCACATCTAGTGACCAGCATAGTTAAAAAATAGGTCCTAGATGCTATTTGAAAGGGTAAACGGTGTCTAAAAATAACCAAAATTGGTACGCTCATTCTACCTAAGCTCCTCAAGCTCGAGGACTCCTCGGCTTGCACAAAATGGAGCTATAGATGATAAAAAGGGTTTTTCTATATCACATATGTTACAAAAGTGATGAAAATCACTCTTGGAGGTTTTGAAAAGTATTTATAAAATATAATTCTTTGAAAAATGATTCGACTGACTCCCTACTTCTTCGTTATGCTCTATCTTCACATGCTTCCGCATCTTCTATGCCTCTGGCTACTGCCAACACTCACATTTACGCCATCGCGATAGTTTGCACCTTCGGACCATCGCAATTGTGCCATGCCATCGCGACGGTTCACCTAGACCATCGTGACGGTCCTAGACCATCGCGATTGTTGTAGACCATCGCGATTGTCCACCCCAAACGCAATTTTAGGGTTTGACCAATTTTGGGGCTGTTTTTTGAAAATTTTTAGGTGATTAGACTCATAGGAGACCCCTTAGCTCATATTTGGAGAAAAACCTGTTTGTCAGTTTTTACCCCCGAGGGCCTGAACGGTCATATCTTTTTCATCCGAAGTCCGTTTTTTGAGGTTTATAGCTCGTTAGAAAGCTCTTTACAAGTACTACGTGACCTCAATTTTTTTTTCAAAAAAGAATACATTTACTTTTAGAGAGGATAATTTGAGGTTAACATTATTGGGACTACCAAAGCCAGGGAGCAATCATTAAAATTTGACCAAGAGGGAAGGAACCTTTAAAAGTGTATATATCAAAGTGCTTGATCATCCATTTGAGAATTGATCTAATAGTGGGATTTTACAGGTCTAGCAAGGACAAGCAAGGGCAAACAAGGCAAGGCAGTGAAGAACATAGGGCTTGGGAAGTGCGACTTCTTGGGCATCAGGGCAACCAACAAAGCTAACTCGAGGTTGGAAGATTACTCAACCCCCTCAGTCAATTATTAGCTTAGGCTAAACGTTAGCATTGTGGATTAACGACGATAGGAACGCATCAAGTTCAAGAGATTTAACTTTTCAAGTACAAGACTAAGGTAAAGGTGTGTGAGACGAAAACGTAAAGGAAAGAACTTAAGTCTGATGGAATGAGAACTCAAAAGTACCACAGAAAGTCGATTCTTGACGCGTACTATAAGATAAGACAAGAACTTAAAGGAATTAAAAAGAAACCAGCAAGAAAGAACAAAGAACCATTGAAGATATGAGCGTGTATTGAGTGTGCAAGGAAGTAAATTCATGAACCTTAGATCGGGCAAGCACATAGGTAAGTCAGACCGATGAAGCCTGAGATCATCAGAAGCAAGTGTAGGAACTACTGCACGATCGTGGGTACAACAATTGAATAGTAATTACCCCTACGAGAGCTCAGATACGAGTGAATCAGAAATGGCTTTTAGCACAAAAAGACCAGAAGGAGGGTCGTAACATAGCATACTTGGAAAAACTTGAAGGATCCTACAGAACTCAATTAGAATTTCTCCGAACCAACCGCTTAGGTGCTCGCATCTATGAGGATGCTTTGTGAAGACAAGTGGTGCAAATGCCAACCCTGATCAACCCATTGGATTGGAACGTCGAGTGGTGAAATTTGAGAGAGACGCATATATAGACAAAGAAGGAACAATGTACATCTTAAGTACTCAGCCGAATAATACCAATGAGTTTGGTGTAATTCAATTAGAGATGGAAGCTAAAGCTCAAGGAAAAGAACCATTAGAAGAACCTAGGACACCTAGAGGGAAATCTATACTGACACGAGTAGTAGTTCCAGAGTGGATCCCTAAGGACAACAGAAGCATAGAGTTGTTTGTAAATAAAGAAACCGACAAAGCATTTTGGAGGTACAGAACAGAACAACCTAGTGAGGTAGGATCCATCATAGTTTACGAATTTAAGGACCTAGATACACCTAGAAAGGTTGTATACCTGGATGAAACTTCAGAAAGAGTATTTGTAGTACCAGACCACACACGAAATACCTACACATGGAGAGGCGAATTAGTCTTCCCTCCAACTCGAGCAAACGTAAACACAAGCCATGAGGGGCCAGGAACATCCTCAGCCCATAGTAATCAAAGAGAGAAAAATAAAGAGAGACCTGAAGTAAGTTTCAATCATCCCATAGGGAGAGATAGAACCACCATAGACACAGATAGAGTGGAAAGACAAAGAATGCCAGGTGGTAGAGATGATTTTCCTCTACCTAGACCACGTGAACACGCAAGAATATTAAGACCTACTCAGTTAGTAAAATCCATGGAAAACTACTTTGATGGGATAGGAGATCTCTATGATTACGTTGTAGAATTTAAGCAAGTTCTAAGAGCAGAGCAAGTCGAAGACATGTTCATGCAATATAATGCTTTTGGACTAACGTTAAAGAACACAGCTTTAACTTGGTTCCAACCATTGCAACAAAGGCAATTTAGAGACATCCATCACTTTTTAGAGTCATTCATCACTAAATTCTCTAAAAGTGGAATCAGACATGACACGTCTTCGTTGATCCATAGTTTTAAACAAACCCCTCAGGAAACAGTTAGATTGGCAGGACGTAGATTTAGACAATATGTTGAAAGATGTCCAACGCAAGAGCTACCCTCACAGGCCAAGCAAGTGTCATTGTTTCTAGATGGTCTGTTGAGCTCTAAACTATGCTCCTATGTCTACTTGAAGGAACCTAGAATGCTAGAGCAATGTGTAAGAATTTGTATAAACATTGAGGAAAACTTAGGAGACGAGTTGGAACTCTCAAAGGTCTATAAAGACTCAGATTGTTCATCTCTAGCATCCACAAAATTTTTTAGCTCAATAGAAGTCCTAGCAAAAAAGTGGCCCAGAAACTAGGAGTTTCAAGCAAACAGATGCCAAGGTTAACAACAAACAAGCGTTGTCACACCTATGGTTGTGATCATATGGCAAATGTGTGTCCCAATGCAACACAACCACAAGCCAACCCTAGTGGCCAGTATTGTACATCAGATGAAGAATATTTCTACGAAGTGGAAACTTACCCTCCGAGGCCCGAAGAACTTATGAATGAGGTGAGATTAGCCACACACGTGACCACCAAAGGTGAAGGAAAGAAAAGGAAGAAAAAGAAACCATGTCAGAAGAAGAAGAATCTTTGTTTGAGGTTCCCGAGAACTTCAAGAAGTATGAGATAGAAGATAGACGAATCATGGTACAAATGCCTAACAGAAAAGCTGACGTTGGAGAAGTATATGATAACCAAGAGAAAACCAAAAAAATCATAGTTGTCATAGAAGGGGAATAGGGCATGATTTGATGACGGAAGAAGAAGAAGAATTAGTTGCCCTATTGTGCGAATATAGAGATGTTTTTGCGTGGAGTTACAAAGATTTGAAAGGAGTAGATCCAGATGTATGCTCTCATAAAATCCCTATGACTCCAGATGCAAAACCTATGAAACAGAAACCGTACACGTACAATGATAACTACGCTGCGAAGATTAAAGAGGAGATAGATCGATTGATAGAAGCAGGATTCATATATGAAATTGAGCATACCGAATGGGTATCCCCCATTGTGGTCGTGCACAAGAAGAATGGAAAATTGTGTGTGTGTATTAACCTTAAAAACGTTAATGCCGCCACAATTAGAGACAGTTATCCTCTTCCTATCACGGAAAACTTATTGGAAAGAATGCCATTTGGCTTAACAAATGCACCCGCTACTTTCCAGCAACTCATGTGTCATGTTTTCAAGGAATTCTTACGCAAGAATTTGGAAGTTTATGTCAATGACATATGTGCACATTCAAATATCAAGCAGACGCATATCCCAAAGTTAAGACAAGTATTTGACAAATGTCGAGAATATCAGGTTTGTTTGAACCCGGAAAAGTGTGTTTTCATGGTCAGAGAAGGCAAAATTCTAGGACACATTGTGTCAAAGAATGGAATTTTGACAGATGAAGAAAAGGTGAAGGTAATTGCAGATTTACCTAGACCAACTAACGTAAAAGAAGTACAGGCATTTATGGGTCATTGTGGTTATTATAGACGATTCACACACATGTATGCAATCATAGCCAAGCCTCTGTACTCTCTTTTGACCAATTTTGAATGGACAGATGAGTGTGAGAATTCATTCAATGAACTTAAATGACGTTTGTGCTCAGCACCGATATTGACAACTCCAGATTAGAGTAAGCCATTCCATGTACATGTGGATGCATCCAACTATGCCATAGGATGTGTGTTAGCACAACCCACGAATGAAGGTAACATAGATCTTCCCATAACTTATGCGAGCAGACAGTTGAATGCAGCAGAAAGAAATTACACCACTACGGAACGAGAAGGATTAGGAATGATCTATGTAGTAAAGAAATTCAGACATTATTTGTTGGCGAATAAGTTCAAGTTCTTCACAGATCATCAAGCGTTATTGTACTTAGTCAATAAACCATGTAACACGGGACAATTAATATGTTGGTTTCTATTACTCATGGAGTATGACTTTGAAGTAGTAGTCAGGAAGGGAAAGACACAACTCAGAGCTGACCACCACTCGAGACTAACCTCAGGAGAAGCTCCTCAGGGAATAGCGGACGAATTACCCGATGCATATTCGTTTAACCTTGAGATAGCACCAGAATGGGCTAAGCCGATAGTCCCTATTCTCACATAGGGACCCAAGAATCCTAGGATACAGATCAAGGAAGGAGAGATTACCGAATCTCAAAGATATCAAATCATAGCAGGAAGTATATATAAACAGGATAATCAAAAGATTCTTGCTTGTTGTGTAGACGAGTTAGAACATGCAAATTGGTTGCAATTAGCACATGTAGGTGCATTAAAGCAACATCACTCGAAACATCGTACATTGCAGACTCTGCATAGACTAGGAGTATATTGGCCTTCTATGGAAGCAGATGTCTACAAGTTGTGTAAAGAATGCCATGTTTGTTGTGAAAGACCACCTGTAGAACATGCGACATTATATCACGTGTCTCTCACACCAGAATGGAGTGAACCTTTAGTGACATACTTGAGGACGAAAACATTCCCTCAAGGAATGACTTTAGCGTGACAATGAAGTCTAGAGCAAGAAGCTCAAGACTATTCACTTATTGGCGACAATCTATACAAACGAGGACGAGATGGATATTTAAGACAATGTGTTGATGAAAATGATTACTTGAGTGTACTAGAGACTGCACACCAAGGTGTTGCAGCAGGTCATTTTGGACCCGATAGGATAATCAAAGCCATCCTCTTTGCAAGATTATGATGGCCCACTCTTCACATGGATGCACATACCTATGTTAAGAGATGTGATGTGTGCCAAAGAACTCAATTTCCTACTCGCAGAGATGAAATGCCATTGAAACCCATGATGGGTGGACGTGCATTTTCTAAGTGGGATATAGACTTTGTAGGACCCATTAACCCCCGTGCAAAAGGTACACATGCTGAATACATTATTGTTGCAACAGATTATCTTACCAAATGGGTAGAGGCAAAGGCCACAGAAAAGAATGATGCACACACGACTGCAAAATTCTTATTTGAAAATGTCTTTACAAGATATGGATTGCCTATAGAGTTAGTGAGCGATCGAGGAACTCACTTTCTAAACCAAGTCATTGAATATTTGTTACAGGATTTTATGGTGATTCACAAGAAATCCGCACCATATCATCCTCAGGCCAATGGTCAGGCTGAAAGCACTAACAAGATCCTTTGTAATGTACTGACAAAACTTGTGAACAACAAACCTTCAGATTGGGACAAACAGTTACACCATGCTATTTAGGCATATCGAGTTGCCTACAAGACCGTACTCAATGCAACTCCCTTTCAGATGGTTTTTGGTCAGAATGTTGTGCTTCCTTTGGACTTCTTGATACCGACCCTTAAGGTTGCACAAGAACATCAGTGGACCGGCCATGAATTATCAGCACGAATAATGGACTTGGAACGATTAGGAGAAACCAGGCTGAAAGCAGCAGTAGGAATATATGCAGCAAAGAAGCGATAGAAAGCATATTTTGATGCGCATGTGAAAGATAAAGGCTTAAAAGAAGGAGATTTAGTCCTAGTATATACGCTGAAACAACACACATGAAAATTAGAAAAGCGAGGTTATGGACCTATGATCATTAACAGACTCTCGACAAGTGGAGCAGTACAATTAGCCACCCTAGAAGAAGACATAATGCCTAATTACATTAGTGGTTGTAGAGTCAAGCTTTATCAGGAACCTCTTACTGAGGATACGCTTAGATGACTCACGTTGGAAAAGAAGCATAAGGAGGAAGAAAATAGAATATGAGCTGAAGCTCAGGTAGAAGCTATAGAACGCATTAAGCACATGAAGCTAAGAAGACAAGGACTAGGGAGAGAACATTATAACCATCTGGAAACAACACCCAGATATCCCATGGCCATGTGTCAAGTAAAGTCAACCACTCATCCTAGCATAGTGGATCGGAGACCATTCATTACAGTCAGGCTAGAGCACGGCAAACCTTGCCAAGAGCTCAGGGCTTTAATTGACTCAGGAGCTGCGACTAGTGTGATTAGGTGGTCCCACTATAAGGACTCAGGAATAGAAATGCGGCCAATTGAGGCATATCTCATAGGGCTAGGAGGCATGGAAACCCCTTGCATGGGTGAGGTGGACCTACCTATCCTCATAAACGAAGTGACCTTGACAGTGAAGCTACTAGTGTGCCATGATGATTACCTGATAGAACCCCTAATCCTTGGCCAAGATTGGCTATATGATCACTCAGTGGACCTAAATCTTAGACAAGGCTCCTTACAGATTGGAACCTTAGATTAGAAGCGAGTGATACCGCTTGACTTCCCTAACAACCCTCCGCTTGAGGTATGTAACCCTCAACCCTATAAAATGCGTGCGACGGAAGACCGGAATATTTTCGGGTAGAGAAGTCATGTTACGTCTACACCAACCCACGCGGGCTTGGCGATGGACAATTGTCAATCAGAAGGACGTCAGGAGATTTTCCCTTGGGCTTCCTACAAATTAGATGTTGGAACAAATCAATCACAAATTGGTGATTATAAAGATCTTGAATTAAGCTTATGATCAGATTGAAGTGGAAGAAGACACTTGAGAGAGTGAAGAGATCTCAAAAGTGAAGTATGTATACATATGTACACTATAGGTGGAAATTCTTGTAATCTGAGTATAGATGATCCTTAGGATGATAAGGAGTAATGTAATAGACGTGGGATAAGTCTAAAAATATATGTTTATAAGTCAATGATGTAAAGAAATATGTGTGAGAGTCATTTTGAAGACAAGTGTCTTAGTGAGATGTGTAGAGAGTTTCACTCAGGAAATTAGCGACGGGTTTTTTCTCTGAGTTCTCTCAGTCTGATCATGTGGATTAGAAATCCTTTTGTACACATCTAATCTGAAAGCTAGTGAAGCTATGTTCAGAATTTTATGATCTAATTTCTTTTCTACTGTGAGAATGATCAATAGGAACATTTGTATGTAGAATCTGCAGACAGACTTCTAAGAGTAGCGCACTTTTCCATGTCAATGTTTTGCTTAGGTCTCAGTGCATAGTGTAAAGTTTTGAATGATTGAGCATTCAAAATCTAAGTTAGAAGGTAAGAAAGCTATGGCTAAAAGCATTTACCAAAACGGGATTTGTGCTGTGAGAAATCAACTTGAGAAGTTGACCATGTCAAAGTCGCCATTCCTGGAAGACAGTTTTTTACATATCAATGATCTTAAGGATCAAATCAAAAGTTTAATGATTCTTTTGGAGAATCAATGGCTGATATGATTGCGCAAAGGTAGTGTGAAGACTTGCGCATCATTAGTTTGAAGATATCTGAAGACGTGTGCAGGTATTGAAGTCGATTTCTGAAGTAGACTTCTTAAAGAAGGAAAATTCTCACTCAGAGAATTGTTCATGAATGATTTGGTAAATCAAAGTAACATTTGTGTAAAGTTTGGTCTATAATTGATATAGATGTGTTCTTAGATCAGTATAGATCAAGCATTTGGAGATTAAGAGGTCTCCAATAATGGTATCAGAGTTGAAGGTGCAATACAAGGGAAGCAAAGGCATTGGAAGTCCTGACTGCTGTAGATATTGAAGTTCTTCCTAATCGAAGGTGGACAAGGACAAATTCGTGAAGATAACCTGCAGAAGTACAAAGCACGAGTTCGAAGGATAAAAAAGGATTGAAATTTCATATCAAAGGTACATTTTACTATCATAAATCATAGTAATTGCAGATACAGAAGATCAAAAGATGGGAGAAAGCTTGCAGATTGATAAGCTAGATAGGGAGAACTATCCAGCTTGGTCCATGAGGATGGAGGCACATCTCATGAGCAAAGATTTGATGGCATTCATTATAGGAGAAGAAGAAAAGCGTGAATTTGCAGATCCTAGTATTCCAACTAGGGAAGAGCTTGCAGATTTGAAGACTTGGATGAGAAAGGATGCTCAAGCTAGGAGCATCATTTACATGGTTGTAAATGATTATCTTCTACCTCACATTAGAGGATTGGAAAGTGCAACAGATGTTTGGAATGCTTTGGAAGAGCATTTCCAAAAGACAACCAAGTCAAGGAAGTCCTCACTATGGGCTGAATTTACAACTTTCAAGAAGAAGAGCTCACAATCAATTTCTGATTATGTGGCAAGGATGAAGGATATTGCACATAGCTTGGGAGCAGTACATGAAGACATTGAAGAGGATAAGTTGGTAAGGAAAATACTTACAGGTCTGAGAGGAGATGAGAAGTGGAAGCCTTTCATATTGTCCATAGAATTGTCACTTGATCATTTTACTCCTGATCTTAATCAATTGCTAGGACACATGCTAACTTTTGAGCAGGACATTAAGGGAGATAATGATAGGAGTGCAAGTCAAGCCATGTACTCCAAGGACAAGAAAAAGAATGGCAAAGGGAAGCACTCAACTGATGATGAAGGATCTTCAAGCCAAGCTAACTTTACAAAAGGAAAAATGAATTTCAGAGGTAAAGGAAGAGGAGGTAAGACCAAAGATAATACTAAAGCTTGTTGGATTTGTGGCAGAACCAATAATTTGGCAAATGATTGTTGGTATAACAATCAAAATGGAGGAAATAATAATCAGAGTTTTAATCAAAGAGGTAGAGGAGGCAGAAACCAAAGAGGCAATTTCAGAGGAAGAGGTGGTAGGACATCATATGCTAGAGGAGGTGGAAGAAGCTTTCAACCTCAGTCCTACAACAACAATTATTATAACTATGCATCAGATCAGAAGGATGATATGACTCTTATCTTGAATGCAACTCATGAATCAGTAGGAGAAGATCAAAGGGTGTTTTATATTGACTCAGGATGTAGCAATCATCTGAGTGGAAATATATCCTTGATGACTGATATGGAAGCAAAGGTGAATGGGCATAGAGTTCAAACAGGTGACAATACCAAACATAAAGTGGAGAGTATTGGATCAGTGAAGACAAAGAGTGGAAGTACACTCTTGAGCAAGGTACTTTATGTTCCTACTATTCCTAAAAATTTGATAAGTGTAGGGCAAATTGTGGAGAAGGGATATGAAGTCAGATTCACAAATGATGGTGTCTATGTGCAAGATCCAAATTAGGGATATAGGAACATTATTGTAGGTAAAAAGGAAGGAAGGTTGTTTACTCTCAAAGTCCAAGGTAATGTGGGACATGCTTTATTTACTTATGGAAGTCAAAAGATGTCTGAGTTAGACCTATGGCATAAAAGGCTAGGTCATTTCAATGAGAGAGCTATAAAGGAAATGTCAAAGAATCAAGTGGTGCTTGGTTTGCCTGAAGGGCAACACATGGTGTACAAGTGTGAAGCTTGTCAATTAGGTAAAGCACACAAAAGTTCATACAATAAATCAGGGTACAAGTATTCAAATATGCTTGAATGTGTGGGGTCCCTCAAGGGACTATAGCATAAATGGATCCAGATATTATGTGTTGTTTGTTGATGATGCAACCAGATGGATTACTTTATATGTAATCAAGGATAAATCAGAAGTTTTCAAAACATTCAAACATTATCATGCTTATGCAGAAAGGATTACAGGACAAAAGCTTAAGAGGTTGAGATCAGATGGAGGGGGAGAGTATTTCTCTAAAGATTTTGATGATTATTTGTGGAATGCAAGTATAAAGAGAGAAGTAACTTGCAGGTACTCTCCTCAACAGAATGGAGTTGTAGAAAGAAGAAATAGAACTCTTGTAGAATTTGCAAGAGCAATGATGAAGGAAAAGAATTGTCCAAATTACTTATGGGAAGAAGCTATCAACACTGCAACATACCTTGTGAATAGGTTACCTTGTAAAGCTTTGGATGGAAGAACTCCTTATGAAGCATGGTGGGGTAAGAAACCTACTCTTGATCATTGTAAGGTATTTGGATGCTTATCATATGCTTATGTTCCTTCACAATTAAGACATAAGCTAGAACCCAAAGTAGAGAAGTATGTGTTTATTGGGTATGATGATAGAGAGATGGGTTACAGGTTGTGGAGTCCATCCACAAAGCAATTTCTTGTTACCAAAGATGTTACATTTGATGAGCAAAGTACATGGTATACAGGGTCAACAAATGATTATGCACATGACAAAGAAATACAAAGGAAAGGGAAGGCAAAAGTAAATGTGTATGAAGAAGATATTGATGATGTTGACTATAAAAGTAAATTGCAGGATAATGTAGAAGATGGGCCAAGATTTGATCCAGAATCAAATGTGGCTGAGACTTCAAGAAGTGTAGAGGTCAGAAGATCCTCAAGGGAAAGGAAAGAGCCTATAAGGTATAGTTATGATACATCTTTTCTAACAACAAAAGATTATGCTTACATTGTGAAGACAAAAGAGGATCCAATTACATATGAAGAAGCTAAAGGTAAACAGAATTGGGAGAAGGCAATGCAAGAAGAGTATGATGCTTTACTTGAAAATGAAACTTGGGAATTGGTGCCAAGACCAAAGAATCAGAAAGTCATTGGATGTAAGTGGGTGTATAAAACAAAAAGATTTGCAGATGGAAAGGTGTCTAGATACAAGGCTAGACTTGTGGTCAAAGGTTATGCCCAAACTTATGGAGTAGATTATGATGAAACCTTTAGTCCTGTTGCTAAGATGTCTACAATTAGATCATTGATTGCTATTGCAGCTTGCAAAGGATGGAAGTTATCACAATTAGATGTGAAGAATGCATTTCTGAATGGATACATTGCAGATGAAGTATACATGGAGCAACCAGAAGGTTTCATGGATTCAATTGGATCAGATTATGTGTGTAAGCTCAAGAGAGCTTTGTATGGGTTGAAGCAGGCTCCAAGAGCATGGAATTACATGCTTGTCAAGTTCTTGAATGATTGTGGATTTCAAGCATCAAAGGCAGATAGTAGCTTGCTAGTAAAGGCAAGTGAAAATGGATACATATACATGTGTATTTATGTTGATGATATTATTGTCACAGGTACAGATACTCAAGGAATCAATGAACTTAAGAAACAAATAGAGAAGGAGTTTAAGATAAGTGATTTGGGAAACTAATCTTATTTCTTAGGAATGCAAATTGTGTATACTCAACATGGAGTATATGTTACACAAGAGAGGTACTTGAAGAATCTTCTAGTCAAGTTTAACATGGAGGATTGCAAGCCTTCAAGCACACCATTAGAGGTAAATCATAAGTTGAGCAGGTATGGAGGTGACGAATTTAATGACATGAAGAAATATCAATGTTTGGTAGGTAGTTTAATCTATGCTACCTTGACAAGGCCAGATTTATCATATGCAGTAGGTGTGTTATCACAATTTATGCATTGTCCAAAGAAGACTCATTGGATTGCAGCTCAAAGGGTACTCAGATATATCAAAGGAACCCTAAGTGAAGGTCTGTATTATGGATTTACTTCTGACACAAGAATCAGAGTGTTTAGTGATGCTGATTGGGCAGGTGATTCAGATGATAAAAGGTCCACTCATGGGTATCTCTATTACATTGGAGATAAACTAGTTTCTTGGTGCTCAAAGAAGCAACATACAGTTGCTTTGTCATCCACAGAAGCTGAGTATAAAGGAATGGTAGAGGCTGCAAAAGAAGTAATATGGTTAAAAACCTTGTTGAAGAGTTTTGGAACTGATCAAAGTACTCCAATTATTTTTGGAGACAATATGAGTTCTTTGTATTTGGCAGCTAACCCTGTTTTTCATGCCAAGACTAAGCATATAGAAATTCAATATCATTTCTTGAGAGAAAAGGTACTTGATAAAGAGATTGAAGTGATGTATACTTCAACAAAAGAACAAGTTGCAGATATGATGACAAAAAGCTTGGATGGACCTAAGCTACAGAGATTCAAAGAGATGGCACGAGTGAAGAAGAATGGAATAATCACAATTAGTGATTGAGGGGGAGCTGTTGGAACAAATCAATCACAAATTGGTGATTATAAAGATCTTGAATTAAGCTTATGATCAGATTGAAGTGGAAGAAGACACTTGAGAGAGTGAAGAGATCTCAGAAGTGAAGTATGTATACATATGTACACTATAGGTGGAAATTCTTGTAATCTCAGTATAGATGATCCTTAGGATGATAAGGAGTAATGTAATAGACACGGTATAAGTCTAAAAATATATGTATAAAAGTCAATGATGTAAAGAAATATGTGTGAGATTCATTTTGAAGACAAGTGTCTTAGTGAGATGTGTAGAGAGTTTTACTTAGGAAATTAGCGACGGGTTTTTTCTCTGAGTTCTCTCAGTCTGATCATGTGGATTAGAAATCCTTTTGTACACATCTAATCTGAAAGCTAGTGAAGCTATGTTCAGAATTTTATGATCTAATTTCTTTTCTACTGTGAGAATGATCAATAGGAACATTTGTATGTAGAATCTGCAGACAGACTTCTAAGAGTAGCGCACTTTTTTGTGTCAATGTTTTGCTTAGATCTCAGTGCATAGTGTAAAGTTTTGAATGAGTGAGCATTCAAAATCTAAGTTAGAAGGTAAGAAAGCTATGGCTAAAAGCATTTAGCAAAATGGGATTTGTGCTATGAGAAATCAACTTGAGAAGTTGACCATGTCAAAGTCGCCATTCCTGGAAGACAGTTTTTGACATATCTTTGATCTTAAGGATCAAATCAAAAGTTTAATGATTCTTTTGGAGAATGAATGGCTGATATCATTGCGCAAAGGTAGTGTGAAGACTTGTGCATCATTAGTTTGAAGATATATTAAGACGTGTGCAGGTATTGAAGTCAATTTCTGAAGCAGACTTCTTAAAGAAGGAAAATTCACTCAGAGAATTGTTCATGAATGATTTGGTAAATCAAAGTAACATTTGTGTAAAGTTTGGTCTATAATTGATATAGATGTGTTCTTAGATCAGTATAGATCAAGCATTTGGAGATTAAGAGGTCTCCAACATTAGAAGGGGTAGCCACCCAACCGGGTGGTCAAATGGACACAATCAGCAGTCAGGTGGGTTACATCAACGGACAAATGGGGATAATTGCAGGTCAGGTGGACTGCATCAGCAGCCACATGGGCAAAACACCTTGCAGTGCCCATCCTTCCACACTTAGTGTGGACTGGCCTAGATTATAAGTACAAAATGGAGCACTTCCTAATGGGAAAGTTTCGCAAGTGTTGGACCTCCCTTCTTTTCCAAAGCAGAGTGTCCATCGGATCTCTCAACCTCAACCACAAAGGAGTCATCCACAACGAAGGAACCCAGACCGATGACCATCTCAAACGACACAAGGAGGAAAGCAGTATCAGCACCACAAAGCAAGTGGCACGCAACAAATATGGGTGCCAAAAGGACAAAAACCATCGACAGATTTCACCAACGCGGACAATAACAAGAAGAAGTTACGGCAGAATCAGAAGTAGTATTCAAAGCCTTCTCGACCTTCTTCTACGAGTACGAACATTCGACAGATTTGGATCGCCAAGAAGTACCTTACAAATTGACCCACACCCACGTAGATTTGGGTACCCAAACAGTGTATTATAGCTCAACCCTCAAGCCACGTAATATATACACCTCAGAAATCTCTTCACCCTTCAAAACCACCACATCCGATATCACCTTTTGTCCTTCAGCAGAAACATGTCACTCACTCAGAAACTCTTAGGAAATGGATAGCGAAACGTATCTAGATGCCTTCTCCAACCCCCTTATCTAACATCACTCCCACCCCAACTAAACACCATCCTTGTAATAACTCATTCACGACCGAACCTTGTACAAATCCACACACTATAACCCAACATCACTTGTAGTAACATCTCATCAAGAAATGTATGTATCATCAGAAGCATGTAGGTGTCTAGAGACCTGCATTAGTTTGCACGAAATCATTCCATAAACCATATCACAACACTCGGCTACACGGGTTACACATCGGTTATGGAAAGGGATTGCGGTCTCACTTTAATGGGATCATGATTAATTTCCATACTAATGTGTTAATCTTTTGTAGCAGATCTTCTACACACTCGCATCATTCATGATGCAGGCAGAAGGACCATCTGAAGCTGGCACCAGTGTACCGATGGCCAATATTGGTGAACTACTGGAAGAGCCACATCCTACGGCTCAACCACCAGAATTTGAGGGATTTCCAGGACCTATGCCAATTGACGACCCTCCTAAGGGATATACTGAGAAGATTCATCGCAACTCTCATTGGTTCCAAGGATTAGCAGGCCCGTTAGCGGATGCAGATTTCCTTTTTGAAGCCAACTTGACTTTTGATAACCGTACGTGGGCCAAGTACCAATTTTTCTCAAGAGAGTTTGAAGGACTATAGAACACAGAAGACTTAACGCATGTTTGGGCAAGAGCAAGCTTCACAGAATATTTTAGTGATCCTTTGCCTAAACCGGATTTCTACAGATGCTACTACTTGGTAACAACATTGACAGCTTTGGAGAACAAAGATTTGCCAGGAACATTCATTTTGCCGTCTCTGGTAAACAATCCGCCATATAAGAAGTTTTATCTATCTAAAGATTTGATTAGAGCTACTATTAAGATACATGGAACGCATACGCCGACAGAACGAGAAAGACTAATTCCAGGGCCTATGAAACGTGGGGATGTTACTAAATGGGAAGATATTTCTGCTATCACACATGAGCTATCTAAGCCATTAAGGATATGCATGCAGCACTTCGCTTTCCCCGCTCAAGATCAATTCACAATGCCCCACAAACGCATCTGGTTTGGTTTATATTTAGCTTGTATGGGACCACAAACAGTAGACCTTGCCAGCTGGATCATTGATCAGCTATACTTAGCACAATACAGATGGGAGAGAAAGAAAGTGATCATGGATGGTGCACTCTCATGCGCATTGTATATATGTGTTTGGCATACGATTTACCAATCAAGCATGCAATGACAAGTAAGGAGTTGAAAGCATTTAAAGGGACAGCAAAGAAAGCTAGGAAGGCTAGCAAAGGACGAGTAGGGAAGCGCATGAGAGGAACCATTCCATGCCTGCAAGTTCCAGAATCACCATCACCGCAACCCTCTCCAGAATAGTCTCTAACGGAAGCCCCTGTAACTATACAACCTATTCGCATACGATTATCACGACCTATCGTTACAGAAGGCACTACTGGTGCGGTTACCTCACAGGCAACATTAGTCCAGTACCACTGCAACAGAAGCTCCCACCACTATTGGTGTGGAAGCATTCTCTTTTTCGATACCCAACCTGGAAGCGAAACCCATAGATACAATGTTTGATTTTGAAATGCCGGATGCTTTCTCAAATGAATTTCAATTTTTCAAAGGCCAAATTTTATCTCAAGAATATGAACAACCAAGCTACCCTACCACTCCCCCGGATCAACAACAAGGACAAGTAGTATCCAGCTCGGATGGAGAAAGAACAGAAACAGATGATGACGAGGGCGATGATGAAGCCAGCCAAGGCACTCATGAATCCCAAGAAAATGTGCAGACATATGAGCAAGAACAGCACACGGACACCCAGGGTGATACGAGTATGCATGAAGATGAAACCTTTGAAGCAGCAGCTTATACGCTGGCCATCAAGAAGTTAGATCGTACTATGGAAAAAGTTTGGGTGCGTAAGAAGTTAACTGAGGAAGAGAGCCAAGCACTTATAGAACCAGCTTTGTACCAGCCCTCTTTAGCTTCAGACTTGATTAGTAGACTTCCTTAGCTTCCCAATGACACCAAGAAATAGCCTATGTCCTTTGGAAATGATGTGTGCAATGATTGAATCAAAACAGATAACTTTGGAAGTCACAAAGTCAAGAAAACCTTCTATTTTGGTCTTGACACCTGCTCAATGTTTTGCTCAGTGTGACGAGCACAGTAGCAATTGATAAAATTCCTTCTAGGGGTATTCAATTAGCTTAGTAAGCTAACATTTGCAAGTGGAATGATGTAAAATGACAAACTATACTCAGAGAAATTGATTTAGCAAAATTAGCTATACCTCCGACTTTTTAGGACTGTAGTAGAGATAGACCAGTGAGCACCTCGACGACGATTTCTCTGAATTGGCTGAATGAAATCACTTTAAACTTTGTGAGCATGTAGATGACTTTGAGTTGAATCCAAGAAGCTTTGAATCACTGAATTTGGAGTAGTATTGACTGAGATATGCCCTTGACAAGTTAACAGACTTTGGAGTAGACAAGCAGTGAATACAGAGATGAATGATGTAAATGTATCTATTGATTAACAATTGTGTACAATCCCATTGGCATGTCTAGCATTTCCAAATGGTGTAGAGAGGTGTAGGCTATGGTATAGTCCTTACACACACTCAAGCCCAACATAATGAGCCTCCGGAATGGAGTGATCTACCCGCGACTTTTTTACATCCAATTTTATAGGAAATGACTTAGGATTTGAATTCAAATTCAAATCTTTGGCTTCCTATGATCAAGCATCTAAAAGTTTGGAGATATTCTCTCAATCAAGTGATCTACTTTTCCACGAATCACTTAGGTAGGTGATTACAAAAGATTCTAAGTCAAATTAGACTTTTACAATGAGGTAAAGTGGTAATAAACCACTAGCATATATTCCTATGGTTCTTCATGCATGTGGAGTCTTCATGATGTCTTCCAAGCCAAATGTGTAGGCTTGTGATTTACACCAACAGCTCCCCCTCAAGCCAAACATTTTGGCTTAAGTCTTCATCTTCAATCTTCAAGTACATCCTGCAATCCAATCATAGATTTGAACCTGCAAAGTTTGGTCCCATCCAAAGCTTTAGTCAGCAAATCTGCACATTGCATGTTGGTTGACACATAGGTCAGCTGAATGTCCTTGCTTAGCAACTTCTCTCTCACATAATGATAATGAACTTCTATGTGTTTGGTCATGGCATGATAGATAGGATTAGCTGCAAGTTGAAGAGAACTTGTATTATCTCCAAAGATAATTGGAGGCCTAGTATATAAGCCCAATTCTGAATACAAAAGCTTAATCCAAATTTCTTCTTGAGTGGCATTAGCTAGCCCTCTATACTCTGCTTCTGTAGAAGACAATGCAATAGTTGGTTGCTTCTTTGTAGACCATGAAATTGGTTTGTCACCTACAAAAGAAATGTATCCTGAAGTGCTTCTCCTACCATCCTTGCATCCTGCCCAATCTGCATCTGAATAAACTTTTATGTCAATATCTAAAGTGTAAGGAAAGTACAAACCATGGTTCTGTGTACCCTTGAGATACTTCAAGATTCTTTTGGCAGCCTCTAAGTGAGGTATCCTTGGCTTGTGCATAAATTGACTTAGCACACTAACGCCATATGCAATGTCAATTCTAGTTAAGGTAGCATAGTTCAAGCTACCTACCATACTTTGATAACCTGTAATGTCTTGGACTTTATCACCTTCATGGGTACTTAGCTTTAGGTTCACTTCCATTGGAGTACTAGCTGCTTTAGCATCCTGCAAGTGAAATTTCTTCAACATGTCTTGCACATACTTCTTCTGAGTAATGTATATTCCTGAATTAGTGTAAACTAATTCAAGTCCCAAAAAATACTTCAATAATCCAAGATCATTGATCTTGAATTCCTTCATCATCTGGCTTTTGATGCTTCTGATTCCATTTACATCATTGCCTGTAATGATGATGTCATCAACATAAACACAAAGATAGATTACCTCTGAATTACTTCTCTTAATGAACAGAGAAGTGTCAGCCTTACTCATGACAAAACCTTGGTCTTGGAGGTATGTAGTTAGCCTGTAATTCCATGCCCTAGGTGCCTGCTTCAATCCATATAAAGCCTTCTTTAATTTGCAAACATAAGTTACCTTCTTAGGGTCTTCATAGCCAGGAGGTTGTGACATATAAACCTCTTCTGAAATCCATCCATTCAAGAAAGCATTCTTGACATCCAATTGGTACATGTTCCAATTCTTTGATGCAGCCACACTCACCAACACTCTGATTGTTGGCATCTTGGCCACACGAGAAAATGTTTCTTCATAGTCAATGCCTTGGGTTTGTGCAAAACCCTTGGCTACTAATCTGGCCTTGTACCTGTTAATTGTGCCATCAGAATTTCTTTTCAATTTATAGATCCATCTGGATCCTATTACCTTCATGGAGTCCTTCTTGGGTACTAACTCCCATGTATCACTCTCCTTGAGTTCTTCAATCTCCTCATCCATAGCTTCCTTCCATTCTGATTTTGTGATTGCTTCTTCATATGATCCTGGTTCTTCATTTAGCAAATCCTTTGCAAGATAAATTGAATGTTTAGTAACAAGAGATGTATCATACCCATATCTGATAGGTTTTTTGCTCTCTCTTTGAGACCTTCTGATTGATTGAGTTGAAGATTCTGGTATGCCCTCAAGCTTCTTCATCTTCATTTTGCCTTTGGACTTCCATACCTTGAACTCTTCAAGGTTGATTGTATCTTCATCATCTGAACTTGAGTCTTCTTTCTGAGTTGGTTCCTCCTTTGTAAGTTTTGGAAATTCCTCTTCCAAATCATAGGGTCGTTTGACCTTCCTGCATTCATTCTCATACCAAGAATCATTCTCATCAAAGATCACATCTCTGCTTACCATAAATCCCTTGTTGGTAGGGTTATAAAACCTGTAACATTTTTTATTTAAATCATATCCAATGAAAATACATTTTTCAGCCTTTGAATCTAGCTTTCCTCTTACCTGTGAAGGAATGTGTACATATGCTACACATCCAAAAATTTTGCAGTGATCCAATGATGGTCTCTTACCATGCCATGCTTCATATGGTGTCATACCATCAAGTGACTTTGATGGTAACCTGTTTATGAGATAGGTGGCAGTAGAGACACTCTCTACCCATAGATAGTTAGGTAATTTCTTCTCATTAAGCATAGATCTAGCTGTCTCAACTATTAACCTATTTCTTCTTTCAGCTACCCCATTCTGTTCAGGAGAGTACCTTGTGGTTATTTCCCTTTTGATGCCTCTGTCTTGCAAGAAGTCCTCAAATTCATTGGAGAAGTACTCACCTCCTCCATCTGACCTTAGCCTCTTTAAATTCCTTCCTGTCTGATTTTCAACTAATGCAAGATATTTCTTAAAACAATTAAATACTTCATCCTTGTGCTTCATAAAGTATAATACAGTCCATCTGCTATAGTCATCAATAAAAGACACATAGTACCTTGAACCTGAGACTGAGGGGTCTTTGCTAGGTCCCCATACATCTGTGTGTACAAGCTCTAGATAGTCTTCATGCATATATCCTTTCTTGGAGAAGGGTAACCTGTGAGACTTACCAAATTGACAAGCACCACACTTGTAAATCATATGTTGCTTGGATACATTAGGTATCCCAAGCACACATTGGTCCCTGCACATTTGCTTCAAGGTCCTTTCTCCTATGTGCCCTTATCTCTTGTGCCAAATCTCAAGTTCTGAAAGTGTTTGATCTTTATAACTATATAATGCAATGTTCTTTGTATCTTCCAATTCAAAAGTGAAAAGTCTACCTGATTTTTCTCCTTTAGCTATCCTTTTGAATCCATGTCTTGGGTCCTCCACAAATGCTCCATACTGATTGAATATGACCTGCAACCCTTTCTCTACAATCTGACCAACACTCATTAAGTTCTTTGTAATTGTAGGTACATAAAGTACTCTACTCAACAAATTCAGATTACCATCACAAGTTTTCACATTTCCAACTTTAACTACAGAATGCTTTGTATCATCACCTGTTTGGAGTTGGTGTTTACCTTTTGGTTCCTCAAGATCAGAGAGTAGTGCCACATTACCAGGCACATTCTTAGGTTGCTTCCTTAGTGTTGTGAATTCAATCCACAACTGATTTTTCCTAGCCCTTGTATTAGAGGAAAAATATGATGACAAGGTTTCCCAAGTCTCTTCGGAAGTCTTACAATTTCTTATATGAGGTAAAAGAAAGTCAGATATAGAGTTGAGTAAATAGGACCTTGCCAATGCATCCCTTGCACACCACGTGTTGAGTTTTTCTTGCTCCTCCTTGGTTGGCAAACCTCTTGCTTTGAATGAGGGCAATTTCTCATCTCCTGAGATGTATCCATAGAGACTCCTTCCTTGTAAGTAGGTCTTCATCCTTAGAGACTATGCTTGATAGTTGTTCCTGTCCAATTTGTCAATAAATGAAGGAAAACCATCTCCCATTTTACCTTATTTGCTCTGATACCACTGTTGGGAGAAATGGATGGATGATCCAAGAGATTGAGTAGCACCTGCTAAAACCTGCTTTGTACCAGCCCTCTTTAGCTTCAGACTTGATTAGTAGACTTCCTTAGCTTCCCAATGACACCAAGAAATAGCCTATGTCCTTTGGAAATGATGTGTGCAATGATTGAATCAAAATAGATAACTTTGGAAGTCACAAAGTCAAGAAAACCTTCTATTTTGGTCTTGATACCTGCTCAATGTTTTGCTCAGTGTGACCAGCACAGTAGCAATTGATAAAATTCCTTCTAGGGGTATTCAATTAGCTTAGTAAGCTAACATTTGCAAGTGGAATGATGTAAAATGACAAACTATACTCAGAGAAATTGATTTAGAACAATTAGCTATACCTCCGACTTTTTAGGACTGTAGCAGAGATAGACCAGTGAGCACCTCGACGAAGATTTCTCTGAATTGGCTGAACTAAATCACTTTAAACTTTGTGAGCATGTAGATGACTTTGAGCTGAATCGAACAAGCTTTGAATCACTGAATTTGGAGTAGTATTGACCGCGATATGCCCTTGACAAGTTAACAGACTTTGGAGTAGACAAGCAATGAATACAGAGATGAATGATGTAAATGTATCTATTGATTAACAATTGTGTACAATCCCATTGGCATGTCTAGCATTGCCAAATGGTGTAGAGAGGTGAAGGCTATGGTATAGTCCTTACACACACTCAAGCTCAACAGAATGAGCCTCGGGAATGGAGTGATCTACCCGCAACTTTTTTACATCCAATTTTATAGGAAATGACTTAGGATTTGAATTCAAATTCAAATCTTTGGCTTCCTATGGTCAAGCATCTAAAAGTTTGGAGATATTCTCTCAATCAAGTGATCTACTTTTCCATGAATCACTTAGGTAGGTGATTACAAAAGATTCTAAGTCAAATTAGACTTTTACAATGAGGTAAAGTGGTAATAAACCACTAGCATATGTTCCTATGGTTCTTCATGCATGTGGAGTCTTCATGATGTCTTCCAAGCCAAATGTGTAGGCTTGTGATTTACACCAACATACATACCACCCCTGCAACTGAAGTACCTTCCACCCCAACCGCTCCTCTTTCATCTCCCGTCTCTCCAATCTCCCCTGTACATCGGATCTCTCCCAGACCATCCACCTCCTTCTACGGCAAAGTAGCAGAAGCCTTCCTCACCTCCATTCCTACTACACTTCCCGCACCGAGCCAACCTGATTTTCCTCCTCGGACATCCACCTTTCTATCCAACCCATTTCCCCATCCATCCTTCCCTTCCTTCCCCACACCTCCAAGACACCTATTTCCATTTCCACCTCCATTGACTTTTTCCCCAGTGTCACCTCCTCGACCCATGTTGGAGATAGACGTCTGCGGAAGCACGCGAACAGCACAAGGAAGAAGAAGAAGCTTGGAGCACAAACACACAATACTGAATGTATTATTAGAGAATGTACAAAGATAAGTAGCCCATTAGGGCAATAGGCGTATATACAAGCCTGGGGAAAAAACCCTCCTAAAGAGGGAAAAAAGTGCCCCGGCGGTCCTAGTGTGTTCACACACATCACTACCTAAATATATCAACAAATCCCCCCTGGGAGTGATGCGGTGAACAAGGAGCTGGCACTCATGTATAAGGAAGTGCCAAGCTATGTGGAATCACTCCACAAAAGGAAGTAAGCCCAAAGCTTTGCGGAAAGCTTCAAACTTCTCCCTAGGCAGAGCCTTCATGAAAAGGTCTGCAATGTTCTCCTGCGTGGGCACATATGCCAAGCTGATCTCCCCAGCAGAGAACCTCTCCCTGACATAGTGATAATGCACCTCAATGTGCTTAGTGCGAGCATGGAACACAAAGTTCCTTGCAACTGCCAATGCGCTCTGACTGTTAGTGAAGATGGTGGTGGCAGAAGACTAGCCAACACCCAAATCAGCCATAAGGCGTCTGAGCCACACACACTCAACAGTCGCTGTGAAAGCTGCCCTATACTCAGCCTCACAACTGGAAGTGGCCACAGTAGGCTGCTTCTTGCTCAACCAAGATATACATGAGCTACCAAGCATGAAGCAAAAACCACTGGTGGACACATGAGTGTCATAGCAACCAGCCCAATCCGAGTCAGAAAAAGCATGCAAATCTGGCGGTAGTGATCCCCCTTGGGATAAAAAAACCCAAGTAGCTGAGTACCACTCAAGTAGCGAAAGATGCGCTTAACCGCGTTCCAATGCGTGACTCCTGGGCAATGCATAAACCTGCTCATCTGTGAGACAGCAAACTGAATATCTGGCCGAGTAATGCATAAGTAAATCAAGCATCCAACAGCCTGCTGATAGAGAATAGCATCAAATGCATCTCCAGCATCATGAAGACTCAATCGTAAACCTGTCTCCATAGGAGTGGCAATAGGCTTACAGTCTTCAAGGCCAAAACGCTGCAATAATGTGTCAATATATTTCGTTTGACACAAAGCCATTCCACCATCAACGTGCATAAACTGAATGCCCAAATAGTGATGCAAATGCCCCAAATCAGACATCTCAAATGAGGCATGCAAATCACCCTTAAAATCAGCAATATGTGTCTCAATAGGACCAGTGAGCAGCATGTCATCAACATAGACAACAATGATCAGAAGCATATCATTAGCACCTTTAACATATAAGGTGCTTTCAGTTGGACTGTTCTCAAAACCATGTGCAATCAGATAGGCATGTATCTTCTCATACCAAGCACGTGGTGCTTGCTTTAAACCATATAATGCCTTCTTTAACCTGCAAACCTGGTTTTCATGCCCTTTCTACACAAAGCCACGGGGCTGAAAAACATACACTTCTTCATGCAAGTCACCATTCAGAAATGCTGTTTTAATGTCCAACTGATGTACATTCCAACCATGATGGGCTGCAAGTGCACAAATGCTCCGAACAGTAGTCATACGGCATGTAGGTGCAAAGGTCTCATCAAAATCAATGCCTCTTTCCTGTGCATAACCCTTTGCAACAAGCCTAGCCTTATACCTGTCAACTGTACCATCAGGTTTACGCTTCACCTTGTATACCCACTTAGTGCCAATGGCCTTCTTGCTAGGAGGCAAGTCACATAAAGACCATGTACCATTCTTCATTATAGCATCATATTCAGATTGCATAGCAGCCATCCAATTTTTTGAATTTTGTGCTTCATCAAAAGAAACAGGCTCATTCTCATCACAGAGACTAGATGCAGCCATAGCATAGCAATCTGATGCAAAGGAGGCACTATGAGAGCCTGAACGAGTACGATATGACAAAGGTGCATCTAATTTGCTGTCACGCAAAGTCTGCACCAGCCATTTTGGCATAGTTTTTGCCTGCTCAATATCAGCTCTCTCATCAACAAGTGCATCATGTAAATCTGCATCAGAAATGGAATGATCTGCATCATCATATGAAACCTGCAAAGGCTGAGAAGTTGCCTCATTAGGACCAGCACTAGCCTGTCCACCTGTAAAAAGAGGCATCAAAGTATCATACATGTCTTTGGAGCTAACAGATGTCTCCTTAGTACATGAAAGCAATGGCTGAATAGCATCTTCCACAAAGACAACATCACGGCTAACCAGAATGCATTTAGTCTGTGGATGATACAGACGATAGCCTTTACTTTCAGAACTGTACCCAACAAAAATACATTTTACTACCTTATCATCCAATTTTCTGCGATGTTGTTCAGGCACTAATGCATATGCGAAACAACCAAAAACACGCAGATGAGCAACAGATGGCTTGCGGTCATGCCAAGCCTCATATGGAGTGATAGACTGCAACGCTTTAGTGGGACACCTGTTCAGTACATATGCTGCACACATGACAGCCTCAAGCCAGAAACTATGTGGTAAAGCCTGACTTTTGACCATGCACCTCGCCATCTCCATGAGTGATCTGTTCTTTCGTTCAGCAACTCCATTCTGTTGAGGTGTATACGGCACTATACATTGGTGTTTTATCCCACGTTCAGCCAGAAATGCATTAAAATCTGAAGACATATATTCCCCCCCTCGATCAGAACGGAGGGTGCCCATTTTACATGCTGACAAATTTTCAGCCAAAACCAAAAACTGTTTGAAGCACATGAACACTTCGGACTTTGCTTTGAGTGGATATACCCATGCATGCCTGGAAAAGTTATCAATGAAAGTCACGAAGTAAAGGTAATTTCCAAAAGAGGGTGTCTGCATAGGACCACAGACATCACTTGTACAAGCTGCAATTTCTGCGTAGCCCGAACTGAACCATCTTTTGGAAAGGAAGAACGCTGCATTTTGCCCAAAATACAGCCTTCACAAACATGTTTTCTAGGAGCCTCAAGTTTGGGCAAAGAGGACACCATTTCAGATTTTTGCAGGCGTAGCAAACTAGAAAAATTCAGATGACCAAAGCGTGCATGCCAAAGCTTTGCATCTGACATAGCCTGAGAATCATGAACTGCACATGCCGAATCATTCACAGATCTTTCATAGTCTATGAGCTTATACAGCCCACGACATAAGATGCCAGAAGCAATAATCACATCACCATTTGAGAGATCATGGACTGTACACCTGTCATCAACGAATTTCACAACCAAGCCAATCTTGGCTAATGCAGAAACTGATAACAGGTTCTTTTTGATCCCTGGCACAAATAAAGCATCTAACAAAGTGAAAGAACTACCATCAGCAGTAGTCAGAATGATCTTACCAACTCCCATAACAGGATAAGAGGAGTTATTGGCGCATGTGACAGTATTCCCTGTAGGAGCAGGCTCGAGTGAAGAGAAGAAACTGCGCTGCGAGGTAATATGTTTGGTCGCCCCACTGTCAAAGTACCAAACATCTGAGTCTACTGCAGACATGCACTGATCATGAGAAGATGGGTCAAAACTGCAGATAGTACTAAACGCCCATTCTTCTTCCTGCACAAGATTTGCAGACTCTGTTTTTGGTGTAGAGGCCTCTACAACAACCATTCCAGCCTCTTTCTTCTTTGCCTCTTTAGCAGCCAGTTTTGGACAGTTCTTTATAATATGATCATTTCCTTTACAGTACTTGCAGAACAATTTCTGCTTTTCTGATTTCTTCTCATCTTTATCCTGGTTCTTCGATTGTGCAACATTTGCAGATTTCTGCTTACTAGTAGAAGAGCTCCATTTTCCTTTGCCCTTCTGACTAGCCAGGAAAGCTTGATCTGCAACACGCATAATGGACCTGTTCTGCCTGGACTGATCTTCCTGCAACAGAACAGAGACTAATTCCTCAAATGACAAGGCATTCAGATTGCCTTTCATCATCAACCGAAGAGTAGAGGCAAAACTCTGATATGAATCAGGAAGACCATTCAGAACGGTCTGCACAAGTGAGCTATCTAGTATAACCTCATGAGCAGAAATCAATTGTTCCTTCAGGTCTTTGATCACAAAGTCTTAGAAGAAGCTTTAAAAAGCAATATACTTTCATTTTCATGATTATTTGAGTTCATCTGTCCATAGAATCACCTTCATTCATGTGCTCACTCTCCAACTGTTTTCGGAGGTAAGCAACACGAGCCTCATTCCTAGCCTGGTACAAAGTGGTAAGTGTATCCCAAGCATCCTTTGTTGTTCTGCAAGAGCGAATGTGAGGAATAATGGCACGTTTGACAAACAAAGCTATCAATGCATGTGCCTGGGCATCTCTGCCATCCCAACGAATCTGCTCTGCAGTAGGTGCAACAGAAGCAGCAGCACGAACAGGAATCTGTGGAATATCATCTTCGACACCATCTTCATCAGCTCCAGCACCTGTATTTGTAGTATTTGTAGTCGCAGGTGTAACAGGATGTCTTTCAACACCCTGCACAATGTTCCACAGTCCTTTTGCAACCAGTACATGTCGCATCATATAAGCCCATAATGGGTAGTTGGTACCATCCAACTTATCCTCAACAGCCAACATACGAAATACATCACTGCTTTCAGCCATGGCCGGTGACTAAAATACCTTGATGCAGAAAATTGATTGTATCTCAAAAAGTTGAACGGAACTGCCCAGACGAGTTTTGCTAGACTTGTAGCAGACTTTGAGACGCTTAAGCTGGCGAACAGAAACTAGTATATACCTTTGGCACAAAAGGATGAAATAGCCTGCACAAGCGCTGCGATAGTGCGTTCGAAGGCCGAAACGAGCTCAGATCGCGATTTCGGCACCACAGAGCGAAGCGGTTTTGATCTCGGAAACACCTTGAGTATGCTCACCAAATTTCATGTGAATCTGAGACTACAAACGGAGGAGTGTCGACGGCACCCTAGAAGAAGCAACGACCTGCTCTGATACCAATTGTTGGAGATAGACGTCTGCGGAAGCACGCGAACAACACAAGGAAGAAGAAGAAGCTTGGAGCACAAACACACAATACTGAATGTATTACTAGAGAATGTACAGAGATAAGTAGCCCATTAGGGCAATAGGCGTATATACAAGCCGGGGGAAAAAAACCTCCTAAAGAGGGAAAAAAGTGCCCCGGCGGTCCTACTGTGTTCACACACATCACTACCTAAATATATCAACAACCCACCGTAATTCCTCTTCCCCCTTTCCACCAAGCAATACAAGAGACCCCCTCTCTAAATTACTCTTCAACTTTTGTAAATCCTGTATTTACACCCACGCACACACCTACAATCACTCCACTATTCACAGTCACCGCACTTGATACCACATCCAGTGACATGGATATATCACCGCCCACCGCACCACCACTCACATCTTCCATTGTACCACCATCTTTAGGCACATCACAGTTTTCCACAATCACTAGTGCATCCACATTTCCCTCCCCATTTCCCTTAACCCCTGCATCAACACCCTCACACACCGCAACTGCATTCACTCCGTCACTAATATTATCACCTACTATAGACATTGCATTTTGACAAATGTTCACATGTATGACTCAAGTAATAGATGAGTTCACATCTCTTGGAACTAATTATCAGCAACTGCAGAAGACAACCAATGATTTACAGTCGCAGCTCAATTCACTAACCATCGAGAATGCCTCACTAAACACTAAATACCAAGAGCTACGACTCATAACCTGGAACTAGAAAGTGAAGAAAAGACCAAAGAGGCCATCACGGACATGGACAACTTGTTAAGGGCGCAGACTATTCGGAATGCGACACTCACTAGGAACATGGGCTTACTCAGACAACACTTGGCAGTAGCGAAAGAAGAGAACCAGCGGTTACAAGAACAGAATAGAGAGAATTTAGAAGCTGCTCTAGACCAACCAGACCAACCGTTAAGTCCTAGCCGTTTCAAAGCCGTGCCCTGAGAATCTATGCAAATGTTGCTAGATGATCATGTCAAATTGCTAGAAGAATACGACAACATGAACGAGGAGTTCCAGAAGCTCAAAGAAGAACACAAGGCATTACAGTTAAGAGCACCTGTACCACAAGGACTACCAGCTCATGCGGACCCATCTCTTGACCTCATAGAGGAACTCAATGCATTACAGGCCCGGGTTCCAACCACGGATAGCAGTATATGAAGCACCTCCAAGGCTAGAATCCCCACTGGAACTACCAGTAGAGGAAGAAACAGTGATTATTCCGGTGGAGGAAACTTTTGAAGAAGCATATGAACCCCAATCCATCCCAGGTGGACGCATCATGGCTGAACGCATAACGAAGAAGCAGGGAGTCAGTCGAATCATTTTTTTCAAAGAATTATTTTTATAAATACTTTTCAAAACCTCCAACAATGATTTTCATCACTTTTGTACCATATGTAACATAGAAAAACCCTTTTTGTAATTTATAGATCCATTTTGTGCAAGCCGAGGAGTCCTCGAGCTTGAGGAGCTTAGGTAGAATGAGCGTACCAATTTTGGTTATTTTTAGATATCGTTTACCCTTTCAAATAGCACGTAAAACCTATTTTTTAACTATGCCGGTCACTAGATATGAAACCAGTCAAAACTAGTCTAGAATCTATAAAAAGAGCTAGAGAGCTCATTTTTGAGGTTAGCTTGTTTGAGTAGAGAAGAGCTTAGAGCTATATTGAGCTTGTAAGAGTGTTCTTGAGTAATAGAGTTGATTTCCTACCTTCCATTGTGTCTTGCTTGTCTCTTCGTTGTGTGTGCGTATGTGTGTGCATCTCTATGCTTCTCACCTTCACTCTCACTTCATCTCACATTCACGATCTTCATATCACTCCTATCTCTTCCACGGATTGACATTAAAGAGGTGGAGCTTCTTAACGTGGTTCTCACCATTGTGCTAGAGCACCATAGACTCCGTTTTTGGTATAGAGGCTTCTACAACAACCATTCCAGCCTCTTTCTTCTTTGCCTCTTTTGCAACCAGTTTTGGACAGCTCTTTATGATATGATCATTCCCTTTACAGTACTTACAAAACAATTTATGCTTTTCTGATTTTTTCTCATCTTTGTCTTGGTTCTTCGAATGTGCAACATTAGCAGATTTCTGCTTACTAGTAGAAGAGCTCCATTTTCGCATAATGGACCTGTTCTGCCTAGACTGATCTTCCTGCAATAGAAGAGAGACTAGCTCTTCAAATGACAAGGCATTTGGATTGCCTTTCATCATCAACCGAAGAGTAGAAGCAAAACTCTGATCTGAATCAAGAAGACCATTCAGAACGGTCTGCACAAGTGAGCTATCTGGTATAACTTCATCAGCAAAAATCAATTATTCCTTCAAGTCTTTGATCTTTGTTAGGAAACTGTCCATAGAATCACCTTCAGTCATGTGCTCACTCTCCAACTGTTTCTGGAGGTAAGCAACACGAGCCTCATTCCTAGCTTGGTACAATGTGGTAAGTGTATCCCAAGCATCCTTAGTTGTTCTACAAGAGCGAATATGAGGAATAATGGCACGTTTGACAGACAAGGCTATCAATGCATGTTCCTGGGCATCTCTGCCATCCCAACGAATCTGCTATGCAGTAGGTGCAGCAGAAACCGTAGCACGAACATGAATATACAGAATATCATCATCTTCAACACCTTCTGCATCAGCTTCAGCACCTGCAGTTGTAACAGTTGCAGGTGTGATAGGACGTTTTTCAACACCCTACACAATGTTCCACAGTCCTTTTGGAACCAATACATGTCGCATCATATAATCCCACAATGGGTAGTTGGTACCATCCAACTTATCTTCAACAGCCAACATACGAAATACATCACTACTTTCAGCCATGGCCGATGACTAAAATACCTGGATGCAGAAAATTGACTGTATCTCAAAAAGTTGAACACTACCCAGACGAGTTCCACTAGACCTGTAGCAGACAGCGAGATGCTCATACTGGCGAACAAAAACTGGTATATACCTTTGGCATAAAAAGACAAAATAGCCTGCACAAGCATTGTGATAGTGCGTTCGGAGGCCGAAACGAGCTCAGATCGTGGTTTCGGCACCATATAGCGAAACTGTTTTGATATTGGAAACACGCTGAGTATGCTCACCAAAATTCGTGCGATTCGGAGGAGTGTCGACGGCGCCCTAGATGAAGCGACGACCTGCTCTGATACCAATTGTTGGAGATAGATGTCTGTGGAAGCACGCGAACAACACAAGGAAGGAGAAGAAGCTTGGAGCACAACACACAATACTTAATGTATTACTAGAGAATGTACAAAGATAAGTAGCCCATTAGGGCATAGGCATATATACAAGCCAGGGGAAAAAACCTCCTAAAGAGGGAAAAAAGTGCCTCGGCGGTCCTAGTGTGTTCACACACATCACTACCTAAATATATCAACAAAAGAGTGGAAACAAAGAATTACACCAACAAGGACCTTTGAAGGGGATGTTGCACACAGCTTCCTCATCCACCAAGTGCATGCAGTGGAAAGAAATAAACAAGCTAAAGAGAATGCATCAGGTCCCAAAGGATGTAAGAGAAGATTTAAAAAAGGGGACCTTTGAAGTGCAATGCTAGCCCAAAAGTGATGCTAGGCTAGCCATTGGATGCATGCGTGGCAGCCCAAATTAACACAAGAAAGAAAGATATGAAGCAAAGCCTATCAAGGGACGACAGAGACAAAGAGGGGGAGAGTGTTGTAGAGTAAAAGAGCACAAAAGAGTAGCCCCAAAAAATTTCAAATTATCGGCATAATTTTTCTTCTTCGAAATTCTGTGAAACTCCTCTGAAGCTATGTAAATGCACTAGAGGAGTCCTCTAGATGCATAAGCCCAAATCATTGTAACATAACTCTTGTAAACTATTAGGAAATTAGAGTTCGTCAATAAAAATGCCGGTCTCTTGTGTGAAGGACCATTTTTAGGGCACATGTATTTAAGGCACTCTGTGACTCTTGTAAAAAAGACTTTTTTCCATTGTGAGCTCTAAAGAAGAATTTCGAATTTGCCTCTTTCCTGCTGATTTCCTCCCTCTCCATGATCTTTTGTGTGTATGTAATGCTTGAAATGTGTGTGTAAAACTATTGTCTACCCCTTCCCATCGCTTTTGAACTACTGTAGTGTGTGTGTGAGCCATTATGAGTTATGGAGCGAGTGTTGGTGTTTCTCGCCATTCACTATTTTGCTCATAACTTGAAGCTAGTTTGTCAGCTTTCACTAAAAATGCCAGCAATAGATGCATCTCGTAAAGAGCTTCGAAACCAATCTGCTATCTGCTATAGTCGACTAACCATTATGGTGATATACTCGAGATTAATGTTTCTACAGAGTCCATATTCACAGACATTTGAAGAAGCTTTCTCTGCAGGATTTTTTGAAACAGACTCAGAAATTTTTGTAAAAATAACATCCAATTTAAATGCAAGACTGATGGCCTACGAGCTCAGCTTCTTTGCAGATCATAGGCAGGCACTAGATGATGGAGTCAAGTCAGCTCAGTGGAAAGAGCTCATGGTATGTGAAGCAAATTTGCTAAATCACAGAGAGAAAAAGGTAATACAAACTTACTCATGTCACCACAAAAAGCTTGTTAGGGATGGCAGAGTTCAGGAGGAGGGACGTGTGGAGGGAGAATCAAGCAAAAAGAGAAGAAGAAGAAGATCAAAGAGTAGAACAATGCAATAAGAAAGAACCACCCTTTGGCCAAAGCCCCGTAGGGGCACGCATCAGGCTGCACTACCAAAGGACCAGGTCACAAAGAGTGGAAACAAAGAATTACAACAACCAGGACCTTTCAAGGGGATGTTGCACACCGCTTCCTCATCCACCAGGTGCATGCAATGGAAAGAAATAAACAGGCTAAAGAGAATGCATCAGGTCCCAAAGGATGTAAGAGAAGATTTAAAAAGGGGACCTTTGAAGTGCAATGCCTGCCTAAAAGCGATGCCAAGCCAACCATTGGATGCATGCATGGCAGTTGGAATTAACACAACAAACAAAGATATGAAGCAAAGCCTATCAAGGAATGACAGAGGCAAAGAGGGGGAGAGTGTTGTAGAGTAAAAGAGCACAATAGAGCACAAAAGAGCAGCCCCAAAAATTTTCAAATTACGGGCATAATTTTTCTTCCTCGAAATCCTACGAAACTCCCCTGAAGCTATGTAAATGCACTAGAGGAGTCCTCTAGATGCATAAGCCTAAATCATTGTAACATAACTCTTGTAAACTATTAGGAAATTAGAGTTAGTCAATAAAAGTGCCGGTCTCTTGTGTGAAAGGACCATTTTCAGGGCACATGTATTTAAGGCACTTTGTGACTCTTGTAAAAAAGACATTTTGCCATTGTGGTCTGAAGAAGAACTTCGAATTTGCCTCTTTCCTGCTGATTTTCTCCCTCTCCATGATCTTTTGTGTGTGTGTAATGCTTGAAATGTGTGTGTGGGACTGTTGTCTACCCTTTTCCATCGCTTTTGAACTGTTGTAGTGTGTGTGTGAGCCATTACGAGTTATGGAGCGAGTGTTGGTGTTTCTCCCCATTCACTATTTTGCTCATAACTTGAAGCTAGTTTATCATGTTTGACTGAAGATACTAGCAATAGATGCATCTCGTAAAGAGATTTGAAACAAATTTGCTATTGGACATATTTGGAGTTAGAAGCTAAGAGAAAAGTTTGAGTTTGTGCTTACTATTGTAAATGGTATCGGGGCATGCATTTTCAGAGGATTAGTGAGTTGGAGAGGTAGTTGAGTCTATTCACATGCATTGTCGCTTAAATACTTCACTTGCCATCATGTGTGCACACTTCTTCATACACTTGGTTCTTGTGGTTCCTCTGATTGATAATTAAACATGTATTAATCAACCAATGTATGCACTTGTGGGGCGATTTGTTGGAGGATAAACACTCCTATGTGCACAACAAAAGCAAATGAACCCTCCTAGGATCCTGAAATTTTTCTGACATAGGTTCTGTATTTTCTGAGTTTCTCAGAGTATATGCAGAGACTGAAAATGAAATTTTGCAAACATAAACTAGACTTCAAGAGCTTTAAAATGAGAGTAAAATCACTCCATTTGGATACTAGATGATGCCTCAACCAGCTGCAACAAAACAGATAACTTGATCTCTTCACAGAGTATGAGCTAACTGGACAGACATTGTTCTGGAAATTTCTCTGCACATGTGCAGGCACTGAACCTGAGACTTATACGAGACAAAGTAGAACTTATAAGCTTTCCAACAAGACAAAAATCATTGCAAATGGATTCCGGATGAAGGAGAAACAACAATTACAAGACCGGGGGGTCTGCCAAAAACATCTAGATAGATAGAGTGTGTAAAAGTGAAATTTCTGCAAAATATGCAGAGAACAGCTAGTAGGGGGTGTGCTTAAGCAAGGGGGCAGCTTGGGCACGTATTTCCACGACTCTAAGTCATAATACAACTCATTAGAGGTTTTAAAGACCACCTACTAACCTCTTTAACCAATCAAAAACATATACATGTCAAAAGTGAGGTCCAATCACATCAAGAGGTGAGCTAAATCTTCTCTAATCAACTTCTTTCCATTATGGGCATAATTGGATGCCTCAAACTCGTGGAAATCAGCCTCCTTTGATTGTGGATGATGTGGAAGGTTCAATTTGGGGCATGTTCCCACACTCTTGAGCTTGAAAAACTTTCAACACTCCCCCTCAAGCTCAAGTATTTTCCTTTGTTGCTTCAGCCTATGTCTCTTATGTTGATAGCTTCCTTGAATCCTCCAAGCTTTGTACCTTCAAGAAACTTTGTCATCATGTCTGCAACGTGCATTTTAGTGTTCACATACCTTATATCTAGCTCTTTTGCCATCACCTTTTCTCTAACGAAGTGGTAATGAACCTCTATGTGCTTGCTCCTTGCATGAAACATGGGATTGTTAGCTAGATAGATGCTTGAAATGTTGTCTCCATAAAGAGGAAACTCCTCCACTTCCACTTCCAAGTCCTTAAGTATCTTCTTAAGCCATAATAGCTCACATGTAGTCAATGCTAAACCTCTATACTCAGCCTCTGTGGATGAAAGAGCAACAATGGGTTGCTTCTTAGAGCTCCAAGAGATCACTTTTGTACCTATCATGAAAACATAACCCGATGTACTCCTTCGATCATCCTTGCTACCTGCCCAATCAGCATCACTATATCCTTTGACACTTAGATCAGCATCATATGAGTAAAATAGACCTTGGTTGATGGTGTGCTTGATGTAACGAAGCACCTTTCTTGCCGCCATAAGATGATCATGAGTAGGTGCATGCAAAAATTGAGAGAGAACACCTACTACATATGCAAGATCAGGTCTAGTGAATGTAGCATAAATTAATGAACCAATTATGCTTCTATATAGTGTAATATCTTGTATAGCCTCTCCTTGACCTGCAACCAACTTTGTATTGGGCTCCATGGGCTGAGAAAGTGGCTTACAACCACTCATACCAAACCTATATAGCACATCCAACAAGTATTTTCTTTGAATCAAGAAGATGCCATTGTGTGCATAGATTACCTCTATTCCCAAGAAGTACTTTAGTGTTCCAAGATCAGATATCTTGAACTCCTTCCCTAGCTTTGATTTGATATCTTTAATACCTGCAATATCACTTCCTGTGATGATCAAATCGTCCACATAGATGCATATGTATACCATCTTGTCTCCTTGCTTCTTCATGTAAAGTGATGGATCTGCAACACTTTCTTTGTATCCACAACTTGATAAATAATCCACTAACCTCTGATTCCAGGCCCTTGGGGCTTGCTTTAGTCCATATAATGCTTTCCTTAGCTTGCAAACATGATTTGGGTACCTCATACTAGCAAATCCTTGAGGTTGGCTCATGTAGACTACTTCTTCAAGCTCTCCATTGAGGAAGGCATTCTTCACATCCAACTGATATAAGCTCCATTTCCTTGATGTGGCCACTGCAATCAAAGTCCTAATTGTTGGCATCTTGGCTACGGGGCTGAAAGTTTCATCATAATCTATCCCGTAGCTTTGGGAGAAGCCTTTCGCCACCAACCTTGCTTTGTACCTAGCAATGGAACCATCTGAATTTCTTTTAATTTTGTAAACCCACTTATTACCTATCACCTTCATGCCTTCTTGAGCTGGTACCAAGCTCCAAGTATGGTTCTCATCAAGTGCTTTGAGCTCTTCCTTCATTGCCTCTTGCCATTCCTTGCAATCCTTAGCTTCTTCATAACTAGTTGGTTCTTTGTCCTTGATTACCTGAGTCATGTATGCATAATGCTTTGCAATGAAATTATCATATGTTAACCTTTGTACTGGATATCTTACTCTTGAAGACCTTCTTTCACTTCCTTTTGGTGTGGTTGCCATCTTCTTTCTTTGTTTGGCCACTCCTGGAGTTTGAACTTCTTCTATCTCTTCATCTTCCAACATGCTCTCGTCCACATAGCTTCCTTCTTCAACTGAAATCTTCTCTTTGCCTTTGACTTTGCTTTCTTCAGAGCTGGTCTCTCTTTCCCTAAGCCTTCCACTCCATGGTGAGGTTGTCCTTGTGTTGCATGAGTTGCTTGGACCACTCAAATCCATGCTTTCTTGAACTCTATCATCATTCTTCAAATCTGTCTCACCTATGTCTTCAACCTGCAATGGACTTGTGCATGCATACCAAGGCTTCAACTCATCAAAGACAACATCCCTACTTACCTTCAGCTCCTTGGTGATGGGATTATAGCATTTATACCCCTTTTGTTCCATAGAATATCCCAAAAACATACACCTTTCAGATTTGGCATCTAACTTTGACCTCAACTCTTGAGGTACATGTACATAGCATATACAACCAAAGATTCTAAGATGTGAAATGCAAGGTTTTCTTCCACTCCATGCTTCCTCAGGGGTTAGATGATGTATACCTGATGTAGGACATCTATTCATGATGTATGTGGCTGTATATGTAGCCTCTCCCCAATAACAATGCGGCATATTCATTTCATTGAGCATACACCTTGCTACCTCTGCTATGTGTCTGTTCTTTCTCTCTGCTACCCCATTTTGTTGAGGGGTATATCTGCATGTAAATTGCCTTTTGATGCCATTGACCTGCAAAAATTCAGAAAATTCATGGGAGAAGTACTCTCCCCCTCCATCGGATCTCAAAGTTTTGATAAACTTGCCAGATTCCTTCTCCACCTGTGCTTTGAATTTCTTGAAGTAGTGGAACACATCTGATTTGTTTCTAATGCAATACAACCACACTTTCCTTGAAAATTCATCAATGAAGGTTACAAAATACCTATTTCCAGCAAGGGATGCTTCTCTTGTTGGACCCCAAACATCCGTGTGAATGAGGTCTAAAATATTTGCACTTACATAGGTACTCTTCTTGAAGGGCAGCCTTGATTGTTTTCCTTGTTGGCAAGCTACACAAATTTCATGCAACATTTTAGATGTAAAATTTGGTAGGCCTCTTACCAAGATCCTCCTTTGCATGTCCTTGAGCTTTTGTAGGTTGATGTGACCTATTCGTTTATGCCATAGATCCAAATCTGCTATCCTCTTGTCTCCATATGTGACATACATTGAATGGTGTGGCTGATTTATGTCCATTGTGAACATTCTCCCTTCCTTTTTTCCTTTTGCTATGAGCTTGAAACCTGCCCTTGGATCCTCAACAAAACATCCTCTTTCATTGAACCTAACTTGATAGCCTTTTTCTACCATTTGGCCTACCGAAATCAAGTTTTTGGTAATAGTAGGGACATGTAATACCTCTGATAAGCACTTTGCTCTTTGATTTCCTTCCAAACTGATATCTCCCACATGTTGAATGGTATGCTCTGAGTTATCACCTGTTTCCACATGCCCTTGATGCTTTGGGACCTGCAAATTACTAAAAAGATCCTTTTGACATGACATATGATTGCTACATCCACTGTCTACATACCATACATCTTCACTAGCTTGAGTTGTATCTTCACCATACCTCATGGCAAGTAAATAATCATTCCCTTGGCTGGATGATGTGTTTGCATTATTACCTTGCCCTCTATAATTGTTGTTGTTGCTTTGATTCCCTTGTCTTTGAGCTCTATGATAGCATTCATTTGCAAAATGACCGGGCTTACGGCATACAAAGCATCCATTTGAAGTGGCTTGTCCTCTTCCACCAAATCTTGCACCTCTTCCTCTATTTGTGGCTCTTCCACCTCTTTGACCTGCATTTTCTTGTTGTCCTTGACCTCCTTGGTTGCTTTGATATCTTCCTCTTCCTCTTGTAGCACCTCGGTTGTGTCTTCCTCTTCCTCTACCTGCATACAACAATTGGCCTTGGCTATCCTTGGCATTATGACCACCAAGGTTCATCTCTTCTGTCACCATGAGAGTGATTAGTTGATCAAAATCAAGAAGAGAGTCCCTTACATACACTGAAGTTGTGAAAGCCCTCCATTTTTCATCATCCCTAAGTCCATTTAGGGTGTGGGCGACAAGATCATCATCATCTAGGGCACAACCGATTGACCCTAGTGCATCTGCAAGCTCTTTAACCTTTAATATGTAATCATTAGCACCTTGAGAGGGGCTTTTCCTAAGATTATTTAGCTCATTCTTGAGCTGAATTTTTCTAGCTTTTGTGGAGGTTGAGTACAATCTCTCCAAGCACTCCCACACCTTCTTCGATGTATCCAAATCTTGAATATGCCCTACCATAGAGTTGCTAATATGCTGAGATAAAATGAAAATGACCCTTTTGTCCCTTTCATCCCACTCTCTTACTGCTCTTCTCTGGTCATTGGTTGGATTTACCTCATCTATGCAGGGTTTTGGCTCTCCACCACTCACAAGTCCCCACAAACCTTTCCCCATCAAAAAATTGCTTATTCTAAATCGCCATGGTTGGTAGTTTCCTTTTTCGAGCTTCTCAATCTGAGCATTGAGATCAGCCATGGTGCCTCCTAACTCTTTTGAACCTCCCCCTTGATGCAATGAAGTTGAAAAGGATAGCTTTTACCTCAAAAAATAGAGCTACTCCTCTTGATGAAGCTTCGTCTTTGATTTGATGATGTATTTGCTTCCCCTTGTTGTTGACGTGCCCGTTCTTTGCTTCCTTCCTTCAAAATTTGATGAAGTCTTCACTTCACTTCAGTAGCTCCTTCTTCTCTCTTTGATACTCCACTTATAGCTCTGATACCACTGTTGGAGGATAAACACTCCTATGTGCACAACAAAAGCAAATGAACCCTCCTAGGATCCTGAAATTTTTCAGACATAGGTTCTGTATTTTCTGAGTTTCTCTGAGTATATGCAGAGACTGAAAATGAAATTTTGCAAAAATAAACTAGACTTTAAGAGCTTTAAAATGAGATTAAAATCACTCCATTTGGATACTGGATGATGCCTCAACCAGCTGCAACAAAACAGATAACTTGATCTCTTCACAGAGTATGAGCTAACTGGACAGACACTGTTCTGGACATTTCTCTACACATGTGCAGGCACTGAACCTGAGACTTATACGAGACAAAGTAGAACTCATAAGCTTTCCAACAAGACAAAAATCATTGCAAATGGATTCCGGATGAAGGAGAAACAACAATTACAAGACCGAGGGGTCTGCCAAAAACATCTAGATAGATAGAGTGTGTAAAAGTGAAATTTCTGCAAAATATGTAGAGAACAGCTAGTAGCGGGTGTGCTTAAGCAAGGGGGCAGCTTGGGCACGTATTTCCACGACTCTAAGTCATAATACAACTCATTAGAGGTTTTAAAGACCACCTACTAACCTCTTTAACCAATCAAAAACATATACATGTCAAAAGTGAGGTCCAATCACATCAAGAGGTGAGCTAAATCTTCTCTAATCAACTTCTTTCCATTATGGGCATAATTGGATGCCTCAAACTCGTGGAAATCAGCCTCCTTTGATTGTGGATGATGTGGAAGGTTCAATTTGGGGCATGTTCCCACACTCTTGAGCTTGAAAAACTTTCAACACGATTGAGGCACAGTCTCATCGACACAAGTCCCAAAGGCTTCACGACTTAGGTTCACACAAGTCAATAATACAAGCAATACGAGCTATAACATCTCCTAACCATACTTAAACCTAGGAATCGGAAAGACGGAGTATCAACTAGTGGATGCTCTATTTGACTTAGGAGTGGCTCTAAGCTGTATAGGAGTGTCATTAACCACTCATCTCCAAATGACCATAAGTCCCACTAAGGCACGTATGATAGGAATTGGAGGCCAAATCATAGAATGTGTAGGAGAAGCCCTAATGTCCCTCACTTAGGCAACTCCATGATGGAGCAAAGAGTTTTGGTATGCAAAGACAAAGACCTGATTGAAAATTTGATCACAGGACAAGATTGGATCATTGAGAACGAATTCAACATACATCTTGCACAAAGATACATATCAGCTAAAATAGGGCATAAGGAAGTCTTTAGTTTGTTGGAAGAAAGGTTGTCACAAATCCATAATGCCATCAAACCTGAGGGAGAGAACTCTAATGAGGAAAAAGAAAATAATTCAGTAAAGAGTATATCCCAAGAGTGCCTTAATCGAGAATTGCCTGCAAATAAGGAAGTGTTGCATAATTATGTGACCACGTCGCCCTTGAGATATGAGCCTAAGAGAGATCGTGAGGACATTACTTCTCAACGTATCTACACTAGGAGAAGAAAACCTACATGGATGTCAACTGTCCGGACATCTCATCCATGCAATACTCATCTACTATGGGTTCGTAAGGATCGAATGACTCAACCAGTCAACATAACACAGGAGCAAATCAGCCATCCAGTAGAAACACAGAGAAACAGCCACTATTCACAATCGCAAACGGATAAACCAAGACTCCTTTGTGTATGGCTTCCAAAGTCATTAGTAGAAGCCCATAAAGCACAACAATGCATATGGATACCAAAAGTAGTCTGAATGGTAGCAAATCAAGAGATAGGAAAACTCAACAAGATGTCATACGTGCAACGTGAAGCAGAAAGGTCTATGAAGACTCATCAAGGATACTTAAAGACCACGATATATAAAACTCATACCACAAACAAGAAGGAGCCAAAGACCAAAGAATGAAGAACTTGACAGAAACAAATGCCACAAGCACAAACTATCAAGTAGATATGGAGACCTAAAAGGAAACAAGGAACTGAAGAACAGATTCAATGAGATTCTACTTGCACTCATGAAGAATCCAGTGCATCTAGAGTATGCATGACAGGGCCACATTACAAGGCCATGCATTCAGCACATTGGCACTTCAACAAAAGTAGTGGTGCACATTTCCACAATTGGAATAGGACTTAGATTCTACGGTCATAGGAATGACCGTACATTGTAAATAAATAAATGCTTCGGCTATCACTAATCTCTTGTTTTCTTTTAGAATACATTAATTAAGAGAATTGGGGTAAGATACATTCTTTCCTTATGCAAGGGGGAATGACATGGAAAAAACCACATGTCAATGAACCACATAAACACACAAATTGGTTTCTCGCGTAAGCTGATTCTTTCCTTTATTACAAGTGTAGATGACTTTTGAAGATTCTGAAGCAACCATTCAAGAGGAAATACTTGAATTTCCATTGCAAAGTGTAACAAAAGCTGAGGGTCATTGGTTCAAAGAAGGCCAACCTGCAGGAGAGCATTTGTTCTTGGTGACCATAAAGATGATGGACACAAATCATCAGTTCCCTGTGATGTCCGAGGACTTTAAAGTCTTACATGAACTCCCATCGACTATTGATGTAATGACAAAGGCAGGAATTCATAAGCATTTTGAGCTACCGATTTATAAGCCAGATTTCCAACGATGTACTGAAGTTATGAACACCCTTCAATCGGCTCTACATAATCCTTTAGTACCAGAAGTGAAAGTCCTTCATGCAGATGGCAAATGGGTGATTATTCAGTTCACACACGAGTTGATTAAAGAAGCCTTTCAATGGGTGAAAGATGGGAATGTAAGAAAATAACAGCACAGTGGAATAGACCTGTAGACAGAGTTGAGAGAAAAACACAGACAAAGATAGATGCAGATTGAGAGATAGAGAACTCAAATTCTCAGATTGTCGAGCGTAATGCAGTTACAATGATGGTGCTGTCCACCTGTGTGCTCCCAATGTGGAGCTTAGATTGCGATCTAGATAGACTCTAGATGAAGGGCCTACTAGTGCGCAATGCTATGTAAAGCTCAACATGGGCCGTGCTTATATAGCTTTTACAAGGTGGTTTGATATAGATAAGCGTAGTCGGGAGATACAAAATAGTCGGTAAAATATATGATCCGACAATATCTCCACGACCAGAAGTCCTACCGTCTCTGCCCTACGACCGGGGGGACAGGCCCCCCCGACCCCGTAGAAGGGGGCAAGCCCCACTTTGCACTCTCCCCATTAAGGTTCTATGGGGAAACTACGCAATGCCACAGGGCCTTTATTTTCACCTTAAATGGCAACCTAATGGCCTGGAAGTTTATGCCCTACCTAACCTAATGGCTATGCTCACAAAGATCATCTACAACCATCAACAGTCACACAAAGACCTCATCTAACTTGGAACTTAGGGTTCCACAAATGTCTGAGCTCTCATAATGGCTTCTCCTCATAATGCGGGCCTTACAACTTAGAGCACCATGGATCATTTGTGGTCACATGAGGGTGGATTCTTGAGCATATCTAACAGGGAACACTGACCTAAAGGAAGAAAACCATGGAACGAAGACCCAAAGATTTGTGAACATCAATCGTGTGAATATTGAAGAGGAGGCTAGATTAATACACCAACATTTTTGTTTTCCAAACATGCATAGATACACAACACCACAAAAGATTATAGTACAACTACTATCTCATGCCACCAAAAAAATTGGCAACCGAGTGAATCTGACACCCTATGTCCAAGAATGCTTTTTCGAAGCCAAAAAGTAATGGGGTAAGAAAAAGTTCGTGAATGGAAGCATGGCTTTAACAATATTGATCTACCATGCATTAGGTATTAGAGAGTACCTTAAGTAAATGCCTTCATAAGTGGAAATGGCAAAGTACACAAAGCTAGCCACTGTTCCAAGGAAGAAGAAAGGAGTGAAGGTGATTGAGGAGGTAGGAACAAGCTCTCAACCCAGAATGAGAGGTGCAAAGAGATTAAGAGAAGTATTGAAGGCAGAGGAAGCACTTCCTTCATCAAAAAGAATACATGTACTTCGAAGAACCAAAATTGAACAGACCAATCCTATCACAAAAGAAGAGCTAACGAACGCTATGGAAGATACCCATAGATTCATGGAAGGACAAGTAAACCTGCCAATACAAGGGCACCACTATCATCAAGAGCATGCAAAGACCATTCAAGGAAATAGACTAACAAAATTCCATAGATATAGAGAACTGGGATTGGTAAACTCTAGTTCATCTTCTGAAGTCCAAGAAGAATGTGAACCGTCCCCCATGAACGTGGATATTAAAAGTGAATGGAACGACGACAGTAAATGGGATGAAATCAACCAACTGAAGGACTCCACTGAAGCAACAAGCAACAAGCAGGATCAGAGTTGTGATACCACCTGGGGAGGCAGACACAAAGGAAAGTCAAAAGAACAAGAGAATGTACATACGTTGCAAATGAAGGAAGCAACAAAGATTCAATTCACGGAGACTCACTTGGATGGTGGAGCCACGATAAAGATCCCAAAGGAAGAGAAGGAACCAACGGGCACGGAAGAACTTGAACCGTTTACGCCCATAAGGATTGTAGCAGAGCCTTCCCCACTAGATGTAACATTCCAAGCAAGTGCTACAAAACCTACTACACATGAAGAAAAAGAAACCCAAATCCACCTACAAATTAGACAGCCACATAACGAAACGATACATGTAGAAAAAGGAAAGATGTACACACAGGTGAAGCACCAAGCATTCCAAAAACATGGATGAATGTAGATGTGGCCCAACTCAAACCCATAGTAAAACAAATGATACAAACAACCAGGGATACGCAACAACAACTAATGGAAGTGGATAGCAAATATGACAAGGCATTAGTGGAACGAAATCAATTCAAAACACTAAGTGAAGAGCTGTCTGTGCAGGTACTACAAGCATAGCAAGCACTCACAACCAAAGACCAAGAGACAAAAGAAGCAAGGGAAAAGTGCAACCTTCTCACTGCTAAAAATCAGAAGATGTAGGAGCAGTGCAAAGAACTTCAAAGAAAGTATGAAGCCAGTGAGGCTGAGAAGGTACGTTTGATCCATCGTAGAAAAATCTTAGAAAAACAAATCAAGGTATACATGGATGAAGCAAACAACTTAAGGAATAGAAATAAAGAATTGATGAGTGCAATTTTACTCAATCAATTCATGGAGATATAGGAAAGTCAAGCAAACGATACACAGGCTTTAGAAGCTCAGATAGAAAAATAAGTAGATCAGCTAAAACAAGAGCAGGTGCTAAGGGAGGAATGGGAAAAGAAATACATTCATGATACAAATGAGCTCTAGAAAAGATGGAAGATTGTTGAAGCTAAAAAACAAGAGCAATACAAATAAGATGTAGATCAAATGGCTACTATAGGTAAAGAACTCATGAAGAAAAAGGAAGCACTCACAACTGCGACTAGTGAAATCATGAAAAAAGATGAAATCATTGAAAATTTAAAGGCTCAATTAGCACAAAAGATTCCAACGGTGACACCAGTAGTTCCAAGCTCCCAAGCAGCTACTGTGGAGACTGAGGTACGTCCTCTTTCTCCCCCCATGCATCATTCACCTATAAAGGAAGAAGCAGAGCCGAGCACTGACAAACATAAACAGGCTGTCGCAGAATTAAGCCATAATGAGAGGGCACTACTGGTGTTCTAGCTTACAGAACAGTTTGAGGATCAGGTGGTAAAGGCAATGAAGGTAGCCAAGATTGAAAGTAAGAGTTTCGAACAAATTTTGAAGCCATTTAATGTACCCTATAGATTATTAAAAGAGGAAACTAGACATTACATCAAGAAAACTACACAGAAGGAACCTGATCATGATCTGTAGTTTAAAATGGACACATTCTCTTATACACAAGAAGAATTTGACAAAGCAGATCCAATTTGGAGAAGAAAGTTTTAGGAAAAGAATCCAAACTTACAGATGCACTAGGAGTCGGCACCATATATACTCCAAATCAATCCATCTTTTTACCCAGTCCCTAGGAGACGAACCTGGATGCAGGTTTGGGAAGCACAGCACCAAGGTACAGTAAATAATCAATGGCTAAACTATCCATTACTACCAAGCCCCCCACATTATTGGAGAAAGAATCACTAATTGGACATATATTTGAAGGTCAAAGCTTTAGAAGGAAACCACATGCCTATGTGAAGGGACAAATTCACAAGTGTATTATATTTGTAAAGTTAGTTCACTTTAGTTCTAGAAGTTTTTTAAAAATCACGAGATTGAGAAAAACTATATAAGTTAGTTTGTATCAACTGACACGATGTGGAAGAGAAGTAATTAGAGTGAGAAAAAGTTCATTTTGTATGACTCAGTATACTCGGGCTTCTCTGAGTGAGAAAGCACCTGTAAACTTCTGAGTTTTTCATAGCTATGAGAAGAAATAGTTAAAGTTCTGTGTATGAGATTCTCTCCACCTCTATGCTTGTCTACTGTGTGATGAGTTCAAAAGTTCAAGTTTTCCAAGCAACTCGATGCCTGGCATCGAGTTTGTGCTGATAAGTCTATGTTTTATTCTCTGAGTTTTATCTATTGCTAAATCTCCTTGAAAATATGAAGTTTGTACTGGAGCAACTCGATGCCTGGCATCGAGTTTTAGCATAAAGTCGATGCCTAGCATCGACTCCCCACATAAAAGTGGTTTGTTCATACTTTGTGTTTAAGCGGCTATTTTTGGCACTAAAAAAGTGGCTAAAAAAGCACCAAGTCAATGCTTGGCATCAACTTTTGGTTGCAAGTCGATGCTAGGCATTGAATTTTCATTTTTAGACACTCAGTTTTACTAAAAGAGGCAAAATTTCCAATTTTGGGAACTCATATAGGGTGATCTTGTGAAGGCCATAACTTGAGTTCTAGAGATCTGCTTCTTGCAAATAATAGCTTGTTGGAAAGCTCTAGTTCTTCTAGTTATATTCACTAGAAGGTCCTGGAGAAATCATATCTATGATAAGAGAAATAAGCAAAAGAGAGAAGGTATGTCATTTTAGTGACCAGAAATTTCTATAGAAGCAAAGTTCTCAGTTTAAGAAATCTTTTCTCAAAGTTTGCACAAGCATTGAGTTAATGGCAACCATAGAGGTGTTCTAGTGTCACATTAATTCATTTCTTGTGATTTTTCACACATCAACAAGTGGTATCAAAGTAGAAAGGTTCTCGAGAGCAAAAGGCATCAAAGGTACGAGAAGTTCTTGAAAAGTTTTCATTAAAGTTTGGAAGCTGAAGCATTGGAAGACTCAAGGCATTGGATGTCAGACATTGATCCACAGGGATCAGTGCATGTGATCCACAGGGATCATTGATCCACAGGGATCAGTCCATATGATCCACAGGGATCATTTCATGTGTGTGAGGGACAAGGGCCAGCTAGCGAAGGTCCCACGCTCGGGGGATACCCTAAGGTACTTTGGTAGTAATGGGAGTGCTTTGGTACTAATGGGAATAAGTGTTGCATGATGACCACATGTTCACACTAGACTATTCCAGATCATTATTATTACCCCTTACTGACTCTACTTAGGAATCAGGACCTCTGGTTCACAAGTACTTTTCCTCATTGATCATTGAGGACAATGATCTTTAGAAGGGGGAGAGAGTGTCAAACATTCATCCACAGGGATCAGTGCATGTGATCCATAGGGATCATTGATCCATAGGGATCATTGATCCATAGGGATCATTGATCCATAGGGATCATTGATCCATAGGGATCATTGATCCACAAGGATCAGTCCATATGATCCACAAGGATCGTTTCATGTGTGTGAGGGACAAGGGCCAGCTAGCCAAGGTCCCACGCTCGGGGGATACCCTAAGGTACTTTGGTAGTAATGGGAATGCTTTGGTAGTAATGGGAATAAGTGTTGCATGATGGCCACATGTTCACACTAGACTATTCCAGATCATTACTATTTTTAGAGTATATGATTGCTATTTTTAGAGTATAAGAGGGTATATCTGGATGGGAGGAGAGTCACACACATCATTCAAGTTATTTCTTACATTGGAAGGTAACTTCAAAAGTATCTTCATACACAAAGAAATTCGAAGGTATTATCTTTTATCTTTTAAGCTCACAAGTTGCAACAAAAGGAAAGGAGTGTTGGAAGCAGCCAGAGGCACAGACGACGCGAAAGCATGTAACGACGGAGCAGTGAGCTAGTGGAATCTCTTTTCAAAGAATCATGTTCTAAAAATACTTTTCAAAAACCTCCAACAGTGATTTTTATCACTATTGTAACATATGTAACATAGAAAACCCCATTTTGTAATCCATAGCTCCATTTTGTGCAAGCCGAGGAGTCCTCGAGCTTGAGGAGCTTAGGTAGAACAAGTGTACCAATTTTCGTTATTTTTAGACACCGTTTACCCTTCCAAATAGCATCTAGGACCTAATTTTTAACTATGCCGGTCACTAGATGTGAAACCGGTCAAAACTAATCTAGAAACTATAAAAAGAGCTAGAGAGCTCATTTTTGAGGTTGGTTAGTGTTAGCTTGTTTGAGCTTAGAGCTATTTTTGAGCTTGTAATAGTGTTCTTGAGTAATAGAGTTGATTTCTCACCTTCCATTGTGTCTTGCTTGTCTCTTCGTAGTGTGTGTGTATGTGTGTGTGCATCTTTGTGCTTCTCACCTTCACTCTCACTTCATCTCACGTTCACGATCTTCATATCACTCCTATATCTTCCGTGGATTGACAATTAAGGAGGTGAAGCTTCTTAACGTGGTACTTACCATTGTGTTAGAGAAACACCAAATTTGGCGCCGTTGCCGGGGATCGAGTCTAGGACGAATGTGTGATGGTAAGAGTATAGCAAGATGTGGCGTTGGAAGGTAAAAATTTCAGTTTTTGTTGTTATTTTTACTTGGTTTTTGTTGTTTTTCACCTCCCCCACACTCCATCTTCATCACCGCATCATCATCTTCATCTCCAAAAAAATCAGAAAATTCACCATATCCACCCATTCTCCTCATTTCCCCTCATTTGTGCATGCGAGAGAGTGAGAGAGAGCTTTTGTGCTTGTGTGTGTTTTTGCTTTCTTGAGTTTTCTTGCAGGAACAGTACTCCAGTGCATCAGGAAAGCTTGGAAAAGGTAAAAACTTCACTTTCTGTCAGAGATTTCCGTCTGTGTCAGACCATCGCGATGGTCTGCGAGGTGCGGAATTTTTGGTAAGCGACCACACAGGCGTGTAGGCGACCCTTGCGCATCTACGAATCCACAGACGCATTTCAGAAATTCTCAGTTTGGTGGACCATCGCGACGGTCTCAGACCATCGCGATTGTGTCACACCATCGCGATTGGCTCACGCCATTGCGACGGCTCGGTCGGACCATCGCGACGGTCTCACGCCATCGCGACGGTTCATTTGGACCATCGCGACGGTTCGCGGACCATCGCGACTGTTTGGTTGACCCCACACCATCGCGATTGGCTCACGCCATCGTGCCGACGGTGCCACATGGCAAGCTAGACCATCGCGACGGTTCACTTTTTGGACCATCGCGACACTTCAAAAATTCGGACCATCGCGATTGGCTCACGCCATCGTGCCCAGACCATCGCGATTGGCTCAAGCCATCGCATCTGTGACCATCGCGACGGTTCACTTTGGACCATCGCGATTGTGCACGTTGACCGTTGACTGACGCCATCGCGATTGTCCACCTGATCGAGCCATCACGACGGTTCACACTCACGCCATCGCGATTGTCCATTTTCACGCCATCGCGACGGTGCACTTCAGACCATCGCGATTGTCCACTTTCACGCCATCGCGACGGTTCACCCTCACGCCATCGCGACGGTCCCAGACCATCACGATTGTCTCACACCATCGCTTTGTGCACCCCCATCGCAAATTTTAGGGTTTCATTTTTTGGCCAATTTTGAAGCTATTTTTGGGAAATTTTTGGGTGCTTAGACTCATAGGAGACCCCTTAACTCATATTTGGAGAGAAACCTGTTTGTCAGTTTTTTTCCCCCCAGGGCCTGAACGGTCATAACTTTTTCATCCGAAGTCCGTTTTTTGAGCTTAATAGCTCATTAGAAAGCTCTTGACGAGTACTACGTGACCTCAACTATTTTTAGACAAGCTATTTTGAGGTTGACCTAGTTTGGGACTAGAAAGCCAGGGGGCAAACATTAAAAAGTTGGGCAAAAGGGAAGGGACTTAAAAGGTGTATATACTCAAGTGCTTGATCATCCAACTGTGAATTGGTCTAATATTGAATTTTTCCAGGTCTAGCAAGGGCAATCAAAGACAACCAAAGCAAGGCAGTGAAGGGCATAAAGCTTGGGAAGCGCAGCTTCTTGGGCATCAGAGCAACCAGAAAAGCTGACTCGAGGTTGGAAGATTACTCAACCCCCTCAGTCAATTCTTAGCTTAGGCTAAACAGTAGTGTTGTGGATTAACGACGATAGGAACGCCTCAAGTTCAAGAGAATTAAATTTGTCAAGTCCAAGACTAAACATAAAGGTGTGTGACACGAAAACCTAAAGGAAAGAACATAAGTATGACGGAACGAGAACTCAAAGTACCACAAAAAGTCGAATTCCTGACGCATACATTAAGACAAGAATCTAAGGAAATCTAAAAAGAATCAAGACAGTAATAACAAAGAATCATTGACGATCTGAGCGTCTACTGAGTGTGCAAGGAAGAAAATTAATGAACCTTAGATCGGGCAAACATATAGGTAAGTCAGACCGGCGAAGCCTTAGATCATCAGAGGCACGTATAAGAACTACGACACGATCGTGGGCTCAGCAATTGAATAGTAATTATCCCTACGAGAGCTCAGATACTAGTGATTCAGAAATGGCATTTAGCACGGAAAAACCAGAAGGAGGGTCGAATGTAGCCTATTTAGAAAAACTAGAAGGACCCTATAGAACACAACTAGAGTTTCTCCGAACCAACCGATTAGGTGCTCGCATCTACGAGGATGGTTTGCGAAGGCAAGTGGTGCAAATGCACAACCCCGATCAACCCATTGGATTGGAACGTCCAGTGGTGAAATTTGAGAGAGACACGTACATAGACAAGGAAGGAACGATGTACATCTTAAGTACGCAGCCAAACAATACCAACGAGTTTGGCGTGATTCAACCAGAGACCGAAACAAAATCTCAAGGAAAAGAACCATTAGAAGATCCTAGAACACCTAGAGGGAAATCTGTACTGACACGAGTACTAATCCCAGAATGGATCCCTCAGGACAACAGAAGCATAGAGTTGTTTGTAAATAAAGAAACTCATGAAGCCTTTTGGAGATACAAGACAGAACTACTTAGTGAGGTAGGTATCATCACTATATACGAGTTCAAGGACCCGGATACACCTGGAAAGGTTGTATACCTGGATGAGACTTCAGAAAGAGTCTTTGTGGTGCCTGACCGCGCTAAAAACACATACACATGGAGAGGTGAATTGGTATTCCCTCCATCTAGGACGAACATGAATACAAGTCAACAAGGGGCAGGAACATCCTCAGCCCATGGAAATCAAAGAGAGGGAAATAAAGAGAGACCGGAAGTAAGCTTTAATCCTCCCATGGGGAGAGATAGAACAACCACGGACACTAATAGAGCAGATAGACAAAGAGATCAGGGAATACTAGGTGGTAGAGATGATTTTCCTCTACCTAGACCACGCGAACACGCAAGAATATTGAGACCCACACAGTTAGTAAAATCAATGAAAAATTACTTTGATGGGACAGGAGATCCCTATGACCATGTCGCAGAATTCAAGCAAGTACTAAGAGCAGAACAAGTTGAAGACATGTTCACGCAATATAATGCATTTGGACTAACGTTAAAGAATACAGCTTTAACTTGGTTCCAACCATTGCAACAGAGGCAATTTAGAGACATCCATCACTTTTTAGAGTCATTCATCACCGAATTCTCTAAAAGTGGGATTAGACATGACACGTCTTCGTTGATTCATAGCTTTAAACAGACCCCTCAAGAAACAGTAAGACTGGCAGGACGTAGGTTTAGACAATATGTTGAACGATGTCCAATGCAAGAGCTACCCTCACAAGCCAAGCAAGTGTCATTGTTTTTGGACGGCTTGTTGAGCTCTAAACTACGCTCCTACGTGTACCTAAAAGAACCCAGAACGCTAGAGCAATGTGTAAGAATTTGTATAGACATTGAGGACAACTTAGGAGACGAGTTGGAACTCTCAAAGGTCTATAAGGACTCAGACTCTTCATCTCTAGCATCCACAAAATTGTCTAGCTCAATAGAAGACCTAGCAGAAAAAGTGGCCCAGAAATTAGGAGTTTCTAGCAAACCTAGGGTACTAATGAACAAGCGCTGTTACACCTGTGGTGGTGACCATATGGCAAATGTGTGCCCCAATGCACCACAACCACAAGCCAACCCTAGTGGCCAATACTGTACAATTGAGAGAAGATACACGAATCATACGGCTCAGGACTGCCCATACAACAAACAAACCGTGAGACAGAACTACCCGCAAGCATACCCGCAGCCAGGTAGGTATCAAGGCCAATACAATGCTCAGCCTTATTACTATAGGCCTCCTCAGAACTATCCATACGAGGCTCAACAGAGACCTCAACCTGTCTTAGCTCAGCAGCCACCCCCACCAGCTAATGTCATCGCAGTCAAATACGCTGCTGCAGAAGAGAACCTAAGTAGAGCTTTAGTGCCTTCTTCACCTTTGATCACAGAGAGTGACCCACACTCAAACAGTTTTGACTCTACGCATGTAGATAGTCCACCCGCATATTACACAGAGTCACCAGAACACGTAGAAACATATCATTACGATAGTCCACCAGTGGAACCTAGTTGGGAGCCCGACTATGCTAATGTGATGTACACAAACCCAAATCCACGGCCCCAATTAAGACAGCAGAGACCAGAGGGCCCTAGAGGACCATGCTTTAGGTGCCAAGGAGATCATTTCATAAAGGATTGTCCACATCCTCCGACAGCAGGACAATCACAGTACTATAACATCCAAGGCTTTTGTGCTGATTGTGGCAAAGAGCACATAATCAAAGATTGTCCTAAAAATCCAGTTAACGCTTCGAATGTGACACCGATCAACGTGATAGGTATTGTAAATAACGCAGATGGATCCAACCCTACATACGTGCCTATCCAAGCTATAACAAGAGCCCAGGCGCTCTTACAGAACCAACAGCTTAATCAGGAGAAAGTAGCCGGAACTAGTGAAGTTGCAGAATCTAGCAGTAAAAAGACAAAATCTTGGAAAGATTCTAGGGAAAGAATTAAGAGAAAATGGAGTAAAAAGATAAATGAGTTGGAAGGAAGTTTGAAGGAATCTAGAGCCAAAATTCTAGAATTGACTTCACAGGAATTGAATCAAGAGAATCCAGCTCAAAAATCAGGATCAGTTTTAGCGGAACCCATACCAGAAAATCTAGACATGATGTTTCGTGCATATCAGGCTAGATTAAAAGAGGGACCTCAGGTAGCTGAAATGAGCAAAAACTACCCTCGAGCTGATCTAGAAATTGAGAGAACTAAACTTTGCATGAAGATGGTAGAACTAGCACAAGCTTTGTTCGAAGCCTCTAGATATCTCAATTGGAATAACATGGCAAAACCGAAATTACACTTTCAAGGACTAATGGAGAGGCTAGAATACTTGATAGAGAGCAAAGAGAAAAAGGATCAGCCTAGGAACCCTATTGTCCCAGAGACACAGGAAAGGAATGCACCATCCCTGTCTCAAGTACCCAACACAGATAGTCAAGACAATTTGTCTTCCATACATAGGTACTCTCATGAATTTTTGAGAGAGATCCAAGAAGAGAAATGGAGAAAGGAACAAGGAACCCATCCTCCTATTCAAGAAATAGATGACTTGCAGGAACAATTTCCCCAACACATTCCCTCCATTTACGATGATGTAGAGGAAGAACAACTAAGTGAACACACAGGCTTTGAATCTAATTCTTTACAAGAATTACCTCAGTTCACGGGACCTTGGGAAGCAAAGTCTATTAGTATGAGAGCACCCACAATAATAGTGAGGAAGGAAGAATCAGTAATCCCTAGAAACACGGAAGTGATCAAGAACACTAAAGTACAATGTAATCTCACTCTAGAGGAGTTGTTAAAGGTAAAACCAGAATTGTGGAAACATGTAGCAAATCAATTCCCCGAGCTTGCTACTACTCCCTCACAAATAGGATCACAAAATAAGGTACCACAAATACCCGTAGAAAAGATTGGAGACGTAAGCGAAGGAGAGGAAGGTAACACTTATCTTCCGATAACCCATCAGGGCTACACCACGAAAGCCATCTTAGATTCAGGAGCCGGAGTAGCCATAGCTACCACCGCCTTATGGAAACGTTGGGGTAAGCTAGCATTAAGACCCACCAGGATGAAGCTACAAATGGCTAACGGACACATAGAAAAACCATTAGGCTTACTAGAAGGCATATCTCTCACCACTTGTGGTGTAGAATTTGAGCATACCTTTGCCATTTGTGACTTTGCAAAAAAACATGCTTATGAGATGATATTGGGACGACCATTCATGCGTCAGTTGCAAATTGTACAAGATTGGGGAACCAATTCTTTGTACTTGCAACATTTAGGAGTGACTACCAAAGTCAATCTTAAAGACTATTCACATAGAGATGTACCCCCAATACAATGGAATACCATCCATAAGACACCAGTAGAGACGGAATCCGTGCACTCATTAGAATCAGATCCTTCTTGGTTGCATGAGGATACCCATTTATGGATGTGTAAAGTAGCCAAACAAGAGGAAGAAAGGTTAGCAGCCAGGACCTTAGGTGCAGAACAACATCCACGAACTCTTCAGGATCCAGCTTATGCACCTGTAGTATTTCCAGACGAAGAGTTTGAACCCCATGGTTGGGCAGAAATCCTAGCAACCATGGATGTAGCCATCAATGAAGAACAATGGACACCCCACTGTGACGAGGATGGCTATGATATCTCAGTTTTCACGATAGATCCAATCATGTGCGATGCAATTTTAGAAGAGTGTGAACCTAACACTGATGCATTTGAGGATGCAAGCGATTTTGATTTAGAATCAATTATCATGGACCCACCCTTTGCATCAGAGGAAGAATATTTTTTCGAGGTAGAGACTCACACTCAGAGACAAGAGGAAATTACGAATGAGGTGAGGTTAGCCACTCAAGTGACTACTAAGAGTGAAGGCAAGAAAAGAAAGAAGAAAGAAACCACGACAGAAAAAGAAGAATCTTTATTTGAAGTACCCGAGAACTTCAAGAAATATGAAATCGAAGATAGAAGGATCATGGTACGAATGCCTAATAGAAAGGCAAATGATGGACAAGTATATGATAACCGAGAGAAAACCAAGAAAATAATAGTTGCTATCGAAGGAGAAGAAGAAAAATGTACATACATAGGGCATGATTTGACAACCGAAGAAGAAGAAGAATTAGTTGCCCTATTGCGTGAATATAGAGATGTGTTCGCTTGGAGTTACAAAGATTTGAAAGGAGTAGATCCAGATATATGCTCTCATAGAATCCCTATGACTCCATATGCAAAACCGACAAAACAGAAACCGTACACGTACAATGATAACTACGCTGCGAAGATTAAAGAGGAGATAGATCGCTTGATAGAAGCAGGATTCATTTACGAAATTGATCATACCGAATGGGTATCCCCCATTGTGGTTGTGCCCAAGAAGAATGGAAAATTGCGTGTGTGTATTAACCTTAAAAAAGTTAATGCCGCAACGATTAGAGATAGTTATCCTCTTCCTATCACAGAACACCTATTGGAAAGAGTTGCGGGCAAGGAAGTTTACAGCTTCCTTGATGGATTTTCAGGCTATAATCAAGTAGCCATTGCTCCAGAAGATCAACACAAGACGGCTTTTGCCACTGAATGGGGCATATTTGCATTTCGTGTGATGCCATTTGGCTTAACAAATGCACCCGCCACTTTCCAGCGACTCATGTGTCATGTTTTTAAGGAATTCTTACGCAAGAGTTTGGAAGTTTATGTCGATGACTTATGTGCTCATTCAAATGTAAGACAGACACATATCCCAGAGTTAAGACAAATATTTGACAAATGTCGAGAATATCAGGTTTGTTTGAACCCAGAAAAATGCGTTTTCATGGTTAGACAAGGCAAAATTCTAGGACACATTGTGTCAAAAAATGGAATCTCTACGGATGAAGAAAAGGTGAAAGTAATTGCAGAATTACCTAGACCAACTAACGTGAAAAAGATACAGGCATTTATGGGCCATTGCGGTTATTATAGGAGATTCATACACATGTATGCAATCATAGCCAAGCCTTTGTACTCTCTTTTAACCAATTTCGAATGGACAGATGAATGTGAAAATTCATTCAATGAACTTAAACGACGCTTGTGCTCAGCACCTATATTGACTACCCCAGATTGGAGTAAGCCATTCCATGTACATGTGGATGCATCCAACTACGCCATAGGATGTGTGTTAGCACAACCCACGAATGAAGGTAACATAGATCTCCCCATAGCTTACGCTAGTAGACAATTGAACGCAGCAGAAAGAAATTACACCACGACGGAACGAGAAGGATTAGGGATGATCTACGCAGTAAAGAAGTTTAGGCACTACTTGTTGGCCAATAAGTTCAAGTTCTTTACAGATCATCAAGCCCTATTGTACCTAGTCAACAAACCATGTAACACAGGACGATTGATACGTTGGTTTCTATTACTCATGGAGTATGATTTTGAAGTCGTAGTCAGGAAAGGAAAGACACATCTTAGAGCTGACCACCTTTCAAGATTAACCTCAGGAGAAGCTCCTCAAGGAATAGCGGATGAATTACCAGATGCTTATTTGTTTAATCTTGAGATAGCACCAGAATGGGCTAAGCCTATAGTCCCTATTCTCACATATGGACCCAAGAATCCTAGGATAAAGATCAAAGAGGGAGAGATTACCAAGTCTCAGAGATACCAAATAATGGCAGGAAGCATATATAAACAGGATAATCAAAAGATTCTTGCTTGTTGTGTGGATGAATCAGAACATGCGAATTGGTTGCAATTAGCACACATAGGTGCACTACAGCAACATCATTCAAAACATCGAACGTTACAGATTCTGCATAGATTAGGAGTATATTGGCCTACGATGGAAGCAGATGTCTACAGGTTGTGTAAAGAATGCCATGTTTGTTGTGAAAGACCACCAGTAGAGCATGCTACATTATATCACGTGTCTCTCACACCAGACTGGAGTGAACAATTAGTGACATATTTGAGGACGAAGACATTCCCTCAAGGAATGACCTTAGCTCGACAACGCAGTCTAGAGCAGGAAGCTCAAGATTATTCACTTATTGGCGATAACCTATACAAAAGAGGACGAGATGGATATCTAAGACAATGTGTTCATGAGAGCGATTATCTGAGCATACTAGAGACTGCACACCAAGGTGTTGCAGGAGGTCATTTTGGACCCGATAGGATAATCAAAGCCATCCTCTTTGCAGGATTATGGTGGCCCACTCTTCACATGGATGCTCATACCTATGTAAAGAGATGTGATGTGTGCCAAAGAACTCAGTTTCATACTCGCAGAGATGAAATGCCATTGAAACCCATGATGGGCAGACGTGCATTTTCAAAGTGGGGTATAGACTTTGTAGGACCCATTAACCCCCCTGCAAAAGGTACACATGCTGAATACATTATTGTTGCCACATATTATCTTACGAAATGGGTAGAGGCAAAAGCCACGAAAAAGAATGATGCACACACAACTGCAAAATTCTTATTTGAGAATGTCTTTACAAGATATGGATTGCCTATAGAGTTAGTGAGCGATCGAGGCACTCACTTTCTAAACCAAGTCATTGAATATTTGTTACAGGATTTTATGGTGATTCACAAGAAATCCGCACCATATCATCCTCAGGCCAATGGTCAGGCTGAAAGCACTAATAAGATCCTTTGTAACGTACTGACGAAACTCGTGAACAACAAACGTTCAGATTGGGACAAACAGTTACACCACGCTGTTTGGGCATATCGAGTGGCCTACAAGACCGTACTCAATGCAACTCCCTTTCAGATGGTTTTTGGTCAGAATGCTGTGCTTCCTTTGGACTTCTTGATACCGACCCTTAAGGTTGCACAAGAACATCAGTGGACCGGCCATGAATTATCAGCGAGAATAATGGACTTGGAACGATTAGGAGAAACCATGCTAAAGGCGGCAGCAGGAATATATGCAGCAAAGAAACGACAGAAAGCATATTTTGATGCACATGTGAAAGATAAAGGCCTAAAAGAAGGAGATTTAGTTCTAGTATATACGCTAAAACAACACACACGTAAGTTAGAAAAGCGAGGTTATGGACCTATGATCATTAACAGACTCTCAACAAGTGGAGCAGTACAGTTAGCCACTTTAGAAGGAGATATAATGCCTAATTATATTAGTGGCTGTAGAGTCAAGTTATACCAAGAACCTCTTACTGAGGATATGCTTAGACGACTCACGTTGGCAAAGAAGCGTAAGGAGGAAGAAAATAGAATACGAGCTGAAGCTCAGGCAGAAGCCATAGAACGCATTAAGCGCATGAAGTTAAGAAGACAAGGACTAGGGAGAGAACATTATAACCATCTGGAAACTACACCCAGATATCCCATGGCCATGTGTCAAGTAAAGTCAACCACTCATCCTAGTATAGTGGACAGGAGACCATTCATTACAGTCAGGCTAGAGCACGGCAACCCTTTCCAAGAGCTCAGGGCTTTAATTGACTCAGGTGTTGCGACTAGTGCGATTAGATGGTCCCACTATAAGGATTCAGGAATAGAAATGCGGCCAATTGAGGCATACCTCATAGGCCTAGGAGGCATGGAAACCCCTTGCATGGGTGAGGTGGACCTTCCTATCCTCATTAAGGATGTGACCATGACAGCGAAGCTACTAGTGTGCCATGATGACGACCTGATAGAACCCCTAATCCTTGGCCAAGATTGGCTATACGATCACTCAGTGGACCTAAATCTTAGACAAGGCTCCTTACGATTGGAACCTTAGAACAGAAGCGAGTGATACCCCTTGACTTCCCTAATTGCATTCCGATTGAGGTTTATAACCCTAGACCCTATGAAACGCATGCGACGGAAGACCGGAAGATCTTGGGTCAGACCAGTCACGTTACGTCTACACCAACCCACTCGGGCTTGGCTATGGACAGTTGTCAATCAGAAGGACGACAGGAGATCTTCCCTGGGGCTTCCTGCAAACTAGAAGGGGCAGCTACCCAACCGCTAGGGCAGATGAACACAATCAGCGGTCAGGTGGGTTGCATCAGCGGCCAAATGAGCACAACACCCTGTGGTGCTCATCCTTCCAAACTTGCTGCGGACTGGCCTAGATTAAAGATAAATAACGAATCACTTCCTAATGGGCAGGTCACGCAAGTGTTGGATCTCCCTTCTTTTCCAAAGCAGAGCGTCCAATGGACCTCCCAAACCCAACCACGAACGAGTCAACCACAACAGAGGAGCCCAGACCGACGGCACCACCAGACAAGGCAAAGAAAGCAGCAGCATCAACATCACAGAACAAGTGGCACGAAACAAATATGGGTGCCAAAAGGACAACAACCACAGGCTATGGGCAACACTGCAGATAAGAACAGGACAAAGTTTCAAAAGAAGCAGAGTCAGCATCCAAAGTCCCCTCGATCTTCTTCCCCAAGTACAAATACTCGGCAGATTTGGATCGCCAAGAAGTATCTTATCAATCAACCCACACCCATGCAGATTTGGGTACCCAAGCAATGTATTATAGCCCAACCCTCTAGCCATGTAATATATACCCCTCAGAAATCATTTCATCCTTCGATACCACCAAACCCGATACCACTTTTTGTCCCTCAGCAGAAACACACCACCCACTCAAAGACTCTTAGGAAATGGATACCGAAACGTATCCAGACGTCTTCTTGTACCCCCTTATCTAACAATTCTCCCACCCCGTTTAAACTCCACCCTTGTAATAATTCACCCTCAACCAAACCTTGTATAAATTCATACACCAAAACCCCACATCATGCATAATAAAAGCTCATCAAGAAATGTATGCATAACCTGACCATGTAGGCGTCTAGAGACCTGCATTAGTTTTGCAAATAATCATTGCATCAATCACTTCACGACACTTGGCTACACGGGTTACACATCGGTTATGGAAAGGGATTGCGGTCTCACCTTATTGGGATCATAATTAATTTCCATGCTAATGTGTTAATCTTTTGTAGCAGATCTTTTCCATTAGCTCATCAGTCATCATGCAAACCGAAGCAGGACCATCAGAAGCTGGCCCCAGTGCACCGATGGCCACTATTGGAGAATTACTCGCAGAATCTTATCCGACGATGCAACCACCAGAGTTTCAAGGTTTTCCAGGACCCATGCCAATCAATGATCCTCCTAGAGGATATACTGAGAAGATTCATCGTAATTCTCATTGGTTTCAAGGCCTAGCAGGACCATTAGCAGACGCTGATTTCATATTTTGAGGCCAATTTGGCATTTGATCTTCGCACATGGACCAAGTACCAGTTCTTGTCAAGAGAATTTGAAGGACTACAGAATACACAAGATCTAACGCACGTTTGGGCACGAGCAGGATTTACAGAGTATTTTAGCGACCCTCTGCCTAAGCCCGATTTTTACAGATGCTTTTACCTAGTAACCACCTTGACAGCTTCAGAAAACAAGGATCTACCTGGCACATTCATGTTACCATCCTTGGTAAATGATCCTCCATTCAGAAGGTTTTATTTGTCTAAAGATTGAATTCGCGCAGCTCTGAAAATACATGGAACACACACTCCGACGGAGAGAGAACGGCTAGTCCCAGAGCAGATGAAACGTGGTGACGTAACTAAGTGGGAGGATATTTCAGCCATAACCCCTGAGCTTTCTAAGCCATTACGGATATGCATGCAGCACTTTGCTTTCCCAGCTCAGGATCGTTTTACCATGCCTCACAAGAGAATCTGGTTTGGATTGTACTTAGCATGTACTGGACCGCAAACGGTTGATCTAGCCAGTTGGATAATTGATCAGCTCTATTTGGCACAACATAGGTGGGAGCGAAAGAAGGTAATCAATGGGTGGTGCGCCCTCACCAGGATCATATATATGTGCTTGGCGTATGACTTACCAGTTGAGCGTGCCATGACCAGTGAGGAACTGAAAGCATTTAAAGGCACCACTAGGAAGGCTAGAAAGTCTAGCAAAGGCAGAGCCAGAAAGCGGATGAGAGGTACTATCCCATGCCTACAAGTCCCAGAATCACCCTCGCCACAACCATCCCCAGAGCAGTCACCAACAGCAGCCACTCCCACAGTACCACCAATTCGTATACGGTTATCAAGACCAGTTACGCCGAAGAGCACCACCAGTACTGTTGCACCCCAAGCAGCCACAACCACAGAACCTATCACCACAGCAGCTAAACTTCCCACCACTATTGGTGCGGAAGCTTTCTCTTTTCCAATACCGCATTTAGAACCAGGACAAGCAGAGCCACTGGACCAAACTTTTGATTTTGAGATGCCTGATGCATTCTCCAATGAGTTCCAATTTTCAGAAGGACAATTGTTTTCTCAAGAATTTGAAAGGCCTAGCTACCCTACCACACCCAGGGATCAGCCACAAGGACAGGTCGTGTCCAGCTCTGATGACGAAAGAACAGCAACCGATGACAACGAAGGAGACGACGAAGCTAGCCAGGGAACACAGGAATCCCAAGAGCATGAACAGACAGATGGCCAAGGCCAACAAACAGACACACATGGCGATACAAGTACCCATGAAGATGAAACTTACGAGGCAGCAGCTTACACACTAGCTATCAAGAAGCTGTATAGAACTATGGAAAAAGTTTGGGCACGCAAAAAGCTGACAGAGGAAGAGAGTCAAACAATAATAGAACAAGAACTTGTCACAGGCGGATTCGAAGACGCATACATCAAAGGATTCAAAGAGTTAGTCAAATCAGTAGGCTCCAATGAAGCACTCAGGTACTTGCAATGAAAGCCACTACCACAGTTTGACCCCCGCAGAGTACGACTACTTTCAAAGCCCGGCGAATACATTCGTGTACCAACAGGAGCACAGTCTTCTGAACAAGCCAGGGAGGCACGCCTCGTCCCCGAAAGTTCGTTGGCTGTAGAAACCATCTTTGTAGATTCCCCACCCCGCGCTACAGCTGTACAAACCTCAGTAGTCACTGAAGTACCGACCACCCCAACCGCTCCTCTCTCACCGTCCGTCCCTCCAGCCTCCCCTCTTCACCCTCCTTCCCCCAAACCAACATCTTCATTCACCGGTGGCGTAGCAGAAATCGTCTTTACGACCACTCACCCAACGATTCCCGCACCCATTAGCCCTAGTCTACCCCCTCCCACACCCACCTTTCTATCCAACCCATTCCTTCATCCATCTTTTCCATCTTTCCCCACATCTCCAAGACCCCTTTTTCCATTCCCACCGCCATTAACCTTCTCCCCCGTCTCACCTCCCCGACCCACTGTAACCCCTCTTTCCCCTTTCCACCAAGCTTCTCCAGCCAGCCCCCCTGTAGATTACCCCTCAACCTTTGTAAATCCCGTATTTACACCAGCACGAGTACCCACAATCACACCCATATTCACGGTCACCGCACTAGATACGTCCACTGACATGGACATCTCACCACCCACTGCACCATCACTCACTTCACTCACGGCACAAACATTTTTAAGCACATCACAATTTTCAACAATCACTACATCATCCACCTTCCCACCCCCATTCCCCATTCCCGTTGCATCTACACCAACTGCATCTTCATTTAGCACCCCATTAATACTATCACCCACTGTAGATAATGCATTCCGACAGATGTTCATGTGTATGACGCAAGTAAGAGATGAGTTCACATCTCTTGGTGATAATTATCAGCAGCTGCAGAGGACAACCAATGACTTACAGTCGCAGCTTAATTTATTGTCTATTGAGAATGCCTCTCTGAACACCCGCTACCAGGAATTACGCGAGGCTTATCACAAATTGGAACTAGAAAGCGAAGAAAAGACCAAGGAAGCAACTGCTGACCTGGATAACTTATTAAGAGCCCAGACAGTCCGCAATGCAACGCTAACACGAAACATGGGCTTACTACGAAGACACCTAGCAGCCGCCAAGGAAGAAAACCAGCGGTTACAGGATCAGAACCGAGAAAACTTAGAAGCAGCGCTCGACCACCCAGACCAACCACTCAGTCCTAGCAGGTTCAAAGCCATTCCTTCAGACTCGATGAGGATGCTGCTAGACGATCATGTGAGATTGCTAGATGAATACGACCGCATGAACAAGGAGTTACAGAAACTCAAAGAAGATCACAAATTACTCCAGTTACGAGAACCGGCACACCACGACATACCAGCACCTGTGGACCCCTCTCCTGACCTCTTAGAGGAACTCAACTCATTACGGGCCCAGGTATCGACCCTTGAATCAAGGATTGCAGTATATGAAGCGCCACCAAGGCCAGATTCCCCACCTGAGCTTCCAGCTGAGGAAGAAACGGTCACCATCCCGGTGGAGGAAACATTTGAAGAAGCGTACGAGCCACAACCCATCCCAGGCGGACGCGTCACGGCCGAAGGCCAGATGACGTACGAACTTCCGACCCCCGCGTGGATGAAGACTATTGAGGAACTTGGAACAACGCACTCAGCTAGAGTAGAGGCACAATTACATGCCATGGCGATGATAGAAGAAAGAATATTACAGTCTCCATTCTTTGCTCATTTGGCCCCACGACGATACATATCTGGGCATGAGCTGCAGTATAAACCGTATTTCATGTTAATGGTCGAATACCAGTTAGCCATTGAGAAAGAGACAGGTAAGAAACCATCGCATGCAACTCAATTCGAGGCGGATGATTTGCCACTAGATGCACAGCAAGGAAGGATCTATCAGCCAGAGTGGCGAAAAGATTTACTACAGCAGTATCCAGAGATGATGAGTACATGGGTAAAGGCACCTTTGCATTTGAAGTACAATCCGTGTTGGGGACTAGTGCCACGCCGCCGCTCCTGGACTGCCTTTGCTATTAAGGTACAAAACAATAAGCAGTGCCAAGACTGGTTGAATTACCCCTATTTTAAGCCACCCATTGAGTTACCAACTGTTGGCTACATGATGGCTACAATTCGCCACTGGCTCCCTAGATTAAAGCATATGGACGATATAGCGGCGCATATGACTGTCAAAATCTTTGACATGATGCAAATGATTTTTAAAGTCTTCCGACGCGTCAAGGCACCCCATGTCAACACCCCGGGCTTTGAGCATGGCAATTTTGATCTGGTATATGATATGAGTACAACGCCATCGCTACGGGTGTGTTATGCCTGGCATTGCAGAATAAAATATCTACCGGCGTGCTACAAGCAGACGTTCGAACAGATGTTCACAACCGGCTTCTGGGAATACCATTCAGAGGTATTCATAAGTAGGCCTACACATTTATTACAATTATTTGCCTGTGAACGAATGGTCTATTCCACACACTATCAGCTCCCGCCACCGGAAGAACCGCAACCAATCGACTGGGAGAAACTCGAGGCAGATCTGGCCCGAGGCATTCGTATCTCCGAGCACACCCTCGCTCAAGACCTCCTACAGAACTATATCCGGCAGACCTCACAACAAGGTTCTATCAGGGACGACAGAAGCGAGAGGGAGGGGGGTGTTGGAAGCAGCCAGAGGCACAGACGACGCGGAAGCATGTAACGACGGAGCAGTGAGCTAGTGGAATCTCTTTTCAAAGAATCATGTTCTAAAAATACTTTTCAAAAACCTCCAACAGTGATTTTTATCACTATTGTAACATATGTAACATAGAAAACCCCATTTTGTAATCCACAGCTCCATTTTGTGCAAGCCGAGGAGTCCTCGAGCTTGAGGAGCTTAGGTAGAACAAGTGTACCAATTTTCGTTATTTTTAGACACCGTTTACCCTTCCAAATAGCATCTAGGACCTAATTTTTAACTATGCCGGTCACTAGATGTGAAACCGGTCAAAACTAGTCTAGAAACTATAAAAAGAGCTAGAGAGCTCATTTTTGAGGTTGGTTAGTGTTAGCTTGTTTGAGCTTAGAGCTATTTTTGAGCTTGTAATAGTGTTCTTGAGTAATAGAGTTCATTTCTCACCTTCCATTGTGTCTTGCTTGTCTCTTAGTAGTGTGTGTGTATGTGTGTGTGCATCTTTGTGCTTCTCACCTTCACTCTCACTTCATCTCACGTTCACGATCTTCATATCACTCCTATCTCTTCCGCGGATTGACAATTAAGGAGGTGAAGCTTCTTAACGTGGTACTTACCATTGTGCTAGAGCAACAAGGAGTATGGCAGATCATATCTCCATTGACAAACTCGACATAGATAATTATCTTGCATGGGTAATGAGAATGGAAGCCTCACTTATGAGTAAGGATCTCATGGTGTACATAACAGGTGAAGAAGAGAAGCCAGTATCTGAAGATGAAAGCCGACCAAAGAAAGAAGAACGGGATGCTTTAAAGCATTGGTAGAAGAAGGATGCAAGTGCAAAAGCTTACATCTACAATACAATCTCAGATCATTTGCTACCTCACATCAGAGGATTGGAATCAGTTGAAGAAATATGGAATGCTTTGGAAATATCATTTCCAAAGTACTACCAAAGCAAGGAAAGCAAGTCTATGGTCAGAGTTTACAACATTCAAGAAGAAGCCGAGTCAAACCATTGGTGATTATGTCACTAAGATGAAGGATCTAGTAGATAGTCTTGGATCCATAGATGAAGATATTGAGGATCATAGGTTGATTGCTCAATTACTTACAGGTTTGAGAGGAGATGAAAGGTGGAAACCTTTTGTCTTGTCAATAGAACTTTCTTTGAATCATTTTGTTCTAGACTTGAATCAATTGCTTGGTTTGATGCTCACATGGAGATAAAGGAAAAAGTTATGCAGTGTGCATGAAGAACAAGAAGAAAGGAGAAAAAGGTAAAGCAAAGGATGAAGAGGAATCGAGTTCTCAAGTTTATTATGCAAGAGGTAAAGGCACTGGCAGAGGAAGAGCAAGAGGTTTTGGAAGAGGAAGAGGTAATCAGAATAACAATAAGAAGGCTTGCTCGATCTGTGGATTGAGTAATCCTTTGGCTCATGATTGTTGGCACAATGAGCAAGGATCAAATCAAAATCAGAATAACAATAGCAGAGGAAGAGGTGGAAGATATCATAGTAATTTTCAGAGAGGTAGACAAAGTCAAAGAGGAGGCTATGGTAGAGGTGGAGGAAGAAGTTGGGGATAGAATCAATCCTACAACACTACCTATTACAACTATGCAAATGACACTGTTTGTTATTGATCTTTGGAGTTGTCCTCTCCAATCATTTAGCATAAAGAATCAACAAGACATCTTTATTTTGTCAATCCTGGAAGTATTCTTGAGACCACAGCCCCTTCAAGATAATAGAATCCAAGAAATAAGAGAATAATGGCTGGAATTCTGAGAATAGTGAAGATGAAGAGGAAATTTCTAGGGTTTGGATTATCTTGAGCAAATCTACACCATTTTCTACAATCTTGGTGTCTATTCCATGCTATTTTATCAGCAAAACACAATTATGAAGTCAAAATAAAAAAATATCACCTGCATCATACAGACGAGACAATCGCGATTCTATGTAAACAGACGATTTTCAGCTCCAGCACCATTCTTCATCAACTCATCACTCAACACAACAGTATTCAGCTCTCTTCATACACATTCTACAGATTTACACAATAGAAACTCACAAATCTCCATGGATACACAAGATCTAGACTCACAAATCAAAGAAACCACATAGAAGAGGAGAAACACGATTTTCAGCAGAAACTCCTTCACTATTCACTTGGATAGCATGTACACAAATGATTAACCAACCCCCTCATAATAGAGGAAATTAGCTTATATACATTTTCAAGTGTCCCTTTTCACACTTGAATTTTGGTCCTTTCCTCTATTATTCAAAAAATATGCTATCTAGGAGTTTCCAAAAATTCTAGAAAAAATACATAAGATTCTATCCTACATAAGGAAGATTCTTCCTTATTTTTACAACAATTGCATAAATATTTTTACAAATTTCTATCATTTTACAATTATTTTCCTTCAAAAAGGTTTCCAAAAATGCATCTTCCAACATCCTTCCCCTCCTAAGCCTTTCGTCTCTTGACGAAAGATTTTCCTGCTCCTCTGCACTGATCACCTTTCTTCATTTCTTCTTTCTTTGATATACTTGTGACAGCAAATCATGACTTTTTCTCTTTGTGATATTTAAATTATTGACCATCTCAAATAAGGCCTTCCTCCACTGTACTGCAGCTTCTGGTTTATCTATAACATCCTTCTTCAAGTACTCTGTGTAGGCAGCTTCATATGCAGTAAGTCTGGATTTTGTAACAACTGATAGGTTTCCAAAAATCTCTGACTCCCTCTCAAAAAACCCATAATCAAAGGCATCTTCAAAAATCTGTAAGTAATGACTACCCAAAAATATAATTCTGCTGTAATATGCCATTAAACAGATTCTGTCAGGCGTTTCGCTCAAATCAAATAATAATGCGTCTGTTGGAGAATTAAAGCCGATATAATTCAAGGTTCTAATATCTGTGTCAGTATAAGTTTCTATACAGGCCAAAATTAACCTCATTATTCTTATAAGTAGTATGCAAGCAGGGTCATTGACATCTTTGTATGTAGCTATCACAGACTCGGCAGTATTCACCATATAACTCTTAGTAGGCCATGTGCCTGCCTTTGGTCCTGCTATTTTAGGGAAATTCAACCACTTGGGTGGAATTTGACCTTCTTTTCTTCTATCCCAAAAAACTGTCCATTCTCTCCTTCGTGCCACTGGACAATAAGCTGGATTGATCTTTAAATGAAGAGGTGCCTCTTTCCAGATTTTCCTACATTCTTTGTTGGCATCCAACCATTTATTTCTCCACTTAGGGTTGGCTCTTTCAAATAGTTCTTTAGTGACATTGATGTCCTCTTCATACTCATGGTATTTGTTTGGAGGTAGCCCAATTCTCGCCATCTGGTAGTTCTTTATACTCTCCAAAATCATACAAAATGGTATCCCCAATCCATCTGCTGCCCAGTGATGCTGATCTGGATTGATTCCTTTATTTAATGCAAATGTGAGGATTTGTTCTTCATACTCATCATGCATCTTTCTGATGAACTCCATTCTAGAATCTCTACTTGTCAGCAATTTCTTCACAAAATCCTCTGAATATTCTTCTTCTGATCTTTTGTCTGTTGATTCATTGTCATGTTGTATTCCCTCAATATTGTCTACCCCATATTCTTCTGCATGTGTGGTTTCCACATGTGTTTCTTCCTGGATTTGTGGCTTATTCAATTTCTTCTGTAATTCTTCTATCATCATCATTAGACTCCCATTCTGTTGTGCCCATAATTCTCTTTCTTTTTTCCATTCATTCTGTTCCTTTTCTCTCTTTGTCTGCCAATCATTTCTTTCCTTTTCCATATCTAGGTGTAGCTTATTATAGCCTCTCATAGATGTAGCAGCATGTGTACTAGCCTGCTTTTCTAATTCATTGGCTTCTTTCAATTCTCTTTGTAGTCTCTGAATCTCTTTATGTAGTCCTTCCTTTTCTTCATCTGTCATCTGTGCTGTCTGACTTTCCTCCTTCAACTGCCCTTCTTCCAATAGCAGCTTATTAATTTCTTCATTTGCTTTAGTCAAAATTTGATAGGAAGTTTGTAGAGTTCTATATCTCCCCTCAATCTTTCTCAACTCTTTTTCCAATTTATTGTTCTGCTCTGTTAGTTGCATACTCTTTTCTTCCAAGTATTGAATCTTGTTTTGCTTCTATACTTCCAGCTCTTCCAAAGCAATTATTTTATTGGAAAACTCCTCATTCTTCTCTTGCACCTTCCTTAGTTGCTCTGCCATATGCTCCTTTTCCCTTTTATGCTCTTGAATAACCATACTGCCTTTTTCAAATTCTGACTCTGCTACCATCCCTGAAATGATCATATTTCGGCTAGAGGGTCTGAACTGTTCAATGTTATTCATAATGAGTTGACATGCTTATCTACTGCTCTTTGGGATTCTTTCCAGTCCTCCTTCTATTGCTATTTGTTTGGGTTCTAGCTGTTTGTCCTCTTTGCATTCACTCTCCTCTTCCTCTTCTCCTTCATATTCTATAATTTTGGCCTTGTTTTCTTCATGGATTGGATGAGTGTCCAATGTTTCTGAATCTGCCATGTCTTCTTGAACATCTGAATTCTTTTGCTCTAATACATCTGAAATAGGCTTTATTTCCTGAACCTTTTCCTTCTCCAACACCTGTTGAGTCCCTTCAGAAAGGTATCCTTCCTTTGTTTGTATCTCCTTTTCCTAGCTTAAAGTTTCCTGAAACAAATTACATTCAGTTTCTTCACCAAAATTTCCCTAACATCCACCTGCTTGTTCTTCTTGTCTTTCCTGTTCTTGGGCTAGAGCTGATTCAGTTATTTGGAAGTCTTTCACCTGATCATTACTTCTCTCCTCTTTGTGTCCTTCCTCCTGCTCATCAATGTCTATGAGGTCCATTGCTACCTCTTGTTCTTGATCCTCATTGGATGTGAATTCCTCATTGTTCTTCAAATCATGCAGCACATCCTTTATACTCTGAATGATCTCTTTTTCTACTGCTTTCCCTGTGACTCTTTGAACATTGCCTCCCTCAAATATTTCCTCTGCCTCTTGTAGTGGATCTTGATCTGTGCCTTTTTGTTTTGTAACTGAGCTGCACACTTGTGCCTTCTTGGCTATTTCTTCTATGCTCTCATCCAGTTTAAAGTAGGTCTGTGAGGGTTTTGTCCATATAGATTTCATCCCAATATGCACTATTCCACAACTAACTTCTTTCCCTTATTTCACTTGCTTGTTCTATTATTACTGCCTTTCCCTTCATTATTCTTCTTTCATCTTCCAGACTAAGCTGTTTTTCTGCCTGCTCCTGAAGTGGTTTCTCCTGAGACTTCTTCTTTAATTCCTCAGGTGTCTTTTGTTTCTCAGAGGTCTGTATAATGACATTGGGAGTATTTGGTATTGACAAATTTAGACTTTTTAACAAAAAGCTCTCAATATCACTGTCAGAATCAGATGAGAAGTGTGAAGGTCCTCCTACTTCTGGTTCTGTGGGTCTTGATACTTCTTCCACCATGGATGGCTTCTGTATTTCTTCCATGATTACCTCCTCCCTCTCTTTGGTGACAACAGTTTCAGTTATGGATTTGCCCTTTCCTTTCTTGGTCAATTTCTTCTTTTGTATTGGCTTCTTTGGAACCTTCTTTTTTACCACCACAGTGGTTCTGGTCTCTGGAGGTCCTTGTAATTCCTTAATAGGCTAGCAATTCAACCTCTTTTCTGACAAACACCTCCTCAGTTTCAGCTGTCATCATTTGATCATGAAGAGCTTCATAGTGCTCCACCTCCTCCTGAATCCAGTCTGTAGCTTTGCATGAATAGTCTTCCAGCATTTTCTGGTATTGTGCATCATACATAGCTCTCTTATTATTCCCTTGGGTTAGATAGGTGTATAATTGCTCTTTGCTTGTCTGGGGTGGATGTGGTTCACTAGAGGCTTGAACCTGTTTTTGTGCCTCCTCATGTTCCTCTTTTGTGGCTTCCTCCATTTCTAGTTCCACTTTCCTTGGATCCAACCTTCTTTCCTTTACAGGGATGACTTCCTCAGATATCATTTTCTTTTTCATACTTGTTCCCCTCATGCGGGTTTGTCCTTCTGTTTCTCTTTCAGTCATTTTCCTTGGAGGACTCTTGATTCCAGCCATAAGATTCTTGAAATAATGTGCCTCTGAGCCAATTTCAGTTGATCTTCCATCCCAAGAACATGATAAATGATTCTTGTTAAGAATTGGGCTCCATTCAAAGCTCCAATGCAACTTCCTAAGCAGAAAAGAAATTTGTTTGGTTGTTTTTTATGAATTTTATGAATTTTTTTTGTATTTTGCCCTAAAATAAAGGTGAACACTTTACTTAGGGTTTCTTGTTTGGTGATCTACTGATCCTATGTTTCTTGATTGGTTACGATTTCTTATGGCTTAGCTATCACAACAGTTCATGAGAAAGTTTTTTCCAAAGAAAATGTGCTATGAAATGCAAGCAATTTTTGCAAAGATAAACTCAATCACATATTTTTTCAAAATGCAGATCAACTCAAGATTTATGCTCAGATTTGGTTAACAAATGAATCTTTTCTACTTGCATCTAGCTACTTTAACTGACTTTTCCTTAGTGCAACAATGTTATCTTCCCAAGATCCGCATTGGTGCCTAGTACTTGGTCAAAAAGAACTCTAAAAATGCAAGAATAGACTCATGAATCTTTTCTACCTGCATCTAGCTACTTTAACTGACTTTTCCTTAGTGCAACCATGTTATCTTCCCAAGATCAACCATGGTGCCTAGTACTTGGTCAAAAAGAACTCTAAAAATGCAAGAATAGACACATGTTACCTCATCTTCAGCTTTCTTGGCTTAAATCTTCCACACATCTGCACTTTTACTTCCACAATGTAATGAGCAACTATCAATTTACAAAAATTTCAGCACTTCCAATTCTAAAAGATGATCTATTGCTTTCTTTTCCCAAAAGACAAACAAAAGACATCTACCTTTTCATGTTCACATTTCTTGATTAAAGAGTGTTACCTTTTCCTTGTGTTTGTTACCATCATCAATAGAAGATCCAGCAAGGTCCAACTTCAATGAAGCTTTTGAATTACTCCCCGGCAACGGCGCCAAAAAATGTTTGTTATTGATCTTTGGAGTTGTCCTCTCCAATCATTTAGCATAAAGAATCAACAAGACATCTTTATTTTGTCAATCCTGGAAGTATTCTTGAGACCACAGCCCCTTCAAGATAATAGAATCCAAGAAATAAGAGAATAATGGCTGGAATTCTGAGAATAGTGAAGATGAAGAGGAAATTTCTAGGGTTTGGATTATCTTGAGCAAATCTACACCATTTTCTACAATCTTGGTGTCTATTCCATGCTATTTTATCAGCAGAACACAATTATGAAGTCAAAATAAAAAAATATCACCTGCATCATACAGACGAGACAATCGCGATTCTATGTAAACAGACGATTCTCAGCTCCAGCACCATTCTTCATCAACTCATCACTCAACACAACAGTATTCAGCTCTCTTCATACACATTCTACAGATTTACACAATAGAAACTCACAAATCTCCATGGATACACAAGATCTAGACTCACAAATCAAAGAAACCACATAGAAGAGGAGAAACACGATTTTCAGTAGAAACTCCTTCACTATTCACTTGGATAGCATGTACACAAATGATTAACCAACACCCTCATAATAGAGGAAATTAGCTTATATACATTTTCAAGTGTCCCTTTTCACACTTGAATTTTGGTCCTTTCCTCTATTATTCAAAAAATATGCTATCTAGGAGTTTCCAAAAATTCTAGAAAAAATACATAAGATTCTATCCTACATAAGGAAGACTCTTCCTTATTTTTACAACAATTGCATAAATATTTTTACAAATTTCTATCATTTTACAATTATTTTCCTTCAAAAAGGTTTCCAAAAATGCATCTTCCAACAGACACACATATTGAAAGTCATACATCATTGATGATGAATTCAATCAGCACATCATATATAGAAGAATACATTGACTTTGGGTGTTCTAATCATTTGTCAAGAAACATAGAATTGATGTCAGAATTGGAAAAAGGAATTTCTAGTCATACTGTTCAAACAAGTGATAATACAAGACATAGTGTACACTCAATTGGAAAAGTGAAATGCAAGAGTGGAGCAGATTTGCTAACCAATGTTTTGTATGTTCCCACAATACCTAGAAACTTGATTAGTGTGGGACAAATAGTTGAAAAAGGTTTTCAAGTCAGGTTTACAAATGAAGGATTATTTGTTGAAGATCTAGAGAATGGATATAATCAAATTGTTTGTGGTAAGAAAGAAGGTAGACTCTTTACTTTAAGAGTGCAAGGGAACATTGGTCAAGCTTTTCTCACACATGGTGAAGGACTGATTATAGAACTTGATCTCTGGCATCAGAGATTAGTTCATTTCAATGAAAGAGGAATTAAAGCTGTAGTTGCAAATCAGTGTGTACTAGGATTGCCAAATGTGCATAGTCAACATATGGTGTATAAATGTGAAGCATGTCAGATGGGTAAAGCACACAGGTTACCATTTCAAAAGAAAGGATTCAAATATGATGGATTACTAGAGCTCATTCATACAGATGTATGGGGACCAACAAAAGAAGGATCTATCAGTGGCTCAAGGTATTATGTTCTTTTCATTGATGATGATACAAGATGGATAACTTTATATGTTTAGAAGGAAAGATCAAAAGTGTTTGGAGCTTTCAAGCATTTTCATGCATATGCAGAGAGAGTCACAGGTCAAAAGATTAAGAGATTGAGGTCCGATGGAGGGGGAGAATACTTCTCCCAAGAGTTCAATGATTATCTTTGGAATGCAGGTATTAAGAGAGAAATAACCTGCAGGTATACACCACAACAAAATGGTGTAGCAGAAAGAAGAAACAGGACTTTGGTTGAGTTTGCTAGAGCTATGTTGAAGGAGAAGAATTGTCCAAATTATCTTTGGGTTGAGGCTGTAAATACACCTTCATATCTTGTGAATAGATTACCATGTGTAACTCTCAATCGAATGACTCCATATGAAGCTTGGTGGGGTAAGAAACGAGCACTAGATCATTGTAAAGTGTTTGGATCAATTGCATATGCTTATGTGCCATCACAACTTAGACATAAACTTGAACCAAAGGCAGAAAAATATGTGTTCATTGGTTATGATGAAAAGCAGATGGGTTACATGTTGTGGAATCCTCTAACCAAACAATTTCTTGTTTCTAGAGATGTTACATTTGATGACCATAAAAGTTGGTATGCAGATCAAAGTCATACAACTGAAGAATTTGAAGAAGAGGTAAGAAGATGTGAGAAAGGAAAATCAATTGTGCATGTGAATAGAGATGAAGACTATATGCAAGCAAGTACATCTAGAAGTGGATTAATAAGAAGGAATGAAGAAGCTCCTATATTTGACGAAGAGGTGTATCTAGACACATATGAAGAATGTGAAACTATTGGAGTTAGATGTCTGCGGAAGCACGCGAACAACACAAGGAAGAAGAAGAAGCTTGGAGCACAAACACACAATACTGAATGTATGACTAGAGAATGTACAAAGATAAGTAGCCCATTAGGGCAATAGACGTATATACATGCCAAGGGAAAAAAACCTCCTAAAGAGGGAAAAAAGTGCCCCGGCGGTCCTAGTGTGTTCACACACATCACTACCTAAATATATCAACAAATCCCCCCTGGAAGTGATGCGGTGAACAAGTAGCTGGCACTCATGTATAAGGAAGTGCCAAGCCATGTGGAAATCACTCCACAAAAGGAAGTAAGCCCAAAGCTTTGTGGAAAGCTTCAAACTTCTCCCTAGTGAGAGCCTTCGTAAAAAGGACTGCAATGTTCTCCTGCGTGGGCACATATGCCAAGTTGATCTCCCCAGTAGAGAACCTCTCCCTGACATAATGATAATGCACCTCAATGTGCTTAGTGCGAGCATGGAACACAGGTTTCCTCGCAACTACCAATGCGCTCTGGCTGTCAGTGAAGATGGTGGTGGCAGAAGTCTAACCAACACCCAAATCAACCATAAGGCGTCTGAGCCACACACACTCAACAGTAGCTGTGAAAGCTTCCCTTTACTCAGCCTCACAACTGGAAGTGGCCACAGTAGGCTGCTTCTTGCTCAACCAAGATATACATGAGCTACCAAGCATGAAGCAAAAAGCCCTGGTGGACACACGAGTGTCATAGCAACCAGCCCAATCTGAGTCAGAAAAAGCATGCAAATCTGGTGGTAGTGATCCCACCTTGGGATAAAACAACCCAAGTAGCCGAGTACCACTCAAGTAGCAAAAGATACGCTTAACCACCTTCCAATGCGTGACTCGTGGGCAATGCATAAACCTGCTCATCTGTGAGACAGCAAATTGAATAATCAGCCAAGTAATGCATAAGTAAATCAAGCATCCATTAGCCTGCTGATAGAGAACAGCATCAAATGCATCTCCAGCATCATGAAGACTCAATCATAAACCTGTCTCCATAGGAGTGGCAATAGGCTTACAGTCTTCAAGGCCAAAATGCTGCAATAATGTGTCAATATATTTTGTTTGACACAAAGCCATTCCACCATCAACTTGCATAAACTAAATGCCCAAATAGTGATGCAAATGCCCCAAATGAGACATCTCAAATGAGGCATGCAAATCAGCCTTGAAATCAGCAATATGCTTCTCAATAGGACCAGTGAGTAGCATGTCGTCAACATAGACAACAATGATCAGAAGCACATCATTAGCACGCTTAACATATAAGGTGCTTTCAGTTGGACTGTTCCCAAAACCGTGTGCAACCAGATAGGCATGTATCTTCTCATACCAAGCACGTGGTGCTTGCTTTAAACCATATAATGCCTTCTTTAACCTGCACAGCTAGTTTTCATGCCCTTTCTGCACAAATCCACAGGGCTGAAAAACATACACTTCTTCATGCAAGTCACCATTTAGAAATGCCGTTTTAATGTCCAACTGATGTACATTCCAACCATGATGGGCTGCAAGTGCACAAATGCTCCGAACAGTAGTCATACGGCATGTAAGTGCAAAGTGATGGAGAGTGTTAATCTCCAAAAGAACAACCTACTCTTGAAATTAGAGCACCTCTATATCAAGAGTAAGTCAAAACCTTCACCAATTTAGAGGATTAATACTCAGTTATAAGAATCCTGAAAAATCTGTGAAGAGGATGATTCTACAAAAAGTCTGCTGCACTTATCTTTCTCATTGACTAAGCAAATGTGTAAAGGTTTTTATAAAACTTTGCACGGGGTGTCGCCTAAGGATTGCACACCTCCTCCAAGTTGAATTACTCCAAAAAATTCAGTAGATTTTGAGAAATCAACTTGACAAGTCACCTATGTCTAAAACTATACTTCTGAAAAGTCGATTTAGACACCTATAACTTCTAAGACATGGTTCTCCAAGAATAGAACTCGTTCAAGCAAATGCTTTTAGCCACAAGTAGCTTACCTTCCAACTTAAAGATTGAGTGCTTGCTTGCTCAAAACTTTAAACTGTGGAGTGAGAAATGATCAAATCATTGACTTCAAATTTTGCGCCTGTTTCAGGAACCAGTGAACACTTCTTCACATACAAATGTTCCTACACATAATTCTCTTAGCCTGATCACAATTGGAAGCTAAAAGTTTTTACAGAGGTCGATCATCTATAGAGTTAGACTTGTACAAAAGCGTTTCACAAAAGATCTGACACACGAAGAGAAAACTTAGAAACATCGGGCGCAAAAAACTTTCATTTCTGAAGGAGTTTACAACTGAATGATGAGAGAGAGTTCAACTAACTTCTCATATGTCTAATGACTCTTACAGCTTCTCATTTCTCTATTCTCATGCTCTCTCCCATTTGTCCCGACACTTTCATAGCATATATATACAAAAATTTACAACCTTATGACTTCTTAAGACATAATGGAACTATCTGTACATATGTGTACATGTCTTCCTCTTCTGAATGTATACTTCTTCCTTGCTTGAATCTTTCCTTCAAATCTTGACTTCATTTGCATGTCAAAACATCAATTGGTGATTGTCTTGCACCAACAGCTCCCCCTCAATCATCAATTGAGGTTTTCTCTATCTTCTTTATGCCTGCCATGTCTTTGAACTTCTGTAGCTTTGGTCCATCCAAACTTTTGGTAAGCATATCAGCTATCTGATCTTTTGTTGAAGTATGTATGACTTCAATCTCTTTATCCATCACCTTCTCTCTCAGAAAGTGATACTGAATCTCAATGTGTTTAGTCCTGGCATGACAAACAGGGTTAGCAGCTAGATACAATGAACTCATGTTATCTCCATATATGATAGGTGTACTCTGTATAGTGTCAAAACTCTTCATCAGAGTCTTAAGCCATATTATTTCCTTTGCAGCTTCAACCATGCCTTTGTACTCTGCTTCTGTAGATGATAAAGCAACTGTATGTTTCTTCTTTGAACACCAAGAGATTAACTTATCTCCCACATAACACATGTATCCATAGGTTGACCTTCTATCATCAGGATTACCTGCCCAATCTGCATCACTATATACTTTGATGTTTGTATCTGATGTAAAACCATAATACAAACCCTCTTTGACTGTACCCTTAATGTACCTCAACACTCTTTGACCTGCAATCCAATGTTCTTTCCTAGGACAATGCATGAATTGGGATAAAACCCCAACTACATATGATAAATCAGGCCTAGTTAATGTAGCATAGATAAGACTACCAACCAAACTCTGATATAACTTCATATCCTTGAATTCTTCTCCACCATATCTGCTCAATTTGTGATTCACCTCCATTGGAGTAGGTGCTACCCTGCAATCATTCATTTTAAACTTGATTAACAAGTTCTTCAAATACCTTTCTTGAGTCACATACACTCCATGTTGAGTACTCTCCCCCTCCATCTGACCTTAGTCTCTTCAATTTATGACCTGTAATTCTCTCTGCATACACATGATAATGTTTGAAAGTATTGAACACCTCTGACTTATCTTTGATGACATAGATAGTGATCCATCTGGTAGCATCATCAACATAAATCACATAATACCTTGAACCATTGATACTGAAATCCTTTGATGGTCCCCACACATCTGTGTGTACCAAATCAAGCTTCTCTGAATACATAAAACCATGCTTGGAATAAGATTGCTTATGAGCCTTACCTAATTGACATGCCTCACATCTGTATGTCATATGTTGACCTGCAACATTAGGCAATCCAAGCACTGCACCATTGTTAATCATGTCTTTGATACCTCTTTCATTGAAATGTCCAAGCCTCTTGTGCCAAAGATCTAACTCAGAGATCTTATGTCCTCCATAAGTGAACAAGGCATGACCAACATTACCTTGAATCTTCAATGTGAATAACCTTCCTTCTTTCTTCCCTGAAACAATTTGTTTATACCCATTGCTAGGGTCTTCCACAAACACTCCTTCATTAGTGAACCTCACTTCATAACCTTTTTCAACAATTTGTCCTACACTTATCGGATTCTTAGGGATTGTAGGAACATACAAGACCTTACTCAATAAGGTGCTACCATCCTTGGCCTTTACTGATCCAATTGACTTCACATTGTGCTTTGTATTGTCTCCTGTTTGAAGAACATGATTAGTCACCTTATTTTCCAAATCAGCCATTAATGCTATGTTTCCACTCAGGTGATTGCTACACCCTGAGTCAATGTAGAAGACTCTTTGGTCTTCACTTTGCCTTTCACAAGTTGCATTCATTATCAATGTTGAATCCTCCTTCTGATCTGAAGCATAATTGTAGTAGGTATTGTTGTATTGTTGACTTTGGAATCCTCTACCTGCATTTCTTCCAAAGTAACCCCTACTACCTCTACCTCTGAAATTACCTCTTTGATTTCTGCCACCTCTTCCTCTTGAATTAAAATTCTGATTATATCCACCATTACTCTGAGTATTATGCCAACAATCATTAGCTAAGTGATTAGTCTTACCACAAATCTAGCAAGCTTTGACTCCATCTTTGTTGTTCCTGCCTCTTCCTCTACCTTTGCCACCTCCTCTTCCTCTTAGGAAGTTGGCTTGACTAGTTGTGCCTTCATCTTCATTTGCTTGTTGTTTCCCTTCACTAATTTTCTTCTTATCCTTTGAGTACATTGCATGACCTGTACTCTTGTCACCTTCTCCTTTGACATCCTGCTCAAATGTTAGCATGTGACCTAGCAACTGATTTAAATCAGGAGTGAAATGATCAAGTGATAACTCAGTGGACAAAATGAATGGCTTCTGCAATGTCTTTCATCCTTGTTACATAATCAGAGATGGATTGAGAGGCCTTCTTCTTGAAAGTGGTAAATTTTGCCCACAAAGATGCCTTCCTTGACTTTGTGGTATTTTGGAAATGCTCCTCCAAAGCATTCCATATATCACTTGCACTTTCAAGACCTCTAATGTGAGGTAGCAAGTAGTCATTGACTGCCATATAGATAATGCTCCTAGCTTGAGCATCTCTCTTCATCCAATTCTTCAAATCTGACAATTCCTCCCTAGTTGGAACACTAGGATCTCTGAATTGAGGCTTTTCTTCTTCACCTGTAATGTAATCTATCAAGTCTTTGCTCATAAGATGAGCTTCCATCCTCATTGACCATGCAGGATAGTTCTCTCTATCCAATTTCTCTATCTGAAGAGAATCTCCCATCTTTTCTTCACCTGTGTATTGAATTCTTCAATCTTTATAAAGTATAAGGTTACCTTTGCTTCAAATGACACTACTTTTGAGTTCCTTGATATCGTATGATCTCCTTCTCAAGATTTATCCTCAAGCTTTCACCTTTTGAACCTTCAGATGTTGATCTCTTTGCACCTACAGCAGTCGGGATCCTCCTTCCTTCAATTCTGATGCTTCCTGCTCTGATACCACTGATGGAGAGTGTTAATCTCCAAAAGAACAACCTACTCTTGAAATTAGAGCACCTCTATATCAAGAGTAAGTCAAAACCTTCACCAATTTAGAGGATTAATACTCAATTATAAGAATCCTAAAAAATCTGTGAAGAGGATGATTCTACAAAACGTCTGCTGCACTTATCTTTCTCATTGACTAAGCAAATGTGTAAAGGTTTTTATAAAACTTTGCACGGGGTGTCGCCTAAGGATTGCGCACCTCCTCCAAGTTGAATTACTCCAAATGATTCTGTAGATTTTGAGAAATCAACTTGACAAGTCACCTATGTCTAAAACTATACTTCTGAGAAGTCGATTTAGACATCTATAACTTCTAAGACATGGTTCTCCAAGAATAGAACCCCTTTAAGCAAATGCTTTTAGCCACAAGTAGCTTACCTTCCAACTTAAATATTGAGTGCTTGCTTGCTCAAAACGTTAAACTGTGGAGTGAGAAATAGAACCTGTTTAAGCAAATGCTTTTAGCCACAAGTAGCTTACCTTCCAACTTAAATATTGAGTGCTTGCTTGCTCAAAACGTTAAACTGTGGACTTCGAATTTTGCGCCTGTTTCAGGAACCAGTGAACACTTCTTCACATACAAATGTTCCTACACATAATTCTCTTAGCCTGATCACAATTGGAAGCTAAAAATTTGTATAGAGGTCGATCATCTATAGACTTAGACTTGTACAAAAGCGTTTCACAAAAGATCTGACACACGAAGAGAAAACTCAGAAACATCGGGCGCAAAAACGTTAAACTGTGCTCAAAACGTTAAACTGTGGACTTCGAATTTTGCGCCTGTTTCAGGAACCAATGAACACTTCTTCACATACAAATGTTCCTACACATAATTCTCTTAGCCTGATCACAATTGGAAGCTAAAAATTTGTATAGAGGTCGATCATCTATAGACTTAGACTTGTACAAAAGCGTTTCACAAAAGATCTGACACACGAAGAGAAAACTCAGAAACATCGGGCGCAAAAAACTTTCATTTCTGAAGGAGTTTACAACTGAATGATGAGAGAGAGTTCAACTAACTTCTCATATGTCTAATGACTCTTACAGCTTCTCATTTCTAATTCTCGTGCTCTCTCCCATTTGCCCCGACACTTTCATAGCATATATATATATACAAAAATTTACAACCTTATGACTTCTTAAGACATAATTGAACTATCTATACATATGTGTACATGTCTTCCTCTTCTGAATGTATACTTCTTCCTTGCTTGAATCTTTCCTTCAAATCTTGACTTCATTTGCATGTCAAAACATCAATTGGTGATTGTCCTGCACCAACACAAAGGTCTCATCAAAATCAATGCCTCTTTCCTGCACATAACCCTTTGCAACAAGCCTAGCCTTATACCTGTCAACTGTACCATCAGGTTTATGCTTCAGCTTGTATACCCACTTAGTGCCAATGGCCTTCTTTCCAGGAGGCAAGTCACATAAAGACCATGTACCATTCTTCATTATAGCATCATATTCAGATTGCATAGTAGCCATCCAATTTTCTGAATTCTGTGCTTCATCAAAAGAAACAAGCTCATTCTCATCACAGAAACTAGACGCAGCCATAGCATAGCAATGTGATGCAAAGGAGGCAATATGAGAACCTGAACGAGTATGATATGACAAAGGTGCATCTAATTTGCTATCACGCAAAGTCTGCACCAACCCTTTTGGCATGGTTTTTGCCTGCTCAATATCAGCTCTCTCATCAACAAGTGCATCATGTAAATCTGCATGAGAAATGGAATGATCTGCATCATCATATGAAACCTGCAAAGGCTGAGAAGTTGCCTCATTAGGACCAGCACTAGATTGTCCACCTGTAAAAAGAGGCATCAAAGTATCATACATGTCTTTGGAGCTAACAGATGTCTCCTTAGTACATCAAAGCAATGGCTAAATAGCATCTTCCACAAAGACAACATCACGGCTAACCAGAATGTGTTTAGTCTGTGGATGATACAGATGATAGCCCTTTCAGAACTGTACCCAAAAAAAATACATTTTACTCCCTTATCATCCAATTTTCTGCGATGTTGTTCAGGCACTAGTGCATATGCCAAACAACCAAAAACCTGCAGATGAGCAACAGATGGCTTGCAATCATGCCAAGCCTCATATTGAGTGATAGATTGTAGCGCTTTAGTGGGACACCTGTTAAGTACATATGCTGCACACATGACAGCCTCAAGCCAGAAACTATGTGGTAAAGCCTGACTCTTGACCATACACCTCGCCATCTCCATGAGTGACCTGCTCTTCCGTTCAGCAACTCCATTCTGTTGAGGTGTATAGCGCACTGTACACTGGTGTTTTATCCCACGTTCAACCAGAAATGCATTAAAATCAGAAGACATATATCCCCCCCCCCTTGATCAGAACGGAGGGTGCTCATTTTACATGCTGACAGATTTTCAGCCAAAACCAAAAACTCTTTGAAGCACAAAAATACTTCGGACTTTGGCTTCAATGGATATACCCATGCATGCCTGGAAAAATCATCAATGAAAGTCACGAAGTAAAGATAGTTTCCAAAAGAAGGTGTCTGCATAGGACCACAGACATCACTATGTACAAGCTGCAATTTCTGTGTAGCCCGAACTGAACCATCTTTTGGAAAAGAGGAACGCTGCAGTTTGCCCAAAATACAGCCTTCACATACATGTTTTCCAGGTGCCTCAAGCTTAGGCAAAGAAGACACCATATCAAATTTTTGCATGCGTAGCAAACTAGCAAAATTCAGATGACCAAAGCGTGCATGCCAAAGCTTTGCATCTGAGATAGCCTGAGAATCATGAACTACACATGCCGAATCATTCACAGATCTTTCATAGTCTATGAGCTTATACAGCCCACAACATAAAATTCCAGAAGCAATAATAACATCGCCATTTGACAGATCATGAACTGTACATCTGTCATCAACAAATTTCATAACCAAGCCAATCTTGGCTAATGCAGAAACTGATAACAGATTCTTCTTGATCCCTGGCACAAATAAAGCATCTGACAAGGTGAAAGAACTACCATCAGCAGTAGTGAGAATGATCTTACCAACTCCCATAACAGGATAAGAGGAGTAGTTGTTGGCGCAAGTGACAATATTCCCTGTAGGGGCAGGCTCGAGTGAAGAGAAGAAACTGCGCTGTGAGGTAATATGTTTGGTTGCCCCACTGTCAAAATATCAAACATCTAAGTCTACTGCAGACATGCACTGCTCATGAGAAGATGGGTCAAAACTACAGACAGTAGTAAACGCCCATTCTTCTTCCTGCACAAGATTTGCAGACTCTGTTTTTGGTGTAGAGGCCTCTACAACAACCATTCCAGCCTCTTTCTTCTTTGCCTCTTTAGCAGCCAGTTTTGGATAGTTCTTTAAGATATGATCATTCCCTTTATAGTACTTACAAAACAATTTCTACTTTTCTGATTTCTTCTCGTCTTTATCTTCCTTCTTCGAATATGTAGAATTAGCAGATTTTTGCTTACTAGTTGAAGAGCTCCATTTTCCTTTGCCCTTCTGACTAGCCAGGAAAGCTTGATCTGCAACTTGCATAATGGACCTGTTTTGCCTGGTTGATCTTCCTGCAACAGAACAGAGACTAACTCCTCAAATGATAAGGCATTTGGATTGCCTTTCATCATCAATTGAAGAGTAGAAGCAAAACTCTGATATGAATCAGGAAGACCATTCAGAACGGTCTGCACAAGTGAGCTATCTGGTATAACCTCATCAGTAGAAATCAACTGTTCCTTCAAGTCTTTGATCTTCCTTAGGAAATTGTCCATAGAATCACCTTCATTCATGTGCTCACTCTCCAACTGTTTTCGGAGGTAAGCAACACGAGCCTCATTCCTAGCTTGGTACAATGTGGTAAGTGTATCCCAAGCATCCTTAGCTGTTCAAAGAGCCAATATGAGGAATAATGGCACGTTTGACAAACAAAGCTATCAATGCATGTGCCTGGGCATCTCTGCCATCCCAGCGAATCTGCTCTGCAATAGGCACAGCAGAAACAACAGCACGAACAAGAATCTGCGGAATATCATCTTCGACACCATCTTCATCAGCTCTTGCACCTGTATTTGCAGTACCTGTAGTCAGAGGTGTAACAGGACGTCTTTGAACACCCTGCACAATGTTCCACAATCCTTTTGCAACCAATACATGTCGCATCATATAAGCCCACAATGGGTAGTTGGTACCATCCAACTTATCCTCAACAGCCAACATACGGAATACATCACTGCTTTCAGCCATGGCCGATGACTAAAATACCTTGATGCAAAAAATTGACTGTATCTCAAAAAGGTGAACAGAGCTGCCCAAACGAGTTCTGCTAGACCTGTAGCAGACTTTGAGACGCTTATACTGGCGAACAGAAACTGGTATATACCTTTGGCACAAAAAGATGAAATAGCCTGCACAAGCACTGTGATAGTGCGTTCGGAGGCCGAAACGAGCTTAGATCGCGATTTCGACACCACAGAACGAAGCTGTTTTGATCTCGGAAACACGTTGAGTATGCTCACCAAAATTTGTGCAATTCTGAGACTACGAACGGAGGAGAGTCGACGGCGCCCTAGATGAAGCGACGACCTGCTCTGATACCAATTATTGGAGTTAGATGTCTGCGGAAGCATGCGAACAGCACAAGGAAGAAGAAGAAGCTTGGAGCACAAACACACAATACTGAATGTATCACTAGAGAATGTACAAAGATAAGTAGCCCATTAGGGCAATAGACGTATATACAAGCCGAGGGAAAAAAACCTCCTAAAGAGGGAAAAAGTGCCCCGGCGGTCCTAGTGTGTTCACACACATCACTACCTAAATATATCAACAGAAACAAGGAGGTCAAGTAGGATAAGAAGACAACCAAAAAGGTATTCTTACGATACTTCTTACATAACTCAGAAGAACTATGCATATATGGTCCAAGATGATGAAGAACCTCAGAACTATGATGAAGCAAAAGGTAAGAAACAATGGGAAGAAGCAATGAAGGAATAATTCAATGCACAAGAGGAGAAAAAGGCATGGGAGCTTGTTCCTAAACCAAGTGGTAAGAAGGTAATTGGAAATAAATGGGTTTATAAAGTGAAGAAGCTTGTAGATGGAATTATAGCAAGATACAAAGCTAGACTAGTGGTGAAAGGCTATGCCCAAACCTATGGCATAGATTATGATGAGACATTCAATCCTTTAGCTAAGATGTCAACTATAAGGACAATCATTGCTATTGCAACTTCAAAAGGATGGACCCTAAGTCAATTGGATATAAATAATGCATTCTTGAATGGATACATATCAGATGAGGTATACATGGAACAACCCCAAGGGTTTATAGATTTTAGGTATCCAAATTTTGTAGCACTCTATGGATTGAAGCAAGCTACAAGAGCATGGAACTATAGACTGGTGAAGTATCTCAATGATCTTCGATATCAAAGTTGAAAATCAAATCCAAATCTACTCACCAAAAGAACAGAGGAAGGTACAATCTACATTTGTATTTATGTAGATGACATTATAATCACAGGTACTTCAGATGAAGGTATCAAGGAGGTAAAGAGATTACTTGAGAAAGAGTTCAAGATCAATGATCTAGGAAAGTTATCATACTTTCTTGGAATGCAAGTTACTTATATAGATCATGGCATATATGTGTCACAAGAAAGATATCTTCTAAGCTTGTTGAAGAAGTTTGGAATGGAAAATTGCAGAGAAGCTTCAACTTCTGTGGAAGTCAACCACAAGCTCAGTAAATATGATGGTGCAGAATATAAAGATATGAGGAAGTATCAATCTCTTGTAGTATGATACACTAACAAGACCTCATCTTAGTTATGCAGTGGGAGTTTTGTCACAATTCATGCATTATCCAAAGGACCCACAATGGATTGCAGGTCAAAGAGTTCTCAGATATATCAAAGGAACTATAAAGGAAGCATTATATTATCCTTTTACATCAGATTTGAAGTTGAGAGCATATAGTGACTTAGACTGGGTAGGTAATCAAGATGACAGGAGATCAACACATGGATACATGATATATCTTGGTGATAAGCTTGTAAGTTGGTGTTCAAAGAAACAACATACAATAGCATTATCATCAACTGAAGCTGAGTACAAAGGACTTGTGGAAGCAGCTAAGGAGGTCATATGGATGCAAACATTGTTCAAAAGCTTGGGCATTGATCAAGGTACACTACAATACATGGAGATAATATGAGTTCACTTTATCTTGCAGCAAATCCAGTATTTCATGCAAGAACAGAACATATAGAGATACATTATCATTTCCTAAGAGAAAAGGTAATGGAGAAGGAAATTGAAGTGGAGTACATTTCTACAAAAGACTAGATAGCAGACATAATGACAAAGAGCTTGGATGGTGTGAAGAACAACATATTCAAAAGCATGGCAGGAGTAAAAGAAAGGAAGATGATATGAAGAAACAAAGAATGTCAATTAGTGATTGAGGGGGAGCTGTTGGAGAAAAAATCACTAATTGGACATATATTTGAAGGCCAAAGCTTTAGAATAAAACCACATGCCTATGTGAAGGGACAAATTCACAAGTGTATTATATTTGTAAAGTTAGTTCACTTTAGTTCTAGAAGTTTTTAAAAAGTCATGAGATTGAGAAAAACTACATAAGTTAGTTTGTATCAACTGACGCGATGTGGAAGAGAAGTAGTTAGAGTGAGGAAAAGTTCATTTTGTATGACTAGTCAAGCTTCTCTGAGTGAGAAAACACCTGTAAAATTTTGAGTTTCTCATAGCTATGAGAAAAGATAGTTAAAGTTCTGTGTATGAGATTCTCTCCTCCATCTCCATGCTTGTCTACTGTGTGATGAGTTCAAAAGTTCAAGTTTTCCAAGCAACTCGATGCCTGGCATCGAGTTTGTGCTGATAAGTCTATGTTTTATTCTTCGAGTTTTATCTACTTCTAAATATCCTTGAAAATATGAAGTTTGTGGAGCAACTCGATGCTTGGCATTGAGTTTCAGCATAAAGTCGATGCCTGGCATCGACTTCCCACATAAAAGTGGTTTGTTCATACTTTGTGCTTAAGCGGCTATTTTTTGCACTGAAAAAGTGTCTAAAAAAGCACCAAGTTGATGGTTGGCATCGACTTTTGGTTGCAAGTCGATGCTAGGCATCGAATTTTCATTTTTAGACACTCAGTTTTATTAAAAGAGGCAAAATGTCCAGTTGTGATAGCTCATACAAGGTGATCTTGTGAAGGTCATAACTTGAGTTGTAGGGATCTGTTTGTTGCAAATAATAGCTTCTTGGAAAGATCTACTCTTCTAGTTTCATTACTCAAAAGATCTTGGAGAAATAATATATGTGCTAAGAGAAATAATCAAAAGAGTGAAGGTATGTCATTTTAGTGACTAGAAATTTTTGTAGAAGCAAAGTTCTCAGTTTAAGAAATCTTTTCTCAAAGTTTGGAGAAGCATTGAGTTCATGGTGACCATAGAGGTGTTCAAGTGTCACATTAATTCGTTTCTTGTGATGTTTCACACATCAAAACACATAATTACTTACCTACCGAAGAGTACATGGTACGAACAATTGAATTTTGGTTATCCAGATACACTACAGTACCGGACATAGCCATCAAGATGCGCAATATACATTTTTGAATTTTATTGGCATCAATCAAGGAGTGGATGCAATCATTTTTATCTATCTATAATGCCAAGAAGACTTACCATAATGGCCATATACTCTAGGTTAATGTTCCTGCCGATTCCATACATGTAGACATTTGAGGAAGCATTCTTTACATGATTTTTGAAATGGATTCAGAAATTTTTGTAAAAATGACTTCTAAATTCAATGCTAGACTGGTGTCCTACGAGCTGAGCTTTTTTACATATCACAGACAAGCACTACATGATGGAGTGAATTCAGCATAGTGGAAGGATCTAATGATATGTGAAGCCAATTTGCTAAATCAAAGAGAGCAAGAGTCATACAAACATACTCACATTGCCACAAAAAGCCTGTCGGGGATGATAAAGTTCAGGAGGAGGGATGTGTAGAGGGAGAATCAGGTAAAAAAAGAAGAAGAAGATCAAGAAACAAAATAGCTCAATAACAAGAACCACCCTCTGCCCAAAGCCCCACAGGGGCATGCATCAGGTTGCAATGCCAAAGAAGCAAGTCCCGAGGAGTGGAAATAAAGAATTACAATAGGACCTTTCAAGGGGAGGTTGTACACAAAGGACTCAAAATCGGATAAAGTAACAAATTATCTGAAGATCCTAACTACCTCCTTGTCCACAAGGTACATGCAATAAAAAGAAATAAACAGGCTCCAGAAATACAACAGGGTCAGATGTGTGAGAACAAACAAATATTCAAAGACCAAAAGTTAGAAAGAGGGAGAGGTTGAGAAGTTGAAGAGGGTGACTAAGAATATCACATTCTTAGCCACTCGATGCATGTGTGGGAACCCGAATTATCACCACAACCTAGAGTTATGAATGTAAGGAATACCAAGGGGAGAACATAAGCATAAGACTTAGATCGGATAAGGTAACAAATTCACTAACAGTCCTAGCCGCTTCTTCGACCACTAGGTGCATGTATTAAAGAACTATGAGCAAGCCGCAGACAAAGAAGCAAAGCCTATCAAGGGATGATAGAGACAAAGAGGGGGAGAGTGTTTCAAAGTAAAGAAGCATAAGAAAGAGATCCCCAAACAATTCAAATTTTGGGCACAAATTTTCTTCTTCAAATTCTTATGAAAATCTCTTGAAGCCATGTAAATGCACTAGAGGAGTCCTCTGGATGCATAAAACCCCAATCATTGTAACATAGTCCTTGTAATATATTAGGAAATTAGAGTTTCTCAATAAAAAATTCCGGTCTCTTGTGTGAAAGAACAAATTTTAGGGCACATGTATATAAGTCACTTGGTGACTCTTGTAAAGAAGTTTTTGCAATTGTGATTTTCTTCTTCTCCAAGAGCTTTTGTGTGTGTGCAATGCTTGAAATGTGTGTGTAGGACTCTTGTCTATCCCTTCCCATTGCTTGTGAACTGTTGTAGTGTGTGTGTGTGTGTGTGAGCCGTAACTAGTTGTGGAGTAGGTGTTGGTGTTTCCCACCATTCACTATTTTGCTCATAACTCAAAGCAAGTTTGTCAAATTTGACTAAAAATACAACCATTAGATGCATATCGTCATTTAGAGTTTGATGCTGAGAGAAAAGTTTGAATTTGTGCTTATTGCTATAAATGGTATCGTGATGTGCATTTCAAGAGAGTTAGTGAGTTGGAGAGGTAGTTGAGACAAGTCACATGCATTGTAGCATTGATACTTCACTTACCATCATGTGTGCACATGTCTTCATACACTTGGTATGTCTAATTCTTTAGATTGATAATTAAATGTGTATTAATCCACCACTATATGCACTTGTGGGGTGATTGAGGTATAATCTCTTCGACACAAGGCCCTAAGACTTCACAACTTAGGTACATAGAGGGGTTATGCTATGGGTGTTTAGGGTAGCACCTGTTCAGGGACTATCCTAAGAAAAAGTAGATAGTAGCCACCATAGTTATTAATCCCACTCTAGTAGGGAGTGATAGAGATGAGGACTTTGGAGATTCCCCATCCCTGATATCATCTCCCATAGTGTCCATGATGGGCACGAGGAAGGTCCCTATTGTGCTAGACATTGTGCTTTCGCGAGTGCCACAGAAAGATATCAGTTTCTAGATACAAAACTCAGTGTCATGAGGGGAGTCATGGTAGAACAGCCTCTGAAGGTACTTGTTGATACTTGGTCAACACATAATGTGATTAGTTCTCGACTATTCAATAGGTTACATCTAGAGATGATGCAGCCAGAGTATGCCTACAGAGTAGAGTTAGCTGACGGGAAGGGAACTGAGACATGGGATTGAGGAGTTGTTGATTTGCCCATTCACTTCCAGTCGTATGAGGATAGATTGGATTCCAAGATAGCGAGACTTGCATGTTTCAATATAGTCCTTAGTAAGAAGTGGCATGCAAGGAAGAGACTAGTCATTCACTTTGCTTCACAAGTGTACTAGTTTGAGCATGAGGGGAGGTGACTACTGATCTTTGGAGAGCGAGCTCTCCACGAGATGTGATCTATAATTGCTACCAAGTTGCTCAATATTGATTGTAAGTATTTATATTTTCTTTATTTTGTGTATTCATCATGTATTATGATGGATTCATGCAGTTATGGAGACTCGAGTTAGAATGCTCTAGCACTTTCAGAGAAAGTAAGAGCAGAATTCCAAGAGTTATTCTTGAAAGAATTACCATCATGTTTGCCTCCTTGTAGGAACATAGAGCATAGAATCAAATTGGTACCAGGAGCAAGTCCGACCACTCAACCACCATTTCGAATGAGTTTGCATGAGGAAAATGAAGCCTGCAAGGTTGTGGATGAGCACCTACAGAAAGGGTTGATTAGACCTAGCTATTCACCCTTTGTAGCACCAGTTCTTCTCGTGAAGAAGAAAGGTGGATCTTATAAGATGTGCATCAACAACCAAGCACTCAATAAGATTACTATCATACACATATATCCCATGCCCAGGATAGATGATCTTTTAGATGCTCTAGGTGGATCCATTGTATTTAATAAAATAGATTTAAAAAGTGGCTATCATCAGGTTAGGGTAAGAGATCATGATGTACATAAGATAACTTTCAAGACCCGTTTTGGGAATTATGAGTATTTGGTCATGCCATTTGGTTTGACTAATGCAACAACTACATTTACGATGTTAATGAATGATATTTTGTGACCATTCATTGAAAATTCTATTGATTTTATTGATGATTTGTTAGTGTATAGTAGGATTGTGCATGAGCATGAGAATCATCTAAGATTAGTATTGAATGTATTAAAAGAGAATCAGATGTATGTTAATCCAGAGAAGACTTAGTTCTTTCTCTTGAGGATAGAGTATCTAGGGCATGTGGTCTCGACTGACGGGGTTTAGATGGATTCCAAGAAGGTCTTAGTTATTTTAGCTTGGCCTAATCCTTCGGATGAGGGCAGTTATGGTCATTTCTTGGAATTTTTTATTTTTATCAGAAATTCATTTCTTATTCATCAATAACAACGCCTATGATGAACTTGCTTCAAGACAAAGTTTTGTTTGCATGGAAGCAAGAGCAGCAAGAGTGTTTTGATACTGTGAAACAAGCTATTTCAGAGGCTCTTACACTCAAAGTGGTAGATCCACAGAAACCCTTTGACTTAGAGACAGATGCTAGTGGCATAGCCATAGGGGTAGATTTGAGCCAAGATGACAGGCCAATAGATTTTGAAAGCAACAAATTGAGTAGTGCATAGCACAATTGTCCAATGCATGAACAAGAGTTGTATGCAATGGTGAGATCACCATACACTTAAGTGCTTTTGTAGTTAGCTAGATCTTTGAGGCAGACAAGCTCATTGGTATGAGCTCATGCAGGAGTTTCACATGGAAATCCTATATAAAAGAGGCAAAGAGAATCTAGTAGCTGATGCATTATCATGGATAATGTATCAAATGAGCTTTATAGTTCTAGAAAGCTCATTGCTTTAACAGATAAAGGAAGCACAATGGAAGATCCACATTTATTACAAATTATTAGAGCCATCAATTATGAATCTATTATAGGCAATGGAGCAGTTTCAATTGTTTCTTCACCTAGAAGAGCAAACAAGTCTAGTCTGTGTTCCAATTTCTCAAAGGAGAATGGAATAATCAAACAAAAACATAGGGTTTGCATACCAGATTCCCAAGATTAAAGAAGAAAAGTCATGCATGATAACCATGATGTTCCTTAGTGCATGACATCCTAGTGTTGACAAGACAATACAACTTCTTAGAAGAACATTTTGGTGGCCTAGATTAGCCAGAGATGTCCAAACTTATGTTTAACAATGCTTTATGTGTCAATTCAACAAAGCAAAAAGGGTGAGGAAACCATGCCTTTTGCATCTTTTACATATTCTAGATCATAACTGGGAGAGTGTATCCATGGACTTCATAGTCGGTTACCATGGAACAAAAGGAAGCAGGATACTATCCTACTTTTGGTAGATAGATTAAGCAAAATGGCTCATTTTATACCCATGCAGGAGATGATAGAAGCTCCATAGGTAGCGGAGTTGTTTATCAAGCATGCCTTCAGATTGCATGGGTTACCAACATGTTGGTGCAAGTCAATCACCAATTGATGTTTTCGAAGAAGGATTGAAGTCAAAGATTGAACAAAAGATTGGTTTATGAAGTTTGAAGATAGTACATGTGTAGAAGATGAAGACCTGTATACATATGTTCATTACTTTGTAGTTAGCTCACATATACCTTTTGTATGGTCATGAGCTTGTACATATATGCCTATATATACAAGTAAAAAGTCAGGGCAAATATGAAAGAGCATGTGAAGGGAAGAATTAGAAGTTGTAAGAGTCATTAGACATTTTAAAAATGAGGAAGATCTCTCTCATCACTCAGATGTGAAAACTTTTTAGGAATGAAGCAATATTGCACTCGATCTTTTGCTTAGTACTCCTTCTGTGTTTAATCTTTTGTGTAATGCTTTTGTACAAGTCTAAATCTATAGTTGATTGACCTCTGTACACGTTTTCAGCTTCTAATTGTGATCAGGCTAAGAGAATTGAGAATAGGAACATTTACATATGTAAATGTGAAAGTGAAGTTGCAATAGGTGCAAAATTTGATGCTAATATTTTGGTCAGTTATCCTTCCACAGTGTAAAGTTTTGAGCAAGCAAGCATTCATTCTTTAAGTTGGAAGGTAAGCTACCTATGGCTAAAAGCATTTGAATAAATGGTTTGTAATTTGGGAGAACTATGTGTTAAAAGTTACATGTGTCAAAGTTGACTGTAAAGAAGTATAGTTTTAGACATAGGTGAATTGTTTAGATTATTTCTCAAGATTTACTAAGTCTTTTGAGATGATTTAACTTGGAGAAGATGCGCAAACTATAGCTGACACCTTGTGCAAAAGTTTTATAAAAAGCGTTATACATTTGATTAGTCAATGAATGTATTATGTGCAACAGACTTTCTGAGTATCAACTCACTTCACAATTTGTTCAAGATTTTGACAATTGAGTATTGATCCGTCAATTTGGTAAAGGTTTTGAGTTGTTCTTGATATAGAGGTGCTCTAACATCAAGAATAACTTGTTCTTTTGGAGATTAACACTCTCCATCACAACATTCATAGTTTCAGACAGGGATGTTAGATTTGTAGGACACTTCTTGAAGTTTCTATTTGACAAACTGAAAATGTCATTGAAAATGGGTAGTGGTGATCATCCATAGATAGATGGTCAAAATGAGAGGGTCAAATAGATTCCAGAGGACATGTTGAGGGCATATGTGTCTGAGAGGCAGATAGATTTGAATAGTTACCTGCCACTAGTAGAGTTTTCTTGTAACAATAGGCCTCACAAGGTGACATGAATGTCTCCTTTTGGAATGAGTTATGGCATGAATCCCAATGCTCCCAGTACCATGAGAATGTTAAAGAAATATCCTAGTGCTTTGGAGTTCTTAGTGAACATCCAAGCAAATTTAGAAATAGCTAAAGCCAAGATGCAACAAGCAACTCATAGGGCAAATGAGTATGCTGATAGTAAGAGATCTCCTAGATCCTTTGAGGAAGGAGACAGAGCCTTTCTTTAGGTACTAGCAAGATCTCGTTCACTATCCACAAGGAAGTGTCGTAAGCTTTCATCAAGGTTTTGTGGACCTTCGAAGATAGTAAAGAAGCTAAGTGATGTTGAATACCGATTGTAGCTTCCTCTAGATTGCAGAGT
>CM035413.1:116920528-116923028 GCA_020310875.1 Ceratopteris richardii
TTGCTCAGACATATGGTATTGATTATGATGAGACCTATAGTCCTGTGGCAAAGATGACAACCATAAGGACACTTATTGCTATTGCTGCATGTAAAGGTTGGAAGCTATGTCAACTTGATGTGAAAAATGCTTTTCTGAATGGTTATATTTCAGATGATGTATTCATGGAGCAACCTCAAGGGTTCAGAGATAAAAGGTATCCAGATCATGTGTGCAAGCTCAAGAGAGCTTTGTATGGCTTGAAGCAGGCCCCAAGGGCATGGAACTATAGACTTGTGAAGTTCTTAAAAGAACTTGGTTTTCAGGTGTCTAAAGCAGATAGTAGTTTGCTTGTCAAGGCAAGTGAAAATGGTTTCATATACATGTGCATATATGTTGATGATATAATTCTTACAGGTACAGATGAAGAAGGAATACAAAGGCTCAAGAGGCAAATGGAAAAGGAGTTTAAGATAAGTGACTTGGGAGACTTATCATACTTCTTGGGCATGGAGATAACATATACTCAACATGGAGTATTTGTGACCCAAGAAAGGTATTTGAAGAACTTGTTAATCAAGTTTAAAATGGATGATTGCAGGGTATCACCTACACCAATGGAGGTGAATCACAAATTGAGTAAGTATGGAGGTGAAGAATTCAAGGACATGAGACAATATCAGAGTTTGGTTGGTAGTCTTATCTATGCTACTCTAACTAGACCTGATTTATCATATGCAGTAGGGGTTTTGTCTCAATTTATGCATTGCCCAAGGAAAGAACATTGGATTGCAGGACAAAGGGTGTTGAGGTACATTAAGGGTACACTCAATGAAGGTTTGTATTATGGGTTTACCTCAGACACAAATATCAAAATTTATAGTGATGCAGATTGGGCAGGTAATCCAGATGATAGAAGATCAACCTATGGATACATGTGTTATGTGGGAGATAAGTTAATCTCATGGTGTTCTAAGAAGCAACATACAGTTGCTTTGTCTTCTACAGAAGCTGAGTATAAAGGCATGGTTGAAGCTGCAAAGGAAGTGATTTGGCTCAAGACCTTGATGAAGAGTCTTGACATTATGCATGGGGTACCAATCATATATGGAGATAACATGAGTTCATTGTATTTAGCTGCTAATCCTGTTTTTCATGCCAGGACCAAACACATTGAGATTCAGTATCACTTTCTAAGAGAGAAAGTGATGGATAAAGAGATTGAAGTAATCCATACTTCAACAAAAGATCAGATAGCTGATATGCTTACAAAGAGCTTGGATGGACCAAAGCTACAAAAGTTCAAAGACATGGCAGGTATAAAGAAGATAGTGGAGACCTCAATTGATGATTGAGGGGGAGCTGTTGGTGCAGACCAATCACCAATTGAAGGCTTGGAAGGTTAAAGAGTGAAGGAAGGATCAACTATTGAAGCTTGGAAGAAAGACATATTCAGAGGATAAGAGAAGTGTACACATATGTACATTAGTATAGTCATAGGTGACTTAGATCTTTTGTCTGAGTAAGAGTCTTGTACAAATTGTCTATAAATACTTTGAGAAAAGTCGGGGCATGTATGAGAGCATATGTAGAAGCCAAAATTGAGGAAGTTAGGAGTCAAGAGATAGAGAAAAGTTAGTTGAGTTAGCTCTCATCACTCAGTTGTAATTTTCTGAGTTAATGAAGAAATATTGCGCCCGATCTTTTTGTGTCTGCTCCTTCTGTGTTTGATCATTTGTGAAATCCTTTTGAGGATATCTAAGTTGTTAGTTAATGAGCCTGTGACCTGAATTTCAGAGTCTAATTGTAAACAGGCTAGGAGAATTGTTAGTAGGAACATTCATATGTGTTGAGTGTCTACAGTTCTCTGAAACAGGCACAAATTTCGAGTTTAATCTTTTGGTCAGTGCTCACTCCATAGTTTAAAGTTTTGTGCAAGCAAGCACTTAATCTTTAAGTTGGAAGGTGATCTACTCGTGGCTAAAAGCATTTGGCAAAACGGGTTAGATATTGTGAGAACCAAAGTTAAGAAGTTAGGGGTGTCTAAATCGACTTCTCAGAAGTGCAGATTCAGACATAGGTAACTTGTGAAGACAATTTCTCAAGTTATACTAAAGCTTTTGAAGTAATTTAACTTGGAGGTGATGCGCAATCTCTAGGAGATGATTCGTACAAAGTTTCATCAAAAACTTTACACATTTGATAGTCAATGTGAAGAAATTCTGCAGCAGATTTTTCTGTGTTTCATCTTCTTCACATATTTTCTCAGATTTGATAATTTGGAGATTGGACCTCTAATTTAGTGAAGGTTTTGACTTGCTCTTGATATAGAGGTGTTCTAAATTCAAGAGTAGGTTGTTCTTTTGGAGATTAACACTCTCCATCATGTATCTATCTATCTATCTATCTATCTATCTATATATCTATATATCTATCTATCTATCGATTTATTTTTCTATCTATCTATCTATCGATCTATCTATCTATCTATCTATCTATCTATCTATCTATCTATCTATCT
>CM035413.1:116940528-117088028 GCA_020310875.1 Ceratopteris richardii
ACATCAATTTTAGGCACATTTTTAATCCCAGTAATTATAGAGAGTTTTAAAAAGTTTAATCAAGTTTATCTTGTAGCTCAAGACTACAGAAGCATCATACAAGGTTTCTTCTATAATTTGAAGCATTGGAACTCATGTCATTTGTAGGTAATGAAGTTGAATCTTGAGGAAAACTATGTGAAGAAGAACACAAGTTCAAAATTGAAGAAGGAGATACATTTCACATAGTAATACCAAAAATATCACACAAAAATATTCGCATCAAGCATAAACAATGAAAGTACACAAACACTTCTATTGCATATTTACTTTTATTTGGCCTTGACCACTCCGGTAGGTTTGTTCCACCCATCTACCAACTCGGCATAGCACATGATGCACAATGCTAGGCCTATGCAAAACCAACATTGGCTCATGTCTTTGTCCACATTGTTGGAGGAAATGGTGGATAATCACAAGAGATGAATTGGTGCAGCTAAAACCTGCTTCACACCTACTATATGTGATGGCCAGAGAGTGTTGTAGGCCTCTTTAGCTAGCTAATAAGCAAAAATAGTCAGATATGTTGTTTGGAAAATGATCCACTAATGATAGGATCAAAACAGATAGGTAGGCATATGATCCAAAGGTCCAAAACTTGCTATTTTGGTTGATACACTAGATAAGGCCTTGAGCCCGTAGAATGTACAAATAGTTGCACCTATATTCAGCTATCTTGGTTCTATTTCTCTTAAATTGCCAAAGCTTATTTTGCCACAATGATGTCTGCTATGGACCACATTTCTGATCTTGTTAGCTTATTCTTTGGATCTTGGTCTTATTGCCTTCTTTGCATGGAGAGTTCTATTTATGGCCTTATACGTGCTCATCTTTTGTGCTTATTTCTCACCTTCTACTTCTCTTCCTTTTATCCTACCCTTATTTCTAACTTCTCTTTGTCATACACTACTTCCTACGCCTTCACCTACACTCCTTTTTCCCCTTCTTTCACACACCTCCTCATGTACTCCCCCTTAAAATCTCACACTCACCTTGCTCACCCAATCTCACTGAACCATACACTCTCTAGTACATGCCCTTCCTCTTCCTCTAACAAGGACACACTCTCTCTCTCTATTTCCTTTTGTCCCTCTCGATACGATGCACTCTTTCACTTCTTCACTCTTACTTCTCTACTCGCACACACCTAATAACCACACACTAACACTCACAATCTACCTCTTTTTACTAGGCTAGTGCTTACGCATGCACTCTTGCACTTGCACACTTCTCACTCACACACACCAAGCTGAACGCACACTCACTCATTCACAACTCCGACCATGCAATCACTCACACACTAACTCACCCCTACACACCTACACACTCCCTATCTAGTCACAAATTATAATTCTTTCTCACTTAAACACACATACACAGCCCATCTTGCACACACCAACTCGTAGTTGCACATTCTTACTCTCACTTCTCAGTTCTACTCTGGTTTCTCTCTACAAAGCTCACCCTTTTACTCTCATTTTCACACACATCTATTCAAATACCCACTACGTTGAATACGAGTACTCACTCACACACTCCTAATCTCACTTCGGTATAGAAATACTCCACTAGAATCTCACCCAAACACTAATATTTTTTCACATACACACTCTTGCACTCCCTACTTCTCATACACTCTCACTTTCACCTTCACATACACACAATCAATCTAGCATACACCTCAATGCTTCACTCTTGCACACAATTATGCACCTCTACACATAGTCCTTCACTAATCCTTTCACACATAGATACTCAACCACCAACCACACTCACACACTAGCTCACTCATGCACTAGCTCTCAAACACAAACTCGTAAAATATTAGGAACAAATTCACACAATCACACTTTCAAGCTTCGTATACTATTTCCATTTGCCTAACTACAACCTTCAATTTACCTTACCTTCCTCACTATTCCCCAGCAGTACTCTTTCCACATATTATACGAGTTCACTCACTTATGCATACATTCACACTCATGCGTTCTTCCTCTTCCACACATTGGCACACATAGACCTAAACATGCACTCATTCTTGTGCACATGCACCCAATCTCATGCATGCACCCAATATCCATTTTCCTCCTTGTCATTTACTAGCACACAATCATTTGTACATTTATACACCTAAATGCATCGACACATATACTTAAGGAACCAATCGTGAATATTCATAAAGACTCGTGTTTAGTCATACAAACCCATTGTATTGAATTCAACAGTAGCCTTCTTATAATTCACTAATCGAATAGAATGGTTCCGTTATAACCAAACAATATGGACAATCAAGCTCGCCCCCCTAAGATCATAACCTGCGGCTTCCAGACATACCATAAAGCCATGATCTTATGCATATGCTTGACGAGTAGCTGTTGATAACATTCCTTCCATGATAAAGCCAAATATGTAAACAATAGATAACAATTTTCAATTCAGTAGCAGTATGGAGCCGCTTTGACCTCGCAGTTGAAACTAAACCAACACATACGGCTTGTAGGCAACACTTGCATTCTGTCCTTCACGCAGGACAACACTATGTCATAAACTACACTCATCATTCCTACTAAACAGTAAAGAAAATCGACGCCATTTTGATTACCAGCATGGATTAACAAAACACTGAAAATCAGAATGTCATGGGTCAAAGAACCTTTCATGACATCGAGCAGTTACAGTAATTGGAGATCAAACTCTCTGAAGAGTCGAAAAAGAATGACAAACCCTTTTTACATGCAACTCCACAGCCTGTACAATTTGTAGCACCGGGTCTTCGCAGTAGCTTCGTAAACCCCCACCCCCTTGGCTGGGTTTGACAGGCTATTATCCTCCTCCTTGATCGATTACAGAGATAGTTGGCAGTATCCCAGGGTCTCTCTCTCTCTCTCTATGTGTGTGTCAGATCCTACCAGCCTCCCTCTCTACTTCAGTCTTGCGGAAACTTCTCACTCACTATGGTGCTTCTCTCTTTCTTCAGAATGATCGAACAACAAGCTAACCAACTTACTGGCCAAGGAGTGCCAGTTTTAATAAAATGGGGAGGGGGAGAGGTTAGATGTCATTTGACCACACGTGGGGCTGCAGAAGCTTTGGGTGCATGTGGGTGAGACAAGGGAAAGTGGTAGACAATGGTAGAGGAGAGTGTGTGTCAGAGGAGAGGGAGAGTGGGGGACAATGGTAGAGGAGTGGAAACACTGTTGGCAGGTGATGGCAGGTGAGAGTGGGGGGGTTATGGCAGGGAAGGCAAGTACAAAGCCTGAAAAAGGTTAGAGAGGGGGGGTAGTTACAAAGTGAGTGGGGACACCTTCCTAAAATTTAGGAGGTTGGTCACAATCATAGATGTGATAAGCCAGAGAACCACCACGTGCAATTGTTCTTTGCTTAGAATGAGAGCTTTGAGCTGACAAGACATGCACATTGTGATCTCTCATATAATTGTCTGTTTGCCATCCTCAACTAGTCCACATCCCATCTGTCTGAGTTCGAAGATCTCCCTGAGTGTGTTCCTCTCCTCCCAGAAACACCCTTTCATGTGTGAGACAGGCATCCCTCCATTCCCATACAGGACCTCTAAACTTGTAACCAGCAAAGCCAAAAGGATGCAGAAGCATCTGACTTCCAGACATGCTTTGAGAACCAGCTACATCAGTGGGCCTCCCTTTTTCCCATTACTTGCTACAATGAGAAATTCATCAATCTTGTCGATTGTATGATCATGTATGTCTGGATGAGCACTGAGATGAACTTTCAGGTTCTTATCACCAAAAACACGGGATACAACAAGTTATCCATCAACACTGTCCACATCTAATCATCTGTGCCTATGACAAGGCACAATGACAAATCCAAAGTGCATGTTCTGTCAGATGGCCCTGCATGCAAAAAGGTTGGCCTCTTTCTCTTCCTCAATGCATGAAGACGAGCTTTGTTCTCTTGTACAACTGAATTCAAGGTGTGCCACAAAACCTAGAGAAGATCGAAAACGTTGTGTTTGTACTACCCACCATCCTCTCTGTCAACTGAAGATTGCTGAGTCACTAGAAATGCCCAGAAGCCTTATCATAAACAGGCAAGGCAAGTGATCCATGGACATTGCAACATTCTGCATCACCAACACGGATAAACTCAGACTCCTTATAGAACTGCACATTAGGACTCCACTCTAGGAGAGATTAATGTGATCCTTGAATGAAAGAGATCCATTGAACGCTGAATACATGCCATCGCATGTTCTTGTTAGCATCATAGTCATTCTATGATGTGCAGACTCCACAGTTGCAGGAGCTCCTTTAGTTTGGCCATCTATGTCAGCACCTTGAACATCATGGCCTCAAATAGCCCTGCTCTTGTCATAATTTATGCTTGACTGTTGTTCTCGCTCTCCTCTACCTATTCCCCAATGAGCTTTCTGAGAAAATATTTGAAGCTCCTTCATGTCGCATCAAAGAGTCTTCATACCTGGAGTTCCTCCATCAACTTTGGTAGCTTTTCCCCTTTCCTTTTTCTCACTTGCCCCTTTCTCTCCAGCCTTCTTTGTCTTCTCAGCAGGATACTCACGTCCGATTTCAGGATTTTGTTCCAGAAACTGCTTCAACTCTTTATTAAAATATGTTTTTAAATTTTCAAGGCCAGGGGCAACAACATTTCCCTGCTTCATTGACTTGTCTACATTAGAATTCATCATCTCCATGTCTTCCCGGAAAACTTTGTCAATAATTTCCAAAACTTCCTATGTTAAATTTTCATCGTCTTTTAATGAATCCACATACATTTATATCAACTCATCGGCAACTACTTTAGGAGATTTGAAATCCAGAATGTTTGGAAGATACTTATGCTCATAAATGACGTTTAAAACCTTAATCAAGTCACTTAAAACCTTTTCTTGTTCCTCTCTTTCATCTGTTGTTTGAAACAAGCTTACAACTCTTCCATCTTTAAAATAACTCAGTAAACCCTCTTCAAGCTGCCTTTCTAGTAACGGAAGCCTGATAAATACTTCTTGTAAATTCCCTGAATCTTTTTTCCACAACAATGCTTTAACATTTAACCATTTGCATAGATCAGCTTCAATCTCATATTCTAAATCTAGAAGCTGTTTATCATCTATTTTTATTGATGCCTCGAAACCTCTCTATAAAATAAAATGCCGCTTGAAGATTTTTGTCAAATTGTCCTTCAATTTAGACTCGTCCCTTTTGAGATGCTTGCAAGCTTCTATCCTCTCTCTCAAGGCCTTTATTTCCAAGCCTCTCTGTGCAACCCTCATTTCATCAATCAATTCTCTTACTTTGTTTTCTAATAGTACATCTCTTTCTGATGGCGTTAATCTTTTATTTAGAGCCTGTAAATTTGCAAATTTCCCATTGAATAGCTTCCTCAGTTCTTCCTCAAAAGGAGAAAGATCCTTGACCAATTCCAGTTTTCCTTTCAATGTCCCCTTGAAATTTTCAAAAGTTTTGTCTAACAGAGACCAAAGCCTTTCTTGTAGAGGTGAAATGTGTTGCAAGTCAAATTTTGACTCACGAAGCTCTTCAAGAGCATGTTTTGCTACTACAAACCTCTCCTTCTGTTCTACCACCTTTTTATGAAGTTCCTCAAGTTTCAAGTGCAATTAAACTCGACTATCAACCCCACCCATTTCCTGATCTTTTTTTCTCAATTGATTGTGTAGAAGATCATAAAAATCTTCAGAAGCTTGAGTTGTAGTATCGACATCTGCAGGGGATGTGGCTGCGAAAGCACGTTCAGCAAGATGCTCCAATGGTTGCAACCAAACGCATGTCCAAATCACTCCTACAAGAAGTATATGTCCAAGAAGTCTTCCCAAAGATGTCATCCTCTAGTGTTTATGTCCAAGTGTGTGTAGGTGTGGCCTTCTGAGAAGCAACCCATGTGAAGGAGTCTCTAAAGAGCATTCTCTAGAGTATGAAAAATCTATTCCTTGCAAAACAGCTTTGAGGATATGCTCCAAGTGCCAAAAACATCTCCTGAAGTTTGAAATTACGACTTCTCCAATGAAGAGTGATGAGACTCCACAATCACGGACGATTGCCCGCGATTTCCAATGCTCTCTCCTCATTGAGAACTCATAAGACACTTTACAATGATGCACAATACACCTGCTTGTGAAGCGTGGTCTTGCACCTTCGCTATGACGTGTGCAGAGAACACTTGACCTCACACATCTTACAAATGCCAAATGACTACACAATTTGTCTGAGCAGACAGAGGAGAAAGCAGCCTCCGATGCGCCATCATCTCCACAATGTTTATCTCTACCTGAAGAGAGGATGCCGACTCCCCTGTGACTGCTCCCGCAGCCCCTCCTTTAATACCTCCTGCCACCCTGCCTCCTCTATGTCCTGCTCTTCCAAACTGCCACCTCCTAGTCCCCACGGACTTGCACTTCCCCTTTGCCTGCGTAGAAGAAGCCGACCAAGAGGCGGACCAAGTTTGCAATGTCAAGGAGTGACCCAGAACGAACCCCCAACATATCTGCATTAGAACCTGCTACAGAGCAAGATTGGATGGGCAAAGTATTCATTAAATCTCTGCTATCGGAAAACTCATTGCTAAGAAGGTCACTAGGTTGCACAATATTGGGCCTGAGGATGCTAAACTGTTTAGCATTGTGTGACGGGATTCCCTCATTCACAATAATATCTTCATTGTCAGAGACTCGGTTCACATGGTCCGGATGACGCTTTGATTTAGTAAGCCTCAAGTGTTAAATTGATGTTGGAAATTCCTGCGTGGGTATCGTCTACAACATTGGCAAGCTCAAGAACTACAGAAGCAAACCGAGTTGATTCTTTTCTGCATACAGATTCCCCCCAAGCAAGTCACACAATTTTTCCGGTTTCAATCTTACCCATTGCGTTTGTTGCCCTTTTATTATGACTTATGGACATACAAAATTCCATTTGAGAAAAACACACATGCAATCGAAAATACACATGCATTCACACTATTCCACACACTGAACTCCCCAATTGCTTCTAAAAATATGGTGTATTTTCACACTGTGAATTTGAAATGCAAATATATACAAACACTCTTGGATCTTTTTGATACACATGTGATTACCGCAACACAACTTTAGGATGCCCACATATCATAATGAACACACATAGACACACATGTACATACATATTCCCATGCTCACACATGCACCTTCCTATTGCAATGATGCACCCAAGAACCTATCCATGTTGACATTGCACACTAATGCATAAATGCAACCATACAAACAATTTCTGTTGGGATATTTGAACAAGATCATATTTCAAAGAGCTACATTTCTTTTATAAACACCACATTAGTAGACTTAAGATCAACACAAACTTTTGGTGTAACATACTTCCCTCTTCTTGCTTGCGACGTCGTCCCTGACGAGCCAATTAGCACCCACACTCAAACCATTCAAGTCATCGACAATGCATCAATGCACATTCACATACCTCATACTTATTCTATCTCTTTCCAATGGCATACCTGCAATGACACTAAATCAACATCCATTAGTCATCAAAAATTAGTCACTTCACTTACCAACTTTGTATGTTGGTTCGCATCTTCACCTATCATGTCCACCTATCTACAAACTCACCAAAACATTAGACCATTTCTCATCAAATTACAATATCTACCACCAAAATGAAAAGACAACCATATCATTCATCCACATCACACAGATATACTCAACACACACATCATGATCCCATATCACGCATGCATTCTTATCGCACACAACATACCCATGCCAACAGAAAGCGGAACCACATTTCCTTCCCGACACTCTTCTCAGCTATTCATTTAACACGTCATGAATCTCTATTCCACATGCATACTCAACACACTTTCCACACACCATATATAATCAAAAACCATTCCCCACTTCCGTTTTTGGATACTCTTCCTGGCCACACAATCACTTTCTTGATTCCTTTTTCTCGTTTCTAACCAAGTTCTCTAGCCAATTTTTCATTCCCCTTCTACCTAGGATTTCCACTACCTGCTTTGCTTTTCATTGACTCTTTGCTTTTTCTTTTTTTTTTCGCTTTTCAACTAAATTCCATGCTAGGTCACCACCATACCTCTTGAATTGATGGACATGCGGCAAAGACCACTCAAGCCTAACACGAGCTCACTCCAACAAGATCACTCATCATCGACGCGATTCTGAAGTTCACAGGTCATTGCGCCACCTAAGAGCCAAACTGCACACTTCCCGAAGGTTTGCAGACGAACAATGCAACTAGTACGATTGGATTCCTCAAGTCCAAGCTTTCCACAGACATGTCGCAGCCAAAACCCTAGTCGAGCTTAAGCTTCGATTCGACATACCTCATCGGGAGTCCACACATTCCCAACTCCCCACAACACATGCACACATTTTCCCATCCGAGCATCAAGCTCTCTTGCCTCTCTTCTGTCCCCCGTCGAGCGAGGAATTCGTCTCATTCATTTTTTTTCCACATTTTCCTCTCTTTTTTTTTATCATTTTTCCATATATTTACTCACACTTGCCGGCCTACGCCGAAGCTGGATGCGACTCATGGACTCAACCACCCGATCGAGTTTGTTTCACCCATCTACCAACCCAACGCAACATGCGACACAGACGACTAGCCCTATGCGAAACCGACATCAGTTCATGGCTTTGACCACCCGGCCAAAGTGGGTCCACCCACCTATTGGCCCACATAGGTGCGTAGCCACACGCAGACATACACAAACATATAGATTTTTTTTTCTCTTTTTTTTTTCCAAGATCTCGAGAATTAGGAGACAAAAGAAAGGGTCTTTTCCCAACCATCTCGATCACAACACACACATATAAGCTCCCTATGGACATCCTGATGAGACACCTCTCCTCTTTACCGCTACTCAAGCCAAGATCTGACCACTAATGCCATGGTCAACTTTTCCTCTCGAAATCTGCACATACTAACTACCTTGTCGACCTGAAAACCTCGAAAAATGCCACTTCAGTCCTAAGCGTACAATAGACTTGGTCCGTCCGTCCTCACATCTCTGACTCGCAATCTGCAAAGCAAACCCTAATCAAACTCAAGACGTCCTCACCGACATCCATCGCCTCATGACCTTCTCGTCTTTCACCTCCAATTGATCTGTCCTCTAGTTCACCGCCTTGTCTATCTAACACTCTTTTTCTAAATCATCCATTTTCACTCACTAATTTTGAATTTACAATCCCTACCACCCTCTCAGAGAGCTCATGTGTTTCTTTTTTCTCAAATTTCCCTAACCTCGTTGTAACTCTCTTGCTCCGCTTGGAATCTCCTCCCTCTCGCTTCTTGTCCTCCTTAGTTCCATTGCTTCATCAACTCCTTCTTTGATCATCACCTCCACTCAAGGTTTTTATTCAACTTCCCAATCTACTCATTTTCACTCCTTTTCCTCTTGTCATCTCTGTTCTATTTTTCACTCACTCGAGTTTCTACCTTTGGTTTCCTTCCCTTTTTTTTTCTTTTTTTTTTTAATAATGAAATTCCACCTGATCATTTCTCCTTTTTTTTTCTTTTTCTTTTTCCTTTTCCCCTTTTTTTCAACTTTATATAAATTCAAACACACATGCAAACAAACAAGCAATCAAAGAAAATATGTTCAATACAATTTTTTATTATTATATATATTTTTTTCTTTCTCCAAAGCTTGTTTTCTCACCTCTAAGATCATCTCCTTGTCTTCTTATTTTTTCCTACTCCACTTCCACCCCTTTTTTGTTTATCATCACTAGTGCCCATGCTCACTCTTCAACTTCACCTCCTCAATCAATTTTGCTTTTATCTCCAAACTCTTCTTTGTGCAGATTCAATATGATTTGACTTCAATGATATATGATCCTCTACCCAAGCAAGACCATTTGTAAGGTCTTGAGCACTATCGGTTACTATGTTTCTTAATTCGTCAACCTTCATAGCTCGTTCCCTCAGTCCTCGCGTATTTTGATCAGTATCATTTCGATATTGTGTTACTTTACAATCCACATACATCATCCATTTTTGCAACTTCTCATTCTCTGGTTCCCACTCATGCATCCTCTTTTCATTTTCTTGGAGAGCATTTTCAATTTTCTCAAATGAGTCATATAACCTCTCAATTTTCTCTCCTAGCATCATGTATCTCCCTTCCAACTTTGTGATTTCATCTTTATTTTCTTTCTCATTTGTATCAACCTTCTTCACCAAAAGATCTATCTCTTCTGATATTCCTCTCCCTAAATTCTCCACCTTGTCTTCTATCTCATCCATCGTTGATTCTACTCCTCCAATTCTGCCACTAACCTCTTGAAAACTCTTCTCTAATCGATTAGTTAGGGTTTCTACAGTTTCCCCAAAAGCATTTGTCTTTTCTATCTCTCCTCGGAATGCCTTGAACTTATCTATCATTGCCTCCAACTCATCTTCAACTCTATCTACTCTTTCACCTCTCTCTACACATCTTTGTCTTTCCTCATCTCTCTGACTCATCCATCTATCGAGCTCTCCTCTCAACTGTGCATTCTCTTTTTCAAGTTCTACCATTTTCTTATCACTCCCTACCTGGGCAGAACTAATCTTCGCTAACTCCAACTCAAAGTCCTCACTCATCCTACTTGCTTGGTCACTATAGCTACAAATAACTTCTTGCACTCTCCTGATCTCATGCTCTCCTCGCTCAATCCGTCTCACCAAGTCATCGTCGTGTTGGAGTTCATCTTCGATTGTAAACCCATAGCAATCTACTATTACTAAGTCAGTATTGATCTCAAGCGCCTCTCTTTCTATGTCCTTACTCTTCCCAACAACTTTTTGACTCTGAAGTCTCTCAATTTCCTTCCTCAGGTTTTTGTTTTCCCTTTTCAACTCTTTGTTTTTACTTTCCATGCATTTCACCTTCTCCTCCCATTTCTCTAAAACGACCTTTATTTCAATTTGACTTTCTTCTAATGTCTCCATCTTGATCCTGTCACTATCTCACTCCTCACATATCAAGCTTACATGACATTCTAACCTTTCCATGAGTTTTGCTAGGACTTTATCTTGAGATTCATTGATCTTATTTTCCCTCGCATAGCCCATGTCCTTATTTGCTAAGACTTCGTTTCCTACCCTTTTCACTCCAGTATATCTTCCATTGTCAACTTCCACATAGAGAGTAGGGAGAGAAAAACTAGTTTCCTTCCTAGTGACCTTCTCGGGAGAGACTTTATTTGCCTCGCATGCATGTTCACATAGAGTCTTTTTTCCACAATCTGCACACATAGGGACAAAGTCCAATGGACTAAATATTCGAGGACAAAATTTGGCAATGTGCCCAATCTCCTCGCAACACCAACATCTGATATAATTGGAGATAGGACCAAACCGAGGACATGTGTTCATATAATTCCTCGTTGCTCGCACGAATTTAGTTGGTCTGTTGGTCCATCCATAATTCATCGATCTTGGGTCAGTTTTCTAAGAACCACAAGCTTTCCTTTGTTGCGCCATTTCTTTAACGAAGACCAAATCAAATTTGGGGTCAACTTGACTGTGCCACACGAGTGGGGCACCAAGCGAACTCGTAGCAATCTCTATGAGATATGCTAAGTCAATCCCTAGTAGGATTGCCAAAATGGATAAGGCCTTGAGCCCGTAGAATGTACAAATAGTTGCACCTATATTCAACTATCTTGGTTCTATTTCTCTTAAATTGCCAAAGCTTATTTCACTCTCAAGCCACAATGATGTCCGCTATGGACCACATTTCTGATCTTGTTAGCTTATTCTTTGCATCTTGGTCCTATTGCCTTCTTTGCATGGAGAGTTCTGTTTATGGCCCTATACACGCTCGTCTATTGTGCTTATTTCTCACCTTCTACTTCTCTTCCTTTTATCCTTCCATTATTTCTAACTTCTCTTTGTCATACACTACTTCCTATGCCTTCACCTACACTTCTTTTTCCCCTTCTTTCACACAACCCCTCGTGTACTCCCCCTTACAATCTCACGCTCACCTTGCTCACCCAATCTCACCGAACCATACACTCTCTAGTACATGCCCTTCCTCTTCCTCTAACTAGGACACACTCTCTCTCTCTCTCTCTCTATTTCCTTTTGTCCCTCTCGATATGATGCACTCTTTTCACTCTTACTTCTCTACTCGCACACACCTAATAACCACACATTAACACTCACAATCTACCTCTTTTTAATAGGCTAGTCCTTACACATGCACTCTTGCACTTGCACAGTTCTCACTCACACACACCAAGCTGAACACACACTCACTCATTCACAACTTCGACCATGCAATCACTCACACATTAACTCACCCCTACACACCTACACACTCCCTATCTAGTCACAACTTATAATGCTTTCTCACTTAAATACACATACACAGCCCAACTTGCACACACCAACTCATAGTTGCACATTATTACTCTCACTTCTCAATTCTGCTCTGGTTTCTCTCTACCAAGCTCACCCCTTCACTCTCATTTTCAGAAACATCTATTCAAATACCGACTGTGTTGAATACGAGTACTCACTCACACACTCCTAATCTCACTTCGGTACAAAAATACTCCACTAGAATCTCATCCAGACACTAATATTTTTTCACATACACACTCTTGCACTCCCTACCTCTCATACACTCTCACTCTCACCTTCACATACACACAACCAATCTAGCATACACCTCAATGATTCACTCTTGCACAATATTATGCACCTCTACACATAGTCCTTCACTAATCCTTTCACACATAGATACTCAACCCCAACCACACTCACACACCAGCTCGCTCATGCACTAGCTCTCAAACACAAACTCGTAAAATATTAGGCACAAATTCACACAATCACACTTTCAAGCTTAGTATACTATTTCCATCAGCCTAAGTACAACCTTCAATTTACCTTACCTTCCTCACTATTCCCCAGCACTCTTTCCACATATTATACCAGTTCACTCACTTATGCATAGAGCCACAATCATGCGTTCTTCCTCTTCCACACATTGGCACACATAGAACTAAACATGCATTCATTCTTGTGCACATGCACCCAATCTCATGCATGCACCCAATATCCATTTTCCTCCTTTTCATTTACTTGCAGACAATCATTTGCACATTTATACACCTAAATGCATCGACACATATACTTAAGGAATCAACCATGAATATTCATAAAGACTCGTGTTCATTCATACAAACCCATTGTATTGAATTCAACAGTAGCCTTCTTATAGCTCAATAATTGAATAGAATGGTTCCGTTATAATCAAACAATATGGACAATCAAGCTCGCCCCCCTAAGATCATAACCTACGGCTGCCAGACATACCATAAAGTCATCATCCTATGCATATGCTTGACGAGTAGTTGTTGATAACAGTCTTTCCATGATAAAGCCAAATATGTAAACAACAGATAACAATTTTCAATTCAGTAGCAGTATGGAGCCGCTTTGACCTCGTAGTTGAAACTAAACCAACACATAGGGATTGCACGCAACAACACTTGCATTTTTTCCTTCACGCAGGACAACAGTATGTCATAAACTACACTGATCATTCCTACTAAACACTAAAGAAAAGCGACTCCATTTTGATCACCAGCATGGATTAACAAAACACCGAAAATCAGAATTTCATGGGTCAAAGAACCTTTCATAACATCGGGCAATTACAACAATTTGAGATCAAACTCTCTAAAGAGTCAAAAAATAATGACAAACCTTTTTTACATGCAACTCCACAGCCTATACAATTTGTAGCACCGGGTCTTCACAGTAGCTTCGTAAACCCCCACCCCCCTGGCTGGGTTCGATAGGCTATTATCCTCCTCCTTGATCGATTACAGAGATAGTTGGTAGTATCCCAGGGTCTCTCTCTCTCTATGTGTGTATCAGATCCTACCAGCCTCCCTCTCTGCTTCAGTCTTCAAGAAACTTCTCACTCACTATGGCGCTTCTCTCTTTCTTCAGAATGATCGAACAACAAGCTAACCAACTTACTGACCAAGGAGTGCCAATTTTTATAAAATGGGGAGGGGGAGAGGTCATATGTCCTTTGACCACACATGGGGCTGTAGAAGCTTTGGGTGCATGTGGGTGAGACAAGGGAAAGTGGTAGACAATGGCAGAGGAGAGTGGGTGTCAGAGAAGAGGGAGAGTGGTGGACAATGGCAGAGGAGTGGAAGGACTCTTGTCAAGTGATGGGAGGTGAGAGTGGGGGGGTTATGGCAGGGAAGGCAGGTACAAAGCCTGACAGTGGTTAGAGAGGGGGGTAGTTACAAAGTGAGTAGGGACAGCTTCCTAAAATTTAGGAGGTTGGGCACAATCATAGATGTGATAAGCCAGAGAACCACCACGTGCAATTGTTCTTTGCTTCAAATGAGAGCTTTGAGCTGATAAGACATGCACATTGTGACCTCTCATATAATTGTCTGTTTGCCATCCTCAACTAGTCTGCATCCCATCTGTCTGAGTTCGAAGATCTCCCTGACTGTGTTCCTCTCCTCCCAGAAATAGCCTTTCATGCATGAGACAGGCACCCCTCAATTCCCATACAGGACCTCTGAACTTGTAACCAGCAAAGCCAAAAGGATGCAGAAGCATCTGACTTCCAGACATGCTTTGAGAACCAGCTACATCAGTGGGCCTCCCTTTTTCCCATTACCTGCTACAATGAAAAATTCATCAGTCTTGTCGATTGTATGATCATGTATGTCTGGATGAGCAATGAGATGAACTTTCAGGTTCTTATCACCAAAAACACGGGATATAGCAAGTTATCCATCAACACTCTCCACATCTAATCATCCCTGCCTATGGCAAGGCACAATGACAAATCCAAAGTGCATGTTCTATCAGATGGCCCTGCATGCAAAAAGGTGGGCCTCTTTCTCTTCCTCAATGCATGAAGAAGAGCTTTGTTCTCATGTACAACCGATATCAAGGTGTGCTGCAAAACCTAGAGAAGATCGCAAACGTTGTGTTTGTACTACCCACCATCCTCTCTGTCAGCTGAAGATTACTGAGTCACTAGAAATGACCAGAAGCCTTATCATCAACAGGCAAGGCAAGTGATCCATGGACATTGCAACATTATGCATCACCAACACGGATAAACTCAGACTCCTTGTAGAACTGCACATTAGGACTCCACTCTAGGAGAGATTAATGTGATCCTTAAATGAAAGAGATCCATTGAACGTTGAATACATGCCATCGCATGTTCTTGTTAGCATCACAGTCATTCTATGATGTGCAGACTCCACAGTTGTAGGAGCTCCTTTAGTTTGGCCATCTATGTTAGCACCTTGAACATCATGGCCACAAATATCCCTGCTCTTGTCATAATTTATGCTTCACTGCTGTTCTCGCTCTCCTCTACCTATTCCCTGATGAGCTTTCTGAGGAAACATTTGAAGCTCCTTCGTGTCGCATCAAAGAGTCTTCATACCTGGAGTTCCTCCATCAACTTTGGTAGCTTTTCCCCTTTCCTTTTTCTCAGTTGCCCCTTTCTCTCCAGCCTGCTTTGTCTTCTCCAGCATACTCACATCCGATTTCTGGATTTTGTTCTTGAAACTGCTTCAACTCTTTATTAAAATCTGCTTTTAAATTTTCAAGGCTAGGGGCAACAACATTTCCCTGCTTCATTGACTTGTCTACATTAGACTTCATCATCTCCATGTCTTCCTGGACAACTTTGTCAATAATTTCCAAAAATTCCTCTATTAAATTTTCATTGTCTTTTAATGAATCCACATACATTAATATCGACTCATCGGCAATTGCTTTTGGAGATTCAAAATTTAGACTGTTTGGAAGATACTTATGCTCATAAATGATGTTTAAAACCTTAATCAAGTCACTTAAAACCTTTTCTTGTTCCCCTCTTTCATCTATTGTTTGAAATAAGCTTACAAATCTTCCATCTTTAAAATAGCTTAGTAAACCCTCTTCAAGCTGCCTTTCTAGTAACGGGAGCCGGATAAATACTTCCTGTGAATTCCTTGATTGTTTTTGCCACAACAATTTTCATAGATCAGCTTCAATCTCAGATTCTAAATCTAGCAGCTATTTATCATCTCTTTTTACTGATGCCTCGTAACGTCTCTATAAAATAAAATGCCGCTTGGAGAGTTTTGTCAAATTGTCCTTCAATTTAGACTCGTCCTTTTGAGATGCTTGCAAGCTTCTCTCCTCTCTCTCAAGGCCTTTATTTCCAAGCCTCTCTGCGCAACCCTCATTTCATCAATCAATTCTCTTACTTTGTTTTCTAATAGTACATCTCTTTTTGATGGCGTTAATCTTTTACTCAAAGCCTGTAAATCTGCAAATTTCTGATTCAATAGCTTCCTCAGTTCTTCCTCAAAAGGAGAAAGATCCTTGAGAGATTCCAGTTTTCCTTTCAATGTCTCCTTGAAATCTTCAAAAGTTTTGTCTAACAGAGACCAAAGCCTTTCTTGTAGAGGTGAAATGTGTTGCAAGTCAGATTTCGACTCACGAAGTTGTTCAAGAACACGTTTTGTTGCTACAGACCTCTCCTTATGTTCTCCCACCTTTTTATGAAGTTCCTTAAGTTTCAAGTGCAATTCAACCTGACTATCAACCCCACCCATTTCTTGATCTTTTTTTCTCAATTTATTGAGTAGAAGATCATAAAAATCTTCAGAAGCTTGAGTTGTAGTATCGACATCTACAGGGGATGTGGCTGCAAAAGCACATTCAGCAAGCTGCTCCAATGGTTGCAGCGAAACACATATCCAAATCACTCCTGCAAGAAGTATACGTCCAAGAAGTCTTGCCAAAGATGTCATCCTCCAGTGTTGATGTCCAAGTGTGCGAAGGCATGGCCTGCTGAGAAGCAACCCATGTGAAGGAGTCTCTAAAGGGCATTCTCTAGAGTACGAAAAATCTATTCCTTGCAAAACAGCTTTGAGGATATGCTCCAAGTGCCAAAAACATCTCCAGACGTGTGAAATTACGACTTCTCCAATGATGGTCGATGAGACTCTACAATCATGGACGATTGCTCGCGATTTCCAACCCTCTCTTCTCATTGAGAACTCATAAAGCGCTTTACAATGATGCACAATACACCTGCTTCTCAAGCGTGGTCTTGCACCTTCGCTACGATGTGTCCAGAGAACACTTGACCTCGCACATCTTACAAATGCCAACTAACTGCACAGTTTGTCTGAGCAGGCAGATGAGAAAGCAGCCTCCAAATGCGCCATCATCTCCCCAATGTTTATCTCTACGTGAAGAGAGATCCCAAGTTGATCTTTTGTAGGAGTACGCATAACTTCAATTTCTTTATCAACAACCTTCTCTCTCAGAAAATGATACTGAATCTCAATATGTTTAGTCCTAGCATGGAATACAGGATTTGCTGCCAAATATAAAGAACTCATATTGTCTCCACAAATGATAGGAGTACTTTGAGCAATATCAAAACTCTTCATAAGAGTCTTTAACCATATTACTTCCTTTGCAGCTTCTACCATGCCTTTGTATTCTGCTTCTGTAGATGATAAAGCAACTGTATGTTGCTTCTTAGAGCACCATGAAATTAGCTTATCTCCCACATAACACAAGTATCCATGAGTTGATCTTCTATCATCAGAATTACCTGCCCAATCTACATCACTCTATATTTTGACTCTTGTATCTGAAGTAAATCCATAATACAAACCTTCTTTAAGTGTGCCCTTGATGTACCTAAGTACTCTTTCTCTTGCAATCCAATGTTCCTTTCTAGGACAATGCATGAATTGAGATAGAACTCCAACTGCATATGATAAGTCAGGTCTTGTTAATGTAGCATAAATCAAGCTACCCACCAAACTCTGATAAAGCTTCACATCTTTGAATTCCTCTCCTCCATATCTAGTCAATCTATGATTCACTTCCATTGGAGTTGGTGCTATCCTGCAATCTTCCATTTTAAATTTGGTTAGAAAAATTTTCAGATACCTTTCTTGAGTTACATATACTCCATGCTGAGTATATGAAATCTCCATTCCCAAAAAGAATGACAAATTTCCCAAATCACTGATTTTGAACTCTTTCTCCATCTACTTCTTAATCATGTGTATACCTTTGTCATCTGTTCCTGTAAGTATTATATCATCAACATAAATACAAACATAAATAAATCCATCCTCACTTGCTTTGACTAACAAGCTACTATCTGCCTTTGAAGCTTGAAATCCAAGTTCCTTCAAGAACTTTACAAGCCTATAATTCCATGCCCTTAGGGCCTGCTTCAATCCATACAGAGCTCTCTTGAGCTTACACACATAATTGGATACGCTTGATCTTTAAAACCATCTAGTTGCTCCATGTAGACCATCTAAAATATAACCATTCAAAAATGCATTATTCACATCTAATTGAGATAATTTCCAACCTTTGCAAGCAGCAATTGCTATGAGAGTCCTTTTGGTTGTCATCTTTGCAACAGGACTATAAGTTTCATCATAGTCCACACCATATGTCTGTGCATATCCCTTTACAACAAGCCTGGCTTTGTACCTAGATACACTTCCATCTGCAAACCTTTTTGTTTTGTAGACCCATTTACATCCAATGATCTTCTGACTATTTGGTTTAGGAACCAAATCTCAAGTCTCGTTTTCCATCAATGCATCATACTCCTCTTGCATAGCTTTTTCCCAATTCTTCTTTCCTTTGGCTTCATCATATGTGGATGGATCTTCATCTGCTTTTAACATGTAAGCATAATCTTTAGTAGTCAAGAATGAAGTATCATAGCTATACCTTGTAGGCTGCCATTTGTGCCTAGATGACCTTTTGACTTCTCCACTTCTTGAAGTTTCTGGTTCATCACATTCTGGATCAAACCTTGGCACTTCTTCAACTTCAATCTATACTTCATTATTCTCATCTTCATCAAATATCTGAACCTTTGATTTACCTTTCTTTTGATTCACAACTTCTTCAACATCTGCATGAACATTAGATGTACCTGCATACCAAGTACCTTGCTCATCAAATGTAACATCTTTAGACACAAGGAATTGCTTTGTGGATGGACTCCACAACCTATAACCCATCTGCTTGTCATCATAACCAATGAATACATACTTCTCTGCTTTAGGTTCCAATTTATGCCTCAATTGTGATGGCACATATGCATATGCCAAGCATCCAAATATTTTACAATGATCCAAGGTAGGTCTCTTACCCCACCAAGCTTCATATGGTGTCATACCCTGCAAGGCTTTACATGGTAACCTATTGACCAAATATGTGGCTGTGTTTACAGCCTCAGCCCCATAGATCTTGGGGCAATTTTTCTCCTTCATCATAGATCTTGCAAACTCAACAAGAGTTCTGTTTCATCTTTCTGCTACCCCATTTTGTTGAGGAAAGTACCTACAAGTAACCTCTCTCTTTATACCTGCATTCCACAAATAATCATGAAACTCATTAAAGAAATACTCTCCCCCTCCATCTGACCTTAACCTCTTCAATTTTTGACCTGTAATTCTTTCTGCATATGCATGATAGTGTTTGATTATCCACCTACTGTAATCATCAATACATGAGACATAGTACCTTGAGCTTGAGATGGATGGATCTTTGCTAGGACCCCACACATCAGTGTGTACAAGCTTCATGGATGTATCCTTTCCTGTTGAATCATTTCCTATGAGCTTTGTCAAATTGGCAAGGTCCACATTTGTGTATCATGTGCTGCTTTCTCACATTGGGAATGCCAAGCACACTTTTATCCCTCCAAATTTGCTTCAGAGTTCTCTCTCCTATGTGCCCTTTTGTGCCGTATTTCCAACTTAGATAAGGTTTGATCTCTATAACTGAATAGTGCCATGTTCCTTGTGTCTTTAATTTCAAAAGTAAATAATCTACCTGAATTCTCACCTTTGGCAATCCTTTGAAGCCTTGTTGGGGGTCTTCCACATATGCTCCATCCTTAGTGAATCTGACCTGTAGACCTTTCTCTACAATCTTCGCAACACTAATTAGGTTTTTGGTTATAGTGGGCACATACAAAACTTTGCTCAAAAGGTTCATACTACCATCAAATGTTTTGACATTTCCAATTTGCTTGATTGAATGTTTAGTGTCATCACCTATTTGCACTTCATGATTCCCCTTGGGTTCTTCAAGATCAAATAATAGAGCTACATTTCCTACCACATGATTGGAACAACCTGAGTCAATGTAGAAGATATGCTCATCATCTTTACCTTGCTTGGATGTCATGTTCATGATGAGTAGAGAGTCTTCTTAATCTTCAAAGAAGTCCCTTCTTCCTCTAAAGCCTCCTTGATAATTGTTGTTGTTGTAGCTTTGATTGTTGTTATGGTTGTAATTGCCTCTAGATTGTCCATATCTTCCTCTATGGAAGCCTCTTACTCTTTGGTTCCTTGTATTTTTGTAGCATTCTTTTGCAGTGTGGTTTTTGAGACCACATATGTTGCATGGTGAATTGTTGTAGGGTCTCCCCCTACGTTGTTTTCCTCCTCTGCCCCTTCCTCTAGCACCTCTTCCTTTTCCTGCTAGTTGTTTGAAATCAAGGGATAACTCCTATCTCAGGGACACCTTGGTTAAAAAAAACCTTTCTTCATGGCTTAAATTCCACTTTGTACCTACATTCATTTTAAACTTCAACTTTTATCAATTTTGGAATAAGACTAGGGCTCATGAATATATCTCCTCTAATGGATCTTGGCACCTTTCTAGTGTACTCATCCTTTTTATATTCCCTTACCCCATCTTTTCTATTCCTAAGAGTATTAGTCATTGATCTTGTAAAGCTTTGGAATTCCCTAGCCATATGCTTACACTATGTTTGAGGTGGATTTGACCTACATCAAAAGCTATGGCTTGGATTCTGTTGAAGGAATATCCGTTGGAGAGTTATTTTACCTATGCTCTTTTATTGTATTTTTTGAGAGATTTTTGATGGTTCATTTACCATTGGAAAAGACTACAACTTTACACATGTAGAAGGATAAAAAGAGAGCCCAAATGCCACGAATTTGTGGTAGTTGAGTTGCATCCAATCAATCAATCAATCACCTAAAAGTAGATCAAACTAGATCTTCACTTTTCCTAGATTCAATTAGTGCTCTAGATGTAGATAAGAAGGATAAGAAGCTGAAAGGCAAGAAGAAGGAAGAAGATGAAGAGAAAACTTCCCAAGCCAATTGGAAAGATAAGAAGAAAGGACCAAAGCATGAAGATGAAGCAAGAGCAACTGGAAAGGGAAGAAGAAAGGACCAAAGCATGAAAAGCCAAAGGTCAGAATGTTCAACCTTGTGCCATCTGTGATACAACCAACCACACCACTCAGAATTGCAGGCTCAATGGGAAGACCTAGAAAGGAAGTGGAAGAGGTGGATGTGGTAGCAATAGAGGCAGAGGTGGACACAACTTCAACAATAACAATGGAGGCTATAATAGAAGGGAATTCAACAATTATTCAGAAGATCAACCACATGAAGACTCATTGCTTCTTATGAATCAAAGCACAAAGAAGGTAAAGAAAATGATCATTTGTTCCTTGTATTTTTGCAAGATTTTCTTCCCTTAGGCTAGCAAATGTGCGTGAATACACTCGCTTTTTCGATCCCCAATAGGATCACTAAATGATTGAGCTCCTAAGCCCAACAGAAAGTACTTATGTGAAGCTAAAACTTGCTCAAATTCTTGTGTTTCGTTAAGCTATTCTCACCCTAAGCTTGTTAATGTGCATAGTTTATGTTCACCTTTTTTGATCCCCAATAGGTTAACCGAATGATTACTCACGCCTTAGTTCCTAGTGTATGTATTGACATCTAGGTCTTGTTCAAAGACACTTGTTCTTTTGCAATTTGTTCTCTTGTCTCTTGGTCTCCTTTTGTTCGACCACCATTGAAAAGAAGCATATGCTGGCTGTATGGTTTATTAAGCCTTCCCCACTTTCACATCGGGTTCACATTTTTCATTAGGACATTGCGCAACTAGGGTGTGCACATAGGATGCCAAGAAAATGATCTCGACTCTAACTTAGATGTTGTGAGGTTGGGCTAGATTACTAATCATACAAATATGTTCATTACATCAACTGAAGCAAATGGATTCAATTCCATGATTTTAGGTCAAAATCATAAGTATGGAACCATATTGCATCAGATGTACTTATCAAAGGCACTTAAAAATTTTGCTTTCCTACTTCTGCACATTCGTAAGCAAAGCTAGTTTTACTATAACAAGATTTTACTATAACAAGATTGTGGGCGCATATGAAATTCCTAAGAGATACGCATACGAACTCAAGTTTCCCTCTTTCTAGTGTGAACTCCATCATCCAACTTTTTAACCTTTATAGAGTACACGTGCAAAGCATTCAAACTGTCTAGAGAGCCTTTTCATGAAGCATGCATCAAATGTTGTGAGCTCAATATTATTGGAGAACTTTTTATGAATTTCATTTTTTTTATATGAGTGGCCTTAAGAGTTTCAATAGTCACATGATTTTCTCACTCTTTCACTTATTTTTTGTCACTCACATACATAATAAATAGTTCAACGTAGATATCCTGTCTCTCTCTCTCTCTACCTAGATTCTCTCTCTCTATCTCTCTCTCTCTCTCTCTCTCTCTCTCTTCGTGGAGAACAATCTCTCCCTTGACCTGATGAAGAAAGTCTCTTACAAGAGAAGTATCTGTGTTTTTTATTCGAATGGGTTCGAATGGGTTACCTTTGGTTTTTTATTCCTAATTATAGTTGTATTAGAATTACTTATGTGAAAACACTATCATGTGATCTTACATGTGACATTGAAATAGATTTTCACTAGACATGTGATCTTACATGTGACATTGAAATAGATTACCCAATCTTTTAATGCAACCCTTCAAATTTACGAGTGGGTAGCGTTAAAGCGATTAGGGCATAGAAAACTGAAAATTTTGATTTTTACAAGATCTTTGAAAATTTTGATTTTTACCAGTCATTATTTGTTATGGGTGTAAGCATTATTATTTGTTATGGGTGTAAGCATTTGTGCCACTATTAATAAGATACAGTCATTGTAAGTCACTGATTGACAAGACAATAGATGTGTCACATATCTACTGTCAATGAGTAGTGCAATACAATTCTTGACTTACATGACAATATATTTGTGTCTATCCACAACCAAATGGCATCAACTCTATGACCTTACATCATGAAGACAGGAGCATTTCTAAGCTTCTATGCATTGACCGTTAAGAGCACATAACTTTCAAATATATTTCAAAATAATTTCGAAATTAATATTTGTTAGTTGAATGGACTAAGCATTGAACCATGACGTCCATATCATAGTCATTCAAGATCCCAAGTGCAATGGTCTTCCCTATTCTTTCTATCCATGACAAAAGCTCCCACTTCTTATTTGACTCAAAAGAACTATGCTTACATGATTAAGGAAGATGAAGAACCTCAAAGCTATGATGAAGCAAAAGCTAAGAGACAATGGAAAGAAGCAATGAAGGAAGAGTTTAATGCACTTGAAGAAAAGAAAACTTGGGAACTTGTTCCAAAACCTAATGGTAAGAAAGTAATTGGAAATAAATAGGTCTACAAAATAAAGAAGCATGGAGATGGAAGAATAGCCAGATACAAAGCTAGATTGGTGGTTAAAGGCTATGCTCAAACTCATGGCATAGATTATGATGAGACATTCAGTCCTGTAGCAAAGATGTGAACCATAAGGACAATCATTGCTATTGCAGCATCAAAAGGATGGACATTGAGTCAATTGGATATAAAGAATGCATTTTTGAATGGATATATATCAGATGAGGTTTACATGGAGCAACCTCAAGGGTTTGCAGATTACAAGTTTCCAAATTATGCTTGCAGATTGAGAAGAGAACTTTATGGATTAAAGCAAGCTCCAAGAGCTTGGAACTATAGACTTATGAAGTATCTTAATGATCTTGGATATCAAAGTTCAAAGGCAGAGGCAAGTTTACTTATCAAGAGAACAGATGAAGGTATGATCTACATTTGTATTTATGTAGATGACATTATAATCACAGGTACTTCAAATGAAGGAATCAAGGAGGTGAAGAGATTACTTGAGAAGGAATTCAAGATAAGTGATCTAGGAAAATTGTCATATTTTCTTGGAATGGAAATCACTTATGTAGAACATGGTATATATGTATCACAAGAAAGGTATCTTTTGAATCTTCTAAAGAGGTTTAACATGGAGAATTGCAGAGAGGCATCAAAACCACTAGAGGTCAATCATAAACTCAGCAAATATGATGGTGCAAAGTTCAAAGATATGAGGAAGTATCAATCTTTAGTGGAAAGCTTGATTTATGCTACACTAACAAGACATGATCTTAGTTATGCAGTGGGAGTTCTTTCTCAGTTCTTGCATTGTCAAAAGGACCCACATTGGATTGTAGGTCAAAGAGTTCTTAGATACATCAAAAGAACCTTGAAGGAAGGATTATATTATCCTTTTACATCAGATATAAGGTTGACAGCGCATAGTGATTCAGATTGGGCAGGAAGTCAAGATGATAGAAGGTCAACACATGGGTATATGATATACATAGGAGATAAACTTGTGAGCTGGTGTTCAAAGAAGCAACATACAGTGGCCTTATCATCAACTGAAGTTGAGTACAAAGGACTTGTGGAAGCAGCAAAAGAAGTGATATGGATGCAGACCTTGTTCAAAAGCTTGGATATTGATCAAGGTATACCTATCATACATGGAGATAATATGAGTTCTTGCAACAAATCTTGTATTTCATGCAAGAACAAAGCATATAGAGATACAATATCATTTCTTGAGAGAAAAGGTAATGGAGAAGGAGCTTGAAGTGGTATACACTTCTACAAAAGATCAGATTGCAGATATTATGACAAAGAGCTTGGATGGAGTAAAGACAAGTAGATTCAAAGAGATGGCAGGAATAAAAGAGAAGAAGATTACATGAAGAAGGCAGAGGATTGTATTATTTGTCCTTCCAGTGTTTTGATAAATGTTTTACTTTCAGCCCTTTTTAAGTTAAACTTGTCCAACAAAACTGAACTGATCAAATTAACTTGTGCACCTGAATCTATCAAAACCTTGATTTTCTCATTATGAAAATTCATTGTTACAATAGGCAAATGCTCTCTCTCTCTCTTAAAGGTGTTTCACACAAGAGAACTTCTCTAATTTCCTTGATTTTTCTTATCCTTTCCTTTGCCTCTTGTTGAGCCTCATGCCTAATTTTTTCCTCTTCTTTTTTCCTATTTTGAGCTTGATGTATCCTTCTCCATTCAGAAACAATTAATGGAAGATCATACCTTTTTACCTTGCATCCACTTATGAAGTTTGCCATGATTTCTCTATCTATATTAGCTAATTGGATAGCTCCACTGTTACTGATTTGGTTGATAATATAAGGCCCATGCCCCTTCTTCTGAAATTTTTTCTGATGTTCCTTTACTGTGTATGCCAAAACTAAATCCTCTTCCTGCAAATCTTTTTCTTTAATATGAACATATGATAAGCTTTCTGCCTTCTCTTGTCTGCATATATGCTCATGATTTCTTGAAGTCTGGAAGCTCCAAGTTTTTCCAATTCCACCACTCTCTCAGATAACCCATGTCTAGTCCACTTGTATTGATTACCCACCTTTAGTGTTGGAATAAGGAATTCTAAAGGCATAACTGCATTTTGTTCATATACCAAATTAAAGGGTGTGGTTCCAAGTGCGGTTTTGTATGCCACTCTATAAGCCCATAAGACATGATTAAGTTGCAAATCCCAATCATTCCTATTTGTATTTACCAATTTTGACAAAACAGTACGAAGTACCTTATTAGTACTTTCTGCGAATCCATTGGCCTGTGGATGATAAGGGGCTGACTTTCTATGACTGATCATGAAATACTCAGTTATGTTTTCTATTATTTGGTTCAAAAAATAAGTCCCCCTATCACTTACCAATTCAATTGGTAATCCAAATCTGGTAATAATATTTTCATAAAGAAATCTTGCAGTGGTCTGAGCATCATTCCTTTTTGTAGCCCGGGCCTCTACCCATTTGGTCATGTAATCTGTGGCTACTATTATATATTCAGCATGGGTTTGTTTTGCTGGGGGATGTATAGGTCCAATGAAGTCCATCCCCCATTCGCTAGATGCTCTTGCTGAAATAAGTTGTACTAATGGCATATTGTCTCTTTTATTTGGTTGACTCACTCTTTGACAAATGTCACATCTTTTCACATATGTTCTTGCATCAGGGAATAGAGTTGGCCACCAAAACCAAAATATAATATGAGTTTAGCAGTCCTTTCACTTGAAAAATGTCCTCGTGCCACTCCAAAATGTGCCATCTCTAACATTTCCATATATTTATTTTCAGGAACACAGATTCTTAAATATCCATCCATCCCTTTCTTGTATAATTGATCTCCTATCAGTTGATACTCTTCAGAAATCATTTGTAAATTCCTTGAGTCTGCACTAACTCTTACTGGCCCTCCTTTCTTATTTCTTTTCAACTCCTCAATTATGTTTGCACTCCAATCTGGATTTTTCTGAAACCAATATAAGGTTGTAATTTCTGAATTTTGCAAGGATCGACATTCACAACAGTTGGAAATATATATTTTTGCATCTTGAATCTTATTAGGCCAATGTAATCCCATCCTATTGAGATTGTTTAAGGTGACTATCATGGAAGCATGAGTACAAGGATTCCAACAATGAGCTCTTCTTAAATACTCCTACTGCTCATCTTCTGGAGTACAATATTCCAATATACCCATATGATTGAGATGATACAAATGTCGAACTAGTAGCACAAAATTCCTACTTTGTAATACCAGATGTGTGTTGTTTCCAAATGTGCTGCAAGGTCCCATGGTTGGCAAAGGCACTAAAGTCATGGCCCATTTAGGAATATTTTCTATTTTGAATAGATATGCATCTGGTAAGTCATCATCTAAAGGTGAACTTGGCTCTTTGGTTTGGATTTTGGACAAATGATCTCCTCTTAAATGAGTTTTCCTTGTTTGATCACTACCTCAAACTCAAATTCCATCAGTAGGAGGAACCATCTGACTATCCTACCTGTATGGCATGGTTTGTTTACTAAATAGAGTAAAGCTTGGTGATCCAAAAAGAATTTAAACTTGTTGGCTAAAAGATAATGTCTATATTTTTTCACATCAAATATCATTCCCAACCCTTCCCTCTCAGTGGTTGTATAATTTTTTTCTGCTGAATTCAATTGCCTACTAGCATAAGCAATTGGAAAGTCTAATTTTCTCCCTTCTATTGGTTGTGCTAACACACATCCCAAAGCATAATTTGAAGCATCTACATGAACATGAAAAATTTAATTCCATTATCGAGTTTTTAGAATTGGTGCTGTTACCAAACAAGTTTTCAAAGTCTCAAAAGCTTGGTCACACTCTTTGGTCCACTCAAATTTTGTGATCAAAGCATACAAAGGTTTTGCAATGTCTGCAAACTTGTGTACAAATTTTCTATAATACCCACAATGTCCCATGAAAGTTTGAAGTTCTTTTACATTTGTTGGTCTTGGAAGTTCCACTATGGCGTTAATTTTTCTTTCATCTATTGAAATTCCATTTCTGGAAACTATGTGACCTAACATTCTCCCTTGCCTCACAAAGAACACACATTTCTCTGGATTTAAACATACCCTGTATGTTGTACACTTTTTGAATATATTTTCCAGATCTTTTAAATGATCTTGTCTTTTTAATGAAAGAGTGCAAAGATCATCCACATAAATTTCCATTATATTTCTAAGGAATTCCTTGAATATGTGACACATCAATCTTTGAAAAGTTGTTGGGGCATTAGTTAAACCAAAGGGCATAACCCTAAAGGCATAGATTCCCCATTCTGTGGAAAAAGCAGTTTTACGTTGGTCTTCCAAAGCTATTGGTACCTGATTGTATCGTGAAAAACCATCCAAAAAACTATAGACCTCTTTACCTGCAACTCTTTCCAAAAGATGGTCTGTTATGGGTAATGGATAGCTATCCCTTAGAGTTGCAGCATTAACTTTTTTCAAGTTAATACATACCTTGAGTTTCCCATTCTTTTTAGGTACCAAAACTATAGGAGATATCCACTCTATGTACTCAATCTCATAGATGAAATTGGCAGCCAACAGCTTGTCAATTTCTTCCTTTATTTTAGCTGAGTATTTGTCATTAAATGTATAGTGTCTTTGTTTGCTAGGTTTTGCATCAGGAGTAATAGGAATCTTATGTTCACAAATATTTGGATCAATTCCTTTCAAATCTTAATAACTGTAAGCAAACACATCTCTATATGTTTTTGCCAAATTTCTCAATGCTTCCTCCTCTTGATTTGTCATGTCATCAGCTATTACAATATGTCTTTCTTCCCCCTCTTCTTGAGTGATCATCACCTTCTTAGTTTGTTCCTCATTGTCATATGCCTCCCCCTTTTTCTTCTCTCTTTTTGGTTTTATTTTTAGAAGTATCGTGTCTTCTACTTCATAGGTTTTGAAGTTTGTAGGAACATCAAATTGTTGATCTTCTTTCTTTATGTTTTTATTTTTTTAAACTTCTTGATCTTTTTCTATTTTTGTGTGCTTATTATTTTTATATGTTCTTGAGATTTTGTCTTTTATAACATCAATAGCTTCCACTTCTTCTAGATATTGTGTTTTCCCATTTTTTAATATTATTCCTTCCTCCTGGTCTTCCTCTATTTTTGACACCTTTATCATTTGTATTCCTATGTGGAAGATATCATATCCTTCTTCATTTTGGAATTTTACTCCCACATACTCATCATTAGCTAGATCCATGGTGGTCAAAATCTTATTCCAACCATAAGGCTCAAATTCTTCATCTTTAAATTCGTGTGGTATGTAGCTTTCATCTTGCGATTTCCTTTCTCCTAGGCAATCTCCTTTTTTTAACAACCTTTTTTTATCTGTGAGATTCCTTACCACATTACATTTCCAAATTGATGGTTCTATCTCATTCTGATCTTCACTCCTCGATTCTTCAATTAATTCTTGATGTTGATGTACTTTGAACCATTCTTGAGGGGACATGTCACAATATTGACCATTTCTTAAATTTACTCTAGTTATCCTTCCTTTGCTTTGAAGATATAGACAATCATTACCCCAATCTTGCACAATTTGCATTTGTCTCATAAATGGTCTTCCTAGGATGATTTCATATGAAGTGGATTGTGGGAATTCAACCATGGCAAAAGTATGCTCTATCTCTATTCCACATATTTCCACAATCACCTTTTCCCATATTCCTAGGGGTTTTTCTATGTGTCCATCTGCAAGTCGTAATCTCATTTTAGTGGGTATTAACTCATTTTTTCCCCATTTCTCCCAGGTTTGTTTAGCCATGATAGCCACTCCTAATCCATTGTCTAATATGGCCTTGGCATGATTATTACCAAATTGTATTTTCAAGGTTGAGTTCCCTTCTTCTCCTTCACACTATCCTCCTATTTTATCAATAGGTATGTACAACAACTCTTCCAATTCTTGTTGCTATGGATCTAGGTTTTTTGACTTTGTTCCCCACTTTTTCATATTGTGTTGTAAGTGAGGATTTTGTTTTACTATCTCTTCCATTGTGGTGTGGTATAAAATTGTACAGTTTTTGTCTAGATTGATTTGGAAGGTTATTTGTGAAATATCTTATTGATCAAGATGTTTCTTAGTTGTTGCATTTGCTCCTTCAACTATTGTTTGATAATTGTCTGGCTCCCCCATTTTGAGTTGTGCTTCCTGTATGATTTGTTTACATCTTTGCATCCTTTCATCCTCTAAATCTGACATAGGATATGCCATCACATGATTTGTAGGATTTGTTCCATCTTGAATTCTTCCTTTGTATGCTCTTATTAGAGTCTCCAGACTTTGTGAATTTTTTTCCTCCTCCTGAGTCTGTGTATTTTGTGGTTGACTATTGTTTGAATGTTCCATAGTGTCTTCTTCCAAATTTTTACCCATTCTCATTTTTCTTTCCCATCTTCCTTTTTGTCTGCTTTTATTTTCTTTTGGAAATGGAATTTTCTTATGTTCTTGTGTATGTGTCTCCTTTGTTGTTTCTTGTTGTTTAGCTTGTGCTCTTATTATAGCATTTACAGTTACTTGATCATGGTCACTCAATTCTTCTTGCTCCATTATGTTAACTGTTTTTAATGGTATGTTACTAGATGTGTTCTATTGTTTTTTAGGGTTTCTTGGACAATCCTTTATTAAGTATTCCCTGCCACAATCCTTGCAATAGGCTCCTTCTATTCTTAGTGTAGGAGCAATTTTGTGGTTTTAATTCAAAAATCTTATCCTTTCCAACAAAATTTGCTCTCTTTATTCTACAGATGAGAATCGTGATTCTGTACCCAATTCTCCAATCTAATCACTTGATGCTCAATTCTTACTGAAATTTTGAAATTTTGATTTCCTTTACTCATGCAACTTATGAAACCTTTTAAAATCACTTACCTCAGTACCCAATAGTGCAACTAAGTAAAATTCTTTATCTTACTGAAAATCGTGATCCTGTGAAGAGAATCGTGTTTTTCTCTGAACTTCCTGCTTTTGCACTTTTTGACTTTTCTTTCCACCTGGTCTTCTCCAATGTTCTTCACCAACTCCAGATCACTTGTCACCTGCAATTATACACCACCAAACTCATTCAAAGAGATTTTTTTTTGAAAAATTTAAACAGCAACTTCTACTCTAGACATTTTTTATTTTCTTTCAATTTCCAAATTTTCTTTCTTTCACTTTTCCCTTTCTACTTCCCATAGCAATCCTCCTGTCCAACTTTCTAAGAAAAAAGAAATTTGTTCGAATTTTTAAAGGATTTTATGAATTTTTTAGTATTTTAAACCCTAAATCAAGGTAAACACTTCACCTAGGGTTTTCTTGTTTTAATATACATTGATCTTTTGTTTCATGATTGGTTATACTCTTTTATGCTTGCAATCTAATTAGTTTGGAAGTAGAGCTTTCCAAGAAAACATGTACTCAAGAAGTACAATTATCAATTCATGCAAAGATAAACTCAAACACTTTTTTTTCAAGATGCAAATAAATCTTTTCTCAAGATTATTGTTTTACCTTGGCTAAACAAATAGATCTATCAATTTGCACATAGCTACTTTACTTGACTTTCCTCATTGCAATCATGTCATCTTTTCCAAGATTAACAAATTTGCTTGGTACTTGGTCAAAAAGCACTCTACATATGCAAAGATAGTCACATTTTACCTTCCCTTCAACAATCTTGATTCAATTTTTTTTTTCTACACACCTGCACTTTACTCTTAAAACATATGAGCAACTATCAATTTGCAAGAATTTCACAACTCCTTTATTCCAAAAGGTTAACTCATGCTTTCTTTTCCCTGGGACAAGACAAGCAAAGAAACCTACCTTTTCATTTTTGATTTCTTGATTATAGAGTAGTACCTTTTCAATGTTTTCAAATACCATCAACACTGGAAAATCCAGCAAGGTTCAAGACTTCAATGAAGCTTTTGCTTTGATCCCCGGCAATGGCGCCAAAATAATGTTTGTTGTTACCCTTTGGAGTTGTCCTCTCCAATCATTATAGCATAAAAGATCAACTACACATCTTTAAATTGTCAATCCGGGAAGTATACAAAGACCACATCCCATTCTAGTTAATGGAATCCAAGAATAGGGGCTAAGATGACTGTTTTTCTGAGAAATTATGAAGAAGGAGAGAAATATATAGGGTTTTGATTATCTTGAGTTTTACCATAGCATTTTCAATGATCTTTGTGCCTAAAGTGTGCCATTTCCACAGTAGATTACAATTGTGAAGTCAAATTTCAAAATCAGTACCTGTATCACATAGACGAGACAATCACGATTCTATGAAAATTGAGAATTTTCATTTCCAGCTTTGTTCTTCTGCACTTTCTTACTCAATACACTAGGAATCACCTCTCTTCATACATCTTACTCAGAAATACACAACTGAAGCTTACAAATTCCATGGATCACACAAAGAATAGACTCAACAAATCAAAGGAAAGTACATGAAAGGGAGAAACAAGATTTTCTGCAAGAGAGCCCTTCACATTACTTGGATAGCAAAAATAATACAACCAACCCTCTCAAATAGAGGAAAATATCTTTTATACATTTTCAAGTGTCCCTTTTCACACTTGAATTTTGGTCCTTTTCCCTTCTAATCTAAAAATATGCTATCAAAGAGCTTCCAAAAATTATAGAAAAAATACATATGATTCTGATTTACATGAGGAAGACTCTTCCTCATTTTTACATCATTTGTATAAATATTTCTACAAGTTTTTGACATTTACAAATAATTTCCCTTCAAAAAATGCTTCTTCTAACATACCCCAAGCTTATCTGTTCAATTTAGAAGTTGTTCCTAAATGGGCAAATACATTGGTACCAGTACTAATCTTCGAACCCGCAAATAAGAATGTGAAAACGAACAAAGATGAAATTGTAAAATCACAAAAAATCAAATATTGGTAGGAAGTATGTACAAACAAGATACAGAGGGTGTACTAGCTTGTTGTGTCAAGCAAGATGAACATAGTAGTTGGTTGCAACAAGCCCATGAAGGATTTCTAGGAAATCACTATTCTAAACAACAAACATTGCAAAATCTAAAATGTTTAGGAGTGTATTGGCCTCGTATGGACAAAGAAATACATGACTGGATTAAGAATTGTCTAGTGTGCTAGACGAGACCCCCGTGGAGCATGCTACCCTTTATGATGTATCCTTAACTCTAGATTGGAGCACTCCATTGGTAGAACTTATGAAATCGAGAACGTCACCTCGCCAGGCTAGTATAGCAAGAAAATGAAGCATGGAACAAGAGGCTCAGCAGTATGCCTTAGTAGGAGACAACCTATACCAAAGAGGCAAAGATGGTTACTTAAGATTGTGCGTTCATGAATCAAACTATTTGAAAATCTTAGAGATTGCACACAATGGTGTTGCAGACAGACACTTTGGTCCTAACAGAGTAATCGAGACCATTCTATTCTCAGGATTGTGGTGGCCCACTCTTCATACGGATGCACATACCTATGTGAAGAAATGTGACACATGCCAACATGCCCAATATCCGATAAGAAAAGATGAGATGCCTTTGAGGCCAGCGATGGGAGGATGTGCATTCTCAAAGTGGGCTATAGACTTTGTAGGTCCTATTAACCCCCAGCTAGAAAATCCCATGCAGAGTACATTATTGTAGCCATAGATTACCTTACCAAGTGGGTAGAAGTAAAAGCCATGAAAAAGAACGATGCTCAAACCACAGCTAAGTTCTTATTTGAGAATGTGTTCACCAGATATGGTTTACCAATAGAGTTAGTAAGTGATAGAGGTACGTGTGAAGAGATGGATAAGTATGTGTTTGAAGATGAAGAGGTGTTGCAAAATCCTTGATCTACACCAGCCACATGAACTCCAGGAGTAGATGGTGGGCCCTTTTAGCTTGCCAATGGATGTATTAGACACCCTATGTACCTTGGAAGATCACTCTCAAAAAGATAGATCAAAACAGATAAGCTGGAGTTAGCTCAGAGAAGAAAACTTGCTATTCTTGGTTCATACACCTGTCCAGTGTTTTACATAATTCTCTGAGCACAGTAGCAATTAGCTTAATTCCTCTTGGGGAATCTAGTTAACTTAAAGAGCTAACTTTCAAGAGTAATCTCATCAAAAATAATAAACCACACACTGAGAATGAGTTTTAACAAGTGATGACATCATCCCGACTTTCACGGGCTACTACAGAAATAGACCAGTGAGCAGAAAAATCAACATAACTCAACATTTAGGAATCCAATGATTATGAAAATTTGTATGGTTATACTAAACACTAAGCGGAATCCAAAAAGCTTTAAATCACTGCATTTGGATAAGTAACCACTGAGAAATGGCTCTGACAAGATGAGTGAAAAAGTCGGGTACCTGACAGAGAAGTGAAGATGAACAGACCCTGTTGACTTCAAATGAACATAACTGAAGTTTGCAACATCCAAATGACATGCAAATTTGTGAGCGTATAGTAGACTTATAGAGCTAACTTTATCAAGTTAAATCAGTGAAAATGATGCACCAAGCTCATAGAAAACATCTCTGCAAGCTGACTGAGAAAACTGAGAGTAATGGTAGTGAGTAGTACACTTCACAAGAACATGGAAAGATGAACTCAAATAATCATGAAAATGAAAGTATATTGCTTGTACAATACAATGACTTACTGATACATATGTGTGCCTTGTAATCACAGCTTGATATGGCATAAAGCTCAGCTCTTGGAGGTCTTCACATAGGTCTCTCTAACCACGACTAAAACTGCCATCTATTTATAGTTGAGTTTGGGAGGCTAACTTCCCTCAATCACTCTCCAATCAATCAATGATTGATTTGATTCTCTACCTACCACAAATCACGAATTCGTGGCTCCTCTTTCCATTCTTGATCATGTGGACTCAACCACTTAAGGTTCTCTTACTTTTACATTAAGTAAACTCTCCAAAAAATTACAAGAGGTAGTTCACAAGTGAACTTTACATAGTCTTCATTTTAAGGCTTTTTTTTATGACTTTGTGGGACTCAAGCCAATACTCAGGCTTGTCATAGACTTGCTCCAACAGCTCCCCCTCAAGCCAAGTATGCTTGAGGTCTTCAATCTTCCAAGATTACCTGCAAACCTATCATAGCCTTGAATTTGCAAAGCTTTGTACCATCCAATGCTTTGGTTAGAATATCTGCACATTGTTGATGAGTAGACACATATGATATTTGAATCTCTTTGCTTAGAACCTTCTCTCATACATAGTGATAATGAACTTCAATATGTTTAGTCCTTGCATGAAAAATAGGATTAGCAGCCAAATGAATAGAACTCATATTGTCACCAAAAATAGTTGGAGTTCCAAACTCCAATCCAAGATCTTTGAATAATGTCTTCATCCACATAGCTTCTTGTGTAGCTATGGCAAGACCTCTATATTCAGCTTTAGTAGAAGAGAGAGCAACTGTGGGTTGCTTCTTGGATGACCATGAAATAAGCTTTGAACCTGCAAAGGTAAGATAACCTGAAGTGCTCCTTCTATCTTCCTTGGAGCCAGCCCAATCTGCATCAGAAAATAGCTTCAAACCTAAATCAGATACATAAGGATAATAAAGTCCTTCATTTATGGTTCCTTTGAGATACTTGAGAATCCTTTTGGCAGCATCCATATGTGGTTTCCTTAGTGTGTGCATAAATTGACTTAGCACACTCACACTGTAACATATATCTACTCTTGTCAATGTGGCATAATTGAGACTACCCACTAGACTTTGATATGATGTGATGTCCTCTATGAGTTCACCTTCATGTGAGCTCAATTTGTGATTGACCTCCATTGGAGTACCTGCAATCTTACAATCTTGCATCTTGAATTTTGCCAACATGTCCTTAATGTACTTCCTTTGAGTGAGAAACAAACCATGATCTTTGTAGACAACTTCCAAACCTAGGAAGTAGGTAAGTGAACCCAAATCACTTATCTTGAACTCTTCTCTCATCTGATCTTTGATCTTCTTCATACCATCTGCATCATTTCCTGTCAATATAATATCATCTACATATACACATAGGTAGATGACCTCGGAATTACTCTTTTTAATAAAGAGTGAAGGATCTGCCTTGCTTGGTTGAAAGCCTTTGTCCTCGCAAGAATGAAACAAGCCTGAAATTCCAAGCTCTTGGAGCTTGCTTGAGTCCATACAATGCTTGATTAAGTTTACACACATAATCAGGATAAACTTGATTCTCAAAACCAGGTGGTTGTGCCATATATACCTCTTCTATTATCCAACCATTCAAGAATGCATTCTTTACATCTAGTTGAAGTATCTTCCAATTCTTGGAACAGGCAATACTAAGCAAAACCCTAATAGTAGGCATCTTTGCCACAGGAGAGAAAGTCTCCTCATAATCAATTCCCTGAGTTTGTGCAAAGCCTTTTGCCACAAGCCTTGCCTTATACCTGTTAATTGAACCATCAGAATTCTTCTTGAGTTTATAGACCCATCTTGATCCTATTACCTTCATGGATGAAGTCTTGGGCACTAAATCCCAAGTGTTGTTTTCCTCAAGTGCTTCAATCTCTTCCTTCATTGCATGCTTCCATTCTATTTTTGCTTTGGCCTCTTCGAATGATGATGGCTCCTCTTGGTTTATGTCATGTGCTATGTAGATAGAATGTTTAGTTACTAATGAGGTGTCAAACCCATACCTTTCTGGTTTTTTCTTTTCCCTCATAGATCTTCTTAGGCCATGATGTGATGATTCTGCCTCATGTCCAAGTTCCTGCAATTTTGCTTTACCTTTAGATTTCCATGCTTTGATCTTTTCCATGTGAGATTCTTCATCATCCTCTGAGGTGTCTTGTTCTTCAATCTTTGATTGTTCTCTACCAAGCTTTGGAAAATCTTCTTCAAGATCATATGGTAAATTGATCTTCCTGCATGAATCTTCATACCATGAATTGTCCTCATCAAAAACTACATCTCTGCTTACCAAGAATCCTTTGTTGGTAGGGTTGTATAACCTGTAGCCCTTTTGATTGACATTGTCATATCCAATAAATACACACCTTTCTGCCTTTGGATCCATCTTGCCTCTAACCTGTGAAGGAACATGAGCAAAAGAAATACATCCAAAAATTTTACAATGATCTAAGCTTGGTCTTCTTCCATTCCAAGCCTCATATGGAGTCATCCCATCAAGGGATTTTGAAGGCAACCTGTTAATCAAGTAAGTGGCTGTAGATACAGCCTCAGCCCATAAGTAATTAGGTAAATGCTTTTCATTTAACATAGACCTTGCAGCTTCAACAATTGTCCTATTCCTCCTTTCTGCCACTCCATTTTGCTCAGGAGTGTACCTTGTAGTTACCTCTCTTTTGATTCCTCTTTCTTGAAGAAAAGAATCAAAATCATGGGAGAAGTATTCTCCCCCTCCATCTGACCTTAGCCTTTTTAGTGATTTACTTGTTTGATTCTCCACAAGAGCCAAATATCTTTTGAAACATGAAAAAACTTCATCTTTGTGTTTCATAAAGAATAGGATAGTCCATCTGCTGCAATCATCAATAAAGGAAACATAATACCTTGATCCAGATATTGAAGCTTCCTTGCTAAGTCCCCATACATCTGTATGAACCAACTCCAAGAGATCTCCATGCATATAACCTTTCTTCATGAATGGTAACCTGTGAGACTTTCCAAATTGACATGCACTACACTTATAAATCATATGTTGTTTTGACAAATTAGGAAGTCCAAGTACACTTTGGTCCCTGCAGATTTGCTTTAATGACCTTTCACCAATATGTGCTAACCTTTTGTGCCATACTTCCAATTTTGTGAGTGTCTGACTACCATAATTAAAGAGAGCAATGTTTCTAGTGTCCTGTAATTCAAATGTGAACAATCTACCTGTCTTTTCACCTTTTGCAATTCTTCTGAATCCTTGACTTGGATCTTCAACAAATGCTCCTGCTTTTGTGAACCTGATTTGCAACCCTTTCTCTACTATCTGCCCAACACTTATCAAATTCTTTGTAATGGTAGGGACATAGAGTACCTTACTGAGTAGGTTGATGTTTCCATCAGGTGCTTTGACATTGCCTATTTTCTCCGTAGGATGTTTTGTATCATCTCCTGTTTGTACCTCATGCTTATTCCTTGGATCTTCTAAATCTGATAGGAGTGCCACATTTCCTGCCACATGATTTGAACAACCTGAATCTATGTAGAAAACATGCTCATCAGATTTACCTTGTGGCATAGCCATGTTCATGATCAATAATGAATCCTCTTTGTTTGAGTCTTCTGTGTAGTTATTGTAGTCTCTCCTTCCTTTGTAGCCTCCTTGATAGTTTGAATGATTGTAGTTGTTGTAGTTGCCATGGTAGTTGTTGAACCTTCCTCTTGAGTATCCATAACTTCCTCTATTGTATCCTCTGCCTCTTTGATTCCTGGAATTCCTAAAGCAATTTTCAGTTGTATGATTAGTTAATCCACAAATAGAACATGAGTTGGAGTCTTGGGATCTCCCCCTGCCTTGTCTACCTCCTCTTCCTCTACCTCTGCCATGTCTTCCTCTACCTGCATAGTTAGCTTGATATGTACCTGCTTCATCATCCACTTTCTTTGCCTTTCCTTTGTTATCTTTAGACTTGCTTTTATCCGTGTATAAAGCTGAAGATTGATTACCTTTAGAGCTTTCTCCATTTTTGATAAGCTTTGCCTCTTGAGTAAGTAGTTGTCCAATGAGTGTGTTGAAATCAGGTACATGCATGTCCATGTACAAATCCATAGCTGTGGTGAATGCTTCCCACTTATCATCTGCCTTCAAGCCATTGATGACCTGCCTTACAATTTGATCTTCATCTATTACCTCTCCAATGCTTCCCAACTGATCCGCTATGTCCTTGAGCTTTGTGACAAAATCAGTCACATTTTGTTTGGGAGCCTTCTTGAGAGTTGTGAAATCCAGCCATAGTTGATGCTTCCTAGCTTTGGTACTTGAAGAAAAGAAATCTTCAAGTGCATCCCACACTTCTTGAGATGTCTTACAACTTCTAATGTGAGGCAACAAAAAATCTGAGATAGAGTTGAGGAGATAAGACCTTGCAAGTGCATCCTTGGAGCACCATGTGCTCAATCTTTCTTGCTCTTCTTGTGTTGGTTGACTTTTGTTCCTGAAACTTGGCATAACTTCATCTCCAGCCACATAACCATATAAACTTCTACCTTGGAGATAAGCTTCCATCCTTAATGACCAAGCTGAGTAGTTACCTCTGTCCAATTTGTCAATTGATGAAGGAAATCCATCTTCCATGTTGTCCAACCTTGCTCTGATACCACTGTGAAGAGATGGATAAGTATGTGTTTGAAGATGAAGAGGTGTTGCAAAATCCTTGATCTACACCAGCCAAATGAACTCCAGGAGTAGATGGTGGGCCCTTTTAGCTTGCCAATGGATGTATTAGACACCCTATGTACCTTGGAAGATCACTCTCAAAAAGATAGATCAAAACAGATAAGTTGGAGTTAGCTCAGAGAAGAAAACTTGCTATTCTTGGTTCATACACCTGTCGAGTGTTTTACATAATTCTCTGAGCACAGCAGCAATTAGCTTAATTCCTCTTGGGGAAGTCTAGTTAACTTAAAGAGCTAACTTTCAAGAGTAATCTCATCAAAAATAATAAACCACACACTGAGAATGCGTTTTAACAAGTGATGACATCATCCCGATTTTCACGGGCTGCTACAGAAATAGACCAGTGAGCAGAAAAATCAACATAACTCAAAATTTAGGAATCCAATGATTATGCAAATTTGTATGGTTATACTAGACACTAAGAAATGGCTCTGACAAGATGAGTGAAAAAGTCGAGTACCTGACAGAGAAGTGAAGATGAACAGACCCTGTTGACTTCAAATGAACATAACTAAAGATTGCAACATTCAAATGACATGAAAATTTGTGAGCATATAGTAGACTTATAGAGCTAACATTACCAAGTTAAATCACTAAAAATGATGCACCAAGCTCAGAGAAAACATCTCTGCAAGCTGACTGAGAAAATTGAGAGTAATGGCAGTGAGTAGTACACTTCACAAGAACATGGAAAGATGAGCTCAAATAATCATGAAAATGAAAGTATATTGCTTGTACAATACAATGACTTACTGATACATATGTGTTGGTGCATGCCAATCATCAATTGAAGGTTTATGAAGAAATGAAGTCAAGAAATTAAGAAGAGAACAAATTCAAAAGTTTGAAGGAAGGACATACTCAGAAATTCAAAGCTATGTACACATATGTACATTAGTTCAGATATAGGTTACTCACACTTTTGATTAGTCATAAGTTTGTGTATATATTTGCCTATAAATGTTTTGGAAAAAGTCGGGGCATGAAGAATAGAGAATAGGAAGAGAGAAATTAGATGTAGAGAGTGTCATTGGACACAAGAAAGTTAGTTGAGTAACTTTCTCAATGTAGTTGTAACTTTTCTGAGTAATCAATGGAAATCTTGCGCCCGATGTTTTGGTGTCTGCTACTTCTGTAGTTAATCTTTTGAGAAATCCTTCTGAACATATCTAAGTCCATAGTTAATCAATCTATGGCTAGAATTTGAGAGTCTAATTGTCATCAGGTTAAGAGAATTTTGCATAGGAACATTCATATGTGATGATGTTCTGAGAGTCGACAAAACTGGCGTAGATTTCATGTTCAGAGAAATGAACATTGCTCAGTGCATGGTGTAAAGTTTTATACAAGTGAGGGCTCAAAATCTAAGTTGGAAGGTAAGCCATCTATGGCTAAAAGATCTTGATCAAACGGGTTCAACATTGGGAGAACTATAGCTAAGAAGTTACAGGTGTCAAAGTCGCTACTGCAGAGAAGATGTTTTACACATAGGTGAATTGTTTGTATGATTTCTCAGAGTATACTAAATCATTTGCAGAGATTTAAGTTGGAAAAGGTGCGCAACCTTAAGGCGAAGCATTGTACAAAGTTTTATTAAAAACTTTACAGGATTGATTAGTCAATGAGTGATTAATCTGCAGCAGACTTTTCAGAGAAGTGATTTCTTCACAGTCAATCAATTTCTTGATAATGTGATAGTGGATTTCCAAAATTATGTGGAGTCTAAAGTTATTCTTGGTCTAGAGGTGGTCTAATACCAAGGATAGCTTGTTCTTTTGGAGATTAACACTCTCCATCAGTGGTATCAGAGCAGGTTGTGTCAAAATTAAGGAAAGGAAGACTCCGACTGTTGCAGATATACAAATTCTACATCTTGAAGGTTCAGAAGGATAAAGTGTTGAAGAAAGATTGAAGGGAGACACGCAAAGATTATCAAAAGGATCAGAAGAAGCAACACTCGAAGTTAAGGTACATTTATTCCTTGTAAAGTCTAAAGTTTTGAGACTACAGGTGAAGCAAGGATGGGAGATAGTCTCCAAATTGAAAAGTTGGATAGACAGAACTATCCAGCTTGGTCTATGAGAATGGAAGCTCATCCGATGAGCAAAGATTTGATAGCATACATTACAGGTGAAGAAGAGAAGCCTCAGTTTAGAGATCCTAGTGTTCCAACTAGGGAAGAATTGTCAGATCTAAAGAATTGGATGAAGAAGGATGCTCAAGCAAGGAGCATAATCTACATGGTAGTCAATGACTATTTGCTTCCTCACATTAGAGGACTTGAAAGTGCAAGTGACATTTGGAATGCTTTGGAAGAGCATTTCCAAAACACAACCAAATCAAGGAAGGCTTCACTATGGGCAGAATTTACTACTTTCAAAAAGAAGGCCTCACAATCAATCTCTGATTATGTGACAAAGATGGACATTGCAGATTCTTTAGGTGCAGTGGATGAAGATATTGAAGAAGATAAATTGGTAAGACAAATTGAGATGAGAAGTGGAAGCCTTTTATTTTGTCTACAGAACTTTCATTAGATCATTTCACTCCTGATTTGAATCAATTGTTAGGTCATATGCTAACTTTTGAGAATGATATCAAAGGAGATGTTGATAAGAGTGCAGGTCATGCAATGTACTCTAAAGACAAGAAGAAAGCTAACAAAGGAAAGCAACAATCAGGTGAAGAAGAAGGTACTTCAAAGCAAGCAAATTTCATAAGAGGAAAAGGAAATGGCAGAAGTAGAGGAAGAGGCAGAAACAACAAAGATAATGCAAGAGCTTGTTGGATATGTGGTAAGACCAATCATCTATCTCATGATTGTTGGCACAATAATCAGAACAATGGTAATTATCAGAACTTTAATCAAAGAGCAAGAGGTGGTAGATTTCAGAGAGGAAATTTCAGAGGTAGAGGTGGTAGGAATTCTTTTGGAAGAGGTGGAGGAAGAAGCTTCCAAAATCAATCCTACAATAACACCTATTACAACTATGCATCAGATCAAAAGGAGGATTCGACTCTCATTATGAATGCAACATATGAAACCTCACATGAGGACATGAGAGTGTTTTACATTGATTCAGGATGTAGTAATCATTTAAGTGGAAATATTGCTTTGATGACTGATCTAGATCATAATGCAATTAACCATACAGTTCAGACAGGTGATAATACAAAGCATAAGGTAAAGTCAATTGGTTCAGTCAAGGCTAAAGATGGGAGCACTCTTCTGAGTAAGGTTCTTTATGTTCCCACAATTCCAAAGAATTTGATCAGTGTAGGTCAAATTGTGGAAAAAGGATATGAGGTAAGGTTCACTAATGATGGAGTCTATGTTGAAGACCCTAGTCAAGGGTATAAACAGGTTGTTACAGGAAAGAAGGAAGGGAGGCTTTTCACATTGAAGGTACAAGGAAATGTTGGACATGCTATGTTCACATATGGAGAGCAGAAGGTGTCAGAATTGGATCTTTGGCACAAAAGACTTGGACACTTCAATGAAAGAGGTATCAAAGACATGATTAATAATGATTCAGTGCTTGGGTTGCCTAACATTGCAGGTCAACACATGACATACAGATGTGAGGCATTTCAATTAGGTAAGGCTCATAAGCAATCCTATTCCAAGCATGGGTTTATGTATTCAGAAAGACTTGAGTTGGTGCATACAGATGTGTGGGGTCCTTCAAAGGATTTTAGTATAAATGGTTCAAGATACTATGTCATATATGTTGATGATGCTACCAGATGGATCACAACTTATGTGATTAAAGAAAAATCAGAAGTGTTTAATACATTTAAACACTATCATGCATATGCAAAAAGGATTACAGGTCAAAAATTGAAGAGACTAAGGTCATATGGAGGGGGAGAGTATTTTTCAAATGAATTCAATGATTACTTGTGGAATGCAGGTATAAAGAGAGAAGTTACTTGCAGGTACTCTCCTCAACAAAATGGGGTAGCAGAAAGGAGAAATAGGACTCTTGTTGAGTTTGCAAGGTCCATGATGAAAGAGAAGAATTGCCCAAATTATTTGTGGGCAGAGGCTGTAAATACAGCTACTTATTTGGTCAATAGCTTGCCTTGTAAAGATTTGCAAGGTATGACACCATATGAAGCTTGGTGGGGTAAGAGACCTACCTTGGATCATTGCAGAATATTTGGATGTTTGGCATATGCATATGTGCCATCTCAATTGAGGCATAAGTTGGAGCCTAAGGCAGAAAAGTATGTATTCATTGGTTATGATGATAAGCAAATGGGATACAGGTTGTGGAGTCCATCCACAAAGCAATTCCTTGTATCCAAGGATGTTACATTTGATGAGCAAGGTACTTGGTATGCAGGTAAATATAATGTACATGCAGATGTTGAAGAAGTAGTGGATCAAAGGAAAGGTAGAGCAAAGATTCAATTACTTGATGAAAATGAGAATAATGAAGTACAGGTTGAAGTTGAAGAGAGGCCAAGGTTTGATCCAGAATGTGATGAACCAGAGACTTCAAAAAGTGCAGAAGTTATGAGGTCATCTAGGCACAAATGGCAACCTACAAGGTATAGCTATGACACCTCATTCTTGACTACTAAAGATTATGCTTATTTGGTAAAAGCAGATGAAGATCCATCTACATATGATGAAGCCAAAGGCAAGAGAAATTGGGAAGAAGCCATGCAAGAGGAGTATGATGCATTGATAGAGAATCCGACTTGGGATCTGGTTCCTAAACCTAATAGCCAGAAAATTATTAGATGTAAGTGGGTTTACAAAACAAAAAGATTTGCAAATGGAAGTGTGTCTAGGTACAAAGCTAGACTTCTTGTGAAAGGGTATGCACAGACATATGGAGTGGACTATGATGAGACCTATAGTCCTGTGGCAAAAATGACAACCATCAGAACTCTCATAGCAATTGCTGCTTGTAAAGGTTGGAAGCTATCTCAATTAGATGTTAAAAATGCTTTTTTGAATGGTTACATTTCAGATGAAGTTTACATGGAGCAACCAGATGGATTCAAAGATCAAGTGAGTCCAAATTATGTGTGTAAGCTCAAGAGAGCTTTGTATGGATTAAAGCAGGCCCCAAGGGCATGGAATTATAGGCTTGTAAAGTTCTTGAATGATCTTGGATTTCAAGCATCAAAGGCAGATAGTAGCTTGCTAGTCAAAGCAAGTGAAGATGGATTCATTTATGTTTGTATTTATGTTGATGACATAATACTTACAGGAACAGATGATAAAGGAATACAAATGATCAAGAAGCAGATGGAGAAAGAGTTCAAAATCAGTGATTTGGGGAACTTGTCATTCTTCTTGGGAATGGAGATTTTATATACTCAGAAAAAATTTGCTAACCAAATTTAAAATGGAAGATTGCAGGGTTGCACCTACACCATTGGAAGTGAACCATAAATTGTCTAGATTTGGAGGAGAAGAATTCAGAGACATGAAGCTCTATCAAAGTTTGGTTGGTAGCTTGATTTATGCTACATTAACAAGGCTTGATTTGTCATATGCAATTGGTGTGCTTTCACAATTCATGCATTGTCCTAGAAAGGAACATTGGATTGCAGGACAAAGAGTACTTAGGTACATCAAGGGTACACTCAAAGAAGGGTTGTACTATGGATTTACTTCTGATACAAGAGTGAAGATATATAGTGATGCAGATTGGGCAGGTAATGTGGATGATAGAAGATCAACACATGGATATTTGTGCTATGTAGGAGACAAATTGATTTCATGGTGTTCTAAGAAGCAACATACAGTTGCTTTGTCATCTACAGAAGCAGAATATAAAGGTATGGTGGAAGCTGCAAAGGAGGTAATATGGCTAAAGACACTTATGAAGGTTTTTGATGTGGTTCAAAGTACTCCTATTATTTGTGGAGACAATATGAGTTCTCTATATTTGGCAGCTAATCCTGTGTTTCATGCTAGAACTAAGCATATTGAAATACAGTATCATTTCCTGAGAGAGAAGGTCATTGATAAGGAAATTGAAGTTATGCATACTCCTACAAAAGATCAACTTGCAGATATGATGACAAAAAGTCTAGATGGACCAAAGCTACAGAGATTCAAAGATATGGCAGGTATTAAGAAGATAGAGAAAAACCTCAATTAATGATGGAGGGGGAGCTGTTGGTGCATGCCAATCATCAATTGAAGGTTTATGAAGAAATGAAGTCAAGAAATTAAGAAGAGAACAAATTGAGAAGTTTGAAGGAAGGACATACTCAGAAATTCAAAGCTATGTACACATATGTACATTAGTTCAGATATAGGTTACTCACACTTTTGATTAGTCATAAGTTTGTTTATATATTTGCCTATAAATGTTTTGGAAAAAGTCGGGGCATGAAGAATAGAGAATAGGAAGAGAGAAATTATATGTAGAGAGTGTCATTGGACACAAGAAAGTTAGTTGAGTAACTTTCTCAATGTAGTTGTAACTTTTCTGAGTAATCAATGGAAATCTTGCGCCCGATGTTTTGGTGTCTGCTACTTCTGTAGTTAATCTTTTGAGAAATCCTTCTGAACATATCTAATTCCATAGTTAATCAATCTATGGCTAGAATTTGAGAGTCTAATTGTCATCAGGTTAAGAGAATTTTGCATAGGAACATTCATATGTGATGATGTTCTGAGAGTCGACAAAACTGGCGCAGATTTCATGTTCAGAGAAATGAACATTGCTCAGTGCATGGTGTAAAGTTTTATACAAGTGAGGGCTCAAAATCTAAGTTGGAAGGTAAGCCATCTATGGCTAAAAGATCTTGATCAAACGGGTTCAACATTGGGAGAACTATAGCTAAGAAGTTATAGGTGTCAAAGTCGCTACTGCAGAGAAGATGTTTTACACATAGGTAAATTGTTTGTATGATTTCTCAGAGTAGACTAAATCATTTGCAGAGATTTAAGTTGGAAAAGGTGCGCAACCTTAAGGCAAAGCATTGTACAAAGTTTTATTAAAAACTTTACAGGATTGATTAGTCAATGAGTGATTAATCTGCAGCAGACTTTTCAGAGAAGTGATTTCTTCACAGTCAATCAATTTCTTGATAATGTGATAGTGGATTTCCAAAATTATGTGGAGTCTAAAGTTATTCTTGGTCTAGAGGTGGTCTAATACCAAGGATAGCTTGTTCTTTTGGAGATTAACACTCTCCATCAATATGTGTGCCTTGTAATCACACCTTGATATGGCATCTATTTATAGTTGAGTTTGGGAGGCTAACTTCCCTCAATCACTCTCCAATCAATCAATGATTGATTTGATTCTCTACCTACCACAAATCACGAATTCGTGGCTCCTCTTTCCATTCTTGATCATGTGGACTCAACCACTTAAGATTCTCTTACTTTTACATTAAGTAAACTCTCCAAAAAATTACAAGAGGTAGTTCACAAGTGAACTTTACATAGTCTTCATTTTAAGGCTTTTTTTTATGACTTTGTGGGACTCAAGCCAATACTTAGGCTTGTCATAGACTTGCTCCAACAGTACGCACTTCTTGAATGAAGTTATTGTAAACCTTCTCCAAGAATTTTTGGTGATACATAAGAAGTATGCCCCTTATCATCCAGAAGCTAACGGACAAGCCAAGAGCACAAATAAGATCCTATGTAACATATTGACAAAATTGGTAAATAATAAGTTCTCTAATTGGGATAAGCAACTTCATCATGCTGCTTGGGCCTATTGAGTTGCCTACAAAATGGTACTCAATGCCACCCCATTTCAGATGGTCTTTGGATAGAATGATGTGCTACTAATCCCAACCTTAAAAATAGCACAAGAGCGTGAGTGGAATGCACATGAGTTGTCCTCCAGGATCTTTGATCTAGAATGCAATGGTGAGACCAGGCTATGAGCGGCAGCAGGCATCTACGTTGCAAAGAAAAGGCAAAAGGCATACTTTGATGAACACATAAAGGATAAAGGATTGAAAGAGGGAGACCTAGTGTAGGGTTATACACTAAAGCAACATGCCCATAAATTGGAAAAAAGAGGATATGGTCCCATGGTCATTAATAGAATTTCCACTAGTGGTGCGGTTCAATTGACCACTCTAGAAGGTGACATCTTGCCAAACTATATAAGTGGATGCCGTGTCAAGCTATATCAAGAATCTCTTATAGAGGATATGCTAATGAGACTCAAAAAGTGCTAAGAAGCGAAAAGAAGAAGAGTTAAGGATTGAAGAAGAAGCACAGGCAGAGGCTAGAGAGCACATTAGGCAAAATAAGTTAAGGTAATTAGGCCTAGATGTCAATCTAGAAGCCCCAAGATATCACATGGCTATGTGCACCAAAAGGAGTACACATCCTATCATCATAGACAGATGACCATTCATCATGGTTGAGATAGGGCATGACACTGTGAATAAGACAATCAGAGCTCTAATTGATTCTAGAGGTCTTACTAGTGCAATTAGGTACTGATGTTGTAAAGAATTGGGCATGGAAGTTAAGCCATTGGAAGCTTATTTAGTGGGCTTAGGAGGCATGGAAACCCCTTGTATAGGTGAGATGGATGCTCCTATCCTCTTAAAGGATGCCCCTTTGAGAGTAATGATGCTAGTATGTCATGATGAGGACCTTACAGAACCACTTGTCTAGGGTTAAGATTGGATCTATGACCATGTAGTCAACTTGAACCTAAGAAGTCAACTTCTTCAAGTTTGGGTACACGAACAATGCATTACAATAGAATTAGAGAATTTCATGATCACAACTCCAAGTAGCACACATCTCTTAGTTCTTCGAAGCCTAATCTTAGAGAAGAAGATTTTCTATGTGTCAAAAGCTCTATGATCCAGGAGGACTCAATCATGGACCCCTCCTCGTGCAAAGACTAAGGCAGTCACAATAATTCAACCAAAGAAACAAGTAAAATAGTATAGGAGAATCGTTGTATCTCATAGACAACCAAACTTCAAGAAGAAAGAAGTTCCAAGCATGAAACAATCTTAAAGGTGAGCGGACCCCTCCTCTTGTGCAAAGACTAAGGCAATCACAACAATTCAACCAAAGAAACAACTAAAACAGTATAGGAGAACCACTGTATCTTATAGACAACCAAACCTCAAGAAGAAAGAAGTTCCAAGCATGAAATAGATCTGGGTACAAAAAGGAGAGCAACCACCAATATTGCCACAACAATTCCCATCCAACCAAGCCAACCATGACCAAAGAAGAGCCAAGAAACTATGAAAAGCTCAACCACAAAATATCCAATAAATTTGGGTTCCTAAGAAATTAGCTGCAGCTCAATAAGGGCAATTACACATGTGGGTACCCAAGGCACTCTTACATGCACAAAACCCAATGATCTCCCTCACGAGAAAAGTCTCAACAAAGAAGCCATGGAGAAGCAAGGGTCAATACCAAACACCAAGATCAAAAGAAAATCAATTCACCTCTTTGGCAATAAATAGAAGACAATCATCAAGGATATGGTTTTGGAAGCCAAAAACACCAGTAGTAGCCATAGAACCAAAGAGCAAACCATGTAGGATACAAAATTTAAGCAAACACCCAAAGATGAAGACATCAAAACTGACTAGTTTGCAGCCGAACACTATTCTAAAATGGATCCCTATAAGGAGGAATGATCCATTGACATGTTGAAATCCAATGGATACCTCTAGCAAAGGCTGCATCAACATCAACAAGCAACATTGAAAGCCTCGATGTGCAACAACCATGTGCCTTTGGCATAACCTTGTTTTTTGCACCATTCAGGTCATACATTTCCAAAGTATGCATTAATATAGGGCCACATTACATGACTGTGCATAGACACCATTGAGAAATCCAAGGCACATGAGACACACTTGACATACATAAAATATTCTATTGATACTAACCTCTTTCTTTTTGTTTTATGCCATTGTTCTCCGAAAAAAAGGAAGAAAAAAAGAAAAAAAAGAAAGAGAAAACAAAAAAAGAAAGGATAGGAACCTGCGCTCAACAAATCTTATCAGTGAGTCATCGACAAGAACATTCATTAACAAAGGAAGACATGTCAATGGTCAATCACCGTGATGGGCATACAATATGAAGAGTGAAGATCGATGGACCTTTCACCATGGTAAGAATTGCCTACTTCGGCAACACTATAACCATGATAGATTAGGAAACCTCTTCATCAACATACCCTTGAGCACTTAGTTCAAGACCAAATCTCTTGCACCATAATTCTTACCATGCATTCTCTAAGTATGCATGCATAGGGCCACTTGCATTCCCTAAGTATGCATGCATAGGGCCACATTACAAAGCCATGCACAAGGCACATATGTTCTTCAACCCATGCACTAACACACTTACCCATCATTCATTATGGGTCACCTGTACTTGAAACCCATGTTTGCAAGATCTAAATGAAATCAAGGTTACAACATTAGTAGCTATGAAGAACTACATAGTCGACAACTGCTCAAAAGCAACATTGACAACCTCTTTTGAGCAACTAGCAATTTTTGGAAGCTCACAACAACGTATTCATGCAAGAATTCAAGGAAAAACTACATGCAAAAGGAATAACACTTTCACGGGCTAGCAGTTACAAACTAAAGAAAAGGACAACTGACCTTGGTATACTTGGAAGGCACACCATTCTTGTGGATAGATGATGGACACTACCTCTCAGAGTACTACATGGAACACCCACTATAACAAAGGTCTATCAGGGATGACATACTCGAGAGGGGGGGAGTATTTGAACTCAAGGACATGCACAAGCATGGAAGCACATCAAAGAAGTGGAAACATAAGAAGACGGAGCACTAGGGAGCTCCAATAAGTACATGTCAAATTTTTAGCAGAAATCCCTATTAATAAAGTTATTTTTATCACTAAAAACCATTGTAAATACCATTTCACATTTTTGCAACTCCATTTTGTTCAAGTCGAGGAGTCCGTGAGCTTGTGGGAAGTATCACCCTACCAATTTTCATAATTTTTGGACTCCATTTGAGCCCTCAAATAAGACTTGGAACTCAATTTTTAACTAGGCCAAACACTAAGTTTGGACAGGGCCAAAACTACTCAAAAAGCTATAAAAAGAGCTAGAGAGCTCATTTTGGAGGTTAGCCTGTTAGAGATTTGAGCTTTTGTAAGAGAGCACTTTTGTAATAGAAGCTTTCTCTTGTTCCTCTCTTTGTTCTTACCTTGTGTGTGTGTGTGTGTGTATGTATGTGCATCCTAGTGTGCTTTGTTGATATATTTAGGTAGTGATGTGTGTGAACACACTAGGACCGCCGGGGCACTTTTTTCCCTCTTTAGAAGGTTTTTTTCCCCAAGCTTGTATATACGCCTATTGCCCTAATGGGCTACTTATCTTTGTACATTCTCTAGTAATACATTAAGTATTATGTGTTTGTGCTCAAAGCTTCTTCTTCTTCCTTGTGATGTTCGCATGCTTCCGCAGATGTCTAACTCCAACAATTGGTATCAGATCAGGTCGTCGCTTCATCTAGGGTGCCGTCGATACTCCTCCGTTTGCAGTCTCAGAATCTGAGCTCCTTTCGGCCTCCGAACGCACTATCGCAGTGCTTGTGCAGGCTATTTCTTCTTTTTGTGCCAAAGGTATATACCAGTTTCTGTTCGCCAGTTTAAGTGTCTCGAAGTCTGCTACAGGTTTAGCAGAATTCGTCTGGGCTGTCCCGTTCAACTTTTTGAGATACAGTCAATTTTCTGCATCAAGGTATTTTAGTCACCGGCCATGGCTGAAAGTAGTGATGTATTCCGTATGTTAGCTGTTGAGGATAAGTTGGATGGTACCAACTACCCATTATGGGCTTATATGATGCAACATGTATTGGTTGCAAAAGGATTGTGGAACATTGTGCAAGGTGTTGAAAGACGTCCTGTTACACCTGTAACGACAGGTACTGCAAATACAGGTGCTGGAGCTGATGAAGATGGTGTCGAAGATGATATTCCACAGATTCCTATTCCTGCTGCTATTTCTGTTGCACCTACTGCAGAGCAGATTTGCTGGGATGGCAGAGATGCCCAGGCACATGCATTGATAGCTTTGTCTATCAAACGTGCCATTATTCCTCACATTCGCTCTTGCAGAACAACTAAGGATGCTTGGGATACACTTACCACATTGTACCAAGCTAGGAATGAGGCTCGTGTTGCTTACCTCCGAAAACAGTAGGAGAGTGAGCACATGAATGAAGGTGATTCTATGGACAGTTTCATAACAAAGATCAAAGACTTGAAGGAACAGTTGATTTCTACTGATGAGGTTATACCAAATAGCTCACTTGTGCAGACCGTTTTGAATGGTCTTCCTGACTCATATCAGAGTTTTGCTTCTACTCTTCGATTGATGATGAAAGGCAATCCAAATGCCTTATCATTTGAGGAGTTAGTCTCTGTTCTGTTGCAGGAAGATCAGTCCAGGCAAAACAGGTCCATTATGCGAGTTGCAGATGAAGCGTTCCTGGCTAGTCAGAAGGGCAAAGGAAAATAGAGCTCTTCAACTAGTAAGCAGAAATCTTCTAATTCTGCATATTCGAAGAAGGAAGATAAAGATGAGAAGAAATCAGAAAAGCAGAAATTGTTTTGTAAGTACTGTAAAGGGAAGGATCATATCATAAAGAATTGTCCAAAACTGGCTGCTAAAGAGGCAAAGAAGAAAGAGGCTGGAATGGTTGTTGCAGAGGCCTCTACACCAAAAACAGAGTCTGCAAATCTTGTGCAAGAAGAATAATGGGCATTTACTACTGTCTGCAGTTTTGACCCATCTTCTCATGATCATTGCATGTCTACAGTAGACTCAGATGTTTGCCAGTATTTTGACAGTGGGGCAACCAAACATATTACCTCGCAGCGCAGTTTCTTCTCTTCACTCGAGCCTGCCCCTATAGGGAATACTGTTACATGTGCCAACAACTCCTCTTATCCTGTTATGGGAGTTGGTAAGATCATTTTCACTACTGCTGATGGTAGTTCTTTCACTTTGTCAGATGCTTTATTTGTGCCAAGGATCAAGAAGAATCTGTTATCTGTTTCTGCATTAGCCAAGATTGGCTTGGTTGTGAAATTTGTTAATGACAGGTGTACAGTTCATGACCTGTCAAATGGCGATGTGATTATTTCTTCTAGCATTTTATGTCGTGGGCTGTATAAGCTCATAGACTATGAAAGATCTGAAAATTTGGCATGTGTAGTAAATGATTCTCAGGCTATGTCATATGCAAAGCTTTGGCATGCACGCTTTGGTCAACTGAATTTTGCTAGTTTGCTACGCCTATAGAAATCTGAAATGGTGTCCTCTTTGCCCAAACTTGAGGCACCTGGAAAACATGTTTGTGAAGGCTGTATTTTGGGCAAAATGCAGCGTTCCTTCTTTCAAAAAGATGGTTCAGTTCGGGCTACACAGAAATTGCAGCTTGTACATAGTGATGTCTGTGGTCCTGTGCAGACACCCTCTTTTGGAAATTACCTTTACTTCGTGACTTTCATTGATGATTTTTCTAGGCATGCATGGGTATATCCACTCAAAGCAAAGTCCGAAGTGTTCATGTGCTTCAAACAGTTTTTGGTGTTGGCTGAAAATCTGTCAGCATGTAAAATGGGCACCCTCCGTTTTGATCGAGGGGGGGAATATATGTCTTCTGATTTTAATGCATTTCTGGCTGAACGTGGGATAAAACACCAGTGTACAGTGCCGTATACACCTCAATAGAATGGAGTTGCTGAATGGAAGAACAAGTCTCTCATGGAGATGGCGAGTTGTATGGTCAAAAGTCAGGCTTTACCTCATAGTTTCTGGCTTGAGGCTGTCATGTGTGCAACATATGTACTGAATAGGTGTCCCACTAAAGCACTGCAGTCTATCACTCCATATGAGGGTTGGCATGACCGCAAGCCATCTGTTGCTCATCTGCGTGTTTTTGGTTGTTTGGCATATGCACTAGTGCCTGAACAACATCGTAGAAAATTGGATGATAAGGCACTAAAATGTATTTTTGTTGGGTACAGTTATGAAAGTAAAGGCTATCGTCTGTATCATCCACAAACTAAACGCATTCTGGTTAGCCGTGATGTTGTCTTTGTGGAAGATGCTATTCAGCCATTGCTTTCATGTACTAAGGAGACATCTCTTAGCTCCAAAGACATGTATGATACTTTGATGCCTCTTTTTACAGGTGGAAAGTCTAGTGCTGGTCCTAATGAGGCAACTTGTCAGCCTTTGCAGGTCTCATATGATGATGCAGATCATTCCATTTCTGATGCAGATTTACATGATGCACTTGTTGATGAGAGAGCTAATATTGAGCAGGCAAAAACTATGCCAAAATGGCTGGTTCAGACTTTGCGTGACAGCAAATTAGATGCACCTTTGTCATATCGTACTCGTTTAGGCTCTCATAGTGCCTCTTTTGCATCAGATTGCTATGCTATGGCTGCGTCTAGTCTCTGTAATGAGAATGAGCCTGTTCCTTTTGATGAAGCACAGAATTCAGAAAATTGGATGGCTGCTATGCAATCTGAATATGATGCTACAATGAAGAATGGTACATGGTCTTTATGTGACTTGCCTCCTGGCAAGAAGGCCATTGGCACTAAGTGGGTATACAAGCTAAAGCGTAAACCTGGTGGTACAGTTGACAGGTATAAGGCTAGGCTTATTGCAAAGGGTTATGCGCAGGAAAGAGGCATTGATTTTGATGAGACCTTTGCACCTACATGCCGTATGACTACTGTTCAGAGCATTTGTGCACTTGCAGCCCATCATGGTTGGAATGTACATCAGTTGGACATTAAAACAACATTTCTGAATGGTGACTTGCATGAAGAAGTGTATGTTTTTCAGCCCCGTGGCTTTGTGCAGAAAGGGCATGAAAACCAGGTGTGCAGGTTAAAGAAGGCATTATATGGTTTAAAGCAAGCACCACGTGCTTGGTATGAAAAGATACATGCCTATCTGGTTGCACATGGTTTTGAGAACAGTCCAACTGAAAGCACCTTATATGTTAAGCGTGCTAATGATGTGCTTCTGATCATTGTTGTCTATGTTGATGACATGCTGCTCATTGGTCCTATTGAGAAGCATATTGCTGATTTCAAGGCTGATTTGCATGCCTCATTTGAGATGTCTGATTTGGGGTGAGCACTAAGCACATTGAGGTGCATTACCACTATGTTAGGGAGAGGTTCTCTGTTGGGTAGATCAACTTGGCATATGTTCCCACGCAGGAGAACATTGTAGACCTTTTCACGAAGGCTCTCCCTAGGGAGAAGTTTGAAGCTTTCCGCAAAGCTTTGGGCTTACTTCCTTTTGTGGAGTGATTTCCACCTAGCTTGGCACTTCCTTATACATGAGTGCCAGCTCCTTGTTCACCGCATCACTCCCAGGGGGGATTTGTTGATTTATTTAGGTAGTGATGTCTGTGAACACACTAGGACCGCCGGGGCACTTTTTTCCCTCTTTAGGAGGTTTTTTTCCCTTGGCTTGTATATACGCCTATTGCCCTAATGGGCTACTTATCTTTGTACATTCTCTAGTAATACATTCAGTATTGTGTGTTTGTGCTCCAAGCTTCTTCTTCTTCTTCCTTGTGCTGTTCGCGTGCTTCCGCAGACGTCTAACTCCAACATGCTTCTCACTCACGCACTTGTGCCTTCACTTGCTCACGGTCTTCATACCAGTCCTCACATCTCCGCGGATTGACATTTACGAGGTGAATCTCCTCATGTTGGTACTTACCATTGTGCTAGAGTGACAACAATGCTGGTCTGAGAGGTAATCCTTCTTCTATTTGGAATTCTCTTAGCCTAAGAGGAGTATGAGCAGCTCATGACCAACATCATTAGTATTAAGTAACATGGCGGCTGAGGTAGATTTAGAAACTCTACTCTCAAGATCAAAATGCATAAAAAATGTAGTATGGTGCACCATGTGCAACAAATGAGGTCATGTGGTAAGCGAGTGTCCAATGTTTAAGTGTAACTTGCCAACTATGCAAGAAAGCTAGTCATGGGGCTCAGGATTTTCACTCAAGAGGGATGCCAGCACAAACTTATTCGGCACAAGGGGGTGCTCAACCATCAACCAATGTAATGGCAGTAGCCCCCAGCCAAGGTAACGACTATAGTCAATCACCTAGAGGTAGTTTTGGAAATGGGCCTAGAAGGCCAATTATTCGTTTCACGTGTGGAGAGTGCGGGAATTGTTATAGTAAAAGTACTATGTCGGAAAATGTGCCCCATTGCAGGAATAGCCCAGATGTCAGAGATCATTACACAAATTTTTGCCCACAAAACAAAGCAACTACATCAGGGCCCCACATCCAAATGATATCTATAAATAATCAAGGGAAGAAGAAGAAGTCAATGTTGTATAATCACCATCCACTAGAGTAGTACAATTACTCCAGGGTTATGCAAACAAGAAATAAAGGAAAGATTCAAGAAGAACCAGGCCAAGGATCAAGTACTAATAGAAGTTACAAGGACAAGAGGATACATCAAAGCAAAGTGGATACATATGAAGATACAAGACAAGAGAAAGGAAGCTCAATTACATGTGAAGATGTAAAACAAAAAGATGAAGTCTATGAAGAAAGAGAGGAGCGGCATACCAACACCATGTAGACAATTGGTATTTGTATGGAAGAAGAATTGTTGAACAACCCAGAGGCAGATCTATATGAAGAGGCAGACTTATATGAAGAAGAGAACATGTTGGATTCACTACTTGGAGAAGACTCATCTTCTTGCTATGGAATTTTTCCAAACAACTCAAGTAGAGATGAAGCCTATGAAGAAAAAGAGGAGCTTATTCAGGTTACTAATTTGGGTGAATGTAGCTCAGTGATGAGTAGCACCTCCTTTAATGTCAATCCGAGAAGACGTGAGGATGGTATGAAGACCTCGAACAAGTGATGGCACTAGTGCGTGAGTGAGAAGCACACTAACATGCACACACATACACACACACACGCACACACGGCAAGACAAATAGAAAGACAATGGATTTCTTTAGATTACTTCAAAAGTGCTCTTACAAGTTCAAATCTATTACAATCTAACCTCAAAAATGAGCTACCTAGCTCTATTTATAGTTTTTTACTAGCTTTGGCCCTGTGCAGACCTAGTGTCCGACCTAGTTAAAAATTAGATTCTAGGGCCTATTTGAGGGCTCAAACGGAGTCTAAAAAATATGAAAATTGATAGGTAGATAGTTCTAATGCTCCTCAAGCTCAAGGATTCCTTGGCTTGCACAAAATGGAGCTACAAAAAGGTGAAATGGTATTTACAATGATGTAGAGTGACTAAATTCACTATTTAGGAAGTATTACTTCATGGAAAAATTTGGACGGCCTACTTGCCAGATCTTCGTTGACTACTTTGTCTGCTTGTGCTTTCTCTTTGCTCTGAATCCCTTCTTTGACTTCCTTGTCTTATGAGTCCTTGGGTACCTTGACTGCTGCCAACACCCCCCCTCTCTCGCGTCTGTCGTCTCTGATAGACCCTTGTTGAGTGGATCGTTGGATATAGTAATTCACGACATCGGTCGCCAAGTGATGTTCTGATAATCTCAGTCCTTTTGCCAAATTGGTGAGTAGGGCATCCCAGTCTACTGGCCCAAGAACTTCCGGATGTGGCATGTGTAACTTTTCTGAATGTAGAGCCTGTTCCACAACAAATAATTGTAATAAATGAGATGGTTTGGGAATGAATATCTCTGAATGATATTCCCAGAACCTAGTGATAAACATTTCCTCAAACGTTTGCTTCAAGCAGGCTGGTAGATACTTGATACGAGCATGCCATGCATAGATGACATTGATAGATGGTGTGGTGCTCATATCATAAACAAGGTCTTGATTTCCTTCATTAAATCCGAGAGCCGAAAGATGAGGTTCCTTGACATTCTTAAAGGTCCTGAATGTAACCAGCATTAGCTCAAAGATTTTGAGGCACATCTGTGCCATGACATCTGGTATATTCTTGAATCTAACTGCCCAGTGTCCGATGGTTAAAATCATGTAGTTGACCGTGGGTTGGCCATGAGGGGGTGCTAAGTACACATAGTTTAGCCACTTTTCACATCCTTTAACTGTCAAAACTATTTTGGTGTACTCTGGCCAGGACCTTCTTCGAAAGACAGGGCAGTAGCATGGGTTATACTTGATGTATAATGGCATGTTATTCCAAGTGCGTACCATCTCAGGGTATGTTTCAAGCAGATGGATCCTCCAGGTAGGTTGAAATATATTCCCATATGTGGCACTTGCAGGGATGTCTTCTGGTGCAAATTGTGTCGCCGAGGTTGGTTCTTTTGTTGTGCGCTGCTTTATTTCAGCATTATAATCTGCCATTAAGACACAGAAGGGAACATACAAATCATCGGACATTCCAATCCACCTATGATGGGAGAGGTTTCTAAAGTAATCGGATTTGATGATGATTTCTTCCAATCGGGACATCGACTGTATCTGTACTACCACCCTCTCATCGTGGGTTGTAGCCACCTTCTCTAACCTCTGCATCCATTCAGGAGCTTCGATCTCAATTGTGTCCATTCCTTCTTCTGTTTGCTTACCTCCTAGTGCAGGCATCGGTAGGTATGGGTCCTCAAAGATCTCCTCAACTTCAATTGGAACTAAGTCTTCAGGTTCTGGTTCCACGAGGGGAGAGGGTTGATGCTCATATTGAAGAACTTTATTTTGTAGTTCTGGCAGTTGTGCTCTAAGTTCTGCGACTTCTTCAGATGTGTCTGCTTCAGCTGTAACTTCTTTTGGTGAATCTTGCTGAGCTGCTAGTTGCTTTAGAAGATCATCATGCTCTCTTTCTAAGGCAGCGTGTGCTTCCAAGAGATCGGCGTGTGTTTTCAATACTATTTGCATATTTGTCGATGGGATGGCCTTGAAATTCTCTGGGTCGATTTCTTGCGGTGAACCCTCCATTGTTGCTTCCAAGTTCTCTTTGTTCTCTTTCTGTAGTTGTTTATTTTCTTCGAGTGCTGCAGACATGTGCTTGCATAGTAAGGCGAGCTTACGTCGAAGCATGAGATTATCTGTTATCTGAGCGTGTAACAGATCATCAAGTTGTTGTTTTTCTTCAGTATCTATCTGGGGTGGATTGGCGATTAACTGATCATGTTGTGCTTGCAATGTACTATACTGCTGTTGTAACTGCCTCTTCTCCTTCTCTAAATTAATGAATCTCTCCTGTAGTGTTTCATGATTTCTGAACAAGCTCGTATGCTGGGCATCTAGATGCTGGTAATGCTGTTGTAGTTGAGTCATACACTCGTACATATTATTAAATACATTATTAACAGGAGTGGATGTGGGAAAGGTGTTGAATGCAGGGTGTAGGGAAAAGGGAATGGGAGTGTGTATGCTATGCTAGAAAAGGGTGAAGTGGGTGGTGGGGGAATGGGAGATTGTGGAAATATGGGGGGAGGGAGAGGTGCGGAAGTAGGTGATATGTCCATGACATCATATGTGGATGCAGTCGTGGGAGTGATTGTGAACAAGGGAATTGTCGGTGTAGTGATGGTTGTGAAGGTGTAAAGTGGTGTGTGTAGTTGTGAATATGGACTGCCAGGGAGCGTAATTGGGGGAATGGGAATTTCAGCGGCTACAGTTAGAATTACCATGTCACTGGTAGTATTTACAATAGGGGTGGTGATAGGTTGTGCGGATTGTGAGGGTTGACTCACAGTCTGTGCTTCAGTATGGGAAGTGGACTCTGAGGCAGTGACGGTGGTGGTAACACTGGTAGTGGGAGGTGAAGGTGGTGGAGTTGGAGGTAGGGATGGTAAAGGGGGTGACGGGGGTGCACTTGAGGTATGGGCTTCCTCAGTGTCATGAATGGTTTGAGCCGTTCCCGTGGTCGTGGATGTGGTGCCCTGTGGTTCTGATACCAATACATTCATTTGTTTCCCTGATCGAGGGGGGCATCTGTCGTATCTTCTCTCTGATCTTCGCGAGTGTGCAAGAGCGGTATGCACCGTCTCAGGTACCCCTAATGCATCAGTGATCTAAGGGTTGCTCTGTATTGCTCATCCACCCCTTCCTCTTCAAGGATTTGGTTCATGGGGGCTTTTCCTGCTGTGAGGGACAGTTTGTGTTGTTCTTGAACTCGTTTGATGGTATCATACAACTTTTTCAGTTGCTTGTATAAGCAGGGGCTCCTTCAAGTTCCTGTACGACTTCTTGCTCATATTCATGCTCTTCTTCGTCGGACAGTCCTTCTTGTTCATCCTCTTGCTCCTCTTCTGCAGTCTCCTCTTCATCATCATCCACTTCGACTACTTCTGGTTGGACTGGATGGGGTTGGTCTGTGACTGTCTGTTGCCCGCTTGCCTGCTCTGCCTCAACTTCTAAATTAGTAGCATTAATTATTCTCGCTACCTTCTCATCAGTTAGATCTTCAAGTGTGAAGCCATGAGGGAACTCTAGGTCGGTGGGTATAGGTGGAAACACCAAATTGGGTCCTTCTATGCTATGCCTTGGTAATCTGATAGTGAAGGGTTGCACTCGCCTTGGGAGTCGGGGAGTTGTCTCTGGTGTCAATGTAGCACCGCGGGCCTGTGCACAGGGCATCTGAACTGCTCCCCTCATTTTCTTGGATGGAGGCCCAGCGGTTGATAGTCTACTTTGGAGTTCTTGCATCCTCGTCCAAACAAGTGCCCTTTGAATTGGCACATCATATGCCAAGCATTTGTAAACAATCCTTGTGAGAGCACAACATCCATAAAGTACTGACTTTTGCTTCTTATACCACCGTTGATGTGCCAAGTGTATTTGATCAATAATCCAATGAGGCATGTTGATTGTCAAATCGAAGGCGTCTGCTAAATATAGACTGAACCAGATCTTCTTGGGTGGCATCATGAACCTCCCTTGAGTAGGGAACGCAAAATGTTGCATGCACATGCGGAGATGAATGGCAATAGTTGGTGTCATTGCCACCATATCCTTGAGTTTAGTCAGATTCCTGTTTTTCATGTTGTCTGGGACCATTGACTCCTTCTCTGTGGGGATATGCATGCCTTTCATGTCGAGAGCTTCCCTTACCAAATTGTTCGTCAATCTGAAGTGCTTCAATTCATTACCTCTTGTAAGCGATGGTAGGACAAAGGTGCTATACCCCTTTTTCTCTTTACTGGGAGTGAGGGTGCTAATCAAGTATGAACACCTTAGAAAGTCTGGCTTCGGTAATTGGGAAGTCATCATATAGTCCCGCCTTCTTCCATATCGGTTTCAACCCTTCATTATTTTGAAGCCTCTCAAACTCTTTGGTAAAGAAATGATACCGACCCTAGCGTCTGTTGAACTCTATTCTGGCCTCCCACAAATAAGTGCCGTCTCCAAGAGGTCCTGCCACATCACTGAACCAACGTGAGTTTTTGTTGAACACGTAGGGCATGTAAAGCTCTTAATGCCAGTGGTCTTTCCTTCAACTCTTCCTCAATGGGGAGGCTTTCAATGTCCACAATCTGAGGGCTGGCGCCTACCTGGGAGCTAGTTCCTGCAGCCTTGGCCATTTTACTTCTTGTTTGCTGGCTCTGTGAGAATATAGAAGCATGTGTTAACATTGTAAAGGACAAGATAGAACAATTTTTGTCCTGTTACAACATTAACATGAGGTTAGTGAGAGGTTAGTAGGCCACTAAATGATCAGTGATCGTGTGTGTAGTTAGAGACTCGATAGTCCTAGGAGCTAAATGGAAAGATGTAGTGTAAGAATGATGCAGTTAGTAGGTGGAGGTGAATTTATAGGTGGGGTTTGGGGGTTTATTACAAGCTTTGGGCAAACACAGTGGATGGCTTTTGGTTTTTGTTCGATGGGGACTCTTGAGGGCTTTGTGAGAGTGTCTGCTTGGAAATGAGGCTTTTTAGGGACCCATAACCAAGTGACTCTACTCGTGCTCATGGGTGAATATGTGTTCGTGCATGATGTATAAGAATGGGTATCAGATGTTCGAGTGAGTGAACTATGTTGTACAGGGTGTGGTCTCTGTGTAGCTATTTGAGCCCGCAAGCAAGCCTTAGGCACCCAAATTTGTCTTAATTGTGGGCTAGTCTTCATCGACTTCTTGGGTACCCAGATAGACTTCACTTTCACAGGAGAATTTTTGGAAGACTTCTTATTAGTGTCCTGCTGTTGGTCACTAATAGGAAGTTGAGCCAATTGTTGTGGCTTGATCGCAATAGGATGCTCGCCTTTCTGCACCCACACTTGTTTTGATGGTTGAGACACCGTGCTTTGTATTTTCTTTTGGCTGCGAGCATTAGTCCTCTGCTTCCTCTGCGTTTGATCCACCTTTGGTTGCTGTGTCCCTATGGTTTTCGGAAAAGAAGGGAGTTCCCTCCCATCCTTGACTTCTTTGTTGAGGTAATCATCCCTCTGCATCACATAGTTTTGGACAAGAATAACATGGTCATCTTCATGTGTACTCCTGGAAGGACCAGGAGTGTGTGCCTTTCCTAGTTCCTTGAGTGCTCCATTGTCTAACTCAACTGTAATTTGACTCTGATTTAACCATACCTGAAGAAGTCCACTTCTTAGGTGTAGGTTGACTGCATGATCATAGATCCAATCTTGACCCAAGACAAGGGGTTCAATGAGATCCTCATCTTGACACACTAGTACTTCAACTATCAGTAAAACATCTTGAATATAGAGGGGAAGTTCCACCTCCCCCATGCAAGGGGTCTCCACGCCTCCCAATCATATGAGATATGCTTCAATGGGATTGATACTTAAGTTCAACTTTTGACAGTAAGAAAATTTAACCGCACTAGTGGCTGCACCTGAGTCAATCAATGCCCTTACAATCCTTGCACTCTTTCCTTGTCCTATCTCTAAGGTTACAAAAGGACGTCGATCAATTATTCTATGAGAACTAATGCCTGAAACTTCACACACAGCCATATGATATCCTAGGTGCGCATAGTCATCTGTCCTGGGCTGATCTCTACCCTGTCTTCTCAACTTCATTCTTCGGATGCATTCCAAAGCTTCTGCCTGTGCTTCTTCTCGAATTCGTTTTTCTTCTTCCTTGCGTTTCTTGGAAGTGTTGAGTCTATTTAGCATCTCTTCAGTTAGGGGTTCTTGATATAACTTGAATCTGCATCCGCTTATGTAATTAGGGAGAACATCGCCTTCTAAAGTGGCTAGTTGTATTGCTCCAATAGTTGAAATCCTATTGATGATCATAGGTCCATAGCCACGCTTTTCTAGCTTTCTCGCATGTTGTTTCAGGGTATACACCAAAACTAAGTCTCCAGCCTTCAAGCCTTTATCCTTAACATGGGCATCAAAGTACGCCTTCTGTCTTTTCTTAGCAGCATATATACCTGCTGCAGCTCTTAGTCTTGTCTCACCTAGTCGTTCAAGATCAAAAATCCTCGAAGAGAGTTCGTGACCCGTCCACTCATGATCCTGTGCTACCTTTAGTGTAGGTATCAAGAAGTCCAATGGTAGCACTGCATTTTGGCCAAACACCATTTGAAAAGGAGTGGCTTGGAGTACCGTTTTATAGGCTACTCGGTATGCCCAAACAGCATGGTGTAACTGTTTGTCCCAATCAGAGCATTTAGTATGTACCAATTTAGTTAGCACATTGCATAGAATCTTATTTGTGCTTTCGGCTTGCCCATTAGTTTGTGGATGATAGGGAGCAGACTTCTTGTGTACTACCAAGAACTCTTGGAGCAGATTTTCAATAACTTCATTCAAGAAATGAGTCCCTCTATCACTAACTAGCTCTATAGGTAGCCCGTATCTAGTGAACACATTCTCAAATAAGAACTTAGCGGTCGTCTGAGCATCATTCTTTGTCATAGCTTTTACCTCTACCCACTTGGTTAGATAGTCTGTGGCCACAATGATATATTCAGCATGTGAACCCTTAGCTGGGGGATTAATTGGACCAACAAAGTCTATTCCCCACTTAGAGAATGCATGTCCATCCATCATAGGTTTCAAAGGCATATCATCTTTACGTATAGGATACTGAGTTTGCTGACAGACATCACACCGCTTCACATAGGTATGTGCATCCATCTGAAGGGTCAGCCACCAAAGACCTGCAAATAGTATAGCCTTGATCACTCGATCTGGTCCAAAATGTCCTCCTGCTACACCTTGGAGTAGTTTCCAAGATCTTAAGATACTCGCTCTCATGGACACATAGCCTCAGGTACCCATCTTTACCACGCTTGTATAAATTATCACCAATAAGCGAGTAGTCTAGGGCTTCTTGTTCTAAACTTCTTTGCCTGGTCAGGGTCATATCTTGAGGGAATGTTTTCGTCCTCAGGAAGGCTACTAGTGGTTCACTCCAATCTGGCACTATGGACACTTGATAAAGAGTGGCATGCTCCACAGGTGGTTTCGTGCAACAGATTGGGCATTCTTTACACATCTTATGTACATCAGCTTCCACAGTAGTCCAATGCACTCTGAATCTCCTTAGTGTCTGTAAAGTTCTTTGCCTCGAATGGTGTTGATCTAATGCACCTACATGTGCTAATTGCAACCATTTTGCGTACTCGTCCTCTTCCACACAACAAGCCAATATCCCTTGTTCAGTCTGTTTGTACACACTTCCTGCCATGATATGGTACTTCTAGGCTTTTACTACCTCCCTATCTTGAGTGTTTATGACTGGGTGGTTAGGCCCGTATGTCAACACTAGTACTAATGGCTTAGCCCACTGAGGTACAATTTCCAAATTAAACAAGTAAGCATCAAGAAGGTCATCTGATACTCCTTGTGGGGCTTCTCCAGATGTGAGCCTAGAGAGATGGTCTGCTCTCAAGTGAGTCTTGCCTTTCCTCACCACAACCTCAAAGTCGTATTCCATTAGCAAGAGAAACCATCTCACCAATCTACCTATATTGCATGGCTTGTTCACGAGATATAACAATGCTTGATGGTCAGTAAAAAATTTAAACTTATTTGCAAGCAAATAATGTCTAAACTTTTTAACCGCATACACCATGCCTAATCCTTCTCGTTCGGTGGTGGTATAGTTCCGTTTAGCTGCATTTAGCTATCTACTAGCATAGGCAATTGGAAGGTCCATATTACCTTCACCAGTAGGTTGTGCGAGTACGCATCCAATAGCATAATTGGATGCGTCCACGTGAACATGAAATGGCTTATTCCAATCTGATGTGGTCAAGATTGGTGCTAAACATAATCGCCCTTTAAGCTCATTGAAGGAATTCTCACATTCATCACTCCACTCAAAGTTAGTCAAAAGTCCATACAGAGGCTTTGCTATGATGGCATACATGTGTATGAAACGTCGGTAATAACCACAATGCCCCATGAAAGCTTGTACTTCCTTGACATTCTTTGGCCTAGGTAGCTCTGCTATAGCTTTCACTTTTTCTTCGTTCGTAGATATGCCATTCTTTGACACTATGTGTCCTAGAATCTTGCCTTGCTTGACCATGAAAACGCACTTTTCTGGGTTCAGGCAGACTTGATATTCTCTACATTTGTCAAAGATTTGCCTAAGTTCTGGTATATGTGTCTGTCTAATGTTGGAATGAGCACAGAGATCATCAACATAGACCTCTAAATTCTTCCTCAAGAACTCTTTAAACATGTGACACATCAATCTTTGAAAGGTTGCAAGAGCATTGGTAAGGCCAAATGGCATTACTCGAAAAGCAAATATGCCCCACTCTGTGGCAAAAGCCGTCTTATGCTGATCTTTTGGGGCAATGGCTACCTGATTGTAGCCAGAAAATCCATCAAGGAAGTTGTATACTTCCTTGCCTGCTACTCTTTCTAATAGATGTTTGGTAATTGGAAGTGGATAGTTATCTCGAATTGTGGCTGCATTAACCTTCTTCAAGTTAATGCATACATGTAGCTTTCCATTCTTCTTGGGCACCACTACAATGGGGGATACCCACTCAGTGTGCTCAATTTCATAGATGAATCCAGCTTCCACTAAGCGATCTATCTCTTCTTTGATCTTAGCAGCGTAATTATCGTTATATGTGTATGGCTTTTGCTTAGAGGGTTTTGCGTCTGAGGTCATGGGAATTGTGTGTGAGCATATGTCTGGGTCAACACCCTTCAAATCCTTATAGCTCCAGGCGAATACATCTCGGTATTCTCTTAGCAAGGCAATCAACTCTTGCTCTTCTTCTTCCGTCAGGTCATGTCCTATGTAGGTGCACCTTTCTTCTCCTTCCTCTATGGCTACAACTATTTTCTTGGTGGTTTCTTTGTTATCATAGGCCTCCCCTGATTGTGCCTCACGTTTAGGCATTCTTATCATGACTCTCCTATCATCTATTTCCTACTTCTTAAAGTTTTCAAGGACTTCAAACAAAGATTCTTCTTCTTCTGGTGTGACTTCTCTCTTCTTTCTTTTCTTGCCTTCACTCTTGGTGGTCACTTGTGTGGTTAATCTCACCTCGTTCATAATTTCTGCGTGTCTCTAAGGGTGAGCTTCTACCTCATAGAAGTATTCCTCATCTGATGCAAAGGGTGGGTCCATGATGATTGACTCTAGGTCGGAGTCACTTGCATCCTCAAATGCATCAGGGCTAGGTTTGCATTCTTCTAAAACCGAATCTCCCATGATTAGCTCTATTGAGAAAACTGAAATGTCATAGCCATCCTCGTCACAGTGGGGTGTCCATTGTTCTTCATTGATGGCTACATCCATTGTTGCTAAAATTTTTGCCCAGCTGTGAGGTTCAAATTCTTTGTCAGGGAATACGACAGGTGCATAGGCCGGGTCTTGAATTGATCTATGGGTTTCCTTCGCACCTACCTCTCTGGCTTTTTCTCTCTTCTCTTCTTCTACTGCTACTTTACACATCCACAAGTGGGTGTCTTCATGCATCCATGAGGATCCTGATCCTATGGAGTTCACAGACTCCGTGTCATCCTTGGCTCTATGGATGGGATTCCATTGAATAGGCGGTACGTCTCTATGAGAGTAATCCTTGAGATTGACTTTGGTTGTAACACCTAGGTGTTGCAAATACAAGGAATTGGTTCCCCAATCCTATACCACCTGTAACTGTCGCATAAACGGTCTTCCCAAAATCATCTCATAGGCATGATTTTTGCTAAAGTTGCATATAGGAAAAGTATGCTCAAACTCAACACCACACGTGGTGAGAGTTATTCCTTCTAGCAATCCTAAGGGTCTCTCTATGTGACCATCAGCCATTTGCAATTTCATTCTCGTTGGCCTGAGTGCTGGCCAACGCTTCCATAGGGAAGTGGTAGCAATTGCAACTCCTGCGCCTGAGTCTAGAATTGCCTTGGTTGTGTACCCCTAGTGGGTAATGGGAAGATAGGTGTTTCCTTCTTCTCCTTCACTCATATCTCCTATCTTGTCTATAGGAATTTCTGGCACTGTTCTATGAGAACCTACTAGGGAATGCGGTTTAGCTATCTCTAGTACTTTATTGGCTATATGTTTCCATAGTTCTGGCTTAACCTAGAGTAGCTCTTCTAAAGTGAGATTGCATTGCAATTAAGTATTCTTCACTACCTCCGTGTTCCTAGGTATGACTGAGTCTTCATTTCGTAACATGACTGTGGGTGTTCTCATACAAGTAGACTTAGCTTCCCATGGGCCTGTGAAGTGGGGTAATTCCTGTAAAGAATTAGACTCAAAGTCTAATCTCTCTTGAGATTGGGCACTCTCTTGCTCTCCATAAATGGAGGGAATATCTTGTGGGAATTGATCATGTGCGTCATCCACAAGTTCAAAGGGAGGAGGGACTTCACTTTCTTTAGCCCATTTTTCTTCTTGAATCTCTCGCAAGAATTCTGGTGAATACCTGTTCATAGAAGAAGATGTGTCTGGCTCTGTGGAGTTGGGCACATAAGCTTCCGGGGCGGGAAGGCTTAGCCTTTCACTTGGCTTGTCCTTATTTTGAGAGACGGGTTCCTTTTCTGATTGTGCTATTAGCCTCTCCAATCTTTCTAGCAGTCCATCAAAGTGCAACTGCCTCTTAGCTGAACTAGAGATATTAAAGAGGCGAATGGCTTCAAACATGGTTTGAGCCAATTCCACCATCTTAGCAGAAATTTTGGTTCGTTCAAGCTCTAGTTCTGCTCTAGGTAAAATTTTTCATGATTGGTTACATTTGGCCCTTCTTGGATTCTGGCCTGATATGCCTTAAGCATCATGTTAAGGTCCTCGGGAGTGGGATCTGCTAGGTCTGATCCTACTCTAGGGGGTGGTCGGATCAGGTGAGGTGGGTTGGAAGGTGGTGGATCGGATGGGGATGGGAATGGTGATGGTGGGATAGTGTGAGAGGGAGGTTGAGATGTAAGTTGAATTATCTTGGCTCTCGTTTCTCTTAGGCTTTCCTCGAGCTCACTCATCTTCTTTGCCCATTGCCTTTTCATTCTTTCTCGACTATCCTTCCAGCTCTAGTCCTCTTCTTCATCATGCTCTCCGTTTCACTAACCTCTGAGCTCTTTTCCTGGCCTACACTTTGGTTTTGTTGCAAGGCTTGAGCCCTAGTGACCACTTGCACTGGTGCAGTGGAAGTCACACTCCCTGTGGAGTCTACAACTAACCCAATAACATTAATAGGAGTGTTTTTTGGCATATTATTGGGGTTCTTTGGGAAATCTCATAAGAGATGCTCCTTTCCACAACCTTGACAAAAGCCATGGATCGTTATTGACTGGGGTTGTGTAGGTGCAGGCATGGGGCAATCACGAATAAGGTGATCTCCTTGACATCTGTAGCATGGTCCTCTAGGGAATGGGGGTCTTACCTGCCTAGGTTGAGGTCTAGAGTTGGGGTTTGCGTACATGACATTTGCATACTTTGGCTCCGAGCTAGGCTCACTCGGTTCTTCACTATAGTAGGACTCACCATGTTCAGGGGACTGCATGTAGTAAGCCTAGGGGCTATCAATGTGTGTAGAATCAAAGCTATGGTCACTAGGGTCACTTTCCGAAAGTAATGGAGTTACTGGGACTATAGCTCTATTCAAATTTTCTTCTGCAGCTGCATACTTTACAAGAATTACATTAGTTGGAGCGGGGGGTTGTTGTGCTAGCACTGGTTGAGATCTCTGCTGGGCCTGATATTGTGGTTGATAGGTTTGTTGAGGCTTAGCATACTGTTGTGGTGGGTACTGGTTCTGATATCTTCCCTGTTGTGGATAGGGCTAAGGGTAGGTTTGCCTAACCACTTGCTTATTGTATGGGCAGTCTTGTGCTGTGTGATTTGTGTCTCTCCGTTCTATGGTGCAGTACTGGCTACTAGGATTCACTTGGGGTTGAGCCATAATGGGACATACATTCGCCATATGGTCACCTCCACAAGTATAGCACCGTTTAACTGGGGCAAATCTTGGGATTTGTTTGCTAGAGACACCTAATTTTTGAGGTACTTTCTCAGCGAGTTCCTCAATAGATGTGGATTGCGAGGAAGAGAGGCTAGAAGAACTATCTAAATCTTGGTAGATTTTTGAAAGCTCTAATTCCTCCCCTAGGTTATCCTCGATGTCGATGCACATGCGTACACACTCTCCTATGGTCCTCGTGTCCTTTAAGTACACGTATGATCTCAACTTTGTACTTAGCAGTCCATCTAGGAATAAAGCCACTTGTTTGGCTGGTGTGGGTAACTAAGAAATAGGACATCTCTCTAGATATTGCCTAAACCTTCTTCCTGCAAGTCTGACTGTCTCTTGAGGGGTTTGCTTGAAGCTATGAATCAGTGAGGAAGTGTTATGCCTTATGCCACTCTTAGAAAATTCAATAATGAAAGCCTCTAGAAGTTGGTCTATGTTCCTGAAGTGTCTTTCATTTAGTGGTTGAAACCACGTAAGAGCGGTGTTCCTAAGAGTTAGACCAAAGGCATTGTATTGCGTGAATAAGTCCTCCACTTGTTCAGCTCTCAAGACTTGCCTAAATTCGGCCACATGATCATATGGGTCTCCAGTGCCATCGAAGTAATTCTTCATGGACTTAACCAGCTGTGTAGGTCTCAAGGTTCTGGTGTGTTCCCTTGGCCTTGGCAAAGGAAAATCATCAGCATTTCTTAGGTTCCTTGGAACTCTAGTTCTCTTTGTTTCTTCTCTATCCGTCTCTGCTCGCGTTCGTTCTCTTCCTTTTGGGTTGGCAAAGCTTACCTTAGGTCTATCTCTACTTCTGTCCCTTTGAGCTCCATGAGCTTGGGATGTTCCTGCTCCTTGGTGGCCAAAAAAGACATTAGATCTTGGTTGGGGAAAATTAATATCTCCCTTCCAAGTGTATGCATGCCTACCGTGCTCTATAACCACAAATATTCTCTCCGAAGTGTTGTCTAAATAGGTCACTTTGCCTGGGCTATCAGGATCTTTGAATTCATAGATCGTGATCGTTCCTATCTCATTTGACTGGTCAGGCTTATACCTCCAAAAGGCTTCATCAGTCTCTCGGTTCTAGACTAGATTCATGCTCTTGTTGTCCTGGGGAATCCACTCTGGTGTAATAATTCTAGTAAGAATAGATTTGCCTCGAGGGGTTTTAGGCTCTCCACCTAAGTTTCCTTGCTCCAGGTCACCTAAGTCTGTTTTTGGGATCACATTTCCGAATTCATCTGTCCTATCTGGGTGACTAGTGACTACATATATGGTTCCTTCTTTGTCCAAGTATGCTCCATTTTCAAACTTGACTGCTGGACGTTCTAGTCCAATGGATTGATCTGGGTTTTTGACCTTGACCACAGATCTTCCTAGGCCGTCCTCATAGATGCTAGCACCTAATCGGTTGGTCCTAAGGTATTCCAGCTGCGTCTTATAGGGGCCTTCTACCCTATGTAAGTATGGCCTGAACTTCGTGTATGTCTCTCCATACCTTGAGACATCTCTGACTCACTGGTCTCAGAGCTAGGGTAGTACGAATGATGGCTCAACTGCTAGGCCCAAGACCTAGTAGTATGATTGACACTAGTCTCTGAAGACCTAAGACTCTGTCTATCTCTCCCTAGGTGTCGTCCTGATCTAAGGTTCATATGCTTAGCTGAGCAATCCCAATTTTTACCCAAGGTACAGCCTCGTTGTCGATCAATGTGTATCATTCACTTGTTTCTTTTTTAGTTGATTATCGTGTTTATGATCTTGTCTGATATCACGTCGTCGGGAATACTTAGGTTAAATTCCGCTGTTTCAATTGATCGTTCCACGTTAAGTTCCTTTCCTTTAAAGTTATCGGTCACACACAGGTTATCTCTTGACTTGAACTTGACTTCTTAGATAGTCTTTGACTTGTCTCGTGCCTATTGTTGCCTTGACTTACTTCTAGCACTATTCACATGTAGCCTAAGCTAAGAATTGACAAAGGGGTTGAGAGTATTCCAACCTCACTTGCAAATCCCTTGCTCTTTGGTGCTCAAGAACCCCGTTCTCAAGCTTGTGGAATGCCCTTGCTTTGGATGCCTCCTAATGCTCTCAGTTGTTGGAGACCTCTTAATCTCCAAAGGTTTGATCTATACTGATTTAAGAACACTTCTATATCAGTTACAAACCAAACTTTACACAAATATTGTTCTTCTTTACCAAAACTTTCATCAACACTTCTCTGAGTGAAGAAGTGTTTACTTCAGAAAGTCTGCTTCAGAAATCAACTTCATTTCCTGCACATAACTTCAAATTTCTTCAAATAAATGATGCACAAGTATTCGCAATACCTTTGCGCAATCATACCAATCATTAGCTCTCAAAACTAATCATCAAAAGTTTAATTTGATCCTTAAGATCAAAGATATGTCATAACTGTCTTCCAGAAGTAGCGCCTTCGACATGGTCAACTTCTTAAGTTGATTTCTCACAGTACAAGTCCCGTTTTGCTAAATGCTTCTAGCCATAGCTTCCTTATCTCCTAACTTAGATTTTAAGTGCTCACTCATCAAAAACTTTACAGTATACACTGAGATCTAAGTAAAACAGTGAGACGGAAAAATGCGCTACTCTCAGACTTCTATTTTCACATTCTACATACAAATGTTCCTATTGATCATTCTCACATTAGGAGAGGAATTAGATCATGAAACTCTGAACATAGCTTCATTAGCTTCTCAATTAGATGTGTACAAAAGGAATCTTGATCCACATGATCAGACTGAGAGCACTCAGAGAAAAACCCATCGCTATTTTCTGGGAAAAAACTCTCTACACATCTCTAAGACATTTGTCATCTACAAATGACTCTCTCACACATTTCATATCATCATTAAATTATATATACATGATTTTAGACTTATCCCGCGTCTATGACATTACTCCTTATCATCCTAAGGATTTAGCTCTACTCAGATTACAAGGATTTCCACTTATATGTACATATGTATACAAGTTATCATTCTGAAATCTCCTCATTTTCTCAAATGATTTCTTCCACTTCATTCTGACCATAAACTTTCTTCAAAGTCTTTATAATCACCAATTTGTGATTGATTTGTTCCAACAGCTCCCCCTCAATCACTAATTGTGATTATTCCATTCTTCTTCACTCCTACCATCTCTTTGAATCTCTGTAGCTTAGGTCCATCCAAGCTCTTTGTCATCATATCTGCCACTTGTTCTTTTGTTGGAGTATACATCACTTCAATCTCTTTATCAAGTACCTTTTCCCTCAAGAAATGATACTGAATCTCTATATGCTTAGTCCTGGCATGAAGAACAGGGTTAGCTGCCAAATACAAAGAACTCATATTATCTCCAAAAATAATTGGAGTACTCTGATCAGTTTCAAAACTCTTCATCAAGGTCTTCAACCATATCACTTCTTTTGCAGCTTCTACCATTCCTTTATACTCAGCTTCTGTGGATGATAAAGCAACTGTATGTTGCTTCTTTGAACACCAAGAAACTAATTTATCTCCAATATAACAGAGATACCCATGAGTAGACCTTCTATCATCTGAGTCACCTGCCCAATCTGCATCACTAAACACTTTGATTCTTGTGTCAGAAGTAAACCCATAATACAAACCTTCACTTAGGGTTCCTTTGATATATCTGAGTACCCTTTGAGCTGCAATCCAATGAGTCTTCTTTGGACAATGCATAAATTGTGACAACACACCTACTGCATATGATAAATCTGGCCTTGTCAAGGTAGCATAGATTAAACTACCTACCAAACTCTGATATTTCTTCATATCATTGAATTCTTCACCTCCATACCTGCTTAATTTATGATTTACCTCCAATGGTGTAGTTGAAGTCTTGCAATCTTCCATGTTAAACTTAACTAGAAGATTCTTCAAATACCTCTCTTGTGAAACATATACTCCATGTTGAGTATACACAATCTGCATTCCTAGGAAATAAGATAAGTTTCCCAAATCACTTATCTTAAACTCCTTCTCTATTTGCCTTTTAAGTTCATTGATTCCTTGAGCATCTGTTCCTGTGACAATAATATCATCAACATAAATACACATGTAAATGTATCCATTTTCACTTGCCTTCACTAACAAGCTGCTATCTGCCTTTGATGCTTGAAATCCACATTCATTCAAGAACTTGACAAGTCTGTAATTCCAAGCTCTTGGGGCCTGCTTCAACCCATACAAAGCTCTCTTGAGCTTACACACATAATCTGATCCAATTGAATTCATAAAACCTTCTGGTTGCTCCATATATACTTCATCTGCAATGTATCCATTTAGAAATGCATTTTTTACATCTAATTGTGATAACTTCCATCCTTTACAAGCAGCAATAGCAATCAATGTTCTAATTGTAGACATTTTAGCAACAGGACTAAAGGTTTCATCATAATCTACCCCATAAGTTTGGGCATAACCTTTGACCACAAGTCTAGCCTTGTATCTAGACACCTTACCATCTGCAAACCTTTTTGTTTTATATACCCACTTACATCCAATGACTTTCTGATTCTTTGGTCTTGGTACTAATTCCCAAGTTTCATTTTCAAGTAGAGCATCATACTCTTCCTGCATTGCCTTTTCCCAATTCTGTTTACCTTTGGCTTCTTCATAAGTGATTGGATCTTCTTCTGTCTTCACAATGTAAGCATAATCTTTTATTGTTAGAAAAGATGTATCATAACTATACCTTATAGGCTCTTTCCTTTCCCTTGAAGATCTTCTGATTTCTGCACTTCTCGAAGTTTCAGCCTCATTTGATTCTGGATCAAATCTTGGCCCATCTTCTACATGATCCTGCAATCTACTTTTAGAGTCAACATCATCAATACTTTCTTCATACATTTTTACTTTTGCCTTTCCTTTTCTTTGTATCTCTTCAACACCTGCATAATCATTTGTTGATCCTATATACCATGTATTTTGCTCATCAAATGTCACATCTTTGGTAACAAGAAATTGTTTTGTGGATGGACTCCACAACCTGTAACCCATCTGTCTATCATCATATCCAATAAACACATTCTTCTCTGCTTTTGGTTCTAGCTTATGTCTTAATTGTGAAGGAACATAAGCATATGCTACACATCCAAATACTTTACAATGATCAAGAGTAGGTTTCTTACCCCACCATGCTTCATAAGGGGTTCCTCCATCCAAAGCTTTACAAGGTAACCTATTCACAAGGTATGTTGCAGTATTAATGGCTTGTGCCCATAAGTAATTTGGACAATTCTTTTCCTTCATCATTGCTCTTGCAAATTCTACAAGAGTCCCATTTCTCCTTTCTGCTACTCCATTTTGTTGAGGAGAGTACCTGCAAGTTACTTCTCTTTTTATACATGAATTCCACAAATAATCATCAAACTCTTTAGAGAAATACTCTCCCCCTCCATCTGACCTTAACCTCTTAAGCTTTTGCCCTGTGATCCTTTCTGCATAGGCATGATAATGTTTGAATGTCTTGAAGACTTCTGATTTATCCTTGATTACATACAAAGTAATCCATCTGGTTGCATCATCAACAAACAACACATAATATCTGGATCCATTTATGCTATAGTCCCTTGAGGGACCCCATACATCTGTATGAACCAATTCAAGCATATTTGAATGCTTGTACCCTGATTTGTTGTAAGAACCTTTATGTGCTTTACGTAATTGACAAGCTTCACACTTGTACACCATATGTTGCCCTTCAACATTCGGCAATCCAAGCACCACCTGATTCTTTGAAATTTCCTTTATAGCTCTCTCATTGAAATGACCTAGCCTTTTATGCCATAGGTCTAATTCAGACATCTTTTGACTTCCATAAGTAAATAATGCATGTCCCACATTACCTTGGACTTTGAGAGTGAACAATCTTCCTTCCTTTTTTCCTGCAATTATGTTTCTATATCCCTGATTTGGATCTTGCACATAAACACCATCATTTGTGAATCTTACCTCATATCCTTTCTCCACAATTTGCCCTACACTTATCAAATTTTTAGGAATAGTAGGAACATAAAGTACCTTGCTCAAAAGTGTACTTCCACTCTTTGTCTTCACTGATCCAATGCTCTCCACTTTATGTTTGGTATTGTCACCTGTTTGAACTGTATGTCCATTCACCTTTGCTTCCATATCAGTCATCAAGGATAGATTCCCACTCAGATGGTTGCTACATCCTGAGTCAATATAAAACACTCTTTGATCTTCTCCCACTGATTCATGAGTTGCATTCAAGATAAGAGTCATATCATCCTTCTGATCTGATGCATAATTATAATAATTGTTGTTGTAGGACTGAGATTGGAAGTTTCTTCCACCTCCTCTAGCATATGATGTCCTACCACCTCTTCCTCTGAAGTTGCCTCTTTGGTTTCTACCTCCTCTACCTCTTTGATTAAAATTCTGATTATTGCTTCCACCATTTTGATTGTTATACCAACAATCATTTGCCAAATGATTGGTTCTGCCACAAATCCAACAAGCTTTAGCATTATCTTTGTTCTTACCTCCTCTTCCTTTACCTCTGAAATTCATCTTTCCTTTTGTGAAGTTAGCTTGACTTGAAGTCCCTTCATCATCAGTTGATTGCTTTCCCTTGCCATTCTTTTTCTTGTCCTTGGAGTACATAGCTTGATTTGCACTTCTATCATTGTCTCCTTTAATGTCCTGTTCAAAAGTTAGCATGTGTCCTAACAATTAATTAAGATCAGGAGTAAAGTGATCAAGTGACAACTCTATGGATAATATGAAAGGCTTCCACTTCTCATCTCCTCTCAGACCTGTAAGTATTTGCCTTACCAACTTATCCTCTTCAATGTCTTCATCCACTGCTCCCAAGCTATCTGCAATATCCTTCATCCTTGCCACATAATCAGAAATTGATTGTGAGCTCTTCTTCTTGAAAGTTGTGAACTCAGCCCATAGTGAGGACTTCCTTGACTTATTTGTATTTTGGAAATGCTCTTCCAAGGCATTCCAAACATCTGTTGCACTTTCCAATCCTCTAATGTGAGGTAGAAGATAATCATTTACAGCCATGTAAATGATACTCCTTGCCTGAGCATCCTTTCTCATCCAAGTCTTCAAAATTGCAAGTTCTTCCCTAGTTGGTATACTAGGATCTGCAAATTCAGGCTTTTCTTCTTCTCCTGTAATAAATGCCATCAGATCTTTACTCATGAGGTGTGCCTCCATCCTCATGGACCAAGCTGGATAGTTCTCCCTATCTAGCTTATCAATCTGCAAGCTTTCTCCCATCCTTGACCTTCTGTATGTGCAATTACTATGGTTTATAAGGATAAAGTGTACCTTTGATATGAAGCTTTGATCCTTCCTGATTTTCTTCGAACTCATGCTTTAAACTTCTGCAGGTTATCTTCAATTATTTGTCCTTATCCTCCTTTGATTAGGAAGAACTCCAATATCTGCACCAATCGGAACTTCAATTGTCTTTTCTTCTCTTGTATTTCACCTTCAGCTCTAATACCACTGTTGGAGACCTCTTAATCTCCAAAGGTTTGATCTATACTGATTTAAGAACACTTCTATATCAGTTACAAACCAAACTTTACACAAATATTGTTCTTCTTTACCAAAACTTTCATCAACACTTCTCTGAGTGAAGAAGTGTTTACTTCAGAAAGTCTGCTTCAGAAATCAACTTCATTTCCTGCACATAACTTCAAATTTCTTCAAATAAATGATGCACAAGTATTCGCAATACCTTTGTGCAATCATACCAATCATTAGCTCTCAAAACTAATCATCAAAAGTTTAATTTGATCCTTAAGATCAAAGATATGTCATAACTGTCTTCCAAAAGTAGCGCCTTCGACATGGTCAACTTCTTAAGTTGATTTCTCACAGTACAAGTCCCGTTTTGCTAAATGCTTCTAGCCATAGCTTCCTTATCTCCTAACTTAGATTTTAAGTGCTCACTCATCAAAAACTTTACAGTATACATTGAGATCTAAGTAAAACACTGAGACGGAAAAATGCGCTACTCTCAGACTTCTATTTTCACATTCTACATACAAATGTTCCTATTGATCATTCTCACATTAGGAGAGGAATTAGAATCCTACGTGGCAGTCGGTCGGTCGTGGGGCCTGTCGGTCGCGATCGACAGGGCTGTCGGTCGCGATTGACAGAGGAACTCGGAAACTTTTTACTGCGTTTGGTGATTTAGAGTGTGCTCATCTTGTGAGTCATTGTGGTGTACTTTGTTTTACCAAATAAGCGATTTTTCTATTGATCGCGATCGACAGAGTTCTGCGACACAGAGACAGGGCCAAGCTTTTTCGTACCTGTGCAGCGTGGTGGAGATGGTGGGATAGCCAGATCCTGCAAGAAATCTCAAGAAACATGCAAAAAGAGTGCACACAAATCGCTCTCTCGCTCTCTCTCACAAGTGAAATGAGGGAAATGGGAGGGGAAAGGAGATATGATAAAAAAACTGAAAATTTACGCGATGATGGAGATCGAGATCGGATATGCTGAGGATGATGATGGTGAAGTAAGAAAGAGAAAAGTAAGAAAAAGTAAAGAAATTACCTACAATGCCAACGTCACAACTCTACGTCTTACCATCACACGCTCGTCCTCAAAGCTGGTTCCCCGGCAACGGCGCCAAAATTTGGTGTAGCTCAATGATGAGTAGCACCTCCTTTAATGTCAATCCGGGAAGACGTGAGGATGGTATAAGGACCTTGAACAAGTGATGGCACTAGTGCGTGAGTGAGAAGCACACTAACATGCACACACATACACACACATGCGCACACACGGCAAGACAAAGAGAAAGACAATGGAGTTCTTTAGATTACTTCAAAAGTGCTCTTACAAGTTCAAATGTGTTACAATCTAACCTCAAAAATGAGCTCCCTAGCTCTATTTATAGTTTTTGGCTAGCTTTGGCCCTGTCTAGACCTAGTGTTCGGCCTAGTTTAAAATTAGGTTCTAGGGCCTATTTGAGGGCTCAAACGGAGTCTAAAAAATATGACAATTGATAGGTAGATAGTTCTAATGCCCCTCAAGCTCAAGGACTCCTTGGCTTGCACAAAATGGAGCTATAAAAAGGTGAAATGGTATTTATAATGATGTAGAGTGACTAAATTCACTATTTAGGAAGTATTACTTCATGGAAAAATTTGGACGGCTTACTTGCCATATCTTCGTTGACTACTTTGTCTGCTTGTGCTTTCTCTTCGCTTTGAATCCCTTCTTTGACTTCCTTGTCTTGTGAGTCCTTGGGTACCTTGAGTGCTGCTAACAGTGAACCAGGCAAAAGCCATAGAAGAGAGAAGAAGAGAAAAACATCTAAGTGCAACACTGATAAATCTACTTCAAATCCTATATCAGTGGCCACTTTGTTATGGATAATGGTACATATATCATCTGTTATGTTAATTTTTATGGTACTAAGTGTAGGTCTTTACAAGGATGTGGAAGAATTATCTACAAGTCTTTGGAAACACAGGATTCCATTGGCTAAAGAAGCTGGAACAATAAGAATGAAATTTTGTGGATTAAGTCACACAATAGCTGAAGCAGAGATACAAAAGATGGAGTATGGGGGAGATAATAGTCCGGTGAAGGATTGAGGGTGGCTCTATCAAATGGTCAGTGTGCCCAAAAGGAAGATAGATCAAATGAAGTGTAGTATAATTGGAGATTGTGGAGGGCAAAGAACTTCCATTAGTCATCATATTCAGGCTCAAGGCCTAGCATCAGCCAAAGCAAAGCTTTCTAGATCACCTAGAACTTGCAATATCTATCCAAGTTATACATAACCTTCCCGTACCATTTTTTTCTTAAGTTTTATTAGGTTTCATCAATTTTCATGCTTGTTCTTTGAGTTTTTATGCAATTTAGAAACCATTTCCTAGCGCTTTTCATGAACAATTTTCTAGAAAATTTTAAAAAAAATTTAAAGGATCTTTACAATTTTTTTAGAATTTTTAAGAATTTTTCATCTTGTTTCAATGTCATTTTTTCTTGATAACATAGAGGAAAAAAGGAATCTCTCTCTAGTTTTGAGTGGGATAAGTGGTGTAGAATTTTAGGGAATTTTTTGAGATTTTTTTCTGATTTTTTTGGATTTTTATTTGGATTTTTAGCTATTTTTAAGGTATTTTCCAATAAAACAGCCCTCATGGCTGCTTTTTTTTTTTTGAAAGGGGTCATTTTCATGTTTCTTGACACTGGTTGATTCAATTTTTGCATTAATTTTATGAGAATCCCAAATTTTCTCTCAATTTTTGTTAAGACCCACATGTTTAATGCATATTTCTCATGTGTTTTCTATTTTGCACATGGTCCACATGGTCTATTATAACCTTATATTCCCAGATGTTTCTCGTTATTCCATGTGAACCCTTTGGAGCTCTCATGTTTTAGGATTTTGGCACCATCCAAAGCCCTTTCTAATCCTCCATAACCCTCCCTTTATATCTCCACCTTGCCCCAACCTTACCCCTCCTTACCCTATCCCTAATAACCCTGGACTTTGCCTTGAATGGATATACTTATGCATGCCTGGAAAAATCATCGATGAAAGTCACAAAGTAAATATAATTTCCAAAAGAAGGTGTCTGCATAGGACCACATACATCACTATGTACAAGCTACAATTTTTGAGTAGCCTGAACTGAACCATCTTTTGGAAAGGAGGAACGCTGCATTTCGCCCAAAATACAGCCTTCACAAACATGTTTTCCGTTGCCTCAAGTTTGGGCAAAGAGGACACCATTTCATATTTTTGCAGGCATAGCAAACTAGCAAAATTCACATGATGAAAGCGTGCATGCCGAAGCTTTGCATCTGACATAGCCTGAGAATCATGTACTACACATGCCAAATCATTTACAAATCTTTCATAATCTATGAGTTTATACAGCCCACGACATAAAATGCCAGAAGCAATAATCACATCGCCATTTGAAAAATCATGAACTGTACATCTGTCATCAATAAATTTCACAACCAAGCCAATTTTGGCTAATGCAAAAACTGATAACAGATTTTTCTTGATCCTTGGCACAAACAAAGCATCTGACAAAGTGAAAGAACTACTATCAGCAGTAGTCAAAATGATCTTATCAACTCCCATAATAGGATAACATGAGTTGTTGGTGCATGTACCAGTATTCCCTGTAGGGGTAGGCTCGAGTGAAGAGAAGAAAATGCACTGTGAGGTAATATGTTTGGTCCCCCCACTATCAAAGTACCAAACATGAGTCTACTGTAGACATGCACTGCTCAAGAGAAGATGGATCAACATTGCAAACAATAGTAAACACCCATTCTTCTTCTTGCACAAGATTAGTAGACTCTGTTTTTGGTGCAGAGTGCAACAACCATTCCAGCCTCTTTCTTCTTTGCATCTTTAGCAGCCAATTTTGGACAGTTCTTCATGATATGATCATTTCCTTTACAATACTTGAAAAATAATTTTTTCTTTTCTGATCTCTTTTCATCTTTTTCTTCCCTCTTCGATTGTGCAGAATTAACAGATTTCTGCTTAGTACTTGAAGAGCTCCATTTTCCTTTGTGCTACTGACTAGCCAAGAAAGCTTGATCTCCAACATGCATAATGGACCTGTTCTGCGTGGACTGATCTTCCTGCAACAGAACAGAGACTAACTCCTTTCATCATCGACCGAAGAGTAGAAGCAAAAATATGATATGAATGTGGAAGACCATTTAGAATGGTCTGTACAAGTGAGCTATCTGGTATAACCTCATCAGCAGAAATCAATTGTTCCTTCAAGTCTTTGATCTTTGTTAGAAAACTATCCATAGAATCACCTTCATTCATGTGCTCACTCTCCAACTGTTTTCGAAGGTAAGCAACGTGAGCCTCATTCCTAGCTTGTTACAATGTGGTAAGTGTATCCCAAGCATCCTTAACTGTTCTACAAGAGGGAATGTGATGAATAATGGCACGTTTGATAGACATAGCTATCAATGCATGTGCCTGGGCATCTCTACCATCCGAATGAATTTGCTTTGAAGTAGGTGCAGCAGAAATTGTAGCACAAACAGGAATTTGCACAATATCATCATCTTCGATACCTTCTGCATCAGCTTCAGTACCTGCAATTGTAAGAGTTGCAGGTGTGACATGACATTTTTCAACACCCTACACAATGTTCCATAGTCCTTTTGCAACCAATACATGTCACATCATATAAGCCCACAACGGGTAGTTGGTACCATCCAACTTATCCTCAACAACCAACATACGAAATACATCACTGCTTTTAGCCATGGCCGGTGACTAAAATACCTCAAACGAACTACCCAAAAAAAGTTGAAAGGAAGTACCGAAACAAGTTCTGCTAAACCTGTAGCAGACTTTGATCTGCTTATATTGGAGAACCAAAATAGGTATATACCTTTGGCACAAAAAGACAAAATAGTCTACACAAGCGCTGCGATAGTGTGTTCGGAGGTTGAAACCAGCTCAGATCACAATTTCGGCACCATAAAGCGAAGCAGTTTTGATCTCTGGAACACCCTGAGTATGCTCACCAAATTTCGTGCGAATCTGAGACTACAACCGGAGAGGTGTCGATGACACCCTAGATGAAGCGGCGACCTGCTCTGATACCGATTCTTGGAGTTAGATGTCTGCGAAAGCACGTGAACAGAACAAGGAAGAAGAAGAAGCTTGGATCACAACACACAATACCCATCGTATTACTAGAGAATGTACAAAGATAAGTAGCCCATTAGTGAAATAGGCATATATACAAGTGTTGGGTTGTAGGGTATGCACACATCCTCAATTGTGCATAAGAACCCTCCCTAGACCATGAGAATAACCCTCTTTGTATATACTTGAGTGTCACATGTGAACACTCTCCAAAAATCACTTTTTGATATTTCCTTATACCATAGCGTAGGTGACCCTTGGATATTTTACCTTTTTTGTTCTCCTAAAGGAAATCCCACATAGAAATTCCCACGCAGGCACATTCTTGGGATATGGTTGTTGCAAGAAGAGATTTTAGAATATACTAGAAGATATGTTAGTTAGAGAGAGATCTACTTTTTGACTTTTCAAAAGAGCACATGGGGAATAGAGCTTAGCTTATAAATAGAAGCTCATTTTTGTAAAGGGGGAGCTTTTGGTCGACGTGCTCTCATGTAATATCTCTTATCAATGGAAGAAGGCTCTCATTTACTCCAAGAATTGTTACATTTACATGTATTTGTGTCTTTGTGAGTGTGTGAGAGTGGAGTGTGTGTGCCTATGCATGTCTCTCTTTTGTGTGAGTAGAGTAGTTGCAATTGCTTGTATTTTCCTCATGGACTAGGATCCTTGACTCCCTATTCTCCTTGTTTTCAAGCATGTGGCATAGCATGGGGCTGATGCCAATGGCTTGAACATGTGGGAGGTAGGGGTGGATGAGAGGAGAGTCACTCTTGAGCTTTCCTTCTTGCTTCCATGCAAGGTGGTGAGGGTTCTTGGTCATTCCTTGCTACAATCTCAACACTTTTTGGTGTCGTTGCCGGGGATGGTCGGCCTTTCATCACTTGGAGAGCTCAAGAACATGTGGTTAAGTATCGTGTTGCAATGTTTTTGCTCAATTACGTAGGATTTGAGTTTTTGCATGGCACTTTCACCCTTCCATTGGGCCATTGGCTCCCAATTTCATGTTTTCAGTAGGTAGTTTTAGTTGATTTCTGTTTGATGCACAAAAACACCCCCTAACCCCCTCTTCTCTCTCTCTCATAATTCCACATACACATACTCTCTGGAATCACCCCTCATTTTCTTCATTTCTTGGAATTGGTGTTTGCCTTGGGTAGAGGGATGGGTGGTACTTCTTGTTCACTCCCTCAATTCAATTCTAAAAATAACTTCAAGTAATCGCATGTGAAATGCGGTGGCAGAACTACACGATTTTTTTCCCTCTTCATTGGAATTTGCATCATTCTGTTGGCCCAAAATTCAGGGGTCGAAAACCTTCTCTCTTTCGCCTCGGCCTTTTCCTAGCTGTCATACGAGCGTGGACTGCATGGAGTTGGGCGACGACTTAAAGATGGATGCATGGTAGGTGAGGTGGGGAGTTATTTCCTCCCACTCTCTTGCTTAGCGTTGTCTGTGATCTGGCGATGAATGTTGATGGGGGGAAGCTATTACTCTCCCTCCATCCATCAACCTCTTTTTCTAATGTGTGATAACGTTGTGTTGGTCCCTTTCGTCTTCGTCAAAGTCTGCTTGGGGGTGGAGCTCCAGTCCTCTGCATGTCTCGCTTCATGGTGAGTGCTTAATGGTTCTCAAACTTGATTTTCTATAGTTGAGATAGGCTTTTCCCATGTCTTGTTTATCAGGCCCGATTTCAGTGCTACCTCGGTAGGGCTTCTTCATCAATATGAGGTGGGGGAATCTTCCCTTTCCTCCCAATACCTAGGCCTACTTCCTTCCTTGCTTTTGCGCCTGCAGGCTTTCTCTCCTCGATGATACTCCTTGGTGCTGAGCGCTGTTGGGAGGGGTCTGAGCTCCTCCAAGATCCCCTACTTCCCTTACTGTCAAAACCTTGTTACATCAAGCTTTGCTTCCTCAATTCCTATCAGGGTTGAGCTTTGTTGCGGATGAGTTTTCCTACTCCATTACTGTTCAGTTGAGCTCTTCTTATCAGATCTGTTCATGCATTTTGTCGGTCATGGAAGGCTCATGGTCATAGCAGCCTGTTGAATACGAGGCTTATCTTTAACAGGTTTCCCCTGGTAGTGACGTCGTGGATGATTCAAAGCACCATTGTAAGGTTCAGTCGTGCTCAGGTCTTGTTGTTTTCTTACTTTTTCTTTTTTTTATACCGCAGGACATGAGGCTCTATGTGTACTTCCTCTCCTGCCCATCTCTTGACTAGTGAAGTTGGGGTTGAGCGTGTGGTCTCTCTCCTCCCTCAGCTGCACGAAGTCCAGCAACCTCTCACTTGGTAGAGGTGTTCCTGGTGCACAAAGATGCTTGCTCATGGTATCTTCTCTGTCATGTTCCGTAAGGGCTGCCAAGCAAAAGAAGTCTAGTAGTTCTGAAATGGTAGGGTTGCATAGAATTGGGAGCTGTTGTATCTGCTATACTCAGATGAATTTTTTGGAGTTTTCTTGTGTTTCAAGCTTATGTCGAAAGGATAATATGAACGAAAATTTGGCATGGATCCTCTTTGTGGCAATCGTTTCTTGGCCAAATAGTTGTCTTCTAATCGCTTGCTGTTCCTGTATGACCATACGGGTGGTGTGGGTGGCAATCAATTATTTTCTGCAATAGGTTGTAGGAGTCTCAAATGATACTCTATCTGAACACCTGCTTTTGTTTGGGGCATATCCCCCCCCCCCATTATGAGGCTCGGTGCTCCTTACTTTTGGAGATGCCCTTGCTACGAATCGCGCATGCCATCCCTTCCACTTCTTGGATTCAGTCAGCAGCAAAGTTCCAAACTGTGGGAGAAAATGCTACATCTAGAATCCCTTTTGCTCAAATTTAACATGATCCTCTGTGTTGGAAGTCGTACTTGGTTCTTTCCCCTCGGCTGCTTGCCTCTACCACAAGCACCTCCTTCTTGTGTGGGGCTAAACTCTTTGCCTCTACCCATCTCATGATGAGCTAGAGGCAGATGGGCTTCCCTTGCTTCAATGTTGGTTTTGGTGTCAATATCCTTAATACTTGTCGAGGCACAAAAAAAACATTCAATTGTAGGTTTCTTTACATGTCTAACATGTTGTGCTTGGCTCTATTATCCTCGCAGGCGGATCGTTGCTAATTACGGGCAATCTTTATCATTTTTGATACATTTTATGATCTTAACTAATAGCAATCTGTTCTGTGAATCTAGACTGACGCATACAAGACTGCCGAACCCTGCATCTTTCACATTTGCACTTTTGAGGAATTTTCATTTGCACTTTTGAGGAGTATGATGTCTTGTCAATGTTGTAATGCAACCCTTTAATGGAAGTTTCAAATATTCCTCTCTCTACACCAATATGCTATTCTGATGAATAGTGTTGTGTCGATTATGATAGTTGTTTTTGGATCTAATCAGTCTTTGCGACTAGCATAAAAAATTGATGTGGCTAGTGAATGGATTATGCCTGATGCCGGCAAACTGACCCGTGAATATCTTGCTAGAAATGGACATTCTAGCCAACCTTTGGCTTCGTAGCAACTCTAGAATGCTCATTTGAAAGATGATGACATGGGATATCTTTGAAAATGGCACAATAGCACATTAACATCACTCGTTTGGGTTCTTTTTTGTGTGCTCAGACGAAGGGCCACTCATGGCTTGCAGCAACTCGGTAAGGTTGATGAGCAATTGAATTCCTGCTTGCTGTCTGGTTTTCTTGGAATGATTTGAGGTCTCCATGCTTCTGCCATCTGTGCATCAGAAGGTAATATTGCTCTACTAAGGGAAGCATTGTTTTCAATCCTAGGTAAATTGTTGGGGTGCAGGATTGACACTCATACATCTGATCTCCCTAGTATTTGTTTAAATCAATGTATTTTGCAGCCAAGGTATCCTACAAGTACATTAAAAGAAAAACTGAATTGTTTGGGCACGTTGTGGGAGCGATTTCTGACGGCTGGTGGATCAAATCAACCGTCTCACTAACGGTGCACGCCGGGTGCTTGGAGCAAGCTTAGTTGAAGTGGACTCTCAAAGAGTAAATAAAAACTCAAGAAAATAATTAGGTCAAAATCAAAGACTTATAGTATAATTAAGAGTTCTAGGAAAAATTTGCATAATTTGCAAGTCCATGTAATAAGCATAAAGTAATAAAATGTTTCCTCTAAATCAAACAAACGATTATGACATAATCCTTTTTTCTTTTCTTTATGATAAACCTAGTACATTTTGTTTCAATTAGTATTCACATTTGGACATATGAACTCGTTTTTTTTAGCAAAATAACTCTAACCATTAGCTTGAGTAATGAAAATGTCATAAAAACCTTAGATATTTACTTTATAATGGTCAACAATCTTTTTTAACCTCAAATTCTTTGATCAAAATTTATCTCGTTCGTCTTCATTTCAAACATTAGCATGTCTCAAACTTAAGCGCTTAATTCATAAATGTGATATCTTGATCAAAACTGTCACATATCAGACAATAGCTCTCTTTCGATTAAGATCGATCAAAGATATGAATTACTCGAGTACCACTCTTATTAGATCTGCAACGTTTCACTTTTAATTTCTCCTTCACACGACAATATTCTCTGTGCAAAACAAGGTTTGTATGAAAGCCAAAAATCGAATCATATAGGATGGTCGATGGTCAACTAGTTTAGACTCAAACAATACTCAATGCTTGTTCAATAGCTAAGTGCTGCTCAAATTAAAACAAACTAATATCAATCAATTTATAAAACTATAGATAAAGAGCAGTTAGAACTAACAATTTTCATTGTGCCCATATAAAGAAGAAACATACAAAACCCAAGATCAATTATGAGGCGAATCACTGAATCAACTCATTTCATGAGGAGACCTTACCGGCTTGCTATTCATTTATTGAAGCAAAGGAAAAGTTGCGCAGAAATCAAAATACGAAATATGTCCACTGAACATAGAGCTGATATCTGCAACTTATATTAGGAAAGTAGTTCATGTGCTATAAAGATCTGAGGGTGAGTAACACAGATAATTTCATTTTTCTGCTTCTTGTCATTCAGATTGGCATCTGGTTTGTAAATGATTGAATTTCTCTATCATTCTCTTTAGCAGATAACACTTTTTTCCTCGTGGCTTTGTTCCATTTAGCAGATACCAAACAAAATTTATATTGAAAAACTCCTATGTTAGCGGATCTCCAATGACTCACCACTTTGAGATCAATTTAAATGGCAGACGAAAACGATCAGTTCCTAATCTAAAACTTCTATGAAACGATGGATATGAGGATCAACTTTTGTACTCGCACGACTATCCGAGAGGAACGCTTGCAACACAGAAGGGACGCATGGCTGAGGAGATGAAGAAACAGTAAGAAATATATGAGAAAAACCTGCAGATCCACAACTGAGAGTAGTTTTGATGAGACTTCAGTTCTGTAGCTATACCTTTCTCTGCGTCTGCTTACTTCCTTTGTGTGTGCACGTAGCAGCTTCCAAGTTACTTTGGTTGCATCAAAACAACATTAACTTTATGATCTTTTTGCTAAAAATTAAAGTAAAATTATATCCGTAATTCTATATGTTGCAAACGATCTAAAGCTTTTTGTATGTACGCAATCATCTGCAATACGTGAATTCACGGAATAATCACGATTTATACCAACATTTCCTGATCAGTCAGATTAATTTTAAAAACGTGCAGGCAACTCCGAGAGTGAAAAAGAAAACATAACACTGCTATTGAAACATACAGAGTCTATCTATGTTGACGTCTGATTGGTCATGCAGCAGCTAACTTCAACAATGACAATGTGTGAATACATACTTATCAAATACTCTAGTAGTTTCAGCCCACAGCAATCCCTAGTGAAGGTAAATGTGTGACGAAAGGTGCAACAGACATGAATTCATGAATTAAGAGAGAAAGGAGATATGCAGTACACGCGTAGTTTTTATGCATAAAATTTCTCAGACGCTTTATCAGAGATATGCAGAAAAACACAAGTTGCACATCGATGAAGCTTTATCTCTGGTGAATATGTATTAAAATGTACATTAGCTTAACGATATCTGATGAATTGTTAAATTCATAAAACACCACTTACAAGCTTTGAGAAAATTGACAAAAGTAGCGCAATTTCAGGTGCAGAATTCTTTGCAAATTCTCTTAAATCTTGATGGTCGTTTCCACCCGTTAGCTTAATGTTCTTCAAAAAGTTACAGTTGCACTCTTCCTTCTAATCTGCAGTGAGTATTGCACAGGCATAGATGCTCGTACTAATTGCGATCATATGTTTTCTTCTCTGGAATACTTCTACAGCATCAAGGTACAAGCCTTTAATTGCTTGAGCCACTCCTTCTCTGCAGCGTATCCCTTCTACTCTCCCCCTAGACTTCAGATCACCCTCCATCTGCTGAATATATACATGCGCCTTCTTGACCTCCTTTCCTAGAGCAAATCGTCCTTTTTTCCCTTAATGCTTCTATTGTCGAGTGACCTCCATCATGCAGATCTCATCCTTCTTCTCTTGCATGTCCACCACCACGTACTTTAGAACATCTACCTCTCTGCATGCGTACTCTCCTCCAGAGATCTCAAACTCTACTTTTAATTTAAAACAAAAACTCTTTATTTATTAAACGTTTCTTCATAAAAAAAACGTACGCCCATCAATATATGCTCATATACATTTCTATACATCTTAACCCATCAATATATGCTCATATACATTTCTATACATCTTAATGAGAAAAAAGAAAGGCCACCAGCATAAAACATGTTCCAATAAATAGAACACAGGACATTTTTTACTTCATCAATTTTGATCATGCCTCCCATGTTATCTCCACTACCGAGAGATTTTGCTTTGTAGAATAAAACTGATGAAGCCCTGTAGAACTTTGATTGCATCGAAAGTGTTTAGTTGGTTCCATATAGTTGTCAAGATCTTTACCACGAACATGTATATCTCCGATGAACATTGTGCATGCGAATTATTTTTAGTGTTTTGACTTCCAAGTAAGGAGAGTATTTCTCTCCGACAACACCTTGTTCATTTCATATATGGAGTACTAATATCTTTTGTGCTCAAAAAGTTTCCCATACATTGTACTGCATCGGATCCTTCATCGTGAGGGATATCATTTTAGACTTCAGGATCTCTTCAAGCACAATTTCTTCCTATTCTACCACTTAAAGAGATGAAGCTTGACATATCTAATGCTCAGATAGATACACAAGCTTTCTAAAATTGATTTGATTGTCTTATGCTCGGATGACTTGTCATATACTCTAGTTTCCTTAAGCTTTTAGGGTTGGAAGCTATACATGGTACCTTGCTCACATGTTGGGGTGTTGATTATTGATATTTGAACGAATTATTATGACCTGCATAAGTCTATCAGTGGTAGGTTAATACTAATCTTGTCTAAATTTTGTGATTGCCCCATGAGGGCTAGTGTCCAAAACTACATCTAGACCATTGAAGCAATTCTACTTACATTTCAGGAAAGATAAAGTTTATGTTTTCCATAAGCAATATCATGTCAAAGAATTTCCTTGTCATATGCTACAAAGATATGTGGACATGGGATTGACTCACTTGATCGCTCACATCACTCCAAAGCTTATGTGTTCACTCTATCTATGCTCTCTGTGCGAAGTTTCCATCTGTTTTTTTTTTTACAAGTTGTCTTCAAGGCAAAAAGATCTCAGGAAATTTTTGAAGCCATCTTGTTCTTGTACATTTGTTGACTAACTACATGGATTTAGACCGGCTCTAGGTTTAAAATTCACAACGGTTTGGGTGTAGCTTATGTCTAAGTCTCTATTACACTTGGGCTATAGAATCTATGGAAAATGCATATGGATCTCTATTAATGATCTTACTCTTCATGGTGGACCATTTCTGACATCACTCATAATGGGATGCATCAAAATTGAGTCTTATATATGATCATGACAAGTAGGAAGCTGAACTCTGAGTATTTATGTGTTATGATTGGATGTGGCTCTTTGCTTTCTTATGATATACAAGTTTCACTATTAGCTACTATGCTAAGTCCTAGCCAAGGAGTCCCTGTCTTAGCAATACTTCATAACATAATTTGTACGATCGTATAATGAGCATGCACTATAATTTTCCTTTTATAAAAGATGATTATGAGCCTTGCAGGGATCGACACTTACTAGAAACTGAATGCTTGCTCCGGGAGAGGGTCTGCTCAATATTTTAGGCATAGAATCTGAAGGATTTGTCGAATTTGTCTTGATCTTGCAAAGCTACTGGAGACTTGCTCAGATACAAAAGTCACATTGGTATAAATGTTGTTTGATGTTTTGTACATTGACCCACTAACAGGACTCGGGTCCAAGACTACACAACTCTTGCTACATGCTAATGCATCTCTCTTGATTCTACTCTTTATTAATGCAAGTGGCTGTTTCTAAAATTCCTGGGTTGGGTGCATAATGCTTGTACTTCAAAATGTTCTTCATGATGTGAGCACCAACTCTTTAAAAGGATATTTGCAGGTGAACATGCACATAGGGGGTTGAAATTTTTAATTCAGACCTGTTCTGAACTAAATTAAGAGTAAAGTCACAATGGAATGAGTGATTGTTTTTTACCAGGGAAGTCACTCACTGGTTTCACAATGCTCATTTAAGGCTTATTTTGAATTGCTGGCCAAAACACTCCGGACTTCAGAACTGATCCTTCTCACCTCCTATAGATGACTTGCTACTGTGCTTTGCATGAATGACTCTAGATAAGCTGTTTGAATTTCAAGAATGCTTGTAGAATGAAAAGAGTCATAATATTGCACTATTTTCTAATCTTTTTATGAATGCATAATATTCATGTTGATTAGCAAGCTTGCTGATATGAGCATAAATGATGGAAGGACCATAAAATAATCATGAAACCACATTCATCTCATGGTGTACCGTGCAATATGTCTCACACTCACTTGGGGATAGCATATTTAGGAATGACAATATGATTATGGCATCACAAAGATATAAGGCACATATGGGTTCTTGTGGTGTTCCTTGCTCTTTAGCTGTAATTCTTGGATTGCCAGAATAACAAGATTTTCACGACTTCTTTCAAGAAGAAAATTCTTGCAGAAGTGGATGCCCCTGAAGAGGAAACTCAATTTGAAGTGAATGTTTATCTCATTACTAGATGCAGTCTTCTTGCTCTTTTGTATGTCATTTCAGATTTAGGAGCTTCTAGAGAAGGCATTTCCAGCCTTACAAAAAGACTGCATAGTGGGATGCATGCTGGGCTGAGTGCCCCCCAAGGGGATTATGTCGCCCAACTTTGAAGATTGAAGATTTGCAGATCGAAGTAAAAATTGAAGACTTGCTGCCTGAAGCTTTGCAGACTAAGGAATTGCAGATTTTGAAGAACTAAAGAATTTCTAGACTTGACTCCAACTTGGAACAATTCAGTTATGTATGATCCTCTTCTCTTAGCTTTGTCGAGGATGACAAAGTCTAGGGGAGGGAGAGTGTTGGGTTGTAGGGTATGTATACATCCTCAATTGTGCATAAGAACCCTCCCTAGACCATGAGAATAACCCTCTTTGTATATACTTGAGTGTCACATGTGAACACTCTCCAAAAATCACTTTTTGATATTTCCTTATACCATAATGTGGGTGACCCTTGGATATTTTACCTTTTTTGTTCTCCTAAAGGAAATCCCATGTAGAAATTCCCACGTAGGCACATTCTTGGGATATGGTTGTTGTAAGAAGAGATTTCAGAATATACTAAAAGATATGTTAGTTAGAGAAAGATCTACTTTTTGACTTTTCAAAAGAGCACATGGGGAATAGAGCTTAGCTTATCTATAGAAGCTCATTTTTGTAAAGGGGGGAGCTTTTGGTCGACGTGCTCTCATGTAATATCTCTTATCAATGGAAGAAGGCTATCATTTACTCCAAGACTTTTTACATTTACATGTATTTGTGTCTTTGTGAGTGTGTGAGAGTGGAGTGTGTGTGCCTATGCATGTATCTCCTTTGTGTGAGTAGAGTAGTTGCAATTGCTTGTACTTTCCTCATGGACTAGGATCCTTGACTCCCTATTCTCCTTGTTTTCAAGCATGTGGCATAGCATGGGGCTGATGCGAATGGCTTGAACATGTGGGAGGTAGGGGTGGATGAGAGGAGAGTCACTCTTGAGCTTTCCTTCTTGCTTCCATGCAAGGTGGTGAGGGTTCTTGGTCATTCCTTGCTACAACCTCAACAACAAGCCAAGGGAAAAAACCTCCTAAAGAGGGAAAAAAGTGCCTCGGCGGTCCTAGTGTGTTCACAAACATCACTACCTAAATATATCAACAGAAAGAGGATCAGGAATAAATGCTCGAGTTCAAATTTGAAATTGACAGCCCCTCATAATAGTAAAAAAGCCACCTATCACACTTAGGTGTGCTAAAGCTTATAATTTAGGAAAATAGATCCTAGAGAATCTTTTCAAGTTGATGTAAACACACATTCTACTTTGAATTCTATATCTCACATGTGTGTAAGCTCTTATAGGATTTGAATAAGCTACTAGACCCCTTGCTTAGCAAGCCCCCTACTTGCTTGATTATTTTTCTGTAGACATTGAGGAGCCATGTCTAGCTCATAGATTTTTGTATGTTGGAGCTAAATAGCTTTGAGTGTTGATCGAATATTCCTTATCATTTTGTATCCATTTCTTGTAATCTTTTGTTTTTTAAAGTATATCATTTTCTTATAAAGATATCTTGAAGCTCATGTTAAGCTCCACATATTCTGAGAAAAAGTGATCCAAGACTGAGCAATGGTCTTTGTGTGGATTCCTAGTGAAGGCAACAACTAGCATGTTTTTCAGCATTGGTTCTCACAGTAGGAATGAGCATTTTGAGTGAGATAACCTGCATTAGAAAGTTCTTATTGTTGGAGGATAAACACTCCTATGTGCACAACAAAAGCAAATGAACCCTCCTAGGATCCTAAAATTTTTCAAACATAGGTTCTCTATTTTCTAAGTTTCTCTGAGTATATGCAGAGAATGAAAATGACATTTTTCAGGCATAAACTAGACTTTAAGATCTTTCAAATGAGAGTAAAATCACTCCATTTGGATACTGGATGATTCCTCAACTACCTTCAACAAAACAGATAACTTGATCTCTTCACAGAGTATGAGCTAACTAGACAGACACTGTTCTGGACATTTCTCTGCACATGTGCAGGCACTGAACCTGAGACTTATACCAGACAAAGTAGAATTTATAAGCTTTCCAACAAGACAAAAATCATTGCAAATGGATCCCGGATGAAGGAGAAACAACAATTACAAGACCGGGGGGTGTGCCAAAAACATCTAGATAGATAGAGTGTGTAAAAGTGAAATTTCTGCAAAATATGCAGAGAACGGCTAGCAGGGGGTGTGCTTAAGCAAGAGGGCAGCTTGGGCACGTATTTCCATGACTCTAAGTCATAATACAACTCATTAGAGGTTTTAAAGACCACATACTAACCTCTTTAACCAATCAAAAGCATATACATGTCAAAAGTGAGGTCCAATCATATCAAGAGGTGAGCTAAATCTTCTCTAATCAACTTCTTTCCATTATGGGCATAATTGGATGCCTCCAACTCGTGGAAATCAGCCTCCTTTGATTGTGGATGATGTGGAAGGTTCAATTTGGGGCATGTTCCCACACTCTTGAGCTTGAAAAACTTTCAACACTCCCCCTCAAGCTCAAGTCTTTTCCTTTCGTTGCTTCAACCTATGTCTCTTATGTTGATAGCTTCCTTGAATCCTCCAAGCTTTGTACCTTCAAGAAACTTTGTCATCATGTCTGCAACCTGCATTTTAGTGTTCACATACCTTATATCTACCTCTTTTGCCATCACCTTTTCTCTAATGAAGTGGTAATGAACCTCTATGTGCTTGCTCCTTGCATGAAACATGGGATTGTTAGCTAGATAGATGCTTGAAATGTTGTCTCCATAAAGAGGAAACTCCTCCACTTCTACTTCCAAGTCCTTAAGTAGCTTCTTAAGTCATAATAGCTCACATGTAGCCAATGCTAAACCTCTGTACTTAGCCTCTGTGGATGAAAGAGCAACAGTGGGTTGCTTCTTAGAGCTCCAAGAGATCACTTTTGTACCTATCATGAAAACATAACCCGATGTACTCCTTCGATCATCCTTGCTACCTGCCCAATCAGCATCACTATATCCTTTGACACTTAGATCAGCATCATATGAGTAAAATAGACCTTGGTTGATGGTGTGCTTGATGTAACGAAGCACCTTTCTAGCCGCCATAAGATGATCATGAGTAGGTGCATGCAAAAATTGAGAGAGAACACCTACTACATATGCAAGATCAGGTCTACTGAATGTAGCATAAATTAATGAACCAATTATGCTTCTATATAGTGTAATATCTTGTATAGCCTCTCCTTGACCTGCAACCAACTTTGTATTGGGCTCCATGGGCTGAGAAAGTGGCTTACAACCACTCATACCAAACTTGTATAGCACATCCAACAAGTATTTTCTTTGAATCAAGAAGATGCCATTGTGTGCATAGATTACCTCTATTCCCAAGAAGTACTTTAGTGTTCCAAGATCAGATATCTTGAACTCCTTCCCTAGCTTTGATTTGATATCTTTAATACCTACAATATCACTTCCTGTGATGATCAAATCATCCACATAGATGCATATGTATATCGTCTTGTCTCCTTGCTTCTTCATGTAAAGTGATGGATAAATAATCCACTAACCTCTGATTCCAGGCCCTTGGGGCTTGCTTTAGTCCATATAGTGCTTTCCTTAGCTTGCAAACATGATTTGGGTACCTCATACTAGCGAATCCTTGAGGTTGGCTCATGTAAACTACTTCTTCAAGCTCTCCATTGAGGAAGGCATTCTTCACATCCAATTGATATAAGCTCCATTTCCTTGATGTGGCCACTGCAATCAAAGTCCTAATTGTTGGCATCTTGGCTACGGGGCTGAAAGTTTCATCATAATCTATCCCGTAGCTTTGGGAGAAGCCTTTCGCCACCAACCTTGCTTTGTACCTAGCAATGGAACCATCTCAATTTCTTTTAATTTTGTAAACCCACTTATTACCTATCACCTTCATGCCTTCTTGAGCTGGTACCAAGCTCCAAGTATGGTTCTCATCAAGTGCTTTGAGCTCTTCCTTCATTGCCTCTTGCCATTCCTTGCAATCCTTAGCTTCTTCATAACTAGTTGGTTCTTTGTCCTTGATTACTTGAGTCATGTATGCATAATGCTTTGCAATGAAATTATCATATGTTAACCTTTGTACTGGATATCTTACTCTTGAAGACCTTCTTTCACTTCCTTTTGGTGTGGTTGCCATCTTCTTTCTTTGTTTTGCCACTCCTGGAGTTTGAATTTCTTCTATCTCTTCATCTTCCAACATGCTCTCGTCCACATAGCTTCCTTCTTCAACTAAAATATTCTCTTTGCCTTTGACTTTGCTTTCTTCAGAGCTGGTCTCTCTTTCCCTAAGCCTTCCAATCCCTGGTGAGGGTGTCCTTGTGTTGCATGAGTTGCTTGGACCACTTAACTCCATGCTTTCTTGAACTCTATCATCATTCTTCAAATTTGTCTCACCTATGTCTTCAACCTGCAATGGACTCGTGCATGCATACCAAGGCTTCAACTCATCAAAGACAACATCCCTACTTACCTTCAGCTCCTTGGTGATAGGGTTATAGCATTTATACCCCTTTTGTTCCATAGAATATCCCAAAAAAATACATCTTTCAGATTTGGCATCTAACTTTGACCTCAACTCTTGAGGTACATGTACATAGCATATACAACCAAAGACTCTAAGATGTGAAATGCAAGGTTTTCTTCCACTCCATGCTTGCTCAGGGGTTAGATGATGTATACCTGATGTAGGACATCTATTCATGATGTATGTGGCTGTATATGTAGCCTCTCCCCAATAACAATGCGGCATATTCATTTCGTTCAGCATACACCTTGCTACCTCTGCTATGTGTCTGTTCTTTCTCTCTGCTACCCCATTTTGTTGAGGGGTATACCTGCATGTAAATTGTCTTTTGATGCCATTGACCTGCAAAAATTCAGAAAATTCATGGGAGAAGTACTCTCCCCCTCCATCGGATCTCAAAGTTTTGATAAACTTGCCAGATTCCTTCTCCACCTATGCTTTGAATTTCTTGAAGTAGTGGAACACATCTGATTTGTTTCTAATGCAATACAGCCACACTTTTCTTGAAAAGTCATCAATGAAGGTTACAAAATACCTATTTCCAGCAAGGGATGCTTCTCTTGTTGGACCCCAAACATCCGTGTGAATGAGGTCTAAAACATTTGCACTTAAATAGGTACTCTTCTTGAAGGGCAGCCTTGATTGTTTTCCTTGTTGGCAAGCTACACAAATTTCATGCAACATTTTAGATGTAAAATTTGGTAGGCCTCTTACCAAGCTCCTCCTTTGCATGTCCTTGAGCTTTTGTAGGTTGATGTGACCTATTCGTTTATGCCATAGATCCAAATCTGCTATCCTCTTGTCTCCATATGTGACATACATTGAATGGTGTGGCTGATTTATGTCCATTGTGAACATTCTCCCTTGCTTTTTTCCTTTTGTTATGAGCTTGAAACCTGCCCTTGGATCCTCAACAAAACATCCTCTTTCATTGAACCTAACTTGATAGCCTTTTTCTACCATTTGGCCTACCGAAATCAAGTTTTTGGTAATAGTAGGGACATGTAATACCTCTGATAAGCACTTTGCTCTTTGATTTCCTTCCAAACTGATGTCTCCCACATGTTGAATGATATGCTCTGAGTTATCACCTGTTTCCACATGCCCTTGATGCTTTGGGACCTACAAATTACTAAAAAACTCCTTTCGACATGACATATGATTGCTACATCCACTGTCTACATACCATACATCTTCACTACCTTGAGTTGTATCTTCAGCATACCTCATGGCAAGTAAATAATCATTCCCTTGGCTGGATGATGTGTTTGCATAATTACATTGCCCTCTATACTTGTTGTTGTTGCTTTCATTCCCTTGTCTTTGAGCTCTATGATAGCATTCATTTGCAAAATGATCGGGCTTACCACATACAAAGCATCCATTTGAAGTGGCTTGTCCTCTTCCACCAAATCTTCCACCTCTTCCTCTATTTGTGGCTCTTCCACCTCTTTGACCTGCATTTTTTTGTTGTCCTTGACCTCCTTGGTTGCTTTGATATCTTCCTCTTCCTCTTGTAGCACCTCGGTTGTGTCTTCCTCTTCCTCTACCTGCATACAACAATTGCCCTTGGCTATCCTTGGCATTATGACCACCAAGATTCATCTCCTCTGTCACCATGAGAGTGATTAGTTGATCAAAATCAGGAAGAGAGTCCCTTACATACACTGAAGTTGTGAAAGCCCTCCATTTTTCATCATCCCTAAGTCCATTTAGGGTGTGGGCGACAAGATCGTCATCATCTAGGGCACAACCGATTGACCCTAGTGCATCTGCAAGCTCTTTAACCTTTAATATGTAATCATTAGCACCTTGAGAGGGGCTTTTCCTAAGATTATTTAGCTCATTCTTGAGCTGAATTTTTCTAGCTTTTGTGGAGGTTGAATACAATCTCTCCAAGCACTCCCACACCTTCTTCGATGTATCCAAATCTTGAATATGCCCTACCATAGAGTTGCTAATATGCTGAGATAAAATGAAAATGACCCTTTTGTCCCTTTCATCCCACTCTCTTACTGCTCTTCTCTGGTCATTGGTTGGATTTACCTCATCTATGTAGGGTTTTGGCTCTCCACCACTCACAAGTCCCCACAAACCTTTCCCCATCAAAAAATTGCTTATTCTAAATCGCCACGGTTGGTAGTTTCCTTTTTCGAGCTTCTCAATCTGAGCATTGAGATCAGCCATGGTGCCTCCTAACTCTTTTGAACCTCCCCCTTGATGCAATGAAGTTGAAAAGGATGTCTTTTACATCAAAAAATTGAGCTACTCCTCTTGATGAAGCTTCGTCTTCGATTTGATGATGTATTTGCTTCCCCTTGTTGTTGACGTGCCCGTTCTTTGCTTCCTTCCTTCAAACTTTGATGAAGTCTTTACTTCACTTCAGTAGCTCCTTCTTCTCTCTTTGATACTCCACTTATAGCTCTGATACCAATGTTGGAGGATAAACACTCCTATGTGCACAACAAAAGCAAATGAACCCTCCTAGGATCCTGAAATTTTTCAGATATAGGTTCTGTATTTTCTGAGTTTCTCTAAGTATATGCAGAGAATGAAAATGAAATTTTGGAGGCATAAATTAGACTTTAAGATCTTTCAAATGAGAGTAAAATCACTCCATTTGGATACTAGATGATGCCTCAACCAGCTGCAACAAAACAGATAACTTGATCTCTTCACAGAGTATGAGCTAACTAGACAGACACTGTTCTGGACATTTCTCTGCATATGTGCAGGCAGTGAACCTGAGACTTATACCCGAAAAAGTAGAATTTATAAGCTTTCCAACAAGACAAAAATCATTGCAAATGGATTCCGGATGAAGGAGAAACAACAATTACAAGACCGGGGGGTCTGCCAAAAACATCTAGATAGATAGAGTGTGTAAAAGTGAAATTTCTGCAAAATATGCAGAGAACAGCTAGTAGGGGGTGTGCTTAAGCAACGGGGCAGCTTGAGCTTGTATTTCCACGACTCTAAGTCATAATATAACTCATTAGAGGTTTTAAAGACCACATACTAACCTCTTTAACCAATCAAAAGCATATACATGTCAAAAGTGAGGTCCAATCACATCAAGAGGTGAGCTAATGTTAGTATATGATCAATGTCTACCCCTCATGATTGTATGCACATTTTGTAAGGCCCCCTTTATGAGGAGAATCCAAGCGTGCATTACCCAATTGATGGGAATCCCAACTTGAATGTCGGATGAAGGTCATATTGGACCATGTAAGGTATTATAAGGAAAGGGAGTTACCAGGGTCAGAAATCATTTATATTTGTTAGGTCGGTTCAACCAGTCTAAGCCGTGTATGGCAATTACGCGGGCGGTGGCCGCCCACGCTCTACCGCCCATGTATAGCCGTCCATGGTAGGCCACCCATGATCCTATATATACATGACTTCTGCACTACCTAAGACATTGAGTTGAGCCAGCATACCTCTACCTTGTATCTCCCTATCTAGAGTTGTCTAGATCACCATTTAAGCTCTACCTTAAGAGCGCACGGGTGGACAACGCCATCATCTTTGTACTTGCTGCTAGTAGAAAATTGTTGAGATTCTCCTATATCTGTTATCTTCTCTACTATTGCTCCTGTGTTATATTGCGTAACTATTGTCTTACATGGTATAAGAGTTGTAAGGTTCGAATAGCTTGAGAAGTATCATTATTTTAGCCTACTAGCAGACTAGAATATCAGTAGATTATTCGAGTGATTACATGATGGCTTCATCGTCGAACACTAGTCTTGGTGCTTCAGCTAATGTTAATGCTGCACCTATTCGAATTCGTCCACCTGCATTCACTGAAGGGAAGCTGGATGGAACCAACTATACACTCTGGAAGTTCAAAATTTCTGCAATTTTGGACTCCTATGAATTACTTGACACTATCATGGGACCGATGGGATTGGATCCAGAGCCTATACCAGTTGAAGATCCAGCAAATTCAAGATTGATGATTCAGCCAGATCCAGATCTTCTACGAGCTTGGAAGAGGCGGAATGCTGATGCATTATGTGCGATTGTCACTAGTGTAAGTGATTCTGTGCTTACTTTAGTTCAACATACTACTAAAGCACATGAGGCTTGGGGCATATTGGCTCGACAATATGAGACCAAGAACCACACTAGGATACAGAATTTAGAAAATCAGTTGGCAAATGAAAAGCATTCTGATTTTGAAAAGGCTGAAGATTTTATCAAACGGATAAAGCATTTTCAAGATCAATTGGCTGCAGTTGGTGTTGTTATAACACCAGAAGAGCTGGCTCGAAGATCTGTACGTGTTCTTCCAGCAAAGTATGATGGATTAGTAACAGCCCTTAACACTCAGGTAAGGCCAACTCCTCTTACATTTGAAGAGTTTTGTGCCATGCTTTTAGAAGAAGAGATGCGGCTGAAGAATCGGCAAAGTACAACTGATGCTGCATTCTCAGCAAATGCAAAAGGTAAAGGCTCTTCAGAGGGATCAAAGAAGAAGCCAAAGAAGAAAAAGTTCACAGGAAGTTGCTTCTATTGTGAAAAGAAAGGCCATGCCATCAAGGATTGCAGAAAGAAGCAAGCTGATGAACGGAATGGGACTGTAAAATCATCATGGAAGAACAAAGAGTCTGCAAACAACACAGAGCTGGAACTTTGGGTAGCTATTGAAGAGGTATGTTCATCTGCTCAAGCTCGTGTTGATGAGCCATGGATTTTAGATAGTGGAGCTTCTGGCCATATGACTAGTAAAAAGGATTGGTATAGTTCCCTAGTGCCTCTGCGGGAATCCATCAATGTAGTGGTGGGAAATGACTCCAAGTGTCCAGCTGAAGGAACTGGAACCATCTCTTTTATCACTTCTCCAGGTGTTGAGAAAAAGTTATCCGATGTTCTCTATGTACCTACACTCAAAAGAAATTTGTTGTCAGTTTCTGCAATAAAAGATTGTGGACTCGAAGTTCACTTCAATAAGAGTGGTGCGGAAATCATGGATTCATCAAGTAATGTTGTAGGTAAAGGCATACGACGGGATAACTTGTATGAGTTAAGTGCTTTAACTGCTACAGAAGATAAAGATGTAAGCAGGTTATGGCACCAACGATTTGGGCATCTCGGATTTGCAGTTTTGAAGGAGATGCAACGAACAGGGATAGTTGCTCATTTGCCTGCATTTTCAGAGTTGCAGGAACCTTGTGAAGCTTGTATGATGGGCAAGCAACAACGAAAGGCGTTTCCAAGAGAGACCAGCAATCGATCTCAAGCTCCTCTAGAGTTGGTACATGCTAATCTCTGCGGTAAAATGTCTACACCTGCTTTAGGATGATCTTTCTACTTCTTGCTGTTAGTCGACGATTATAGTAGAAAGATGTGGGTTTATTTCATTCGAGAGAAGGTTGATGCTTTTGAAAAATTTAAAACGTGGCATAAGTATGTAGAAAATGAATCAGGAAGGAAACTGAAGAAATTTAGAACAGATAGAGGAGGTGAATTCTTGTCAACAGAATTCAACAATTACTGTAAGGAGCATGGTGTGAAAAGGCAACTTACCACAGCTCATACACCCCAACAAAATGGCGTTGTTGAGCGCAGGAACAGGACAGTAGTTGAAATGGCTCGTTGTATGTTGAAGGCTCAAGACATGCCTGATTCATTCTGGGCAGAAGCAGTCAATACAGCAGTCTACATCCTCAATCGAAGCTACACAAAAGCACTAAAGGGGGTGACTCCTCAAGAAGCATATTCTGGTAAAAAGCCTTCAGTTTTGCATTTCAGAATTTTTGGTTGTTTCTGTTATGCACATATTCCTGATTCAACAAGATCAAAGTTGGATTCAGAAAGCAAAAAGTGTGTCTTCCTAGGATATAGTGAAGAGTCTAAAGCATACAGGTTATGGGATCCTGAGGCAAGGAAGATTTTTGTCAGCCGAGATGTGGTGTTTGATGAACGACCACACTTAGTAGAAGATAAAGGTAAATCTACTATCTCATCAAACGGAGAAATATCTCACCTTGTGCCTATCAAAAGACAGGTTAAAGTTGAGGAGGAGGAAACATCTGATGGAGAAATTTCCTCAATAAAAAGCCAACCAGTTGTAGCTGCACAGCGTAAGCCACTACCGAAGTGGGCACAACAGCTCTTTGATGATCACAATCCACATGTAGATGTACTAGAATCATCATCGGATGGATTATGAAGATCAAAGAGAATAGAGGAGCAAAGAAGAGCCTCAGAACACATTGTTAACATGGCTCTAATGGTAGATATCATGGGTTCGATAAAGGAACCTACCACCATTGAAGAAGCCATTGATGATCCAGGTTGGAGAGCGGCAATGCAGTCTGAGTATGATAGTATACTCAAAAATGATACATGGGATCTAGTCGACTTGCCGCCAAAGAAGAAGGTAATAGGTACTAAATGGATTTGGAAAGCTAAGTATAAAGCTGATGGAACATTAGAAAAGTATAAGGCACGATTAGTTGCACAGGGTTTTTCACAGATTGAAGGATTTGATGTTCAAGAAACTTTTGCACCAACAGCACGCATGACAACTATTCGGACGGTACTTGCAGTAGCTGCACAAAAGTCCTGGCCTATTTTCCAGATGGATGTCAAATCTGCATTTTTGAATGGTCACCTCAAGGAAGAGGTATATGTATCTCAACCACCAGGTTTTGAGGTGCCCAATTCAGAAAATAAAGTTTGCAGGTTGAAGAAAGCTTTGTATGGACTTAAGCAAGCTCCACGGGCTTGGTACCAACGAATAGATCATTTTTTCAAAAATATGGGTTTTGAAAGAAGTACTTCTGATGCTAACTTGTATGTAACGAAAAGGGATAGCAAGCTAGTTGTTGTCATTGTATATGTAGATGATTTGATCATTACATGAGATCATCAGGAACTCATCAATCAAACTCGGATCAGCTTGGGAACTGAGTTTGAAATGACAGACTTAGGTCTACTCCATTTTTGTCTGGGAATTGAAGTATGGCAAAGGAAGGATGGCATTTTCATCTCACAACAAAAATATTCCAAAGAAATTCTCAAGGCATTTGGAATGATGGACAGCAAACCAACTAGCACACCTATGGAGGTAAATCATAAGCTATCTATGGATGATAACATGCCTGATGTAGATGCTAAGAAGTATAGGAAGCTCGTTGGAAGTCTTATTTTTCTGTCCAACACTAGACCAGACATTTGCTATGCTGTTGGAGTGTTAAGCAGGTTTTCCAACAAACCTAAGGAGAGTCACTGGAATGCTGGAATGCGAATTCTAAGGTACATTGCAGGAACCTTGGATTTTGGTATTTTGTATACCATAGGTGATACACTCCAAGGATATTGTGATTCAGATTGGGCTGGAGATTGTGATTCTAGAAAATCAGTTTCTTGATATTGTTTCTCACTTGGTTCAGGAATATTTTCTTGGGTAAGTAGGAAGCAACCAACTCTCGCACTCTCCTCCACTGAAGCAGAGTACAAAGCAGCTTGTTTTGCTTCTTGTGAGGCAGTCTGGTTAAGGAGAATTCTTGCAGATCTTGGCTTTCCATCAAATATGCCAATTGTACTCAAGTGTGATAATCAAAGTTGTATGGCTATTGCAAAGAACCCAGTATTTCATGCTCGCACCAAGCACATAGAAGTACAGTACCATTACATTCGTGAGCTAATTGAAGATGAAATTGTGGAGCTAGAATATTGCCCAACAGAGGCAAATTGTGCTGACATATTCACTAAAGCACTTGGAAGAGAGCAGCTCAACAAGCATCTTCAACAGATGGGCATAGGACCGAGACCTACTTGATTTATCATCGGTAAACATTGAGGGGGGGTGTTAGTATATGATCAATGTCTACCCCTCCTGATTGTATGCACATTTTGTAAGGCCCCCTTTATGAGGAGAAGCCAAGCGTGCATTACCCAATTGATGGGAATCCCAACTTGAATGTCGGATGAAGGTCATATTGGACCATGTAAAGTATTATAAGGAAAGGGAGTTACCAGGGTCCCCAATATTCCCTGTCGGAGTCAGAAATCATTTATATTTGTTAGGTCGGTTCAACCAGTTCAAGCCGTGTATGGCAATTATGCGGGCGGTGGCCGCCCACGCTCTACCGCCCATGTATAGCCGTCCATGGCAGGCCACCCATGATCCTATATATACATGACTTCTGCACTACCTAAGACATTGAGTTGAGCCAGCATACCTCTACCTTGCATCTCCCTATCTAGAGTTGTCTAGATCACCATTTAAGCTCTACCTTGAGAGCGCACGGGTGGACAATGCCATCATCTTTGTACTTGCTGCTAGTAGAAAATTGTTGAGATTCTCCTATATCTGTTATCTTCTCTGCTATTGCTCCTGTGTTATATTGCGTAACTATTGTCTTACAACTAAATCTTCTCTAATCAACTTCTTTCCATTATGGGCATAACTGGATGCCTCCAACTCGTGGAAATCAGCCTCCTTTGATTGTGGATGATGTGGAAGGTTCAATTTGGGGCATGTTCCCACACTCTTGAGCTTGAAAAACTTTCAACACTTATAGCATAGTTTATGTATGCAAATGCGTTCAGGCTCAATCCTTAAACTTTCATAGTATCATATATTTGAGTGAATAGATGTATCTACGAGTGTGCCGGTGAGGCCATCTATGCTTCAAGGCTACATAGGAAAGGTGCAAATTCTCCCAACAAGAAGTAAGTGCAAACGATTTCCCATATCCTTTATATTCAATACATTTGTATCTATCATTGCATATGTATTTTCAGCCTCACATTTTTAATAGTAACCTTTCATTTCTTATGTAATAAGTCAAAACATTGCAAAATTCTTCAATGTGTATCTTAATCTACATGAAAATGTCTTTCTAAAGCGTTACTAATACTGAATGCCTCCTCTTGTGGAACATTTGACATTCATTCCTTTCCCAATGTCACTATTACAATATCTACAAAGAAACCCAACATCGTTCTATTACATTCTGCCACCTACATTCATTAGAGAATTCATCATATCAACTACATAATTACCTGAAAGAATCAGATATGAATAAATGATGTCCTTTTGTACATTCTTTAGTAATGTAGACCTTATATCCGAATCATCTTGTCTTCAAGTTCGGCATTGCAAATCATGTCTTAACCAAAAAATGGAATGCCTTAAAGTTTTATATTTGAAGCAAATGCAAACGCTTTCCCATACCATTTATATTCAATAATCCGTCCCTATCACTGCATATCTATTTTCAACCTCACATTCCGAACATAACTTGCATTTCTTATATGGTAAGTCCACAATCTGGAAATTATTCTTTGTGAATCTTAATCCACATAAAGATGCCTTCCTAAACCATAAGTATATAATATAGTTAGTCCTCTCTTGTTGAATATTTGACTTCCATTCCTCTCCCAATGCGAGTGGTACCATGCTTTAAAAAACCCATCATCATTTAATTACATTGTGCCACCTACATTCATTAGAAATGTGCACATTGTCTTTAGTAAAAATAAATCTTAGTGAGACATAATGCATTCACTAGTTTGGGTGCAATAATCATTCTGATCCTACATTATAGTGGTTTCCTCGTAGACCTAGTTCATTAGCTTCCATGTTTAGTACACAGGTACAATGTTGAAATGGATCTTTATCCTATGAGATAGTCCCTACATACGTAAGAACCTACCCTTCCGAGACATCAAATTCCTTTCCCTCATTACACTTCTCCTTCTACACATCTACAATATTATAGGTTGTCATTTCATTTCGTTTCAGGTAAGCATACAAGGAACAATGCCTTAAACCTGTTCCTTCTTCATCCTTACCACGTGCTACAATGCCTCGTCCTCTCCCTGCGCGGCATCAAGTACCTCTCATGCTTTGTCCTCCCTCTGCGCGGCATCGACTACTCGGAGAAGGCCACTCTGAGTTTCGGAAAGTAAGCTGCTAGGGACCTGAAAGATACTCGCGCTGAGCTTCTCGATTCTCTAAGTCGCGCGACACATTCTATGACGCTTCCTTCTCTTGCTTGTCGGCATCAAGTACTCTTCCGTCGTCCTCTCCCTGCGCGGCATCAAGCGCTTGGAAAAGGGTATCCAGCGGCATAGGCGGAGAGCTACTTTTGAGGCCTGCAAGGATATACTCACACTTAGGTTCTCGATTCTCGAAATCTCGCGACACATTCCATGACGCCTACATTGCTTGCTCCTCTCCCTGGGTGGCAACAAGTACTCGTCCTGCTTCGTCCTCTCCCTGCGCGCATCAGCTAGTTCGAGAAGGACACTCAGAGACGCAGAGAGAAAGCTACCCGACATCTGCAATGAGAAACTCGCGCTTGGCATCTGGATTCTCTAGATCGAGCGACAATTCCATGGCGCATTCCTTTCTGCGTTACAAAAGAGTCTCATGGACAATGGAGTGTAGCGCCAAAAAAGCGAAGTACAACTTCATGCGTGCTTTTGTTTTTTTTTTTTTTCATGCAGATTTCCGGACGCTTTTTTGCGTTTTTGACTTTCTTCGAAGAAGTGAAGGGAAATCCGAATGATGAGTGGCATGATTGTGCACTCATGAGTGCTACAGCCTACCATTTGAAGACAAAATCCGTGACATCATTTTCAATAAAGTCGTGTTTCATCGATTACGAAAAGGGTACTCTTCCGACATGCACACAAACATATTCTAAGAAGGCCCTTCACATCAACGAAGTGGGATCACCAAAATTTTGGTTCCTCCTTTTGTATAAAAAATTCTGATATGTCCTTAAAATTGCAAAATGGCCCTTGATAGACCAAATTCCCTTCAACTTTAGATCTTGAGTGGAATACACACTTGTTCTAAAACATTATCAAGTGCAAAAATTATAGAATTTGGTGTTCTTCAATGTGATGGTGCAATGCTAACATTTTGAGTCTCTAGAGTCAATGGAGACTTTAAAGAGGATCATTGGGGTATGTGCATTGTTCTTCTACATTTCAAGCCCTTAAAAAGAGTAGGTTGTGTTGATGTGTGAAACACCACAAGAACTAAGCCAATGTGATATTAGAAGTCCTCTATAATCACCCTTAGCTTAGCAACACTCCACACTCTTGAAAACTTTATCACTTTATGCAAGAAATGTAATCATTTTCTTTTTCTCAACATGCACCTTTTCTTCTCTTAATTTTTTCATCTGATTTATTATGAATCTTTGAGATTCTTATGCACAATAAATAATAGAAGTTCTCTTGTATAGTAGATGAATGATTCCAAACAATACTTTCAAGTATTACCTCACAAATCACCTCATTAATCTTAGAAGTTGAGCCATGTCTGAAAATATCTTTTGTCTTGCTTGATTTGAGACACCTAGAGTCTTAAGCTTGATTCTCTCAGCAGACATCCCCTTTTGCAAAGATAATTTTATCTAATGTAGTTAAGGATCATAGCTTTCAAATGAGCTATCGCTCATTAAGAACTTCACATAGTACTTCGAGATTGGACTCTAAGAAGTTCATGAAAATCTGTACCTAAATCTCATAATTATCAACTGTCATACATACAATTATGAAGAGACTTTGATTTCTTCAAACAATAAGAATTGACTCAATTCCTTCTACATAAATATTGATTTGCTATTAGGGAAAGTGTGTAAAAATTTTTATGGCTTGATTTTTCTCACATCCATAGAAAGATCTCTCACTGTGAATGATCTTTCTACACATCTCACCTTGACTAACCTAACTACCTACAAACACATTTAGGACTTACATTCGAGTAAATGACCTTCAATACCACATGTTTATGTTCTAAATTGACTTATATACATTTAGATCTTGTGCTTCTACAACTCAAACTTGTAATTTTGAACTTTCTAGAACTATTCTAAGTCCAGCTTCTAACTATATGTTACATGTGTGAATTTGTCCCTTCACATAGGCATCATTTTGAATATCGAAGCCTCATGATCTTTTTGCTCTTGCTTCATTCACTTATGTTTTCATTAATCCTCCTCATATAATTCATATCTTCATGTGCAATTAGTGAGTGAAGCCCCAACATCTCCCCCTCAACTACTAATCGACATTCTTAGAGTCTTCATATGTTCTTCTTTTCTTTTATTCCTTCCATTCCTTTAAATCTACTTGTCCTCACAACATCGAAAATTTTGTTCATGATATCTATTATTTGATACTTTGTAAGAGGATACAACACTTCTAGTTCCCTCTCCATTAGAGTTTCTCTCAAGAAATGATATTGAGTATCTATGTGCTTTCTTCTTACATGAAATATTGGATTTGCTGCAAGATAAAGTGAACTCATATTATCTCCATGAATTGTGGGCATATCTTGATCGATTCCCAAACTTTTGAACAAGGTCTGCTAATCTCTTTACCTCCCTCTACCAATCCTTTGTATTTTTCTTCTATTGATGATCAAGCTACTGTCTATTGCTTCTTTGAACACCAATTCAAAAGCCTATTGCCTATGTGCACCATGTATCCATGTGTTGATCTTCTACCATCTTGAATTTTTAACCAATCTGAGTTAACAATCATTAAGAGCAACAAAGAAGGGCGCTGATCATAGATAGATACTCATTTAAAGATAAAGGGCCAAATCCAAGTGCAAAAGATCAAGAAAACATGAAAAATAATATTAGTAAGACCATGACAACTAAATGCAATTAATTAATTGCATGATTGAAAAACTCAAAAAATGTATTGAATAGTAGGAACAAGATCCACATGTTAAGCTAGTAGCAAGGTATGCTTTCAAACCTCCCCCCTTTTTTCTGCTAACCATGTGTAGAACTTCCCTTTTTTCTCCCCCATCACTCCTCTAACAATCATTCCCCCATCACCTACTAAATAGTACAAATCTTCTACAATCCCCACGTGCACCCTAAGTCCTTCAACCCACGTGCAATCAAATATATGGGACACCCCCCACATGTGTAGATTGATAGTTCTCCCAAACCTTGAAAAGCAATTATCAAGCCTAGTTGAGTGGTTGGAAAAATATTGGTATTACTCTTTGGATGCTAATATACTATGAGGGAATTCCTTATAGATCTTTGTGTTTTGAACTATTACCTCCATAGCTCTTTGTACGAGATATGTTTTGTGATGGATCTTCACCTTTTATTTTAGGATTTCTCAAGCATACTTTGACATTTAACAACTACCTAATGGGAACGGAGATCCAAGGACTTTTATACAAACCTATGAAGCATTTATTTAAGGTGAGCAGGGAAGGCTCTTTCTAGTCAAATAAAAATATGCACATGGCTTCTCCGAACATCCGATTGCCCTCTTTTGTGGGAGAGTGCAAGCAAGTAGAATTCTTATTTTTTGAAAGGTATTATGTTAACATGAAACATCGCTAAGATCTCTACATAGTGGAGAATCTAGAATAGTATTATAGTTTTACCATTCCTTAATTGATTGCAAAATTATCTTAGTGAATGTAATGTCAAACTTTCACTGATTGGGATTTATTATAAATAATACAATCAATTGCAATGTGGCTTTTCCACTTTCTCTCTACATAATGAGTTTCCTCAATAAAGATGTATGATCTGCATGAAGTGATTGGATCCTATTTTTATTCAATTATCTATTTGTGATTTATGACATGCTTGAATCTCACCAATGAATTTGGAAAAATGGTGGTCTTTCTTTGATTGTTTGCAATACATGAGTACTTCCATGAGCTGTTAGTGAACATGCATACTACTATAAAATGACAAGCATACATCAAGAGCGAAATAAAATTAATGGATCTACAAACATATATGTAGTTTTCATGGGTACTCACTAAAAAGTGAATTATCAATTTTCCTTGGATCATACTCCATGTTCACATAGAGAGGGAATTGGAGCATTTTAATATAGACATTTTCATTGGATACTACTTGTTCTAGATGAATGTTGTATGAAACAACAAGAAGATTAGAGTGGAGCCTCTTTGCACCTCTTATGGTTATTATATGTGTTCAATCATAGGCCTACTGGCAAAAGATGATGACCAGTTTATGAAGCATGGAAAACTTTGTACTACATACTAGATATGTTTCTTGAACTCAAGATTTGTTCTTAGCATGTCAAACAGCATTTCCTTAGCTTGGTTTGTGATTTTATCCTTAGGAATGCTAGGGATAGGCAATGATTTATAAGTGCATATTCCTTTGTGTGATGCTCTTGGAAACAAGTTAAAACACTCATGTGATGGATATATTCTTATTGAATTTTGTGTTAATATTTGATGTATTTTATTCTATGTTGGTTATGTGTGATGTTGGAACTGAGGTCCTTCTCATAAAATCCATGGAATGATGGAAACTCTACTATTTAAACAAGTAGTCTATCATTGTATTATTTTCCCTATATGGAGCCTAGGAGCAGCTGGAAGAATTCATAGTGAAAGAGTAGTAAACTAAGCGAAGTGGCTACGCACTATTTCTTCTAATGCTTGAGCAAGAATTTATGCCGTTTCTTACAAAATTCCTACAGAAGTTTGGTATTTCAATTTCTTTTCAATCACCCTAAAATTGTGGTAATAGTTGGATATCTATGCCCAAACTTTGCATTCACTAATATGGTTTCATTATATCTTTTTCTGAGTAAATAACTACAAAACATTTAAGTTTCAAAGGACCCAACTTCATTGGGTAGTTTCTTCAACAAAAACAAAGAGGTGTGAAGAAGGAAAGAGAGGGAGATGAGGAAGTGGATTTGAGCACACACGACTATGCAATCTTGTGTGTGGGCTGGTAGGAGGAGTGACAAAGAGAAGTGTGTGAGGTGTGGGTGCTAGGGTATAGAGGAAGTACGGTGTATGCAGAGTAAGAGGAGCACTAGAGCCAAAAAATGTGAGATATATAGGAAGAGGTATGTAGTTTGAATATATGATAGAGAAAAAAAGGAAAGCATAAGGGAATAGGAAAGGTAAAAGAGTAAGTGAGGTAAAACAAAAGAAGGAAGAAAGAAAAAGAAGTAGATGAGGGACTTGGGATTGAAAAAACAAAGGAAGCAAGAAAGCAATGGGAAGAGAAAAAGGGAAAAGGGATACAAGGATGACTAGTGGTTGGAATATTATTAGGATCTAAAAACAAAAAAAAAGAAGAGGCTCTAGGATCAAATTTAATATTATTAAAGCCATTTAAAAAAGGATAAAGGATACTTTTGGGACCACTTCATATCATATTCAAATAGATAGATATATAGAAAGAAAGAAAGAAAGAAAGAAAGAAAGAAAGAAAGAAAGAAAGAAAGAAGATAGATAGATAGATAGATAGATAGATAGATAGATAGATAGATAGATAGATAGATAGATAGATAGATAGATAGATAGATAGATAGATAGATAGATAGATAGATAGACACATAGATAGATAGATAGATAGATAGATAGATAGATAGATAGATAGATAGATAGATAGATAGATAGATAGATAGATAGACAGATAGATGATAGAAAGATAGATAGATAGATAGATAGATAGATAGGTAGATAGATAGATAGATAGATAGATAGATAGATAGATAGATAGATAGATAGATAGATAGATAGATAGATAGATAGATAGATAGATAGATAGATAGATAGATAGATAGATAGATAGATAGATAGATAGATAGATAGATAGATAGATAGATAGATAGATAGATAGATAGATAGATAGATAGATAGATAGATAGATAGATAGATAGATAGATAGATAGATAGATAGATAGATAGATAGATAGATAGATAGATAGATAGATAGATAGATAGATAGATAGATAGATAGATAGATAGATAGATAGATAGATAGATAGATAGATAGATAGATAGATAGATAGATAGATAGATAGATAGATAGATAGATAGATAGATAGATAGATAGATAGATAGATAGATAGATAGATAGATAGATAGATAGATAGATAGATAGATAGATAGATAGATAGATAGATAGATAGATAGATAGATAGATAGATAGATAGATAGATAGATAGATAGATAGATAGATAGATAGATAGATAGATAGATAGATAGATAGATAGATAGATAGATAGATAGATAGATAGATAGATAGATAGATAGATAGATAGATAGATAGATAGATAGATAGATAGATAGATAGATAGATAGATAGATAGATAGATAGATAGATAGATAGATAGATAGATAGATAGATAGATAGATAGATAGATAGATAGATAGATAGATAGATAGATAGATAGATAGATAGATAGATAGATAGATAGATAGATAGATAGATAGATAGATAGATAGATAGATAGATAGATAGATAGATAGATAGATAGATAGATAGATAGATAGATAGATAGATAGATAGATAGATAGATAGATAGATAGATAGATAGATAGATAGATAGATAGATAGATAGATAGATAGATAGACACTTCAACATATGAGGGGTATACATTGAGGCTTCTCTCGGGGCAAATGCATGGGCATGATTTTTCCCCGACATAAGTGTAAGCTTCGGCATATGCGTCGGTAACAAAGCGCTAGTATAAGCCTTAGTATCGGCTTTGGTACAAGCATTAGTATAAGCATCGACAATCTCCTAGGAAAAAGTGTCAGTATAAGCGTCAGTAACCTATTGGCTATACGAGCGCTTATATTGGAGGCTATACTGACGACCATATCTACAATTTTTTTTGGGTAGAGTGTGTTGTCTCTTTCTGCAGCAACATTACTATCATGTTGTGTAGCAAAAGACAATACACTCTGCCCAAAAAAAATGAGTACATGTGGCGTGTACTCTAATGACAACCAAAACATAATTTGGTAAAGCAAAACACTTTCAAACACAAAAGAGATGAGCAGAATGAACCATGAACCATGTACAAAAGAGTTATATAATCCATAAATGAAGCATGTACAAGAGTGTGGCAAACCATTGCCATATATGAGCCAAATATAAAATGTGGCAAAGTAGTGCCATATAGAAATCAAATACAAACTTCTAGTGCACCACTACCATATATGATCCAAATAAAAAATTGTGTCATACCACTGCCATACACATGCCTAGAGGGATCAAAACATCTATATCAGTAGTCCTACAATAAAGAACATTCATGAAATGAGACAAATTGACATGATATTTACAAACAATCACTAAAAACACCAAACCAAGTTTATAAGCTCATCACCTCATCGTAGATGCTCCCATGAAATGACTAAACTACATCTCTCCAAGTCCTCCAACAATGCAACCAATGCATGATGATATCCATAAGCTCCTCAGTTCGTGTTGGATGATGACCCACTACCACCTCCTGCAAAAAACATGCAAAACATTAGATGAACATACATGACATGCTTAACACAAAAAAATCAATAATCCAAATGATACTTACAAACTCATGATGCATAGTGTCATATCCGTTGTTACCCAAATGTGATCATCTGATCATATCTAGACATGTGGACACCACATCTCACTTTTGGCGATATTCATCAGGAATTTGTTGGTGCGCATCACGGATCATATCCCACTACTCAACATCTAACCATACAGGTTTCGGTAAGCATGCTCTGATAGCATCATGAGCCTCTAATCATCGATGGGACATAATCTCATGTGTTGTGTGCTAAATCCACTCTATGATGACAATAGGATGCCCATGTGCTGGTTGGAACTCCTAATAGATCCTCTCTATGATGTAATTTTTATGATATTTATCTTGTTCACTCCATTTCAACATGATAGAGTGTCCAAACTGTATGGAGAAAAGTTATTGTATGTGTTGATGCATGGCCTTTCCAACCGTATCCATCACTAGAGCTCCATCACATATACTATACACCTTGGATTCATCATGGTCATGAGCACCCTAAGGTGTACGTGGTGTACCATGCGGCATACCATGTGGCCTACCTACATCTGAGGTACTCACTCAAGGAGTAGAAGTGGGAGACACAATGTCCATTGCATTGCATCCACAACATCCACCTCTCCACTGGAGCCACCTATAGACCCACTCCTAGAACCTCCTCATCTAGAGCGTGACCTCGATCGACAAGACGAGCCAACACTTGTATCGTGCTAAGGTGTTGAATGCACACGTCAACTACTAGAGCCACTAGGGGATGGCTGAGAAGGCGGTCATGGTAGAGTCATAAATTTGGGAGACATACCTCCGATGGGACTAGCCTCATCCACAAGAGTGACGCCAACAGGAGTGATGCCGACAGGAGTGAGGCTGGCAGGAGTGAGGCCAGCAAGAGTGAGTCTGGGGAGGAGTGCAACCGTGAGCAATCCACTAATGTGATATGACATCCATATACGGGAGAGGCACCTGAGATATAAACTCCAAGAACTGCTCCTTTGTCATGGAATGTGGAGTGACCACAGGATTGTCTCCCATCATGCTCTATAACAAAAAAAAACTCAAATAACTAGCATACAATAATACTGGTAATATAGAGAAATAGTAGTGTACAAAAGAACACAACAAAAAAATAAACACAAATTAGTACGTACAAGTGTTTGCTTCAAAAATTCTCTATTCTAGCATCCTCTTGGAGATCTGATGCATAGAGGATATCTATCTCTACATTGGCAACTTCTAGATCTCTTGGTATGCTAGCTCCTTCTTGATCATCATCTGTTACTTCATTGTGTATCTTATCTTCTTCAAAGACCTCTTCATCTCGAACAATGATCTCTTCCTCCTCGACTACCGAATGAATCTCAGATTCCACTAGAGATGGAATTTCTTTTACATCTATGTTCTCACAAATTTTTTAGCTATGTGGGGAGACTTGTAAAAAAAAACACTCTAGCTCTTTGAAATCTAGCATAAAAACAACTAGCTCACAGTGTTCGGGAAGTACAAATGTATCTCTTTCATTTGTCCATAACTTTGTGGAGTCTGCTTGAAGAAAACCACTTTTATCGTACCTCGCTATTGTGTTTCTTATAGAGGTGACTACTTTGAACCATTTTGATATAAAAAATAAAGTAATCAAACTTCTTGAAGGATAGCTTCAAGATATCTTGAATCACTCTATAATAATCTAGCTAGCCTTCTTGAGCATTATGGTCTCTTGCACTAGCTCTACTTTTTTAGAAAAAGTTCACCATCACCCCACTATCAAATATAGAACTATTTTCATCAATTCGTGTGATCCAAAAGTGTTGTCCATGAGACCATAGTGCACCGTATTTAGAATAATCCCAATCACACCCCTTCGTGAGTTCTTCCTCTTCTTTAGAGATATCTTCACCCGCTGCCTTTGCTTGTGAAGTCGTTATATCTAGCCATATGTTCATTGGAAAGGGTGGAAGAGGTTGAAGACTTTTCGAAAGAGGAAAAAATCGAGTGGAACGATCTTTCAAAATTGACCTCTTTCCTTTGTGTTTGTCTCCTTGGCAAGCTCATACCTTTGTAACCACTTCTGCATAGGATCGGAGTTAATGATGCAAAACTTCATTGCCTTCTCTCTAAAAGCTGCATCCATTTTTCTTTGCATCCCTTTACCTTGAGGTTCATTGCCTACGAGATGAACATCTTCATCATCACTCCATAAGCGAGGCATTTTTAGGTCTAACATATGTAGAAACTCAGTTATGGATACAAGAGACTCTAGTATGAGCCATCCCTCTTCCATCTTGCCCTTTGGATATGCTCTCTACCAAAAAAACCCTTTTAATGTCTTCATGAAGTGCTATAAGAAGACCATCCATCAACTATGGATAGTTCCTACTATTGCAACTCCATCTACCACATGAACTAGTAAATGAAGGTGAATTATGAGAATACTTGTGGGAAAGTATTTCTCTACCATACAGACAACCTCTATAGCATTGAGTTTTGCACTCTCTATGCTATCTCTATTTATCTCTTTAGAAGAGATCCATCCTACCAAGGAACTGATTTTATAAGTGGTTTGTACATCCTCCAAAAGATAATATTTTAAAGCTATAAGGAGCACAAACTATTAAAACTTGTGCCAATCATGATACTTGAGCCTTCCAAGGTCTTCGTTTTGTGTGAAGGCAGTCTTTAGATACCTGATGCACCCAGTAAGTGTCCAAAACTCTGAGATCACCTTCTTGACTTGTTGCTCTTCCATCCTGTGAAGCACCCAAGGAGCTCTTGGTAGTAACAATGTTCTGTTGGGCTTAGTAATTGCCCACAACTCTTGTATACAAGCTTGCTCTTCCAATTCCTCCCATCGCACTTCGTTTTATTCCTTTCCGATCAAAGTCTTCCAGAGAATCTCTCAAAAATTCTTGAAAATATGCATCAGTTCTACCGAATGATTGATCAATAACTCACTCCAATAAGGGATTTTGTGAAAGATCGACAATCGTTTCATGCCAATGACTAGTGTTTTCAAGATTAGTGACCTAGGAAAGTTATCATACTTTCTTGGTATGGAAGTTTCTTATACAGATCATGGCATATATGTATCACAAGAAAGGTATCTTTTGAACCTATTGAAGAAGTTTGGTATGGAAAATTGCAGAGAAGTTTCAACTCCACTTGAAGTTAATCATAAGTTTAGTAAATATGATGGTATAGAATACAAAGGATGATAATCTCCTGTGGGTAGTTTGATTTATGCTACACTAACAAGACCTGATCTTAGTTATGTAGTGGGAGTTTTGTCACAATTCATGCATTGTCTAAAGGATCCACATTGGATTGCAGGTCAAAGAGTTCTCAGATATATCAAGAAACCATAAAGGAAGGATTATACTATCCTTTTAATTCAGATTTGAAGTTGAGAGCCTATAGTAACTCAAACTCAACAGGTAATCAAGATGATAAAAGATCAACTCATGGCTACATGATATACATTGGTGATAAGCTTGTAAGTTGGTGTTCAAAGAAACAACATAGAGTAGCATTATCATCAACTGAAGCTGAGTACAAAGGACTTGTAGAAGCAGCTAAGGAGGTCATATGGATGCAGACATTATTCAAAATCTTGGGCATTAATCAAGGTATACCTACAATACATGGAGATAACATGAGTTCGTTTTATCTTGCAACAAATCCAGTATTTCATGCAAGAACAAAACATATAGAGATATAGTACCATTTTTTGAGAGAAAAGGTAATAGAGAAAGAAATTGAAGTGGAGTTCATTTCTACAAAGGATCAGATAGCAGATATAATGACAAAGAGTTTGGATGGTGTGAAGACTAGCAGATTCAAAAGTATGGCAGGAGTAAAAAGAAAAGAAGAAGATATGAAGAAACAGAGAATGTTAATTAGTGATTGAGGGGGAGGTATTGGAGAACCAATCACAAATTGGACATAATTTTGGAGTTCAAAGTCTAAGAAGAAAAGCACATGCCTATGTGAAGGGACAATTTCACACATGTATTATATTTGTAAAGTTAAGAATTAATTTTAGTTCTAAAGTTTTCAAAAATCATGAGAATGAGAAAATCTATATAAGTTAGTTTGTATCAACTGATGCAGTGAGAGAGAAAAAGAGATGAGAGGTAGTTAGAGTGAGAAAAAGTTCATTTTGTATGACTCAGTATAGTTGGGCTTCTCTGAGTGAGAAAGCACTTGTAAACTTCCGAGTTTTTCATAGCTATGAGTAGAACTCAATAGAGTTCTGCGTATGAGACTCTCTCCTCCATCTCCATGCTTTGCCTATTGTGTACTGATCTCAAAAGTTGAAGTTCCCAAGCAACTCGATGCCTGGCATCGAGTTTTAGCATGAAGTCGATGACTGGCATCGAATTCACACATAACTGCATTCATTTCAAGAATTTTCACATTTAAGGTGAACATCTACCCACTTTGTTTCCTTTGGCAATCAATCATCCACCCTATTTGTACTCTTCTACATATAACCCATCAGCATTGAACCTAACTTGTAATCACTGGTCAACCATTTGTCCAATAGAAACTAGATTCTTTGTTATGTTTGGAACATGTAGCACATCAACAAGATGTTTTACCTTCATGTCCTTCATAGAGAATGCTATGTTTCCTGTATGCTTGATAGGATGCGATGTATCATCACCTGTTTCAACATATCCAGGAACTGACAATTTCTCCAAACTACTAAACCATTCTTCATGACTGGTCATGTGATTTGAAGCACCCGCACACGCACACACACACACAACAGATGCATACCCACATATAGATACACATACATACACACACATGCATATATATATATATATATATATATATATATATATATATATATATATATATATATATATATATATATATATATATATATATATATATATATATATATATATATATATATACATACATAAATACACACATACATACACACACACACAAACACACACACACACATATATATATATATATATATCCTAATTCAAAAACCCTATTATAAATATTCTAATTCAGAAATCCTATTTCAAAAACCTAATTTGGAAACACTAATTTTGATATTAGGGTTTTACAAACCCTAATTTAGAACTCTAATGTAGCCTTTTATACATATGATTGAAGTAAATGTACACATTGCATCTATTCCTCTGACGTCCTACTAGAGAGATGTCTCGTCTCCCAACCTTATGCCTCTATATACTTGAATCAACGAGGATCATAATATATATAAAGATATATACACATCATGTAGATGCACATACATAAATATAAAATAGAGTAGATGCATTATGCATCACACATACATGCCTATATGCACACATGTATATATTTACATGCATACATATATACATGAACACATCACACATGCACACATGTATACTTATACATGCATACACAATTATAAACACTTGCATATATTACACAAATGCATATGCATATATACAACTGTGCATACTAACACATGTATACATATATCACACACATGCACACACATACATATACATGAAACACATATATGTGCATACTAACACATGATACATATAATACACATTTATACACACACATATGCATACATACACGAGAAAAATTTTCTCCTTGAAGACAAAGGTATATATAAAATAATTAGGCATACCCTTGAGCTTCATGTTCTAACTTAAAAGAACATGATTTCATCTCTCTAGTAGGATTCATCGATATTCTACTTGAATAAAGAAGAATCTATTATCTGATATCCATTCAAATAATTCAAGTTATTGATCGATAATTAGAGTAGAATTTACTATCTAATCTACTCATATGTTTTCATTATTTCCATCATTTTGGTAAGAAATCAATGTAGTCTCATCTTCATTATCCTTATTGATTTCATTTATTTCTTCTATTGTTAAATCTATGTTCTCATGAATCACATCATCTATTGATGGATCAATATCAATTTCTAGTAATTCCTCTTCATCATTAGTAGAATCAGCATGTAGAGTATTATCCTCTTCATCAATAAGCTTAGTACCATTATCATGTATAATGATTCTAATTTCTCTTTTAGTTGTTGATGTATCAAAATCTGATGGTGAATCATCAAGAGGACTTTCTTTGCTCTCTCTAACAATAAACTGTTCAAACAATGATGTACCTCTAGGTTGAACATGAATGACTTGCCACCAAGGATGAGCATCTGGGTTTTTATTAAAAAATGCTTGTTCAATATGCCTCCGAAGAATATATGGTTCTTTAGTAGATCGCATTACCTTGGAAGAATCAATTGCCGAAAACCCAAATAATTCTTTTCTTAATGTGGAATTACTACCTTTATACTCGGCTCGAAACGAGTCAACCTTCAAAATGACCTATCAAAATATATAAAAACAAAAAACCATTATTAGGTGCTTAAAAAAATAATAAACTCTATCATAAAAAATATAAACTTTTTTCTACCTGTTTGAATGTACGAAATGATATTTTGTAGATACCAACAACAGTTCCCACGTAACCAAGTTTGCCATCTATAAGGTTTGTGTCTTTTGAGCTAGCACGTGATAGTTGCTTGAAAGAAGCAACAATACTAAAATCCTCTGTTTTATGTAAAGAATCAATGGCTTTGATTCTAATATGCTGTCTAAAAGGCCACATATTAGTGAACATTCGAGCCTGAAAAAGAAATTAAATTAGTAAATAGAAACTAATATACATATATGAAAAAAATATATTATTTAAATAAAATTACCTTTCATTCACAACCTATCATTAACTCTCTCTGCTCATGTGAGATTTCTTCATTTTGTGTATGTGCATGTGCATGTGTATGTGTGTGTATATGTATGTATGTGCATGTGCATGTGCATGTGTAAGTGTATATGTGTGTATATGTGTATGTGCATGTACATGTGTATGTTGTGTGTATATGTATGTGCATGTATATGTGTAAGTTTATGTGTACATGTGTGTATGTGCATATATATGTATATATGTATGTATGTGCATGTGTGTGTATGTGTATATGTGTGTGTATGTATGTGCATATATATGTGTATATATGTGTATATATGTGTATATATGTGTATATATGTGTATGTGTGTGTATATATACGTATGTGCATATGTATGTGTAGGTGTTTAAACATATACAAGTGTATGTATATGCATGTGTATATGTATGAAACACGCATGTGCATGTGGATACATTTCCATTTGCATCCATGTGCATGCATGTGGATGTGCATATACATGTATTTAAGTATATGTTAATGTGTGTGTGTGTATGTATATATGCAATAATGCATGCATGCAAGTATTTTTATGTGGTTGTAGAAATGTTTGTGCATATGCATGTGTATGTGTGCATATGTGTAAGTGTATGTGCACATGTATGTGTGTGTATATATGTGTGTATGTGCATGTGTATATGTGTATATGTGTGAACGTGCATCTTCATCATGTATAAGTGTATATGTGCATATCAATAAGTGTGAGTATGCTAACTAATGCAAATAACACAATTCATATGATATACAAAGAATGGAAATATCACATTTATCTCATTGTAGTTATGAGGGACTTATTGACAATTCAAAGTCAAAAGGAAATTTCTCTAAATTGTCAATCCAAGCACAAGCTTACCCGATTGTTGCTTACAGACTAATGCTTCACAAACCATAATTCATTCATTAAGAAATGAGAGATATTATAACTCAAAGGAGGTCAGTTTTAGAAAGAATGATGAAACCTGAATTTTTGGAAATCACGAATCTATACACAGTTATGACTCAAAACTGCAAATGATCATATCTCATTGAATACTAAGAGTTTGTTATGAAAGAGATGCATGAACCACCATATATGGGTCATAGGGGCATACAAAGTACTATTTCTGCATGTAAAGATTTCTTATTTTGGCCTAACATGGAAAAAGATGTTGCACAATATGTTTCTCACTGCATTGTTTGTCAGCGTGTAAAATGACATCATGGTAAACCATTCGGATTATTAATGCCTCTTCCTATACCTGATGGACCATGGGAACAGATTTCTATGGATTTCATTACTGGTCTTCCTACAACTACATCTCACAATGATATGATTTGGACAATTGTTGATAGGTTTAGTAAACATGCATACTTCATTCCTTCTAAAAAGACTTTACCTACACCTCAAGCTGCTAAGTTATTTATTAAATGTATTCTTCCACATCATGATTTTCCTAAAGTTATTCTTTCAGATCGAGATGTTCGTTTTTGTAACCTTTTTTGGGTGGCAATATTTCAACATCTAGGATCAAAAATAGACTTCAGTTCTGCATTTCATCCTGAAAGTAATGGTCAAAGTGAGGCTACAAATAGTTCTATTTTGGATTTATTACATTGTTACTCTTTAGATAATCCAAGTAAGATTAAAAAATCCCTTTACTTTAGTTTGCATATAATAACACCCCACACACTACTACTGGTCGTGCACCATATGAAATTGTTTATGGAAGAAAGCTTCCCACTCCCATGAGTCTCACTCAAACTCACATTCCTATGGCTGATTCTTTTGCACAAGATCATATTTCTACACTTGCTGAAGTGCATGAGCATATTAGGAAGAGTCAAGAACATTACATGCGTAGTATTAATAAGAAGCGCATAGCCAAACAATTTAATGAAAATGATTTAGTTTGGTTACGAATCATTAAAAGGTGTTTAAAAAATATTTCTCAACATCCTAAGGTAAAACTTGCCCCATGGTATTATGGACCTTTTCGCATTATTGAGAAAATGAATGAAACTTCTTTTTGATTAGATATACCTTCTCATTGGGGTATACATAATTCTTTCCATATAAGTTTGTTGAAATCTTTTCAAGGTACCTTACCACTCACACCTATTTTAGATTATCATCCTTTACTTGAAGAGGATGCGAAAATATTGATTCTTGAGAAAGTAATAGATTATGATGTTCCCACCACACGAACTGGTAAGCAATATCATAGGTATTTAGTCAAATATAAAAATCACTCACTTGAGGAATCACATGGATACATAAGACCTCCTTATCACCTCACTATGATCATTTAATTTCTGCATATCATTCCCAATTACATTAGACTTTCAAGTTTCCGATTCCATGCATGTGTTTTACATGGTTCATGTTTGTTCAGTGATGAGACATGCGACTGATCATCCATGTCGATTTTTATATTTATCAACTCAGGTCAGTTTCTTGTCAACTGGGAGGCATGTTGTATTTTATGGAATCATGGAAGGTTAAATGGATTTTTAATAGTTTAAATGTCCAAAAGGTTTTAATGTGGTTGTGTTTGATCTAGCAGGTGAAGACGCATGAGGGTGTAGATACAAGTGGATGCGCATAAATAAATAAATTCGAAGACTAAATCAAAGACTTCTAGAATAGTTATATTTAGGTTTATCTTGTTGTAAAAGTAGTGGTTCCCTTTAGAAAGCGACGCCTTTTGTAAATAAAGTAGTTTTTCCTAAAAGAAGCTTCTAAAAGTGACGGCCTTCATGTAACTTCTGTTTTTAGGGCATAATAGAAATAAACCTATAAATATGTGTACTCTGAGAGACTCATCCATCAGAGTACACGGGAGGAGATTGCACCCAATATCGCGTCGATTGTTTCTCTCTTTCTGATTCCTCTTTTGTCTTCTTTCTGCCTCTATGCGTGCGTGCGCTGAAGGACCTGATAAAAAACTGTCATGGTAAATGAGGCAAGCTGCCACATTTCGAGTTGGGTGTGTTTTCATCCATGATGAAGAAGTGATTTCTGTTATCATATTTGAATTTTGCTAAAACAATGGCATGAAATAGCCGCTTGAATCATTCAATTTGGTGATTGAGAGCAATCCATGCTTGCAAAAAATACAGGTCACATGCATAAGTGGAAATCATATCATAAAATGAATGAATGTGAATAGCAGAAATATTATTAATTGAAACAATAGTTGTTTGTGGGGATGGGAGATGACTTAAAGCATCAGCTACAACATTAGCTTTTCCTGGGTGATATTGAATCAGAGGTTGGAAGTTTTGTAGAAATGAAGCCCATTTAATATGTCTATCGGAAATCAATGATTGATGTAATAAATGCTTAATAGCTTGTTGGTCGGTTTTAATTAGAACTTCCGAACCCATAAGGTAATGTTTCCAAATTTTCAATGCATGCACAACAACTAACAGTTCCTTATAATATGTACCTATAATTGTGTTCAGAAGGTTTGAGTTTCCTACTTTCAAATGCAAGAGGATGATCATTTTGCATTAAAACAACACCTATACCAGAACCACTAGCATCTATAATTATCTACATGAAATGGTTGTGCAAAATCAGGTAATTACAGAAGAGGCGCATGGGAAAGTGCATACTTAAGTTTATCAAAAGATTGTTGTTGGGATACTCCCCATACAAATTTTTAGATTTTTCTTCAATAATAAAGTAAGGGGAAGGGCTGTATAAGAAAATCCCTTTACAAACTTTCGACAAAAGCTAGCTAATCCTAAAAATGAATGGACATCATTCACTGAATGAGGTTTAGGCCATTCTTCAATTAATTTAATCTTCTTGGGATCTACATGAACGCCTTGACTAGAGACGATATGTCCATGATACTCTATCTCATTTTGGAAGAAACAACTCTTTTCAGAATTAGCATAAAGTTTATTTTTACATAACAAATCAAAGACTGTTGCTAAATGATTTTCATATTCACTGTCGTTCCTACTATAAATAAGTATATCCTCAAAGAAGACAAGAACGAAGTCTTGGTATTCAAGGAAAATATTATTCATCATACGTGCAAAGGTGGCGGGTGCATTGGTAAGTCCAAAAGGCATTACCATGAATTCAAAATGGCCATGTTGAGTTCTAAAAGCAGTTTTATAAATTTCATGCGATGTCATTCTTATCTGATGATAACCAGATTTGAGGTCGATTTTACTAAAGGCACAAGCTCCACGAAGTTTGTCTAGCAAGTCATCTATCCTAGGGATAGGATACCTATTCTTAATGGTAATTTTATTAAGTGCTCTATAATCAATGCACATTCTATACATCTTGTTCTTCTTTTCAACTAAAAGAACAGGGGCTCCAAAAGGAGAAGAGCTAGACCGTATTAGTCCTTTGTTGAGTAAATCTTTAACTTGTCTAGCTATTTCATTTTGGTGTAAAGGTCCATGCATATAAGGTGCTTTATGAGGAGGAGAGCTACTAGAAATTAAATCAATCCTATGGTCAAGAGGTCCCCTAGAAGGTGGTATTGCAGAAGGAAAATTAGCCATAAAACAATCCTTATACGAGTCCATAAATGACTTATGTGCACTTGGAAGTGTATGTGTATAATCAGTTATATTATTCACAAAGACAATACATGAGTTATAACCTTTCCTAAAAGCTCGTTTGACTTGCGTGTGACTAATGAACGAGAAGGGTTGAAAATCATGTATTGCAGATAGTGAAACATCTTTATTTCAAAATTTGAAAGTAATCGTGTGTGTATCATAGTCAATGCAGGGGTTGTAATTATGTCGAAACGGCATGCCAAGTATAACATCATATGATTGCAACGGAGCAATGAAAAATGAACATTCATCTACATATGAGCCTAACAAATTTGAACATTATGCACCTCATTCGTAACATTATACCTATTTCCTATAAACACAGCCTTAACCTTATACATAGAAGGATGAGTAGTAAGGTTAAGATTTTTAACTAGCCTTAACCTTATACGTTTAGTATAAATGGATACATTATCTTCTTCTCTCCATCAAAAAGTTGTCCATGCATGACGTGCATGTAGATGGAATTGGGAAGGAAGGAAAGACTCCTTAATTTTTGCCTAAAATGTGTCCCATGTGGTAGGATGGTTGGTACTATTATGTAAAACATTCCACCATAGCTGAGCTCTTCCTACCAAATAATTGGTAGCAAACTTGACTTTCTCACTTTCTTAATATGACTCATTAGAGTAGAAATCGTCGAATTGAGAGAGCCATGATAGGACAAATTGGCCATCTTTTCATCCATCGAATCTGGAGAATTGGAAGCTCTTAGCACCTATCTTGGAACTTGCACCTTCTTGTTGTGCAGTGATAATCGCTTTCACCACTTTGATTAAGCTACGATCATCACTTTGTACTTGCTGGAGCATAGCATCATGTTCTTGTACCGCTTGTTGAGTTGCTTGAAGTTCTTGTTGCATAAGCTCTAATTGTTGCTCGAGTGAGACCCTAGGTAAAGGTGAATTGCCAAAATCCTCCATTGTTGTAGGGTCCATATATAGAGAACAAAACCCCTCTTCCAAACTATGTTGGATCCTAAATCTAATAGGTTAGTTAAAAAGGTCGTTCGGAGAGCTTTCCAACAATATATTATATGCTGAAATCCGAGTTATATATTGTAAATTATGCCCTATTCTTTGATGCACTCATTTAGAAAATCTACGGGCGCTTCCACATGTGTGAGATATGTTAGTATATGATCAATGTCTACCCCTCATGATTGTATGCACATTTTGTAAGGCCCCCTTTATGAGGAGAAGCCAAGCGTGCATTACCCAATTGATGGGAATCCCAACTTGCATGTTGAATGAAGGTCACATATGGACCATGTAAGGTATCGTAAGGAAAGGGAGTTACCAGGGTCCCCAATTGTGGGGTATGGGGCAGCGGTGAGCAGCCCTGGCTGGGGGGTCCAAGGGGGCGAGCAGGCCCCCTGGCTGGGGGTCCCAGGGGGCCAACAGGCCCCGTCGTGGGGTCTGGGGGCAGCGCCCCCAGCACGACAGTAAAAGGAATATTCCATGGAATATTCCGTGTCGGAGTTAGAAATAATTTATATTTGTTAGGTCGGTTCAACCGGTCTAAGCCGTGTATGGCAATTACGTGGGCGATGGCCGCACACGCTCTACCGCCCATGTATAGCCGTCCACAATAGGCGACCCATGATCCTTTATATACATGACTTCTGCACTACCTGAGACATCGAGTTGAGCCAGCATACCTCTACCTTGTATCTCCCTGTCTAGAGTTTTCTAGATCACCATTTAAGCTCTACCTTGAGATCGCACAGGTGGACAACGCCATCATCTTTGTACTTGCTCCTAGAAGAAAATTGTTGAGATTCTCCTATATCTGTTATCTTTTCTGCTATTACTCCTGTGTTATATTGTGTAACTATTGTCTTACATGGTATCAAAGCTGTAAGGTTCGAATAGCTTGAGAAGTATCACTACTTTAGCCTACTAGCAGACTAGAATATCAGTACATTATTTGAGTGATTAGATGATGGCTTCATCGTCGAACACTGGTCTTGGTGCTTCAGCTAATGTTAATGCTGCACCAATTCGAATTCGCCCACTTGCATTCACTGAAGGACAGCTGGATGGAACCAACTATACACTTTGGAAGTTCAAAATTTTTGCAATTTTGGACTCCTATGAATTACTTGATGATTCAGCTAGATCTAGATTGATGATTGAGCTAGATCTAGATCTTCTACGAGCTTGGAAAAGGCAGAATGTTGATGCATTATGTGCAATTGTCACTAGTGTAAGTGATTATGTGCTTACTTTAGTTCAACATACTACTAAAGCACATGAGGCTTGGGGCATATTGGCTCGACAATGTGAGACCAAGAACCACACTAGAATACACAATTTAGAAAATTAGTTGGCAAATTAAAAGCATTCTGATTCTGAAAAGGTTGAAGATTTTATCAAACGGATAAAACATCTTCAAGACCAATTGGCTGTAGTTGGTGTTGTTATAACGCCACAAGAGTTGGTCAAAGATGTGTATGTGTTCTTCTAGCAAAGTATGATGGATTAGTAACGGCCCTTAACACTCAAGTAAGACCAACTCCCCTTACATTTGAAGAGTTTTGTGCTATGCGTTTAAAAGAAGAGATGCGGTTGAAGAATCGGGAAAGTACAAGTGATGCTGCATTCTCAGCAAATGCAAAAGGTAAAGGCTCTTCTGATGGATCAAAGAAGAAGCCAAAGAAGAAAATGTTCACAGGAATTTGCTTCTATTGTGAAAAGAAAGGCCATGCCATCAAGGATTGCAGAAAGAAGCAAGCTGATGAACGGAATGGGACTGTAAAATCATCGTGGAAGAACAAAGAGTTTGCAAACAACACAGAGCTGGAACTATGGGTAGTTATTGAAGAGGTATGATCATCTGCTCAAGCTCGTGTTGATGAACCATGGATTTTAGATAGTGGAGCTTCTCGCCATATGACCAGTAAAAAGGATTGGTATAGTTCCCTAGTGCCTCTACGGGAATCCATCAATGTAGTGGTGGGAAATGACTCCAATTGTCCAGCGGAAGGAACTGGAACCATCTCTTTTATCACTTCTCCAGGTGTTGAGAAAAAGTTATCTGATGTTCTCTATGTACCTACACTTAAAAGAAATTTGTTGTCAGTTTCTGCAATAACAGATCGTGGACTTGAAGTTCACTTCAATAAGAGTGGTGTAGAAATCATGGATTCATCAGGTAATGTAGTAGGTAAAGGCATAAGACGTGATAACTTGTATGAGCTAAGTGCTATGATTATAGTAGAAAGATGTGGGTTTATTTCATTCGAGAGAAGGCTCATGCTTTTGAAAAATTTAAAATGTGGCATAAGTATGTGGAAAATGAATTAGGAAGGAAACTGAAGAAATTCAGAACAGATAGAGGAGGTGAATTCTTTTCAACAAAATTCAATAATTATTGTAAGGTGCATGGTGTGAAAAGGCAACTTACCACAGCTCATACACCTCAACAAAATGGTGTTGTTGAGCATAGGAACAGGACAGTAGTTGAAATGGCTCGTTGTATGTTAAAGGCTCAAGACATGCCTGATTCATTCTGGGCAAAAACAGTCAATAGAACAGTCTACGTCCTCAATCAAAGCTACACAAAAGCACTGAAGGGGATGATTCCTCAAGAAGCATATTCTGGTAAAAAGCCTTCAGTTTTGCATTTCAGAATTTTTTGTTGTTTTTGTTATGCACGTATTCCTGATTCAACAAGATCAAAGTTGGATTCAAAAAGCAAAAAGTGTGTCTTCCTAGGATATAGTGAAGAGTCTAAAGCATACAAGTTGTGGGATCCTGAGGCAAGGAATATTTTTGTTAGCCGAGATGTGGTGTTTGATGAACGACCACACTTAGTAGAAGATAAAGGTAAATCTACTATCTCATCAAACGGAGAAATATCTCACCTTGTGCCTATCAAAAGATAGGTTAAAGTTGAGGAGGAGGAAACATCTGATGGAGAAATTTCCTCAATAATAAGCCAACCAGTTGTAGCTGCACAGCGTAAGCCACTACCAAAGTGGGCACAACAACTCTTTGATGATCACAATCCACATGTAGATGTACCAGAATCATCCTTGGATGGATTACGAAGATCAAAGAGAATAGAGGAGCAAAGAAGAGCCTCAGAACACATTGCTAACATGGCTCTAATGGCAGATACCATGGGCTCGATAAAGGAACCTACCACCATTGAAGAAGACCTTGATGTTCCAGGTTGGAGAGCAGCAATGCACTCTGAGTATGATAGTATACTCAAAAATGATACATGGGATCTAGTCAACTTGCCACAAAAGAAGAAGGTAATAGGTACTAAATGGATTTGGAAAGCTAAGTATAAAGCAGATGGAACATTAGAAAAGTATAAGGCAAGATTAGTGGCAGAGGGTTTTTCACAGATCGAAGGATTTGATGTTCAAGAAACTTTTGCACCAACAGCACGCATGACAACTATTCGGACGGTACTTGTAGTAGTTGCACAAAAGGTCTGGCCTATTTTCCAGATGGATGTCAAATCTGCATTTTTGAATGGTCACCTCAAGGAGGAGGTATATGTATCTCAACCACCAGGTTTAGAGGTGCCCAATTCAGAAAATAAAGTTTGCAGGTTGAAGGAAGCTTTGTATGGACTTAAGCAAGCTCCATGGGCTTGGTACCAATGGATAAATAATTTTTTCAAAAATATGGGTTTTGAAAGAATTACTTCTGATGCTAACGTGTATGTAACGAAAAGGGATAGCAAGCTAGTTGTTGTCATTGTATATGTAGATGATTTGATCATTACGGGAGATCATCAGGAACTCATCAATCAAACTCGGATCAGCTTGGGAACTGAGTTTGAACTGGGATCAGCTTGGGAACTGAGTTTGAAGTATGGCAAAGGACGGATGGCATTTTCATCTCACAAAAAAAATATGCCAAAGAAATTCTCAAGGCATTTGGAATGATGGACTGCAAACCAACTAGCACACCCATGGAGGTAAATCATAAGCTATCTATGGATGATAACATGCCTGATGTAGATGCTCAGAAGTATAGGAAGCTCGTTGGAAGTCTTAGTTTTCTGTGCAACACTAGACCAGACATTTGCTATGCTATTGGAGTGTTAAGCAGGTTTTCCAACAAACCTAAGGAGAGTCACTGGAATGCTGGAATGCGAATTCTAAGGTACATTGCAGGAACCTTGGATTTTGGTATTTTGTATACCACAGGTGATACACTTCAAGGATATTGTGATTCAGATTGGGCTGGAGATTGTAATTCTAGAAAATCAGTTTCTGGGTATTGTTTCTCACTTGGTTTAGGAATATTTTCTTGGGTAAGTAGGAAGCAACCAACTCTCGCACTCTCCTCCACTGAAGCAGAGTACAAAGAAGCTTGTTTTGCTTCTTGTGAGGTAGTCTGGTTAAGGAGAATTCTTGCAGATCTAGGCTTTCCATCAAATATGCCGACTGTACTCAAGTGTGATAATCAAAGTTATATGGCTCTTGCAAAGAACCCATTATTTCATGCTCGCACCAAGCACATAGAAGTACAGTACCATTATGTTCATGAGCTAGATCTAGATCTTCTAGGAGCTTGGAAGAGGCAGAATGCTGATGCATTATGTGCAATTGTCACTAGTGTAAGTGATTATGTGCTTACTTTAGTTCAACATACTACTAAAGCACATGAGGCTTGGGGCATATTGGCTCGACAATATGAGACCAAGAACCACACTAGAATACACAATTTAGAAAATTAGTTGGCAAATTAAAAGCATTCTGATTCTGAAAAGGCTGAAGATTTTATCAAACGGATAAAACATCTTCAAGACCAATTGGCTGTAGTTGGTGTTGTTATAACACCACAAGAGTTGGTCAAAGATGTGTATGTGTTCTTCCAGCAAAGTATGATGGATTAGTAACGGCCCTTAACACTCAAGTAAGACCAACTCCCCTTACATTTGAAGAGTTTTGTGCTATGCTTTTAAAAGAAGAGATGCGGTTGAAGAATCGGGAAAGTACAAGTCATGCTGCATTCTCAGCAAATGCAAAAGGTAAAGGCTCTTCTGATGGATCAAAGAAGAAGCCAAAGAAGAAAACGTTCACAGGAATTTGCTTCTATTGTGAAAAGAAAGGCCATGCCATCAAGGATTGCAGAAAGAAGCAAGCTGACGTTCTGCTGAATTGATATTGTGTATGAGTTCTATCATGGCTTTCCTCCAATTGATAGCTGCTTTTGGAGTATCAATTGTATTTGTGCTTTGGTATCCTCCAGGCAAGAATTTCTTTTCCTTCCAATGGGTAGACACTTCATATAGGTATCTAATAATATAACATGTCATTTCCATTCTCCGAGAGCCTCCTCTCTTCATGAAAGCCAAGGTGACTACTTTGTGTGGTTGAGTATATATGATCATCTGTGGAATAGAAATGTTGATGGAATAATCTGACAGCCAAATTTAATTCCTTTGTCTCAAAATTTGTAAATTTCTTTATATCTTTATAAATCTCCATTCCCTTCCTAACATCATTGATATTATAATTTATTCCTTCTTCCAGATGAAGGGATTTCTGAATTAGAGCCCGAGTAATGTGAAACCCTTGTGTCTTCCCTTCAAAATCAGTAACCTGACATTTGAGATATTCCCTTTGTTCATTTTCATCCCAAGTATGTTTGTCCATGGATTCCATTGCTTCAATGCATCTTGGAATATCTACCATAATTGTTGGTAGCTCTAGGTATCCTTTTGACCCCGATTCCTCCCAAATCTCCAATAATTCTGCATTTTTGTTGATCATGAATATATCTCTAGTGACTATTGTAAATCTGAAATCTCTTGCTTTGAAAAGATAAACATATTTTGACAGTCGTGCCAGATGTTGTTTGGCATCTTTAGATGTCTCCCCTGCATTCAAGAATCAATGTCCCCTTGCCAAGGAGATATTCAAGCCTTTAAGCATTTCCTTTGCCATCTGTACATCATACAGACTCCTTCTAGGATAAGTATCCCTTTTTTTCACACATTTTCTCAAAGAAGAAAAAATAAAGCAAGACCTTCTCATCATATGTAGTATCATGAAGACAATAAAGATTTGTAAAAAAGAAAAGAAAGAAAACATAATAATAATTAATGAGTAATTTAATAAATAAGTGAAGGCCCCTTTTTTGTAATATTCTAATGAATTGCCAAAAAAATTTGTAAGCCTTTGTGTGTGGTAGTGTTTTTTAATATAGATATACATAAAGTTGAAAATCCGATTTCATCTTGAATTGTAAGTCCTACACTATCTCTCTCCCTCTCTTTATTTTTCAGTATGGATTTTGATGTGCCAAAATGATCCCTTCTATCACTCAAAGAATATATTTCCAAGAATCATAATTGAATTTGTGTAGTTGAATAGCTCTCTTTGGCAAAATATCATAAAAAATAATTTTATGGATTAAAAGGAAAAAATAAAGAAATATCACAATGAAATTAAAAAAATCAATAATACAAAATCAATAAAATAAATAAAAAAATAAACATAAAAATTACAAAAAAAACAAAAATAATTGAGAAAGTACTATTATCCCTTTTTATTTTTTATTTTTGGGATTCTATCTATGGCTTCTCTTCGTGATTCCTCCTTTATTTTCTCCAATTCCTCTCATCTTTTGGTTCCAATGTGTAATCTTTTCCATTGTTGATCTGCAAGTGGTTCCAAATACTTTTTCGCTCTACAATCACTTATATAGTTTGGTGTAATTACTCCCTCCAAAGTAGCAAGCTGCATTGCACCACTTGGACTAATTTGATATAGTATATATGGTCCATGTCCACGTTTTTGTAATTTCTCTCCCATCTCTTTTATAGTGAAGCCTAGAACTAAATATCCTTCCCTCATTCCTTTATCCCTGATATGCATATCAAAATAAGCCTTCTGTCTTTTCTTATTTGGATATAAAGAATTAACTGCTTGAAGTCTAGTGGAACCCAAGTTTTCTAGAGCTGCAATTCTATCCACCAATTCATGACCACTCCATCCCAAAGGTTGGGCAACTTTTAATGTAGGTATTAGAAATTCCATAGGTAAAATAGCATTTTGGCCATACACCATATTAAATGGTGTAGTTCCAATACTAGTTTTATAAGCAACTCTATAGGCCCAAAGAGCATGATGTATTTGTTTATCCCAATCTGACCTTTTAGAGTTAACAATTTTTTGTAATATAGCACAAAGTATTTTATTTGTGCTTTCAGCTAAACCATTAGCTTGGGTATGATAAGGAGTTGACAATCTATGGATCACCAAAAATTCTTCAACTAAATGCTTTATTGTTTCATTTAAAAAGTGAGATCCCCTATCACTTACTATCTCAATTGGTAATCCAAATCTTACAAATATCTGCTCAAATAGAAACCTAGCTATGATTTGTGCATCATTTTGTCTTGTTGCTCTAGCTTCTGCCCACTTTGTGAGATAATCAGTAGCCACAATGATATATTCTGCATGACTATTTTTAGATGGAGGTGAAATGGGTCCAATGAAATCCAATCCCCATTTTGAAAATGTTCTAAAACTCATAATTGGTCTTAAAGGCATATCATCTCTTTTTGTTGGATTTTTTGTTCTTTGACATATGTCACATCTTTCAACAAATGACTTAGCATCTTGATGAAGAGTTGGCCACCACATTGCATTATATATAATTAACTGAGTTGTTCTTTCAACTGAGAAATGCCTTGCTGCTAGCCCGGCATGTGCCAACTGAAGAGTTTGCACATATTGATCTTATGCTATGCAAATCCTTAAATATCCATCCTTTCCCCTTTTGTATAATTGATTTCCTACTAAAGCATAATCTTGACACTCCAACTTCATTACTTCATCATGGAACTCCTTTTGTTCTTTATCTTGCCTTGTTTCTAATATTTGTATAATTTCTTTGCCCCATTTTGGATTTTTATGTATCACAAACAATGTAATATATTCAAATGATTTCCTTTTCTGGCCAATAGACATCTTTTGAAGAAAATAATGGACATCTTTTCTTTGTTTTGGCCAATAGACCCCTAATTTGTGTAAATTTATTAGGGTTTGATGTTTTGAAGCATGAATTAGTCCTTGTGATTGATGTGCATATTCCAAATAGGCTTGTTGTTCTTCCTCCAAAATACAGCTCAACAAAATTCCCAACTTATGAAGGTAATATATATATCCTGAGAGTAGCACATAATTCTTACTTTGACATAGTTCCTTTGTTATATTTTGTTTTCTAAATTGAGGACCAAATCTTAATATTGGAACTATCTCTTTTGCCCATTTGGGAATTCCCTCTACTTTAAAAAGATATGTGTCAGGTAACTCATCATCTACACCTTCTGGTTTCTCTCCATTGCATAATCTTGACATATGATTAGTTCTAATGTGAGTTTTTCTTGGTTTTACTACTACCTCAAAATCAAACTCCATTAGCAATAAGAACCATCTAACTATTCTTCCTATGTTACAAGGTTTGTTTACCAAATACAATAGAGCTTGATGATCTATAAAAAATTTGAACTGGTTAGCTAGAAGATAGTGTCTGAATTTCTTTACTGCATATACCATAGCTAGTCCTTCCCTTTTAGTAGTGGTATAATTCTCTTCTGATTGATTTAATTGTCTCCTAGAATAAGCTATGGAAAAATCTAATTTTGTATTATCCACTAGTTGAGCTAAGATGCACCCTAATGCAAAATTAGAGGCATCCACATGAAAATGAAAGATTTTATTCCAACTTGGTGGTTTTAGGATGGGGGTTGAACTCAACCTTGCTTTTAATCTGTTAAAAGCTTCCTCACATTCCTCTGTCCATTCAAATTTGGTGGCAAAGTTCAGTACAAACCTTCTGTAATAACCACAATGTCCCATTAAATCTTGTAACTTCTTTATTGTTGTTGGTATTGGTATTTCAACAATTACTTTTGTTTTTTCTTCATCAATTGAAATACCATTCTTTGACACAATATGTCCTAAATGTTTTCCTCGTCTCACAAAGGATATACATTTTTTTGGATTCAAACAAACCTTATAAATTTTGCATTTTCAAAAGATTTGTCTAAGTTCCTCCAGATGATTTTCCCTACCAGAAGAGTAAGCACATAAGTCATCTACATATACCTCCATGGATTTTCTAAGAAATTCTTTAAACACATGACACATCAGCCTTTGGAAGATGGTTGGTGCATTTGTTAATCCAATAGCATAACTCTAAATACATAGATTCCCCATTATGTTGCAAAAGTTGTTTTATGTTGATCCTCAGGAGCTATTGCCACTTGGTAATAACTAAAAAATCCATCACGGACACTATAGACTTCTTTTCCTGCTACTCTTTCTAATAAATGGTCAGTGATTGGTAATGGATAATTATCTCTAATAGTAGCAGCATTTAATTTTTTAAGGTTTATACAAACCCTAAGTTTCCCATTTTTCCTTGGCACTACCACTATTGGGGATATCCTATCTATATGTTCAATTTCATATATAAATCCTAATGCCAATAACTTATCTATTCTTCCTTTATTTTTGCAGCATAAACATCATTATAAGTATAGTGTCTTTGTTTTGAAGGTTTTGAGTCAGGAGCTATTCGAATTCTATGAACACATATCTCTAGGTCCACTCCCTTAAGGTCCTTATAAATCCAAGCAAAGACATCCCTATATTCTCTTACTAATGATATTAATGCCTTTTCCTCATCTTAGTGAATATATTTAGCCATCATTATTTTCCTTTCCTCATTTTCTTCTTTAGTAACTATGACATATTTCACATTCTCTTTGTTATCATAGGATTGATTTGCTTTGTATTCCCATTGTGGTTTTTGAAAAATCACTTTCCTCTCTTCAATTTCATATATTTTAAAATTGTCTAGCACATCTATCTGACTAGATTGTTTTTTTTCCAATTTTTTTATTCTAATTTCAATTTTTTTAATTGAGTCTTCTTTTTTTTTATTCTACTCCAAAACTTGTATCATATTAAAAGGAATAAGATCATATCCTTCTGAATCACATAGCTTTACTAATGTTTGTTCATTTGCAGTTATGTCGAGGGTTGATAATATCTACTCCCATCCAAATGGCTCAAAGTCTTGCTTATGAAAATACATAGGAATATAACTTGGATCTTTTAATGCTCTTTCCAGTTTGCTCTCTACTTTTATTAATTTGTTTATTCCTTTTTTATTAGGTTTACAAAGCCAAATTTGAGCAGCTTCATCAAAATCCTAATCTTGAGTTGAACTAGATGCTATTGAAGTTTTCTCTGTTTTATGTATTCTTCTCCATTCTCTTGGTGAGATATCTTGATATTTTTTTTTCTCCAAATTACTTTTGTAATATTGTCATCATGTTGGAGATATAAGTGATTGCTTCCCCAATCTTGAACCACTTTGAGCTGTCTTATTAATGGTCTTCCTGTTGGAGTTAGATGTCTACGAAACCACGCGAACAGCACAAGGAAGAAGAAGAAGCTTGGAGCACAACACACAGAATACTGAATGTATTACTAGAGAATGTACAAAGATAAGTAGCCCATTAGGGCAATAGGCGTATATACAAGCCGGGGGAAAAAAACCTCCTAAAGAGGGAAAAAAGTGCCCCGACGGTCCTAGAGTGTTCACACACATCACTACCTAAATATATCAACAAACCCCCCTGGGAGTGATGCGGTGAACAAAAGAGCTAGCACTCATGCATAAGGAAGTGCCAAGCTATGTGGAAATCACTCCACAAAAAGGAAGTAAGCCCAAAGCTTTGCGGAAAGCTTCAAACTTCTCCCTAGGAAGAGCACAGGAGGGTGTCTGCATAGGACCACAAACATCACTATGTACAAGCTGCAATTTCTGCATAGCCCGAACTGAACCATCTTTTGAAAAGGAGGAATGCTGCATTTTGCCCAAAATATAGCCTTCACATACATGTTTTCCGGGTGTCTCAAGCTTGGGCAAAGAAGACACCATATCAGATTTCTGCAGGTGTAGCAAACTAGCAAAATTCAGATGACCAAAGCATGCATGCCAAAGCTTTGCATCTGACATAGCCTGAGAATCATGAACTACACATGCTGAATCATTGACAGATCTTTCATAATTTGTGAGCTTATATAGCCCACGACATAAAATGCCAAAAGCAATAATAACATCGCCATTTGACATATCATGAACTGTGCATCTGTCATCAACAAATTTCACAACCAAGCCAATCTTGGCTAATGCAGAAACTGATAACAGATTCTTCTTGATCCCTGGCACAAATAAAGCATCTGACAAAGTGAAAGAACTACCATCAGGAGTAGTTAGAATGATCTTACCAACTCCCATGACAGGATAAGAGGAGTTGTTGGCACATGTAACAGTATTCGCTGTATGTTATATTCCAGAGATGTACATGCTTGGAGGAACGAGAAGTTCCTTGCTTGGGGGATAGCCAAGGCCAAGAGCCAGAGAGTTCATACGAGGTGCCTACTCATGATGGCTAGATGAGTAGAGGGACCTTAGAGAGAACTCTAGATGGTGACTAGGCAAGGGCTATAAATAGGCTGGGAGGTGAGTCCCAGGCATGTCATTCTCGACTTCTCACATTTGGTATCAGAGCATAAGAGAGAGAGAGAGAGAAGAAAGAAAGAAAGAGAGAAAGTAGAAAGAGAAAGAAGAGAAGGAGCAAGAGATAGAGAGAAAGGATTAAAGAAAGAGATAAAAGAATATGAAGGAGCAAGAAATGGATGAACAAAGAGGAAGAGAGAAGATGAAAGTGAAGATTAGAGAGAGAAGGAAAATATTAGAAAGAGAAAAAAAAGAGAGTTGTAAGAGAAGAAAAAAGCAAGATTAGCATACGTATCTTCACAAAAATGGCCGTAACTCTCTCATATAGTACCCAAATTGGATGATTCCACTTGGTATAGAAAGTAGACTTCAAGCGCTTTCCAATGAGTTGCTGGAAGCTATCATTGAATAATTAAAAACCACCTGTAGAGAGCATTTAATTCTCTGCATATCATTTCAGGAGGTATGCTACCCGCTCGCCTAGCTTGATTGTTTTGGCCATAACTTCCTCATAGAATATCCAAATCAAGAAATTCAACTTGTTATAGATTCTAAACTTCAAGAAATTTCGTTTGAGTGGTGATAATCCATATTTGGACCATTGGAAGCCATCTCTGCACAAGCTTTTAGATGGTTGTTGACTGGCTAGAGACCCTTTTTGAGTGAATTGAGTGTCCAATTGTGATAATTAGGATTTCCTACTCATATTTTGAATTATTTTGGATAGGAATGAAGTAATTTTCATACATTTTCATCATATTTTTTCTTTCAAATATATTCATTTGAATACCTCTCGCATCAAAGTTTATAATTTTGCATTGTATTTTCTTTCAGTTTTAAGAAATCAATATTGGAATGTGCATGAAAGCTACTTTTTACATGAATTTATCTATGCACATAAAGTTACACTAACTAATATTGATTCATAAAAGCATGCACAGATCTTGTTTGTGTGTTTTAGAATATTTTGCAGGTATTGAAGGCAAAAAAAAAAAAGGAAAGACATTGTAATGAGGGCGTGTAGTGCCCAACAACACATTTTGGCAAAGTTTCTTATTTTCAGGTTTCTCGAGTAAAGAGAGTGGTTTGCCAACCACTAGGCTGATGCCTATCATTGTAAAGACTATTATTATTTTTTTCAGGCTTCATTTTCCTGGCGAAATGCTGCCGGAAATTTTGTAGCCACATGGCGTTATATGCCATGTGAGAACTAGAGTGATGTTGTGTTGTGTGAGAGAGGAAGTCTTCTGTCAGTATAGCAAAAAGCATATAATTTTATTGAATTAGAGAATAAAATGCATGAGTGAATGCATATATGCATAGACAATATGATTTTTAGAAAGTTGAAATGCATGATGCATTTTTGTTTATAGAAGATCACTTTTATGTATCACCACGACTGGTTAGGGTGAGCATGAGGTATGTGATCGAGGCACCAGGCATAGGCTAATTATGCCTTTAGAAAGTGAAAGATAAGGTATATACATTAAGAGAAACTAAGATGTGTTTGCATCTAGTAACGCATGAGCACATGAATTGTTCTTCATGCGAATCTATGTACTTAATATAGAAGTTTATCCCAAGTTCGCACAAGTGTGCTATGGATATGATCATCAATACAAGTATAAATTTCTTGTATATTATTAGTTGTAATGAGATTAATGATTGTGCAAGAAGCATAATGAATAGAATGACGTCCATAGATATTCACTTTCACTAAAAGGTGGATACTATGTAAAGAGTTGATTTTTCAACGAGACGATTTGGATGGTTAATTTGGTTTGCATTGATCTAGATGATCATTATATGCATGGATATAACTCCATGACATAATCCATCCAAGATAATGAATACTTTTGTCTAATCATAAGGATTAACATGTCTCGTCATTTTTAAGTTTGAAAAAAATGATCGAGCAAATAGTAGTGAGGTAGCAACCTCATAGAGATTTAGATGCTACTCTTTGTGGGAATGCCAAATTTATTGAAATTCAGAGGGCAAGTAGATCTTAATTGTTTCTTTAAGCTGACCAATTTTCAAGTAATTTGGAGACTTTTAGATAGGTCAAGTGACCTCTGCACTAAAAGTGCTGCTACTAGAGGTAGAGGCCTGAAACAAGTGACATAGGTCTGTTGCAAAGGGCACTTCTCTTAATTGGTAGATCCAAATGAAATGATTTTTGTTGGAGATGAAAGCCTGATAGATTCACTTTTTGATATCAATTTTCATTATTTTTAGAGATCATTTGATAGGTCAAATAATCTCTGCACATGAAAGTGCAGCCTCTGGAATTTGTGAAATGAACAGAGACCATGTCACCTAGAGGTGATTGGTTCTCTTAGCCCATTTACTCAAATTAAATGATTTTTGTTTCTAACATTAGCTAAGCACCTCCAGATTGTGTGTATAAAATTTCAAGATGAAATGTTTCTCCATTTAGGAGATATAAATAAAAGAGTAAAAGTTAGCCTCTACAATTGTTTTTAAATTTTGCAGGTATAGAGGCTTAGTATTTTGCTCATTGTGAAAGATCCAAATGTCCAAATACTATGAAACTTATAAACTATAGCTAGATAGTTGTAGCTATATGCTATTAAAATTTGGAAGAAATTGGACATCATTTGATAGGTCAAATGATCTATTCTTCTCAGACTAATCTCTGGTGAGGATTTTCCAGAAAGTGGTACATGTGACTGATGAGCACATGATATTTTCATATTGGAGACTCCAATTTCAAAATTTTTTGTTTGGAGAAGTTACTTCAGTATAGACCCTATGGTATAACCAAAAGTCAAGGATTTTGGAGTTTATCTTCATAGTTAGAAGATATTTTAAAAAGTGCAGCAGCATTGTTTCTAGGCTCACCTAAGCGTAGGTGTAGCAGAGATAGAATTATACTTTTGATGAGTATTTGATTTCACTATGACTTGAAATTTTGGGAGACCAAACTAGATACGTTGACCTAGATTTGGGCACAAAGAATATAGGATTTGGAGTTTGTTTGATCAGTCGAAGGGCTTCAAGAAGATGACCCTGTACATTTTCAAAGTTGGTCGTCAAGTATTCGACCCTTCTAGTAAAATGGTCATAAAACTCTGATCAAATATCCAAATCAAGTGATTTTTGTGCTTAATTAAAGCGAGAAAAGATACAAAAGGCTGGAAAGTTTCATAGATTTTGGATGAGTAAAAGTTAGTTAAAATTAAGATTTAATCTGTTGTTGTTGGAAATTGTTTATGCAGGAGACATTGTTGAAAGGAAAAGACTTTTCACAGGTTTTTTATGATATTTTTTGAGATGGTGTGATCACCATGGGGTAGCTATGCCCTAGATATGTGTTTATTGAGCATTGTTGTTTGGTGATCATTCTCAGTAGGACAAAGGAGACTCTATCCAAATTTTCCAGAATATATATAGTGCCATGAGAGCATGGAACAGGAGAACTTTGCTAGTTGTTCTCATTTCAAATAATTGGATTCATACAAGTTGTATAAACTCCAATTTATTTTGAGTCAATATTTGATTCAAGATGCATGAGTTGATATTTGATGCAAGCCGCATCCTTCACAACTCTATTTGGGTTGATTTATTAAATAGTTTCTCAATTCTCAACTCAAGATGAGTTGATGTTACAGATAGTTATGAGTGATAGAGTCATAGGAATGACTCTGTTCTTTCCATGGAGGGAAGGAAACACTTCAAGAACACTTCACATTATTTATGGTTGTGAGTATACTTCATGATTTCATTACATTATTTATGGTTGTGAGTACTCACCAAGTTATTCTTATTATTTTTGAGAGAAGTGTTCGACTTTAATCTCATACATGCATCTATGTGGAGTATAAAGTTGGTGGTATGGGACATCAAAATTTGTATTCTACCTAGGTGTAGGACAGATGGTATGGGAGAGAAGTCTCAGAGATTATATTTTGATATGATTTGGAGTCCATTTATATGATCTTCTGGTATCATCTTATTATTAGACAACAGAGGGGCAGTTGAGACAGTCACTCTGTATGTGATCGCAAACAAGGCAAGTCCGCAGGCTAGTAGCCTAGAAGCGGAAAGGCAAGGTTTGCACATAAGAACTATGAATGGGCAACTGCATTGAGAAGAAATTTACAGAGTACGTACTACTTTATTTGATATGCCTGAGAATAGGCCATGGTTCATATATAGTGTGTATGAGGTGAGCTAGATGCTTAGCCTAGTGGGCTATGAGTGTGCACACATGTACTTACCATTTTTCAGTGTGTCTAGTGGACTCATATTATGGTTCTCATTATATCAGGGAGTGCTAGATTATTACGGTAGTTTACTTGAGACACCTCATTCCTAGTTAGGAATGATTTGATCATAGCGATGATCAGATGATGATCATGGATAAAGCAAGTTTCATCCACTTGGAACATCTTGCATGTTATTATTGAGAAGGTAGTGGTGGTTCCACTAGTTGCTAGACTTTCTTAGCACGTCTTCACTTAGCATGATAGACTTGGTTCTAGAGAGTGGATTAGGATTTATTTTGTATGAGAGATATTTTGATCCATAGTTTGGATTATTATATATCATAGATTGAGATTTGGATCCATAGTTTCGATATGATTGATTGAGATCTTAGTCCATAGTTTGGATCATTGGCATATTGATATCTTGGTCCATAGTCTAGATCGTTGATAGATTATCATCTTGGATTCAGAGTTTGGATCATGATGAGATTTTCTTTAGTTCTATTTCATTTCAGTGAGTAAATCAAGCAGATTTACTTGAGCTTAGAGATAAGAAACTACTTGGAAAAGATTTCTATTTCTTTTTAGTATTCTTCCACAAAGAGTTGGACATAGTCAAATTATTTTATATGAGCATAGTATTTTATTACTCCAGTGGAGTAAGTGATTTTGCAAGATTGTACCATATGACAAGCTGTCAGTGGGTATTTTAGGGAGATAAAGGCAAGCTGCCTATGTTTCTACAGGTGACAAGCCGTCACAAGTTAGTGGTCAAGGTCTAGGCATAGGGAGTCCGAGGATATTCCGAGTACTTATGATGCACACATATGGACTCATTGGGCCTTAGAGGGATTCCTACAATATGCCCAAGGCAAGGACTACTGTTTGTTGGTGGAAATGCTAGATATAAAGTACAGAGACTAGTTGTCTACTTTTTGAGCATCTAGTATTTCGGACACCTAGCACACTCTACTTTTATTATTTGGAATCACAGATTTTGATTCCAGGTTTATAGCTCCTTCTATATCATTGAGGAAAATGATCTTTAGAAGGGGGAGAGAGTGTTATATTCTATAGATGTACATGCTTGGAGGAATGAGAAGTTCCTTGCTCGTGGGATAGCCAAGGCCAAAAGCCAGAGAGTTCATACGAGGTGCCTACTCATGATGGCCAGATGAGTAGAGGGACCTTAGAGAGAACTCTAGATGGTGACTAGGCAAGGGCTATAAATAGGCTGGGAGGTGAGTCCCAGGCATGTCATTCTCGACTTCTCACACTATAGGGGCAGGCTCGAGTGAAGAGAAGAAACTGCGCTGCAAGGTAATATGTTTGGTCACCCCACTATCAAAGTACCAAACATCTGAGTCTACTGCAGACATGCACTGCTCATGAGAAGATGGGTCAAAGATGCAAACAGTAGTAAATGCCCATTCTTCTTCCTGCACAAGATTAGCAGACTCTATTTTTGGTGTAGAGGCTTCTGCAACAACTATTCCAGCCTCTTTCTTCTTTGCCTCTTTTGCAGCCAGTTTTGGACAGCTCTTTATGATATGATCATTCCCTTTACAGTACTTACAAAACAATTTCTGCTTTTCTGATTTTTTCTCATCTTTGTCTTGGTTCTTCGAATAGGCAGCATTTGCAGATTTCTGCTTACTAGTAGAAGAGCTCCGTTTTCCTTTGCCCTTGTGACTAGCCAGAAAAGCTTGATCTGCAACACGCATAATGGACCTGTTCTGCCTAGACTGATCTTCCTGCAACAGAACAGAGACTAACTCCTCAAATGATAAGGCATTTGGATTGCCTTTCATCATCAATCGAAGAGTAGAAGTGAAACTCTGATATGAATCAAGAAGAGCATTCAGAACGGTTTGCACAAGTGAGCTATCTAGTATAACCTCATCAGCAGAAATCAATTGTTCCTTCAAGTCTTTGATCTTTGTCAAAAAACTGTCCATAGAATCACCTTCATTCATGTGCTCACTCTCCAACTGTTTTCGGAGGTAAGAAACACGAGCCTCATTCCTAGCCTGGTACAATGTGGTAAGTGTATCCCAAGCATCCTTTGCTATTTTGCAAGAGCGAATATGAGGAATAATGGCATGTTTGATAGACAAAGCTATCAATGCATGGGCCTGGGCATCTCTGCCATCCCAACGAATCTTCTTTGCAATAGGTGCAACAAAAACAGCAGCACGAATAGGAATCTGCAGAATATCATCTTCAACACCATCTCCATCAGCTTCAACACCTGTATTTGCAGTACCTATAGTCGTAGGTGTAACAGGACGTCTTTCAACACTCTACACAATGTTCCACAGTCCTTTTGCAACCAATACATGTCGCATCATATAAGCCCATAATGGGTAGTTGGTACCATCCAACTTATCTTCAACAGCCAACATACGGAATACATCACTACTTTCAGCCATGGCCGGTGACTAAAATACCTTGATGCAGAAAATTGACTGTATCTCAAAAGGTTGAATGGAACTGCCCAGACAATTTCTGCTAGACCTGTAGCAGACTTTGAGACGCTTATACTCGCGAACAAAAATTGGTATATACCTTTGGCACAAAAAGACGAAATAGCCTGCACAAGCATTGCAATAGTGCATTCGAAGGCTGAAATTTCGTGCAAATCTGAGAGTGCAACTAGAGAGGTGTAGACGATGCCCTAGATGAAGTGGCAACCTACTCTGATACCAATTGTTGGAGTTAGATGTCTGCGGAAGCACGCAAATAGCACAAGGAAGAAGAAGAAGCTTGGAGCACAACACACAAGACTGAATGTATTACTAGAGAATGTACAAAGATAAGTAGCCCATTAGGGCAATAGGCGTATATACAAGCCAGGGGAAAAAAACCTCCTAAAGAGGGAAAAAAGTGCCCCGACGGTCCTATAGTGCCCATACACATCACTACCTAAATATATCAAGACTTCCAGTATGACATCATAAGTATTTAATTCTAGAAATTCTACTACAGCCAATGTATGTTTGAAAGTTATACCATAGGTTTTTAACTTTATATGTTCCAACAATCCCATTGATTATTTCACATTTCCATCTGTTAATTGGAGTTTCAGTTTTGTTGATTTTAGTTTGGGCTTACCCCATTTTTCCCATATTTCTCTAGTAATGATTGCTTCTCCAACCCCACTATCCAAAATGGCTTGTACTTTACAACCTTGAAATTCTAGAATTAAAGTTGTATTGCCTTCCTCTCCCTCACAAAATCCCCCTATTTTGTCCAAGGGAATATGATTGTCCTCATTCATTTCTGAATAACTGTCATATGCTTTATTTTCATTCAATCTTTCCTTACACCATTTTCTCAAGTTAGGATTTTGTTCCAATATATCCTGCCAAGAAACTTTATAGATGAATTCTAAATTTTGAATTTCCTCATTCTGCTCTGTTGTGGTTTGCTTACATACTTTCATTTTTCTAAAACTTATACTTTTATCATCTCTTTGTTTATGTTTCCCTTTCTCTCCTACCTCAATAACTGGAGGTGTCTCATATTGATATTCTTTAGCCTTTTGCTCTCTCAATTCCTCCCATAATACTTGATCCATACACTTCTGTAAGTTTTCGTATGAAATTCTTGTCTCTTTGAATTCCAAATCCTTTTCCAAAATTTTCTGAGCAGTTTCAATTAATTGTTTACATAAAAGAAATATCCTCTTTTCTTCTTGAAGTAAAGGATATTCTTCTTCATACTTTTGGAGTGGAATGTCTTTTATTCTGCCTTGATATTGTTTTAGTAAATTTTTCATTTGTTTTGTTAAAGGATCTGCTAATGTAGATCCTTCTTCCTTCGCTATCTCTTTATCATTCTCATACTTTTCTTGTTCTTGATTTTTCCTTTGTTCTTTTGATTTTTCTCTTTCCTTTCTCTTTTTCCAAGAGTTTTTCTTTTTCTTATCTTGCTTCCCTTCTTCACTCAATAATTCCTTTTGATGCTCTCCCTTCATTTTTTCTGCTTGTGCTTTGGTAATTACTTGTACTTTAACCTCTCTTTCTGACTCATTGCCACTTTCCATAATTGTTTGTCCTATCTGACTGTTTAAATGCATGACCTGAACTGTTTTCAAAGGAGCAACAGTTGTCATTGTTCTACTTGGATTATTTGGACAATCTTTTATCAAATGTTCTTTCCCACAATCTTTGCAATACGCCTCTATCTTTAATGTTGCAGGTTGAGGGCAATCCCTTATGAAATGATTCCCCCCCCCCACATCTATAACAAGTACCTCTTTGAAAGGTTCTAGGGTTTAAATTTCCTCCTTATCTTTGAGCTGGAATGAACTTATTTGTTATAAACATGAATGTTGCAGGATCCATTTCATAATTTCCATTATTATTTTGAAAATCCAAGTAATGATTTTCTCCATTTGAACTCCAATTATCTTCATGATTTTCTTCATAAAAAGAGGTAGATCATTTATCCTGTGAATCATCATAATATATGGACATAGATGGTGTCAGTGTTCTTTCTTTGTTTTCTTCCATAGGAATGTATTTTATTGGTACCACATTATTTGGTAATGGAGGTTGTTTTCCTAGAAGAGGTTGTGGTGTTTCTTGATTTATCTTTTCTTTATTTTGACCAATGCTTGTTGGGTACATCCTATCTCTTCCATTTATTTGAAACTTTTGACTTCCTTGATTGTTCCAAGAAGCAATTGAACCACTCTCCTTTCCCCTTGCATGTATCTTCTATTCTTTTAACAAACATTTGTGTGATGTTCCCCTCCACAATTGTAACATCTCATATTTTGATTCCTTTGTTGATTTGTTTGTTGTAACCCTAATCCTAAATGTTTGGCAATTGCTTGAGCTAATTCTTCTGTATGTGTAGTTTTGTTTGCTGGGGTTGTGTAAAATTCATGATATGACAAATCCTGTCTCCTATTGTCATCTATATATATGGCTTCCTTGATACATTCATTCAATGTCACACAGCTTCTACAATATACCATTGTTCTTAGTTGGGCATTAATTAAACCTTTAGTGAATAATGATATCCTTGCATTGATGGTCTTTCTTGAGGTATGCATCTATCGAGATATTGTTTAAACCTTCTTGCAACTAGCCTCATAGAATGATTTGGATTTTGTTTGAAGGTTTGAACTAATGTTGAAGTATCATGCTTAATTCCTTGTTTTGAAAATTCTCCTATGAATTCTTGAAAGAATATCTCAATGTTCTCAAAATTTTCCATGGCTAATGGTTGAAACCACATTAAAGCTGATTCTCTTAATGTCAACCCAAAGGCTTGATATTGGGTAAAATAATCCTCCACTTCCTCTGCTTTAAGTACTTGTTTAAACTCTACTACATGATCATATGGATCAATAGTTCCATCATACTGATTTCTCATACTCTTCACTACCTGGGTTGGTCTCAATGTCCTATGTTGACCCAAATGCCTGTCCCAATTATTTTTATAGGGTATGTTGAAATTGATTCCATTTCGTTTGTTATTTCTCATGTTTCTGTGTTCTTGATTTTGATTTCTATCAACCCTAATATGTGGTATTGGTGGATTGATATTATGATTTTCCCTTTCCTCATTTCTCGTGTAGTAATTTTGCTCATTGTTATCATGAACTCTATTATGTCTTTGAGTCTCCAATTCTTCATAGTTAGGGTTTGCTAGATCCTCCCCCCATGTTTGTTTGTTGTGGTTCTTTGGGGAAATATTGGTCTATTTTGGTAAGTGTAGGAACTTTTTAGCTCTTGAACCAATTTCCAAAATCTTTGACCCTCTTCATTTACAAAAGCAGTAGATTCTCTAGGTTCATGATAATTTTTAAGAACCCTAATGTTCATATGTGATAGAACAGTCTCTAAATCTGACTATGTAGCCCAATAAACATCTCTTGTTTTTGGATTCATGTAGAGTAAAGTATCTAGTTGATCACCAGTAATTTTGAGTGCAAATAGATTGACCTCTACGTGTTAAGTTTCCTTCCTCCTTTGTGTCTTTCATTTTTTCTATTAGCTAGTTCCCCTTGATCATTTATGTTTTCAGGATCCAGAGTCACTATATAAGTGGTTCCATCTCTTTCTATGTATTTTTCATCAACAAATTGGGTTATGGGAGTCATGTTAAATAATGAATTGGTCCTCAATCTGGCTACATATCTTTGCAATCCATCCTATAAATGTATGTTTCAAATCTATTTGTGAATTCATATTTCAATATGTTCCTATAATCCCCTTCATCTTCTAGCTCTTCTTGAATTCTAATGGTTGGTTCTTGGGATGGCATTGTTTTAGAATTGTGAGTGTGGCTCAAATTAGAACTTGGTTTTGGTATCACCTTCCCCCCCTCAATTTCATTATCAAACAGTTATTTCCACAAATTCACGATTTATTGAGTTCAAAAAATTCGTGATTTTCTCAAATCATGAGTTCCAAAAATTTGTGATTTCTTAAGTTCCACAAAAATTTGTGATTTCTTAAGTTCCAGAAGTTCCAAAAATTCTCGATTCCTTTTAGCTCCAAAATTTCCAAAAATTCGCGATCTCTTTAAGAAGCTCCAAACATTTGTGATTTCTTAAGCTTTAGAAATTCCAAAAATTCGTGCTTTTTAAGTTCTAGAAGTTGCAAAAATTCATGATTCCTTAAGCTTTAGAAATTTCAAAAATTCGTGCTCTTTAAGTTCCAAAAATTCCAAACATTCACGATTTCTTAAGATTTAGAGATTCCAAAAATTCATTCTCTTTAAGTTCCAGAAATTCCACAAATTTGCAATTTGTTAAGCTTTAGAAATTCCAAAAATTTGCGATTCCTTTTAGCTCCAAAAGTTCCAAAAATTAGCGATTCCTTTTAGTTCCAGAAGTTCCAAACATTGGCGATTTCTTAAGCTTTAAAAATTCTAAAAATTCACGATTCCTTTAGCTCCAGAAGTTTCAAAAAGTAGCGATTCCTTTTAGTTCCAGAAGTTCCAAACATTTACGATTTCTTAAGCTTTAGAAATTCCAAAAATTCGTGATTCCTTTTAGCTCCAGAAGTTCCAAAAATTCGCGATTCCTTTAGGTTCCAAAAATTCCAAAAATTCACGATTTTTGAAGCCTTAGAGATTCCAAAAATTCGTGATTCCTTTAACCCTTAGAGATTCCAAAAGTTCGCAATTCCTTTAGGTTCCAGAGATTCCAAAAATTC